>CM063111.1:3688282-4288282 GCA_031841125.1 Acanthococcus lagerstroemiae
TGCTTAATATTGGTACTTATTTTGTAACATTTTGTGCCATTATTCCTAGTTCTCAACTCCTTCCAGCGTTATTAAAAAAAAAATCATAATGGGGAAAGGCTACAACTAAGAATCAAAATAAGGTTGTTCGAATTTTGTAATCATTTTGTACGTCATTTTATAACAACATTCATAAATTTTGTCCGCGATTCTCTCTAAAAATAATGGTAGATTCAACAAAATGTTACCCTCAAGGGCGAATTTCAATTTGTACCTATTTCGTACAGTTTTCTATCATAATTCTCAAGTTTTGCTTTCGATCTTTCGTTAGAATCGGTGGAGGAGGGGAGGGGGTGACATTAAGAGCCTGAATCGGATGAGCCAAAATTGGTGCAATAATTTTGTAATCATTTTATACCATTTTGTACTATCATTCACAACTTTTTTCTTGAGATATTGGCAAATTTAGTTGGAAAGTTGGGAAATGCTACTACCCCCAAGTGCTAATTCCAGTTAGAAATTGGGTTCATAATTTTGTACTCATTTTGTGCCATCTTATACCATCCAAACTTTCTACACAAGACTTTCCACAGGTATAGAAATCTGACTTGGAGGGGTGAGAGAAATTCTGCCACAACGGTAGCGTTTCTTAGCCCCCCCTCCCCCTCAAATATAATCTGTCAATATCTTGGGAGTGGGTGGAGAACAAAATTAGGTAATCACGGTATTAGATGGTGCAAAATGAGCACGAAATTATTGGACCAAATTTTACCCTAAATTTAACGGGGAGAGGGAGATGCCATATTTCCAGCCTTAACCAGAGTTTGGTAAAATCTCAGGAAGAGGTTAAGTAAAAAATGTGGAAATAACGGTACAAAATTATACAAAATGAGTAGTTCAATTTCTGAGGTGGAGGGGCTGGTGACATGGATTTTATATTTTTGAATTCCACAAACCGTGCAATACCGACAAACAAACTTATGTTCGAGTTGTTTGAACAAATATCGGCTTTAAGCTTCTGAGAAACCCTGCAATTTGCCATTAAAACCGGGCCTCGTCGTGATTACCTCGCTCTTCTGTGGGCGGCTTCAATTACGTAGAAATTTCCGCAGTCGGCAGAGAAATCAAATTTTTCTGACCCTCGCTCTGCCCCGCCGGCGGCTGGTAAGCTGATTTCGTCGAACGTTACTCGAAATTACGAAAACGCGATTTGATAACTCGAGGCTAGCGAGAAAAAATCGGTTATTTGGAAAAGCGACCAGCACAACAGTGTCGGAGAGGTTTAACACGGTCGCCGGGCAAATTGGAACGTAATTTGTTTCCCACTGCGGAAAGACCCACGTATCGAAGAATAAAGTCGATTATATTTAGAAAAAAATCATCGGAGACAATTTGTAGTGTTCTGTAATTTTCCAAATCTTTTTTATGTCGAAAAAAGAAGCTTTTAGCGACGAGGCAGCCGCGAATAGCGCCAGAACCAGCAGGTAAAATCGATATGCGACGAAGGAGAATTATTGGCGTCGAGCCCGAAAGAGGAGAGAGGATCGGGTCCACATACATATAGAATATTATATCCGAACGTATAAATGGCCGGCCGGGGCCAGCACTCGAGTACTGTCGACTTAGAAGTCGAACGAAAAGTTCTGTCGCATAATAAATCGGGCCCGACGAATGCGAAATGAATAATGTTAGCCATTTTCCTCTTCCGCGGCTGGCACGCTCTCGCGCACACCTTTGTCATCTAGAAAGAACGAACGAATGGTTTACGGTCCTCTCCGAGTCTTTCCGAATTCGGAGAGAGACCTTTCTCCCCGGAGAAGGGATTAATTGTGTACGCGTCGCCGTTGTATAACCGAAATGCTCTAAAGGAAATTTCGTGAGCTGGAATATTAATGGCCGAATTTTCCTTTTCTTAAAACTTTCATTAATAATAAGGCGTAATCAATAACCGCTCTTAGCCAGCCCTTTCGACATTCGGCACTTTTAATTACGGGGAAAAGTTCTTTTCTGTTTCAACCAACTTTCACAGATCTCTGGTCGACCGTAATCAACGATTTCAAATTCGCGACAAAATTTCCATTTTTTTCTCGCCTGTTACATCTTCCACCTTCCGCCGGTTATTGAGAGAAAAGAAAAAAAATGTATTTAGAGGGAAAAACACAGTATAGATCAATATTGTTTTTTTCTTCTTCTTTTTTTGTGTGCACAATATGCTTTTCTACCTATTATACGTAGCTGCAGCTCTTATGAATGAGATACGCTTACTTCACTTTCAATTTTCTCACCATCCCTGATATTCTTCGTGCATTAAGTGAAAGGGATAAATGAACTCCCTTTGTCTGACAATAGCATAATAAGGACTCCTCGTTTTAATAATTTCTCTAGCCCTCGCCTCGTGTTTTTGCGCTGCTGCATCTTTTACTTTTCAAAAATAATTTCCCGAGTGTACGTGTGTTTGCTGTGGTATACAGTAGGCGCCTTGCTCGTTGCTCCTTCTCTTTCGAACGCGTGCGATTTTGATAATGAAGGTGCCATTTTTTCGCGTGTTCACTTACGAGGATTAAAATGCAGCATTTTGACGATTTTCGAGACTGTGAAGCACTGTTGGACGGGTGTTCGAGTCGAGATACCAGCGATGTATTACGGTGCAGCTCTTGGGAAGTGGCGACAATTAAAGTTGCATTACTCTCGACTCGCTGTGGTAAGTAGACAGAGAGATAACTGCATTAGTCGAGTCTACTTTAGCTTGCCCCTCGATGTTGTAGCAAGTAACAAAATGTTGGCCACGGGGTCATCTGTAGACTTTCAGTCGGTCTAGAGATTGTTCTAAGCAATTTATAAAATTTATTGCAACCAGAAGTAAAATATAGAATCAATCGTGTTCTAGACTCTTTCAGATTAAATACCGGAGACATTGCAGAACACGTCCACACTTGTTTAAGACAATATTTCAGACTTTCCAGATAGGACTCTTGATTAAAAATCATTACTCATCCAGAGCTGAGCATGACACTTCAGGGCTTCTTCAAGACTGCCGAACGTGTTTTTGACACTTCACGACTCTTCCAAACATATCTAAGACATTCAGGCTCGTTCACTACTATTCCCAGCTTTGTTGAGACTTTCTCTTCAAGACTCGTGTCACAATTTATCTTCCTTAGGTGCCAGATCCGATGCTGGACGTCGGCGATAGCGGTTTCTGACGCGCGACTATGCTGGACAGGTTAGTCAGGGTAGTTTGCCGTTGCTTTCCTCACAGTTTTGTCACGTTAGACTTTTCCTTCTCTGTGCCGAAAAGTATGCAGCTGCAGCTTGCTTACTAGCCTTTGAGTAAGCTGTCCACGGTATGCGCGCGCACGCACATACACACACACACACAGTACCAATCTTTCTGATCTGATGGTAACACGCTCTGCAATTGCAATGCCTTGTTCGTGTTAACTTGCGAGCAGACTCTTTAAAACATCTGTTTGAATGGAATATTGAAAACCTCAAAGAGTCTTAATCAAGCCTAGAACAATGGATTTCTTCTAAGCCTGGTAGATAGTCTTACCGAGTTTGAAAACGCACTAAAGATAGTCTTGAATAAGTGTGATAGAACTTTATAGTACCCTGAATGGTCTGGAAGACGTCTGGATGGGTCTTGAAGCGTTTTAAATATGTCTGGAAAAGTCTTAAACAAGTCTGAAACACCCTTAGAAGCGTCTTAGACATTCGGCTTAGTCACTGTAGAATGGGAACCAGTTTGTGGCCACCTGAAAGGACGTTTATAGAGAAAACAGTCTTGATCGTGGGCCCCTGCGAAAGCTTGTGATGCAACAATTTTGACTTTAGGAAAGCGTTAGACTCAAAGTCAGTGCGCGTCGACCTCCACCTGGGACGGACATCTAATCCCTATGGCCAATGCAGCGAGGTACCTGGGACTACACCTTGACGCAAAACTTAACTGGGCTGAACACGTTAAGCAAAAACGGGACTGCCTAAACATTCAGTTTAGGAAGTACTACTGGCACTCTAAGTTCTCTTTGGACAACTAGCGCCTAATCTATTCAACCATCTTCAAACCAACCTGGACCTACGGACTGCCAGTCTGGGGCACCACAAAAACTTGTCATCGTGATACGATACAACGTTTCCAGAATAAAGTGTTGCGTACTATCACTTCAGCTCCTTGGTACATCACGAACAACCAGCTACACAATGAGCTGCAGATGGAAACCATCAACCAAACCTATCAGCGACTTGTGGAAAACTACATCGGCAGACTCCACAAGCACCCGAACCATACAGCTATCCAGCTGCTCGACACCACCAGAAACACCCGCAGGCTCTGAAAAAATCAAGTTTTCGATTCCTAGCCTGCAGTCCACAAGTATACAGTAAAGAATTAATTTAGCTCTATACGGTATACAAAACCTGTGATTTAACCTTTAGTATAAAATTTGGGTAAATAGCATCCCTAGCTAGTACTCAAATAAATATGATGGGGAAAAAAAAAGAAAAAAAAAAGGAAAGCGTATGCATTCATTATGATTTTATGACGAATGCCAAGCTGAAGTATTGCCTTACTGATCGTAGGTAGCTTGGAATGAATGACTGAATGAAGAGAGAGTATTTGGGATTCAAGTTTGAAACACGCAATACGTTGTTTGAAATTATGCCTGTGAAATATGTCGAAAATGTTAGGCAAAAGGGCATCGGAGCTGTAGGTCATCGATGGTAACAAATTTAGATCCCATAGGCTCTCTGCTAATGATGTGCAGCGATGGGTTTGTACTCAAGAAATTCGTAAATCCTTCTGTAAAGTAACAGCCGGACGTATTATCGAATCAGAGCTCACGTACAATCACCCCCCCCCCCCCCACATCCCATACGATTTAGCGATGAGTTTAAGGCGACAGAGAGTCGCCTATGCGTGCAAGCGAAAAGCATCGGAAGGCATTTTTGAGTAACGGAGTAAAACCATTTTACTTCAATTATGACATGAAATCAGGCCGCAAAGTGCATTTATCTCGGGTCGCTAAGTGGAGGTTCTAGCGGACGAAATCCAGATGAGTCTCGGAATGTTAAGCGGATGGTTTTGCTACTCTGGAACACAAACTAGATTTTGCCGAGTCTTAGCAAATCGTAGGTGTCAGAGTCCTTGTTAGGCCTGGAATAGTCTTCAATCGAAAGAGTGTTACAGTTATAAAAGACGTCTTAAAGCGTCTCAAGCAAGTTTGGGGGAATAATCACGCATTTTTATCTTGGGGAAATCTTAAAGAAGTCTGGGCAAGTTTTAAAGAGTTCACAGAGTTTCAAACTCGTTTAGACGAGTTAACTCGGAAAGAGTCTTAAACAGATGTGAAACAGTTTCAGTGATCTGGAAGAAGTCTTGAAGAGTCTCAAGCAGGGTTTAACAAGTCTGGAAAAGTAATAAAAAGGCTCATAGTCACGTTTGAAATGTTGGAATAGTCGGACCTCTTGAACATTCTAACGAAATTTTCCCAGAGCGTTGATTCTGCAACAAGCATGGCTTAGCATCATAAGCGCAAATAGCCGATCTGGAATGGGGGACTCGGGGGGGGGCTGACAAATATCAATATAATAAATATTCTTTTGCTTGTGTAATTTTTCATTGCTTGTGGGGGGGGGGGGCTTTTGGAGGATTTGGAGACTAAACCCTCCAAGCCCCATATTTCCATATTTGCGCCTATGATTAGTGCTAACTCCATTCCCTAACAAAGTGTTGTATGAAAGGAGAGACGGTTAGCACTCTCCTAGACAAGGATGGAAACACAAATAAAGATCGGAGCATCTCCACTCGTGCGGTGGAGTCGATCATTATTTTCTTGCCGCCGTGAAGAGGCGATAGAAGAAATGGAGGTAGCAGGAGTTACCCCAAAGGGATCCCCCCTATTCTGACGCAGGCCTGTTCGGGGTATTTCCGGAATAGGGCGTGCGGTGTCCCGGAGCCAATTTGGCATCGTGCATCGCCATACGCCCCTCTATCATCGATTCTCTAACAAAATGTGCAACTAGCGGCATTACCACATGTTTTAAGCATTCCTAAAAAAGTGTTACAGAGTCTTAAACATGTCTGGATAGAGTCTTGAATATGCTTAGAAGAATCTTGAAGAGTTTAGAACAAGTCTGCAAGAGTCTTACAGAAAACTCGATGAGTTCTACACAAGTATAGAAGAATCTTAACGAGCTTTTATAAAGCCTGAAGGTTTCCCATACTCGGGGTTACCCGGAGCTTTTGAGAGGTTCGAGGCAAATAAATCTTTTGGGAGGTTTTGCGCAGAGGCGTCAAGGATGCGTCGTTTTTCTAGAATAACCTTTTATTTTGAACATTTTCTTTTTTCTAGAGGCGTCTCAAAGATAATTCGTTTTTCAGCGGGCCCTTACTGTCGCGTGGTCTGGAGCAAATTAGCCTATTTCCTGTCCTTCTAAGTGAGTCTGTCCGAACTTTCAGCACCTAGGTCGAAATTTAAATGTTGGTATTATCTAATGAAATTTAACACACATTATTTTTACACCAAAATGAACTCTCCTATTAGATTCGTCATCAAACTTCGTCAATTTCTCATTTCGTTTTACCATGATGAGTACAATACAATTTGCAACTGCCTACACCGACATAAATTTTCTTTTAGAGCTGGTGAGAGTTCTGTATCTGAGTGGTATCGCTCTCGCTTCGTATCCTTGGGACGCAGACTCAATTCCCAGCGCCAGAAAGCTAGTGAACAGGTTTTGGCTCTCTCCCGGTGATATTTTAGCAATCTAGCAAACAGAACGACTACAGTACCAATAGGGGTGGATAGATAACGTGCTTTGCAGATCCTCGCCAGTTCTCAGAAACAAGGTATTATGATCCCAAAACATGTCACCACCAGTCTGAAGCATTGGTGTTATGTTATATGTGTCTCGTGGGTCGCTTACTCAACGTTGTGAAATACGTGGCTAGTAGCGATGCACGTACTCACGCGTCTTCGGCATAGGTAAGGCAATAATAGCAGTACAGCCCAAGTCTTGGAGAAGGCAATGGCAAGGCTACTCCGATTATCCTGTCTGCAAATTCTTGATATTTTAGCCGCCGGTATTTTTGTCGTCTGCATCTTCCCCACGACCCTGTTTTTTGCTGTTAATGTTCTGCGACGTTTTGAATTTCCAAGTTTCCTGCCCCCGTCGTTCTTACTCACGTAATCTAAATTCCGAAATGTCGAACAACAATGGTTGTCGCGCTTCTGCAGCCAGTACCTACTGATTGCCGAAATCAAATTAATTTCGAACGTATTCGAAACGACGACGAACGGAATCGTGTCAACAAAAAGAGAATTAAAAAAACGAAACTGTATAGGTACTTGAGAAGAGAGAGTATTTCGATTAATTTAAACTGCTTGCTCGACGAGAGCGAAATACGTTTACACGACGAGGGTCGATTTTTTCGATTTTCGTCATTTCACGGCGATAAGTCGTTAGTTTTCCCAATTTCGGTGTAATCAAATTCGATAAACAGGAAGCTTTGACAAGCTTCGACAGCCGCGCCGCACCACGTTCGACGTTTCGCTTCCTTTTTTCGTATCTTCTTTTTCTCTCTCTCTCTATCTGTCTCGCTACTTCTCTCGCTCGGCAATGCCGACGTCGAAAAGCGTTATAAAATGAAATCGCTGCTGTAATAACATTCTATCAATCGTCGTTTGCGCCCTTGCGACATGTTTTTAATGGTCCAGGGTTGCCCAAAATGCTCGCTCCGAGACGTCTAACTCTGGGGTCGTGTTCTGAGGAAAACCAGCGGCTCAAAGATGCACCAGGGGAGGTGCGATCGTCTTCAGAGTCAAGTCACTTTCTCGCCATTCGCGTATTTTACCGCCGAGTACAACTGTTTTCCCCCATGGTCGTTATTCTACCGAAGAAAATGAAATAAACTTCGTACAGTAAGTTGTGTAGCTACCTCGTATGCCGTAGTCGCAGGTAGAGGAATATTAAGCGATGAAAAATTATCGGCTATTTATGGCGCGCATCGTATCGCATCGCATCGCGTCTTGCGCCCCATAGCCGGGGGAGCGATGAAAATTAATCGCAGATACAACTTCGAAATATTAAAAAGAAAAAAAGAAAAGCGAACGCGATACGATTACGAATTAGACTACACCGGTGTCGCGCTGGTTGCGGAGCGACGCCCGAATAGGGACTGTCGATACGCATTATCCTCGCTGGATGGATATTCGCGAGTTGAATGGTCCTCTAATGACGAGCTAGAAATTTTTACCCCATTCCCTCGAGTAATTTGGAATTCGAGAATTCGCAGGAGTAAGAGACGATCGTTCTCTAGTTTTGGGGTTTCGGCTAGTGTTTGTTCAAAAACGTTCGCACTCGTTCTCTCACCGACTGATTTCATTTCCTGTAGAGTAGACGTACCAAATGTGGCAACCGGAAGCTGGTTTTCTAATTTTAAACGTGAATTTAAAAATTAAGTTGCAAATCCTGTAGATTTCAAAATATCATTGTCAACATTCAAATATAGGTACTTCGGAATTTCTTCTTCAGATGCCGCAGCCGATGCTGGACGTTGGCGATCGCAGTTTCTGACGCGCGACATCCCTGGGCAGGGTTAGTCGAGGTAGTTTACCGTTGCTTTTCCCACGGTTTGTTGCGTTAGAGTTTTCTTTCCCTGTGCCGAAGAGTGTGCTGCCACAGTTCGTTTACTAGCCGTTGAGTAAGCTGTCCACGACGTGCACACGCACAGTACCAATTTTTCTGATCTACAGAACATAAATGGAATAATAGTAGTTCGATTTTCCCCCAAATCTGGAGAACCTGATCCCAACAATGCTGAGAGCAGAACGGGATGGGATCAGACAGCTGCTTTTGTCGAGGAGACACTGGGCCGCAAGATAGAACTGAAGTGACAAGAGACAAAGACAGCAGACACAGCACCCTATGCCGGCACTCGCCATCCCACCAACATTGACCTAAGAAGAAGACGATCTGGCGCAACTCGACAGCGAAGAAAAAGAAGAATAAGGCGCCGTAGATTTGCCCTCGTGAAGAGGCAAAAGGAGAAATGGGGTAGAAGGAGCTACCCCAAAACGAGGCCCATGCGGGGCGTTTCCGGGATAGGGGGTACGGTGTCCCGAGGCCAATTTGGCATGCGTGCATTGTTATACGCTCCTCTATCTTCGATCCTGCAAATCTAACCCCTGGCACACCCTGTTCGAGTGTGAGGTCTGGGAGCAGGAGAGGTGCGAGATGGTAACAGCGATCGATCCCGGCAATGACAGCGGCAGAGACGACGACGATGACGCCGTGATTGACCGTCTCGCCCCGGACACTTTGGTTCGGAAAATGTTCACGAGTGAAAGCGAATGGAACCGGGCGTCGGCCTTTGTCTCGACTATCATGAAGAAGAAGATAGAGGCAGAGGGCCGATGGACAAAACTCGGCCCACAGCACCGAACACAACAACCCCGTACCATCCTGCAGCTGCTGTGGATCCCCTGGCAGGGCTCATCCTGCCATCACCACCTTCCTGCGTCGCCAGACGTACCAAGACGAGGAGGTGAGGAGTGAAGGAAGGAAGCGCGTCCGTCTGTGGTGCAAGCGAATTCCAGGTTAATGCTGGGTGCGCTTTGCCTCGGTCAGTAGAGTGTCCCGTAGTGCCCCTGGTAGGACAGCACGAATCCGAAGCGACAAGGCGAAAGGGGCTCGGGCAAGCCTCAATGCGTCCCTCTGGTCACTGATGCGATACTTGAAAGGGTAGTTTCCGTGGCCAGGATTGCGGTGTCTGGGGAGACACTTTGGCATGCATGCATCGCTATATGCTCCACCAAACATTCCCTAAATCTCTCCTCCTCTTTGAAACAGGCTCCGCCGTGGTTGTGAATTTTAAATCCATTTCGGTCGCTGCATGGTATTAGCTGTCGCACTCGCTTCGCAACCACGCAAATCTGGTTCGTTTCCCAGCCGAAAAGCTAGTGAACAGGTTGAACTGCTGGTGTAGGAAACAGGCTTCGCCTCTCTCCCCGCTACATCCTAGGGAACAGTCTGATTGTAGTACGAATCGAGATGGATAGATTGCGTGCACTGTAGTCCTCTTTTCGTTCCAAGAAACATAAAATTATTGCACAATACTTACTACCAATATCTGAACCTGAAGGATTGACGTTGTATTAAGTGCGACTCGTGGATCGCTTACCCCAAGTTGTGAGACACCTGGCTTGTAACAATTTACATACACTTAGGTCTCCAGCATGGAGAAGGAGATACACTTTCACACAAACTGTGGGGAAAATAGTGACGAACTACCCAGCTAATCTGCCATGAAAGTTGCATGGCTGGAAATCATGCAGTCCATGTATCCCCACCCATTCCTCCTCTCACATATGGTAAAAGGACTCAATGGAGTCAGCTGAACTAATCTCCCATCGAAAATTATAACCTTTGAGACCGATATGCTATTTTTATTAGTGTCCATGTTGGAGTGTGAGTGAACTTGGTAAATTCTATATGTAGGGTGTGCCAATTCACAGTACTCCACTGAAGATGGCATAGCAGCCGAAAGCGCTCTGGACTGCAAAAAGAAGAAATTGTGAATTGGCACACCCTACATATTATAGAATGCTATTTTCAGTTCAATATTTAACAATATTCTCTTATTAAATTAACGGGAAAAGTCAGTTTTCTGAACTGTCGCTCACTCTTATCGTTTTTTTTTGAAGTTTTCAGACTTGCTGAAAATATTTTAAGTTTAGGAATCAGTCATTTGAATAAATTTTTATCGCTTATTTTTTTCTGCCTTATAACTTTTACAGCTTGATAATTTTCAAACCATTGAGCATATGACCATATTTGGTACATCTGCCTTATTCATAAAAAATACAGCTTTATTATAAAATTGTAGTGTTATTGGATTGAACGATATCATATGAATGCTTATCAAGTAACTTAAGTTTGAATTACATACTCCTTATCTTCACTGTCAGTTGTAGAATGGGAAAAGATGTGTTTCATTTGTTAATTGCTCAGGATAATTTATGGTTATAGGGTTGCTCGAGAAATCTAATTTCCTTTACCCTTATTGAGATAAGCCTTATCAATGATCGAAAATCGAGCATATTCTCTTAGTTCAGCTTTTTGCCGATCTAGTGTGACTTAATGCCGTAGACCTACAATCTTTTTTTGTGTTTTCTACTGTTTACAATAACTGGAGCTTTTTCCTTCTCGTCACATGAAAGCACAGAAGTACGACAGAAATTGTTGATCTCAAAATGTACATATAATCCATGTTGCAGGCTGGCAGCTACTATGATCAGTTTTCAGGTGTAAAGTATATCTATTGAGTCATATTCCTTCAATAATCGTTTCCACAAAACAAGATGAGTATTGTCGGAAGTTTTCATGTTCTCTCCAAAAGAATGAGCAATATGGCTCAGTCGCGAATCAAGGAGGCAATCCCGGGAAGGGAACTTGAGAATGAAAAAAAACATTATAGTTTTCTGACGCCCTCTTAGCAGTGGTGACAATCTCGGGGTTTTGAGACCCCTCCAAAAAAAAGAAGAAGATTATGCGGTATTTCCTCTCCTCAAACGAAAACAAAAATTGCTATGATGATAATTTTCTAGCATAATTCATGTCGGAAATGCCATCTCAAAAATGTGAGCAATGAGGTTTTTCCAAAAAATATAAATTCCTAATAAAAAGGTCATTTGAATACAAAAAATGATTATAGTAAGCAATAAAAGTTTACCCCATTATAACTGAAATAAGAAATTGTCACTTTCGTCACTTAGTATTTTTATGACCTCGAAATGGTAATTTTGCCTGTTGATAAGTGAAACATATTGGAAGTTGTGAACGGTTTGTACCGATTGTATATTAAAAATGAAAATACCTTCGAAAATGTACCCTATTGCATTATTTCAACTCATTTAGGTGGACGATAATTACTGAAACATGTATAACGTTCAACACGTATCACCCAACTTTTTCTCCCTAGAAGAAAGGGGATGCAGTATTTACGACTAATTACCTTTTATATGGTCATTAATAATCTCCAAGTTGCTTCCAGACTAGTTCAAGACTTTGTAAGGTGCTTCCAAGTTTATTTAAGGATCGCCAAGGAGAATTTTGGAAGAGGAAATCACTCTGAGGCAATGGAGGGAGGTCGAAATTTTTTTACTGTTCAAAGAAAAAACTGCTAGCGAAAGCAGTACCGACTTTTCGGCCTTTGGCCGAAAAGCACTCGGAACTCGCTTCGCTCGTTCCTCGCGAAATCAAGACACTGTCGACACGTTTTAAGTCTTTAGCGTTTTAAAAAACGCTAATGTCGACAAGGACTAGTGGTATTCGGCCGAAATGTTTAAGGCCATTCACGTTTTAAAAAACGCAACTCTCGACAAGGAATAGTATTATAAAAAAATATAAAACTACCCGGCTATCAAAATTAGAGTTCGTATAAATTTGAAATCGACACATTCAAGGCGGAAACGTGTAAGACCGAAACATTTGTATAGTACAACATAACTACGCGGCTATCAAAATTAGATTTCATATCAATTAAATACCAGTACCTAAGTCGCCTCGCGCTTCTTATGCTGAACTTAAATTGAGGAAACTCGTGAACGACTCGACCGATTGTCATCAAACTTTCACCTGCACAACTTCGAGTACTTCTCTATAATCTACCAAATTTTGGAATCAAATGATTCAATAGTTCCTGAGATTTTTGCGCCACACATTTTGTCCTTAAGGAAAACTCACGAACGGCTCGACCGATTGTCTTCAAACTCTCTACTGCACAATTTCAAGTAGTGCTCCATAATATATCAAAATTTGGAATCAATTGATCCAATAGTTTTTGAGATTTTCGTGCCACAAAATTTGTCCGTACAATTGCCCCCGCCCCCATCTTCACAACTGTGACGAGTGTAATACCTCCCTTTTCTCCGAAAAGTCGGTAAAAGCAAAGACAATATCAAAAATTACAGACCAGTTGGTGTGGTGGGACATATGGCGATGCACGCATGCCAAAGTGGCCCCTATGACACCGCACCCCCGGCCCCGGAAACTAGCCTTTCGAGTATCGCATCAGAGACCAATTAGCCTAACATCTAACTTGGGAAAAATCTTTATGAAAAGCCTCACAGATCGACTTTATCTTATATTAGACGAGCAGTAACCGAAGGAGCAAGCGGGTTTTACAGACTTGCGATTATAACTATTCCAAGACTTGATCAAGACTTTTTTCAACTCCCTAGTAGAAGAAAATGAGTAACACAGGGTCGCTTTCGATATTAAGGTTGACTCTGGATTGTTGCTGTTCACAGCGGAAAAGGCGACTGACTTTCAGTATACAGACGGAGGATGCCAACGAAGTCCACACGGGTATAGTCATTTCCTAGGTCGAATTTACAACTGGCTCGTCAGTAGGCAGCTGAAACGGACTTTTGCCCAACCCATAGCCCCTGCTACCTTGGGAGAAATGGCTCGATGTGATTGCAAGCCGTTGTGTTGCCGCATTCGGTCTACCGCTGAAAATGCCTTCAGAATGATAACGAAAGATTCGTTTCGTTCTGTTTTCCTTCTTTAGCTCGCAGCGAAAAAGCTCTCATCAGTCGTCACCGACTACTGCCATACAGAATGTACAAAACTCCGTTCGCAAAATAACCCCCTCGACGCGATAAATTATTCACCCTTAGATCAATAACGAACTTTTCCCGCGTGCCCGAAAAAAAAAAAAGAAGATACACCGCACTTTCGATACACGAACATGTCTATCCCATAGCTAGAACCGGAATGAAGACGAAAAAGAAAGAAGACAGGAAAATTCAGGCGTTATTATTTCCTGCAGCGGAAATTTTAGCAAATATCAGTAACAGCGAAGGAATCACGTTCGCTTCTTTTCTCTGACTGTCGTTTTTCTCGCACAAAACGCACATCAGAATGTTTTTTTCTTGCTTTTTTCTCTCTTCTCTGGAACGTGGTTCGCGTAATTCGTGCAAACGTTGCTGGAAATCGAATGCGGCTCGTGGTACCGGAAATGTGCAAGAAAATGAGTTCGCAATTGACTTTTGAAATACGTGTGTATCGGCGGTATTGGCGGGTGCACAGCCGCACACACATACACAGATCGCATAGACTGTACAGTGTACACCCCATACAGCTGAACATGGACGATGAAAATACAAAAGGCGTTTGATTGTCGCGGTCGCGCAAATTCGTTTTATGAGCCCTGAATTATAGATTATTTAGGACCAAAATGCTCAAACGCGATTTTTTGTCGCCGCTCGCTCAGCCGACGCTGAAGGGCTTTGTTATGGTTTATTAGGATTTTTAATTTACACCGGGGAGTCGTACGTGAGATGGCGTTTCCATCATTGATGATCGAAAGGGTTGTTTAGTAGAACCCGTGCCGCGGTATCCGATGTCTGTGCGAGGCAGTGGGCGAAGCAAATTCGGGCGTTTAGATTAATCCGTAACGGCTGTACCGGCCTAGTTATTACCAGATTCACCGACTCTCCAAGGAGTTCTGCACCGGTTATACTAGGTGCGAGAAACAACCGTACTCGTACACGCTTCCTTACTGAGTTCAAAGACCTAGCTTAAGTCCAAAAATAAACACCGGTGTACTTATGATAAACCTCGGTGGGGCAACCTCTCGTAGGTCGATGATACAATTATTGTAGTATACAGATTGCAAGCGACGCACCTTCTACTGCTGAAATCACCGTTCTACCAGTTTAGAAAAGCAAAATTAGAAGTTACCTTGATGTTTCTGCTTCTTTAGTACTTACTGGTGTGGTAACCTAGCTTCGCGGTTCCCGGATGATCAACGTAGTAGATATCGAACTACATATTTCGATTGATATACTAAAACGAGTTCTCTTTCTCTCACTTCTCCAAACCTGTCGATTCCTGTCCATTCCTGATAACACTTTTCCGCCCGCTTCTTTCGATTATTATCGACTTTTCCTAAATTATACTTGACTTCCTTGACCTACTGAGAGAGGGGGAAACTCACCGATGACCATCGTGGAAAACGCGGCAGCGAGGACTTTGGTTTTGGACATGATGCAAGTAACATCGCCGTGAAATTATTAACCGAAAATTTCGAACTTTTAATCAAAGTGGATGATCTTTTGATTTTTGTGAACTTCTCAGCCGTGTATAATTTCGTCTCCGAATTCAATCGACTCTGTTTCCCGGTAAGGGTCTGAGTTTTTCATGATTGTGACTTCTCGCGATATTCTGGAACACGTGTGCAAACGTTGAGATTCAATCGACGTTATAATCAAAAGAGGGTCCGAGATTCTTAAATGGGGATGGAGGTGCGCCAGCGGAGCGGCTAGATACTATTCCAGCAACCTGAAATTCGCTCACGACCAACCCAGAAGATCCGACTTGTTCAATCATCATTGGAGGATTATACGTTCACGTAGATCTTAAGTCATCCGTTGTCCTGTCGAATAACACGTAACGTATATTTATTTATCGCTGGTTTTGTAAATTATATGTTAATCTCGAACTCAGACTTTCTCCTGCTTACCTCCGTGTCAGAGTGAGAGCTGGTGCTTGAGGCCTTTCGACGACTAAGTACTCACCGAACTCTGAGTTACTTCACGTCCCGAACACACAAGATCCAATAAGCTCTTTTGTGGTCCTATCTGTACGCCCTGTAGACCCTTTGCTAGTCGTGGCCTTACAGTGGTATACCCCAGTCCCGAGGTGTTCCGTCGTCGGTTACCACACTGGTCAGTTAGAGTTGGAAATTGAATGTTCAGTGGTTGAAATACATCGTATGATGCAGGATGTGACCTGATAAGGAAGACTGTCTACCGTCAGTGGCTCTGGAAACTGCAGTGAACCGGCGCGATAACAGAGTGTTCAAATGTCCAATTGTTTGAGGTTTGACAGCTGCGGATCAAGATTCAGACAGCGATTTTGGGACGGACAATTCGGAACAGAATATGTCAGGATTTATTACCCTCCTCCGCGGGAAGGGGAGGGGACTTGGATAATGTTTTTGCTCTCCTGATGTTAATTGAGTGAGAGGATGAGATAAAAATACCAGGAGTCTGGAACGATTTGTACCCGTGGCTGATTCTCCTCATTGACGTTAATAATGTAAATACCTTCTGAAGTGTCTTGCCAACTTTCCAGCTTACTGGACAATCGACTAGGCGATATTTTTGAAGAATTTTTTTACTTTTCTACAATACCATCCAACTTTGTTCTTCTTCAGATGGGAGACGGAAGCAGTATTTAAAACAAGTTAACTCTTCAATCTTTAGTTCTCATTTTATCATCTTTAGCACTTCTCGAGGCTCTCCCATCGTCACCACCTGCCTGCGTTGACATATGGACCAAGACGAGGAAGTGAAGGGTGAGTGAAGAGGCAGCGCGTCCAGCTGTGGGGGACCTGAATTCCAGCTGAGTGCTCAGGGAGTGCGGACCTTGGTCAGTAGGGAACCTCATGGAGGCCCTTGCAAGACGCGCGCACCAGTTGTGGCACAGTGAAATGGAGGCTCGGGCCCGGTCTCAAAGTGTCCCTCTGACCACTGATGCGATACTCGGAAGGGTAGTTGCCGGAACCGGGGGTGCGGTGTCATAGGGGTCACTTTGGCATGCGTGCATCGTCATATGTCCCACCACATCACTCCTTGAGACTTGTTCGAAGCTCTTTAAGATTTTTCCGTACTTGTTCAAGATCTTCTAAGCTGTGTCTAAATTCATTTGCAACTCATTAAGTCTTTTCCAGACTTTATCATAGCTCTTTAACATATAATAAAGACTTTTTAAAGCTTTTAAGCTCTTTAAAAATTCTTTAAAGTAAGTATGAAAGTAATTATGTCTCTTCAACGATATTTCAAAACTTTCTCAGAATTGTATAAGATTGTGTGAGGCTTTGGTTAAAAGTTGTTGGTTGAGTGTTCAAAATTTGCTCAAGACTTTTCACAACTCTCCTAGGATTTAACAAGACTCTTGGACTGGGGCGAAAGGGAGTCCAAAAGGCTACTGGGAAAATTTCTTTGCATCGGCCCAACTCTTCAGATTTGCTAAAAAAAAAACCTACAGAAAAAGAAAGGAGAAAGGTGATTTATAACGCGCATGCTTAAACATTTTAACTTATAAAAATGATTCTCTGAATTACTTTTCAATAACTCGCCACTCTTGTTTCAAGTATACTGAGTTGGCGCCTATCCAAGAAGAGGTGGTACAGCAACCTATAGGGACCCTTCCCCTCTTAAAATGTTAAAAAACACCTTTTGTTCTTGCTCAGGATCACTGTTTTATAGGTGTACATTTATGTGAGGTGAGATGCCCTTCCAGAATAAAGTTTCTAAATACGGGCTTGACCTTGAGTACATACTTCTGGAAAATGAATTATACATACTTGCATGTGTAGGTCATTCTTCAAAAATGTTGATGTTTCATTTTTTTTTTTTTTTTTTTTTTTTTTTCATGGAGGAAAGTAGGGAATATTTGAACTTTTTTTGATGGGAGTTGTTAAGAGGCATTCTGTATAACATTGGTAAGATTGGACCGACAGTGAGGGGATTCTGTATTTTGGCATGACAATCAAAATAATGAATGCCATGCCGAAGGACACATGAAAAAGTCCATACCAAAAGACAATAGCGAACCAAAAGTCCTCGGTCATCGATTAGTAGATTCCAAAACAAAAAATTATATGGAGAGTTGATAAAGGTTTACTAACCCATTGATTAGATGTAATTATTTTTGTCTATCGTTGCATATCTGATGACCAGGCCGAAAGACAATTTTTTTTTAATTCTTAATTTTAGACAATAATAAGCGAATGCACGAGTCTCGTCACAAACAAAAAAGGGATTTGAATATGCGGACCGTATTGCTCTGATAGAAATATACAGTTTGACCATTAATTGCGACGAAAAAATATTGAATTTCCAGTTTTGTGATTGGTTTAAAAAGAGCCATGCCAAAAGACAAAAAGTTGAGGGACAGTTTTCAAGGTTGGCAACATTGACTCTCAGCTGTGAAGACGCAATTTCCACGTTACCAACTCATTCATTCATTTATCTAGAGTAGTATTACTTTGCCAGTTTGTTCTAATATACAGCTTGAAAATTTAGAAAACAAAAGAAGAATGAAAATTGTTAGAGGGACAGCCATGCCGGCGGACATTTCAGCATATTTAATCTAATTTTGACCCATTAAAAGTGGATTAAATTCTCTTCTGAAACCTTGAAAAAGTAGTATTCAGTCACATTTATGTATTAATGAAAAAAAAACACAAAAAACAAGCTACTTTGCGGATCGCAAGGTAGTAACAGGGTGTTTGCCATTGGGACTATGCAAATTGTAGAAGCGCTAGTGTAGAATAGGTATTTTTTAATAAGCAAACGGTGACACTTGACGTCACTAACATGTAACGTCTTGCACCCCCCCCCCCAGGAACATAAAAGCTGATGACACTACACGCACATCATGGAAGTTCAAGGCTTCAAACTGTGAAGCTGCAGACTGCAATCACGCAGCAGACTTTGATCAATATAGAACATAATAGAATACATTTCCATTTTCCATTTAATTCATTCCAAGCGGCAAGCAGAAATCAAACACTCTACCTTTACAAGACAAATAAATTCAAAGGACATAAATCCAACGAATTTCAGATACACAAGTTTCAATGAATATGAACGGATAACTGGTGATAACAATTCAAAGAGGGATAGGAATTTTGTTTCGATTCAAATAAATGAGGAATTTTACTTCAATTCGAATTAAGTTGTGCTCTCGCTTCAGAAAACGCACATTAATGTGTTCTTACTCCTCATTACAATGTTTATGAGATGCAAAGACATTAGCTCCACGCTCCACTTCTGGTCACACAACGCGTGAAATATTCGTTGACCGTTCAAATGCGAGAAAGATAATCTTTCATTTCAAAAACAAAACGTGATCTGCCAATTATTTATTCACGTTTTTCGTTAATTTCGCTACACGATTATAATAGAAGTTCAAATTTGTGGTTGAAGGTATGTTGACGGTTTTGGATGATTCCTCGTTCCTGATAACGAAAAGACAAAGGTAAATAGTCAAACGAGAAAGGAAATATTTTGTGAAAGACCTGAAATAGAATACCAAAATTACGACTTACTTAATACTGCTAACATATTTATGAGACATAACTCACATCGCATTATTCCTCGTAAAATTTCCTGATTCTAAGAGTACAACAGAATGTTGCATGTACTTGGTTTGATTCAAATATATTATCTGCTAATTCAACTGAGAACCCATTCCATACAAACAAACCATACACGTACCTCTTCTAAATCCAGTTAATGTCTTCATTTTCTTTGAGGAAATAGTTCCTTTTGTAGAAAAGTACAAATCGCACAATACTGTCATGAGTAAAATACAAAATCACAAAATAAAACGTAAACAAGTTACATTTGTAAATTGTAAGCGTAACAGAGAGGATACATTCATAATAGTAAACCGACTTATTGATAGATGGCAGGTTGACGGAGAAGGCAACTGAGCTAAAACTGAACTATGAGCTGTAAACAATTCAGTCGTATTTAGAGAAATGATGAGGAGGATAAAAATTCGATTACAATAGGGTGTTTGCTTGCAGCGCTCCGCGCGGCAGACACCCTAAAAAAATGCCCGTATCATTAATAACTTGTGAGATGACTGCTGGGGACTGAAATATCAACATTTTTGAAGAATAACCCATTCATGATATTTTAGTTGGTATTAGTTGGTATAGATCAAGATAGCTTTGATTTCATTAGAAATATGAACATGGCTCACTGCATCAGGAATTTGGTAATCACTGGTATAGATCAACATTCTAGCGCTAGTATAGACTCAAATAACCAGTCAATAGCAATCTTCGCGATTTATAAAAAAAATTATGCCTTTAATTTAGCAGATGAGTAACGTTTTTCTGTACCATTGAATTTTACCTACAGGGAAAGTCTGTCATAAATAATGTTGAAACGCCTTGCATACGTACATAATGGAGAGACCCTGAAGATATCTTGGCTCTGGGATCCTAAATTTCGGTATTTGCCTTATTTTTTCCCCGGTGAGGACCTGTCTACTTGTTTGCCTGCGTACCTACCTTCCAGCTGAATGACCAGCCTAAATTTTTATAGCCTTAGACGGAGCACTATATCTTCAAAGGCTGTTATCAAAGCTGGGCCTCAGTTCAGTAACAAAGATGAAGACACGCTAACTATTTGCAATTCGCAGCTTGCGCCTTTTTGTCTCCGGTGACCCAGAAACTTCAGACTCGCCTACTTGTTTTATTTCGTTTTACTTTACCGTTTTGGACTGCGAGTAAAAAAAGCTAATTGCGTCGGGGTGCTTTTAAAAATTAACGCTTTAGCTGTAGTTTACGTATCAGCGAGCGCCTTTGAAAAGGATTCGTCGGTGTTAACCCGTAGCAGAGAGGATTTCTTTTATATATATTTAATTAAATTTCGAGTTGAGCAAGCGGGCCAGTTTAGAATTAATTTGCGAAAAAGGTAAGCAGATTTTTTACTGCGTGTTTCGCAACAAAGTTTTACCGAGCTGTTGGTGAAGTAGGTGGCTGCGCTGTCGCGTTACTTACAATAAATTAATTCCGCGGGGGAAAAATCTCGTATGTTTCTGTATGCTGCTTTATTCTACGTTCCTAGAACGATTTGATGGACATTCAACTTAAATGGGTCCCTGATCCGGCTGCAGAAATTAGCGGTCTTTGTACGGTAATCACTGCCATAGCTGGACTGTTGAAATGAGGAGGAGGTTAAAGGTGAAAAACATAGAAACCTTAGCGTTGGAGGGCGATCGTTTCGAATTTTCTGCCAATTTACGTTTGGAAAACGGCGTTTTGCCACAGGTGGAGTGGGTGGAGTAAGTCCTGTTGCTGTTCTCAACACAATCCTCGATTTAGTTGCAGGCGTACAAGCCTATTCGTTCGCATTTATCATGCAGTTCAAAAATACCGCATTTCATGTCCTCTACTGAGTGAGATAGGCAAACCATGCACATCTACGTGGTATGAAGTGCCTAATCATAACATTTGTGTAGCTTCCATGACTACGACACACCCTATACACGGCGACAAAGTACTACACCCCCACTTAGACGGTGTTTTAACCGACCCTCGAAAATGCCTAAACTGCCTATATTTACAACAACGAACGACGAATTCGCCGAGTATCGAACAAAATTAATGAACTTCTCTGCTGCAGAAGCGAGCAGGCGCCCTTTTACATTCCACTCGCATCAAAGGGAAGAACAACCGAGTTCGCTCAATACACCAACTTTCTGTTTCGCAAATTCAGTCAGCGATAACCTTGAAAAGCTCGTTCACGCTGCATTGTCTGCTGGCAGACAATCGTGAACGCAAAGTTCACTCGCCTCGCAGCTTTTTGATCTTGCGGGAATGCGGCGCGGACGAACGGGACGCAGGCGGTAACAGCAGCAAAGGCAGCGGCGAAAGCGGTGGCAGGGTTATAATAGCTAACTGTTTCATTAAAGCTAGCCCCTCTTATCCGCCATAAAGCAATTTATACGTTCTCGACGGTGTTTTATTCGTCCGTTCGTTGTCTTTCGGTGTATTTTTTCTCCGCACCCCCAAAAGAAAACCTTGTTAATGTTTTTCTCTTTGGCCGTACTTAATACATTTGATTGCCCGTTTCGTATTAAATTGGCATTTCGGGCAAGTGTATTCTGTTTTTATTTTCTCCCGAGTTTCGTTTCTGTAATTTCGAGTTACCGGCGTGTTTCCTTTCCTCCTCTCCCGCGTTCCCTTTCCTCTATTCTCATAAAAGTTGATAAACTTTGTTATGTTGCGCGTGATATACCACACCAAAAGAGAATGTAAATCACGAGCGCTAATTCCGCTGAATTCAAAGCTTCATATCTTTCATATCTGCTCGGTATGACCGTGGAAATATGGAGTAATGGTGAAACTAGAGATACAGAACAGAATGTCCATGAAAAAGCATTACTGCTAACTGAGTCAGAACGGAAGCTAAAGTGCTACCGCCACATTAATCAAATCTGTAACTCGTACTTTGCAGGACAACTACATACTGAGAAAAGTAGTATAGGCAAAAGAAAGCTATCTTTGGAAGCTGTTGTAGGACAGTGGTGAAAACAAGTTTTCATGTACAATATCAACTTCAACTTGTACCAAATAAAAGATAATGGAATTTGGGTGAAACAGCGACTGTATTGACGCTTACAACGCTTACGCTTAAGTATACATATAATAAATTCACGGGAAATGTATACTGTTTAGCGTTTGGCAATCTTTGTACATGTACATTTGTATAGGCCAGCAAGGTGTGCTTCGTATCTAACGCTTCTTTTCCATACTGCACGTAACACTGCACGAATCGCTCTGCCTCTGTGTTAATTACCAACACAAAAACACACTAGCATGTTCAACACGACGAAACCTGTGCGTTTGGTTGCGTTCTGGAAGCGCTTCCGGCTCGACTTGGCTACATATGAACGTCGAAGTTGGCAGTGAAACGTGGTTATGTTCTTCTACTAGTCAACCCGTTATGTTTTTTTGCCCACAAAATGCGTATTCGAGATCTTATTGAAAACCCGTTTTTGTGACTCACTCTCAATGAACAATCAGAAATTATTAATGGTGGCAAGCCTAAACCAGAATTACTATTTTTTTTTTTAAATTGCGCAAAAGAGAGGTGGTTCGAGTTTTACTAGACATTGCCACGTATCGCAATATTGTTGGCCATGTCTATTCAGAGACGTACCGATAGGGAGGGCAATTCCCCCACTTTAAGAATTTTCCACTCAGCAGTTGGGGAAATTTACAATTTCAATCAGGCGAAGTTGAAAAAATCCAACAAGTCGAAAGGATTTTTTTTTTTTCTTTCTTTTGCTTTGATACTTGGGAACTGAGTTGTAAAGTTTTGCTGTGATGTTTGGGAATGTTGAGTTGAGTCAGTTGGGACTTTCACAGTTTTTGCCCCCCCCCCCCCCCAAGGAAAAACTCTTCGGCGGTACGTCACTGTGTTTATTATTGGTCACAGAAAAGAATAAATGCATGTGGAATGACCCTACACAGAGATACGACAATTTGAATAGTTTTATCAATGCCGTTTTGTAGTAGCACGTTTCATATTTTTATTCAGATTTCTACTTCACCTCTACGCTTATCGCTTACCTCCTAGAAAAATCACCGCACGCCACTGCGAAACTCCGACCGGAAGTCGGTGTAAAGCAGAAGACAGGTAGAACTCGGGATTTGGGCCGTTTGTACTCCGGGTGTATTTTTGTATACCGATGCGCTCCTTATGTATCACTTACGTCTTTGTTCTTGTAGTATGCGCAGCTTCAGACTCCGGCTTCTAGTTCTACCAGTCTTTCCAAAGGCACATAAAGCCATGTTATAAAAAGTCCTCGCTAAAGGTCACAGCTGAACGGACGAGTGCGATTATTTATCGCTTGAACTGCTGGAAGGCTCTGGGAGATCGAAGCTATCCGCACTAGAGGTCGCAGCCGCCGTGGTGGAGGGGCAAATGAGCGTTTTTCCTGAGGCCTCGTACGTATCAAGGCCTCGCGCGGTCTTGAAAATGTGCTCAGAAATATTTTCTATTTTTTTTCTAATTTGATCTCAACCTGAGCCCTGGAATCCACACGTCGAGGAGGCTGTTAGGGCTTAGGGCTGTCTTAGCCCTCTTCCCTTCTGGCCGAAAAACCGGCTTAGGCCGAAATCTGGTGAGTTGCTATGTGAGCTCGAATCCGGGACCTCCGGATTCCGAGACCAACGCGCTATCCACTCGGCAAATCCGACCCCTGTGCTCAGAAATATAATCGCGAAGTTTCTGCGCTTTGTGTTGAATTTTTGCCTTAGGCCTCGCAAAGTCACGGGATGGTGCTGCTTCTCAAGCACCCACGTGATGTTGCCCAGCTAATTTTGGAGTTCCCCCTCACGCTTGATGTGAAGGTGAGGTAGCATTTATCTTTAAACCAAGTTAAGACAGATCCTGCTTTCTGCTTTGCATAGTGAGCAACGTATTTAAAACTTGAAAAAAAAAAATCTTGAGCGTTCAGCTGTTCGGAATTTCCGATAAGGAAGTAGACGTCAAGAACCACGGTTTTAATGGGCGTCGCCCGATTGTGTCCGGGTCAGTAAGTGGAGGTAAATTATTGAAGAAAATGAATGGCTTCATTGCGGCCCGATGTAGAGTTTGATTGCGTCCAGGCTCATAGTTCTATTATGTGTGGTGGGACGTATGGCGATGCACGCATGCCAAAGTGGCCCCTATGACACCGCACCCCCGGCCACAGGAACTACCCTTTCGAGCATCGCGTCAGTGACCGGAGGGACGCCTTGGGGCTGGGCCCGAGCCCCCATTTCTACGTGCCGGAACGGTGCGCGCGTCCTACCACGGCCACCATGGGGTTCCCTACTGACCAAGGTCCGCACTCCCAGAGCGCTCGCCTGGAAATTTCAGGTCCCCCACGGCCAGACGCGCTGCCTCTCTTCACTCACCCCTCACCTCCTCGTCTTGGTCCGTGTGTCGACGCAGGCAGGTGGTGGCGACGGGTGAGCCCTGCCGGTGGGTCCGCAGTGCAGCTGCAGCAGCTCTTCTCTAGGATGGTACAGAGTTCACCTCCTGATCGATGGTGTGGGCCGAGCTTGGTGAATCACCGGCCCTCTGTCTCGACCACCCCGTCCTCCATCTTCTTCTTCATGATGGCCGAGACAAAGGCCGACACCCGGTTCCAGCTGCTTCCGTTCTTCATCATTTCCGGAACCAGGGTGTCCGGCGCGAGACGGCTGATCACTCCGACGTCGTTCCATAGCGTCCCAGTCCATTTAGTGTCATCCAGAGTGCACCACGAGGAGGCGAACAGAACTACAATCAAGACTTTCAATGTACATTCAGATAACTATTCTTCAAAATCTGAATAAACCTGGGAACTGAAAACGCGGAGGTGAGTGCCCAACTTGCCCTGTTCAGAAATGCAGAAGAAACAGCACCTATGTAGATTTAGGTCTTATTTTGGAAAGATAATAGAATAGATTCGCCAAAATGCAGCTTTAACCCTTTCGCTCCCTTTTTTTTTTTCAGTTTGAATTATTTGTTTACTAAAATTTGTTGAATGGACTCCCCATAATACGAATCCGTTTGTCGGAGAATTTGTCACTCCCCCTTGAGCTTCCAATGGATCTGGGACAGCGTATGTCCCACTGGTTGAGTAATGAGAGTCAAAAAAATTATTTCCGAAACAACAACGCCATCTATATTAAGACGTGAGTGAGCTAAGATATGCTTCTGTAGGTACTCTACCAGTGGGATGTAACTTGCACTGTTTTCAACTTATATTTGATCCAGTAGGTTTTTTCAAAAGTCATTGGGACAAACGGTGTCCTGGTGGGAGCAAAAGGGTTAATGCCACTCACACTCTAAAAGACGCATTCAGATCGCGTTTCCTGCTTTTCGTGAAACCTATCAGATTCCGCTAGAACTCAATCAGACTCCTTTAGACTTGTTAAGCCATGTTTGACTCTGATGAGACTCATGCTGACTCTTTGAGATTTATCAGAATATATTTTGAGGCATGTGACTCACTCGGATTCGTTCAGACCTTTTGACTCTATTTTGACTCACTGAGGCTGGGCTATGACTCATCCAGACTCCAACCCCGATTGACAAAAAGAGGGTCACAATTCCAAAACTGGGATTTGAGGCAAAAGAGTGCTTGTTTTCCAACCAATTAGAGCGCAGGACGCAAACAGAAACGAGAGCAACATGCTAGATGATGTAATTTTATGACGTCACTTGGTCAAACACAATTTTATGATGGACGCAATCGAACTATTAGAGAAGCTGACTGTTTACATTTCGGACACAATCGAACTATTCGAAGCAAGGGTCAAAAACGGGACGCAATTAGACTATGAGAAAGGTGTGAGGGCTACTTTTCGGATGCATTCGGGCTTCTCCGGTTTTGATTGTAGAAAGGGCAGAAATAGTCGTGTGCCATGATACAGCGCTTTGAATTTGAAGATTTTCAAAAACACAACTAAACCGCATAATTTGATGTGTTCTGGCAGAAAGCGGAATTGGTTTTGTAAAATTACACAACGTTTCTTGATGGATATTCGACAATATGTTATTTAATTTTTGACGTACGTGCATTTATCCTAACATTTCAAGAACAAACTTTACACCAGGAAATACACAATTTTTTGGATGTGTGTCAAAAGGCAATATCATGGCAGCCTGTGGCGTTGTTACTCGTCCTTTTAAACACTGAGTATTTGATCCTTCTGGCTGACGATTTGGGAACCAGTGACGAAGGTCTAGAAATTTTGTGACACGTTGTGAAATGCTTCGAGTTATATTTTGATACTAGATTTATCACCCATCAACAGGGGCGTCGGAAGCTGTTTTTGGGGGTACCAAAATTTTTAATTTAGGTCGACAAGCATAAAAAAATTTTTCTTGTCTTAAACTTGTCTCAAACTTAAGGTAACAAGCAAAAAATTCTATACATTTTCAAACATTTCTGAAATCTTATCTCCGAATTCTCTCAAGATTTACTGAATAGTTCTTCAATTTGTTTATCAGTTTTGTGGTCAGTACGATGTAACCCAGTATCCTCCCGTTCTGACGCCACTGCCCATCAGCCACCAGTATCAGAAAACGAGCTTGGAACTATACTTGAACCAGCTCTTGGCTAACCCGGCAGAAAATGCATCCTCTACCGGAAACGATTTCCCGGTGGTTGGTGGTAATAACTGTAATAATTGAACAAAAAGCGGACCAAGTAATCCAGGGGGGGGGATGTTGAGCATGAGTCTATTATATGAATGCTAACCCAGTGATATGACACATAATAGATCTAAACAAAGTTTCATGTATTTACATCGTGACGAAGATCAAGTGTACTGCGAGAGCATAAAGAAGCGAACAACATTTGGAGTGAAGGGTAGATAAATGCCCCACAGCTGAAGACTACCAAATTTGGCGAACGAAGTGTTGTACTGATTCAATTCAAACAACGGATGAAAATGGTATTTGTGCCCTTTTACGGTCTAATTCCCCAACCCAAATATAATTTTGCCAATTTTTATCAATTGGCTAACTTTATTACGGGGAGCAGTCTCTCTTCGCTAGGCCCCCGTGTATGGTGTCTTCAGGTGAATAATAATTGAAGCAGTGGATGTATACACGACCAAAGTACCATTTTCTGGAGAAATCCATTTTCCTTGAAACTGATTCTATACATGAACATTTTTACCAACCTTTTCTCTTGTCTTCCAAAAAAAAACCGCTCTCATTTGGCATTCCGAATACAAGCAACTAACCGAACCTATCCACCTAATCCTCCTGCCAATTGGCTCTTATCAAAATATCGGGGGGAAAAAAGAAGCTGGGGAAAATGCTTAGGCCGCAGAAGGATATTCATTAATTGGCCTACTAAACATTCACGGCAATATTTGGAAAAAGGCAGCTGGCTACCCATGCCCAAAAGATAAGTTAAGAGGAATAAGCGTTGCTGGGTGGTGACTTGAAAGGACGCTGGGCTAGAATGGACACAACTGACTTGTACGCAAGGTTTTAGAGAAAATTAAGACGACACAGCCTGACACGGTCACTCAATTCATTCTATGTGACATCAAATGTGCCTTGAAATTTACGAAATGGCCTGATTTACACGAAGAACTGGAATAATCGCGTAATACTTGAGAAATAGAATCGTTCATTTCAAGTTGAAGAACGAGATTTGAGATGCCCACAGGGCTTAATGTTCGGCTCAATATTCTAGAATAATATAATGCTCTTCAAGGGGTCCAGCAAGAAAACAACTCTGAGTATGCTAACAAATTCAGCTCCCGAGAGAATAAAATGCTAGTTCTGAATCCGTTTCGCGATCCAATTACGGTTAGCTGCCAAAAAAAGTTTGAAAACTGAAAGTCAATAACTTGGAGAAGTTATTGAATCGAATTTCAAAGGAAAATTCCCCAGTTTAAGACTATTTGAACTTTGAAGTATCAGAAAGGGTGGGAAGAGATGTGTTGATGGAATCTTGGTCCGTAAATTTCGGTTCTCGCAAAAAATCAGGTATAAAATGATATTTAAGAGATCGTCTCTCAATACTAAGCCCCCGCCTTCCTTCTGCGTACAGAATTAATCTTCCTGCTCTACGTGAAAGTTCTAGTAAGACCACAGAGTGGTGATGAAAATAAGCTGATTTCGCGCAGCAGGTGTTCCGAACTTTTAATGTGCATTTGAGCGCGTATCAACTGCCCTCTACCGAATGAGCAAATCCTAGTTGACAGATTAATTTCAGTTGGAAATCATCGTCGAGTAGTCGACTACATTTCATGTACGATAAATAAGACGAATATATACGTTCTCGGGTACCAGAGGATAGTGCGTTGTTTTTTCTCTCCATCTTAAATGAAGATTTATAGCCTTTTGCAGGAAATTCACAGTAGTGAAATTTATGTTTTGTTTTCATTGTTTTGCGATTTAATCATCATTATCTGCGATCTGGTTGTGTTCCTTTCGAGTCTGTTTTCTGGTTTATATTTACGTGAAGATCATCCCGATCTGCTACCCAGTATTGGTGTAGATAGTCGACTAGTCGACAGTCGACAGTGGACACTTGTGTCATGTGCATAAGAACGAAAATAATACACGCGGATAGGTACATATGGGATTCCAACTAACGCGAGACTGCTTCGAGCACGTAAGTAAACGCTCGTCCTTGGAGCTTTTGCAGCCTTTTTAGGTCAAGTATAATCTAATCTCTTTCGCTCTTGCTTTTCAGTTCACGCCTCGAAGCTCTTTTTTTTTCTGCACTAATTTTAGATCTAGTTCCTTAACGTGACTCGCACGCTTGGTACACATTTTATAACCGAATACGTCGGCCTTCATTCCAGTTGAGAAAAAACTTTTCGGACTCCGAACCAGCACCTCCTCTCTACCCTTGCAGAAAGCCTGACCACGAATGATACTCCGAGTAATCTTATTAAAACGACGGTTTCGTAATTTATACGAAGTATTCGTGGTTTCCAAGTGAGTGCGCGGTCTCACTCGCTCACTGTTTCTCTTTTTCGATCGCTCTCGCTTGCTCTTCTCATGCCGGCAACTTAAACTAAACCAGCAGCAAAAACGCCACCGCGTCGAGAATCTCGCGAATCCGAAAACGTATTATAAGCGGAACACACGACTCTACGACTACGCTGATTTATGGTGTATTTCCAGTCCACGCTGCCGAAAAAGCTCCGGGTAATTAATTTATCTTTCGGATAAAGCAGCCCCCCTAAATTAAATTAACGACAGACCACGAGCACTTCTCGAGTAGTTGGTTTCACTGCGAGCGTCCTCGTGGTACAGGTACATACCTACAGAACCACTTTCGGTAAACTTCGACCCCCGAGATACTCTGCTGCACCCCTCGCCTAAAGTTTCAGTCGTCTGTCCCTACTGTTAGACCGCATAATTCATATCAGACATAGGTCGCTCTTAATGACATTGGAGCGTAGTCGACTAAATTCAAACGTACCCTACTCCTGAGTTTCACTGTGCAATATAACCTGTCACTTTACTCGATGTAATTGAATCTATTCTTGGTTGAGGGGTAAGTGAATTGTGATAAACTTTGAAATGAAAGTATCTTCTTCGTTCAGTACTTGGTAAAAACGTTTTCGGAGGTTAGCCCATCTTCAATGTTTCAGAGCCACGCATTCTATTACTTACTATAAGAATCTTAAAACTAAATTACCGTCAACTGGGGTAATATCGGCCACTCATGACCTGTTGTAGGAGCGGTAGTATCGTTACCAGTAGAGTCAACTGGGGTAATATCAGACAGCAGAGGTAATATCGGCTACTCATGACTTGTCGGAGCGCTAGTATCGTTATCAGTAAACAAGTCATGACTGGCCGATATTACCACCGGAGTCCGATACTGCCCCAGTAGACGGTAAGCTTGTTATAAGGTAATGCCGTTTGGCAAGAATGATGTGTCTTGCCCTCTTATTGTTTGTTATGATCTGGTTCGTTTGTCTAATGTTCAATAGCGGATGTAGGAAGTCATCCTGGCAGGGGTAATTGAAAATATAGGTAAGAATAGTTATTAATAATTGTGTCTCCCCCTCCCCCTCCTGAGTTCTCGGATCATTTTCTCGCCCTCACAATCGTAATTATTGAATGAGTACACAGGAAAAAAGTACTTGGACTTTTGAATTATGTATATTGCTGACTATTTTGTTATTGACATTAAAAATAAAAATGAAACTATGTTCTCCCTCCAGCTGCAATTTTTGAAAAATTTTAAAAGTCTATCTCAGTAGCATCCAAGTCTCTCCTTCACCAACGTTAAGGAGCAACTGTGAAGACTGGTCAAGATTGTTCAATCTTCAATTTTACATAAGAATCTTTTAGATTCTTCAGACTCTTTAAACTTTTTCCAAACTTATTCGAGATTCGCTGAAACTGTTTAAAACTAGTTTGTAATTCTCTTTGAGTCTGCCAGGTTTGATTATGGCTCTTTAAGCATGATTTAGAACTGTTACAGCTCTGTTCAGACTCGTATATAACTTCATAGTAGGTGTTTTTATTTAAAACACTCGCATTTCTCGAAGAATAAAATAAATCAGAGTAGCCGATATAAACACGCTAAGATTCAACACAATAATGCAGTAGTTGATGGGTGTTTTCGACAAATTAAGATTCCTGGAACTCAGACTCTTAATTCTCATTTAAGACTCTCTCCATCTTATATGACTTATTAAGGCTCTTCTTTTAAACTCACTGACAGTTAAAGATTCGTTGATGACTTTTTGAAACTTTTCAAGACTGAGTCGAAGTTGATCAAAATCCTTCCGCGCTCATTTAAAACATGTAGTGTAGATGTTAGCGGCAAATTGTGAAATTCAGACATTTTGTGCAGCGACTAGGCATGTAATAAAATGCCTAGTCATTTTAGGAAAATTATAGAAACATTCACTATTGGCCTAGGAAATATTTAAAATGATTAGGTATTATATAAATAATGACAAATAGGTTCCAGCGAACTGTATAATTACAAAATTTCAATAAAATAGACAATTAAAGTCAAAACATAAAACGAAATGAGAGATTCACGAGTCAGAAAAGGTAGGTGTAGTATTAAAAAAGAAATCGAAATGGCCTCATTGTTTATTTCGGGGAATATGGTCAAAATGTTACCAAAACCGAATTTAGCGACCTTTGGAACCAATTATTGGATACCCATATTAAACTTGACAAAATTCTAGAACCCCCTCCCCTCATTGCATGGGCCTCAATTCCAAATGTGGGGTAAACAGATAAAAGGAGGGAGGTGAATAAGTCTCATAAACGATGTAACTCTGTGAAGGGGTAAAGTAGCTGAAAAAAGATGATTACTATCTTCATAAGTCTATGCATCTGTGTTAAAAAGTAATAATTCTTAACGGAGATATCTTGAACTCCATTTTGGGCAATTCTAATCCAGATACAAGAAAATTGCTAATGACCTTACTATGGGAAATTTGGTGAACAGTCTATTGCGAATGAAAAAACACTAGCGTAAGAGAGGAAGTTTTCCGGGAAATTGAAAAAATGTGAAATTGATTATATGAACACCCTGTTGAACCAATTCCGACCATTTTTTCTGTGTTTACCACAACTGCTCTCTACTATTACCTACTGGTACCATTTCTCGGTCTATCTCCAGTCATGAGAAGAGAAAAAATTTTCAAATATAGAAAACGTTTCAAAATTTGACCATAACTCGACCCCTTCAAAAGTAAGAGTATGGAAATATAGCTACATAGTGTCGGGATAAGTTGCCACATACCAGATGGAAGTGGTTTATTGCGAAAGAGATACCCTGCATTGCCGAAGTGGGTTTAGTCGCTTGATTAAATGACTCGCCTTTTTTGTGAGTCATTTTATAAACTGACGGTTCTCACGCTGCGTATCCGACAATTAAAATAATGCCTCCGCATTTCATTGAATGACGGATTTCACATTACATTCGAAACTTTTCGTGATAAAGGCCCTTCCGGACTATTCTTAATCCAGGTCTCTTCAGAATTTGATCACGACTTTTTTAGTTTCATCAAGATTCTCTAAGACTATTCAAGACTGTTTCACTCAAAAATTTGTTTAATACTCTGTAAGAATCTTTTTATTTAATTTACTACAACTTTTGAAGACTTATTGGCGACTTTTAAAAATGCTTTCGCAACTGTCTAGGATTCTTTAAAACTCATGAAGCCTACAGTAAGCTTGCTTGAAACTTTATACGACATTGCACCCTCTCTGTTGGCTTTCATATTATGCGACAATGCAAAATGACGTGTAACGAACGCTAATTCAAAGAGCTGAATGTGAAATCGCTTACGCGAAATAATTAGTTCGGAAATAGGAAACAGAAATCGCAAAACTACAATAAAATAGAGATTAAAATTTGGTTCGTGTTAGGATGTCGAACGACGAACGCATCCTAGGAGCGCGGGGTATCGTTTCGGCCGCAAGTGCAGTCCGCCGGGAATAGCCGCTCGAGAGCCATGGCGACCACAAACCTCCATCATCTTCTATTTAATCGTTTTTCCCATTCTGGGCAGCGCGCAGTTAATTTTTTTAGATTAGTTTACAGCGTTCAGACTTAAATCTCCTCGGTCTCCCGCCGCTTGCACCTCTGTCACCGAATTACCCTAAATGGTTTCCGGTTATTATGCCCCACTGTGTCATCGGCGAAATTTCAAATTACTTCGGCTTCATCTTCGTTCATTAAATCGTAAGTAGGGCTGATCCAATTAAACTCTTCTAATCGCTGATATGTACACATAGGGAGAAATTCCTCGCTCGCATTTAACTTGCCATCCAAGTTTGATACAAGATAGAGATGACCAACTACTTACAGCAAGTCATGAGTTACAGATCAAGAATGGGGGGGGGGAGGGGTTAAATTGTGTTGAAATTTCAAATTCTTGATTGTTATGTTGTTCTAAGGCTTGATGTTTCATCTCAGGGTAACTGGCTTAAAAGTATTGCTGTTGGAAAGGGTGCCTATAATTTAAAGGACATGTTTTCAGAAGAAAACCCAAATCAAACAGTAGCAAAATCAATCAGTTTTCGAGTTCACTTGGATGAGAGTAGTTGCAGTTGTGTGTATACTGCTAAAGTTTCGCAATGTGTGTCTCAGTGGTGTAGGTCTCAGTAGTACCGTATAGTAAACTGTCATCTGTGTTTCTATTGGTCCGTCGGTCTATAGTCCTGGTCCGGTCTGGCTGGTGTAGTGTTTGCTCACATTAACTATATTTACGTGTTTGTGTTGACCATGGCTTTTGAATAGTTGATAGTGAAAATTCGTGGTAGAGTGTTAACGTTTTTACAGACACAGTCATACTAGCTCCGAGGGAGCACTTGGAACTTATTATCATACATTTCACTTAGACCTCACAAAATGGATTTGAAAATCAACAAGCTGGCCTAACTCGCCCTTCCAGTAATCCTCTATTAATCGACTCGTTAATTCGATAAAACAATTTACTACATTTTCCGCAGTTCATTCGTGAATCCAGCTTTCAGTACCCCTCCACTGTATCTTCTCGCATCTACGCCATAATGACCGAAACTTGGCTCTCGAGCTGATAAAGGTTTCGTTTCCCTCACCTGTCTCACTCTCACACAATTACCAAGCTCTTTTTTTCTTTATACTTTTTAAAAACGCGTGCGAAATGAAAAAGTACGGCCGAAATATAAATTTTATTAAGGCGGCTCGCTCACTCGCTCGTAATTTATAGATACAATCTGATATTGAAGGCAACTTTCGGGGGGTGAAAGTTGCACAGTGTATTGTGATTTACGACGGAGGCAGTTTTCTCCGAAGATAATTTATCTCGTTCGACGAAAACTATCACCATAAACAATTTTAAATTACGGCCGCTGCTTCGCTCTATGCTTTCTGCCGCGCCACGTTAGCACGGAAATCGGTAATTCACCGGGTCGCGGCCGATGTGTAAGGTGCGAAATTTATTTCTACAACTTTCCGAATTAAGAATTTCGCGCAGTTGGCCACCCTCGAACGAAAAAGAAGTGGTTGGCTAGCGCGTGTAGAAGAAAGAAGGAGCTGTTTATCGTGGATAGTGATTATCCGACGGAGCACATGTCCACATCAGTGTACCCCAAACTGTCCGCACGGAAAAAAGTACCATTTCTTTGAAACTGATTTGTGGATAAGTCAAGTAAATATCTACTGGACATTTTGTCTAATGAGCGTGTCACGTGGATTTCAACAGCCCGTCGAGTACTTGTCTGTTAGACATCGATATGATCATTGGATGTTTTTAATGAACAAGCATGCAGACAGTCTTGCCGATATCTACTAGACCCTATGGTTCCAAAATCATGCTATCCTTCGTTCATTCATTCCAGTATTGCGACTACAAATTTACAATACCGATCGATGATAATGGGGCGTATGACGATGCACGCATGCCAAATTGGTCCTGGGACCCGCACTCCTTATCCCGGAAATGGCCCGAATGGGCCTACGTCAGGGTAGGGGGGATCGCTTCGAGGCAGCTCCTGCTATCCCCATCTCCCCTTCCGCCTTTTCACGGCGGCGAATCTACAGCGTCTTATTCTTCTTCTTCTTCGCTGTCGAGCTGCGCCGGATTGTCTTCTTCGTCAGTTGTTGGCAGCAGCGACATCGTCGTCGTCGTCGATGTTGGTGGGATGGCAAGTGCCGGCATAGGGTGCTGTGTCCGCTACCTTTGTCTTTGCCACTCCAGTTCCATCTTGCAGCCCAGTGTCTTCTTGACAAAGGCACAGCTGTCTGGTCCCATCCCGCTCTATTCTTCAGCATTGTCGAGACCAGGTTCCCCGGTGTAAGCGACTGAACGTCCACGTTTCGAAAGGCGGCCGTCGCTTTTTCCCTCTCTTGGTCGAATGCCGGACACTCGAACAGGGTGTGCCACGTATCATCATGTCACCCTCTTGCAGCGTAGTAGGAGTACCGCGGGCTTTCTGCTATGCCCATCCGATGTAGGTACTTATTGAAGACATCATGGCCGCTCACTACCTGCGTGAAGTAAAAGTTCAACTGACCATGGGGTCTGCCCAACCACGCGTTGAGGTCGCGTACTAGCAGCCGGTCCACTCTCCCTTGGTACTGCGGGAGAGCCGCTTTTCCCATGTGCGGAGCGTGGGTTGCCTAATGTCCCGTTTGACCCGTAGCGCCGCACTGCTCTTCGGTGGCATCTTCCGGGTCGCGCTGTATACCCTCTTTCACTCGTCCGCTAGTAACTCCACTGGCGGTATACCTGCTAGCACGCAAACTGCCACTGTGTAGACAGTGCGATAGGCACTAACCCACCTCAGTGTAGCCTTCCGTTGGACCCTTACCAGATCAGGTCGTCTGTACTCTCTGGCACCGATGGCATCGGATCAGATTGGAACCCCATATAGGAGGACCGACATGGTGACGTTCGCTAGCAGCTTACGTTTCTTCTCTCTCGGCCCTCCTAGGTTCGGTATGAATCGGCTTAATCCGGTTACGACTTTTAACGGGGTTTGGTTGGCCGAGTGAATAGCGCGTTGGTCTCGGAATCCGGAGATCTCGGGTTCGAGCCCACGTAGCAACTCGCCAGATTTCGACCTAGGCCGGTTTTTCGGCCAGAAGGGAAGAGGGCTAAGACAGCCCTAAAAGCCTCCCCGACGTCTCTGAAGTAATGCTCGAAAGGGTGGATTCCAAGGCTCCTCGGGTTGAAAGCAAATAGAAAAAAAAAAAAAAAAAAAAGAAGAGAATACTGATGTGCACAAATTTATAAAAAACGAAGAAAGAAGAACATGTCTACATTTGAGTCCAGTTTGTTGTTGATTAGATAGCGCTCAGCAAGGTCTCCTAAATACGACTAACATGTAAATGAGAATCATTTTTAATTGATGCCAAATGAATTAACTAACTACTTTTGTATCAAGTACTTCCTCAAAATATGCTTCACGTTGATGAAACTTACTTAAAATATTGTACATCGACTTCATCGTTCCCTAGATTTACATTTCTAGCGTATTTCTAGACTTGATGAAGTAGGGTAAAATGATATACTGGTTAGAGTTCGAAATAACTTAATTTCTTTATTCTTTCCCCGGGTGACTATTATAGGGTGACATTGAAAAAATGTAGGGAACCTACCCTTTCTAGCCTTTACTCAAGTTATGCTTACTACCAACTGTTCAACGTTAAAAATTAACTTCGAGGTTTAATTAGGCAGCTCTGAAAACCTAAGGAAATGATATGTACGTATATTATACTCGTGAATTTTTTTAATCCTCCCTTTTCCTCTCTCCGGCGTATAAGAATCTCAAGTTAAAATTAACATCGAAAATCAAATTATTGGCCTTCAAACTGGAGAAATGGTGAAATGGTATCCAACATAGCTTTAAATATATGATAAAGGAGATGGGGACACGAAGGAAAAAATATTTCTGAAGGCGGGACAGTACTAGGTTGCCAAATCCGGTTCGTGGGTAATGGGCACGCTTCTTCTTTTCTTAACTCAGTGAAATTATGTAAAAGCGATCAAAATTCTATGCTTGAGTGAAGTGAAAAAGCTGATTTTGTAGCTGGATGACCCCGACATGCAAATTTTTAGGACTCTTAGTATACAGGGTGTCCGAGTTTCGGTTGCTAAGCGGGGAGGAATGAATAGCACTTGAGTAGACAAAGCAAAAGTGTTATTATCACCTTTTGCCTAATCACAAAATTGAAGGCGCCGCATCTTTGTAAAAATCGAAAAATTCACCAATTTTGACCCATTATAAAACTCACGAGTAATGATGTTGCCCAGTCTACAATGATGCCATGTTACAGCACTCACTTAGAGTAACAAAACAAGTTATTACGATATCCGGCCTGCTCTGAAAATTTAAGCAGGTAAATGGCATCTAAAATTCAAAAATTTCAATTTTTTACAAAATTGTGCAAAAAGCCTACTTTTACTGAATCCCAACATGAATAACCAAAGGCCGGCGTACAGTTCTCATTATCAAAACTGGTAGCCCTGATTCAGATGAACAAAAAATCATACCACTATCTCCTTCCAATTTTCAGAATTTAAAAAGTTACGTCGCGTTGAAGTTCATGAAGCTTCTGAAATGATCGAAAAATGAACCTTATGATTAAAGAAGAAAAAGAAAAAAAAAGAAAAATAACAAACGCTTCTAATTTATTGTAACTTTCAATAGTCGTTATGCCTGAATGAATGACTGGCGTTACATGAAGACTCCATTTGTTGAACTAGTTGTCTAACCACCATCAAATAGGCACTGGAATACAAGAAGACCTCTCGCTGAAAGTAGATGAATGAAGCTTGATTCATTTTATGACAAGCCATTGACATGGTTTGTGCACTTTCGCTGCAAATTAACAACAGGCTTCAATTCTGTTCAGTTTTTTAGCAGCATTTGTCTTCTGTACACTAACTGATTTCCCCACATTATAAAAGAAATCTAAAAATTTGAGACGTTACCAGATTGAGAATAAATTTTTAAAGTAAATTATTTCAAAAAATTTATCAGCTCTTACTGAATGTACCAGTTATCCCTCCGATTAAAAGTGCGCTTTACTTTTATCTTCTGTTAGGATGTCTGCAAACTCGACGTTTTCTTGCAAAAATTTGAAACCTGGAAGCAAGAGACTTGGCTTTTCTTCTGAAATTCGCCACTGTATGCAGTGGTGTAGCGTCGGGGGGGGGGGTTCATACCCTCTCAATATATTTACATAGTCCTCTAATATCGGCGATTAAAAAAAAAAAAAAAACTACAATTTTCGACTTTTTCTCCCTTGAAAACCTTATTGTGCCCCCCAACCCCTAGCTGCGCCATTGACTGTATGACATAATTTCTCGTGAATTTCCGTCGAACGTCGGTTACGCGGTGTAGAAATGTATTACACTTCGTAATTCACAAGCAACGCACGTCGAAATGTTGGCTCATTTTTGTAGCACTGATAGCAACTCCAGTTCTATTCCAGAGTGTGCAAAACTCAAGATTTACATTTCCCTTTCATTTCGTTTTATTTTATTTTTGTTTCTGCTTACGAATTTAGGGAAACTTACTTTTGAGCGGAGCCTAGAAACCAAATAGCTTTCCCCCTAACAGTTTAATTTTTAGGGCGAGTTAAATTTTCTGTTTTTTTGAAATTTGAAAGTACTTCAACGTGTCTTAACTTTTTAAATTCTGAAAACTGGAAGGAGATAGTGGTATGATTTTTTGTTCATCTGAATCAGGGCTACCAGTTTTGATAATGAGAACTGTACGCCGGCCTTTGGTTATTCATGTTGGGATTCAGTAAAAGTAGGCTTTTTGCACAATTTTGTAAAAAATTGAAATTTCTGAATTTTGGATGCCATTTACCTGCTTAAATTTTCAGAGCAGGCCAGATTTCGTAATAACTTGTTTTGTTACTCTAAGTGAGTGCTGTACCATGGCATCATTGTAGACTGGGCAACATCATTACTCGTGATTTTTGTAATAGGTCAAAATTAGTGAATTTTTCGATTTTTACAAAGATGCGGCGCCTTCAATTTTGTGATTAGGCAAAAGGTGATAATAACACTTTTGCTTTGTCTATTCAAGTACTATTCATTCCTTCCCGCTTAGCAACCGAAACTCAGACACCCTGTATATGTAGATCAGCGCGATTATTTAAACTTCGGTGCCAAAATTCAGCTCCACAATCATTTTTTTTCAAGTTTACTGTTTTACATTCCGTGAGAGGATTTTATGCAGAGACGGAGGTTTTCAAAGAAAAACGGTGCTCCACTTACATGAATAATCAACTTTGAATAAATCTGAGACGCTGAGGCCGTGGAACTTATCACATTACCTAGCTCAAAATCATTGAAGTCGTAGAGTATAAACGGTGCCCAACTCGGATCACTGCAGTTTCACAGCAGAAAGAAGGCCCCGGACTGGAACAGTTCAGTTGAGAGAGGATTCGTGTATTCGAGATAGAATTTCTTAGTCCTCGACAGGAACGCACGTAACTCGTTTACAAGTTGTAAAAACTGAACCCGAGAGCGTGAAATTTCAACCTACCGAGTGGGCACTTGTAATCAGCAAACGTTGAGTATATGTTTCCGAGGTGGCAAGTAAATTACGCCAGTACCTCCGCTAATCTGTAAAAGCGAACGAAGTGCACTTCAGACGACAGGGCAACGGCGGTGATGGGCACGTAGAATGCAATTTTCACACTCTCCAAGTTGATTTTCTCGCTGACGAACAGACTGTAGCGTATGGTAATGGTAGAGTGATGTATGTCGTTAATATGTTATAAGATATATGTGTCGTTAATACTGTAGTTGTAAGATATACGTACATATATGCTGTTAATACGCTACAAGTTGCAAGGTCGTAGGTGGCGACTATTGGGGAGGGGGGCTGTACAGCCCGGCTAATTTCACAACCATATTTGATATGAATTGATCGAATCACGTATCTGATCTGAAATTCGGACCTGATCTGTCTCTTCCCTTCCCCTTCATCAGAAAAAAATCCAGCTTAGTAGATATTATGACATCACTACCATGTCGTCTTTGTACAATCCGACCGCGGGTTAAGTCACGAAGCCTCAAAGGGGTGGTGTTTCCTCTCCCACCCTTGAAGCCTCGTTTGAAGGTAAAACAGACATCTAAGACGAGTTCGGCCACCTCCTACAGGAAGATGTCCATATTTTTATTTGTATGCCTCACACCTTCCCTAGAAGCCACAGTTCTCATTTGAAGGGCCCTAGAAGCCACGATTTTTATTTCAAGGGGCGATCGATGTCAGAAACGAGTTGGGAAACTTCCAAAACCTACAAACTGGTTTTTATATTGCACTTATAGTCATCATCATTTTTCATGACCCTTCCACCCCCTAGGAGCAACAATGTTCAGTATAGAGTAGCCACAGCTTTTAAGTTGAGGCGAAACTGACATAAAAAACGAATTCAAGTGATCTTCGAAACCTATAAGGTAACATCCGTATTGCACTTCGTGAAATTTTCGTCTCCCCCCCCCCTGGTACCGCAATTTTGAATTTAGCATTAAACTGACTTTGAAATTGTTTTCAGTAACCTCGAATATCGTACAGTGAGAATCTTATTTTGTTTTATTGAGTTTTTAAAATGAAAAAACTTGAGATAATGAAACAGAAATCACAATTTTATTGACGTGATATATAAGGACGGTGGGAGAGGAGAAAAATTCTAGGAATAGGCAGGAAGAAGTATGGGTTGGCAAACGTGGCCGGTGGCGACTTTCACTCTATCTGGTCAAAGAAATTAAGTTTATGGAAAAAGTATCGAAATTCGTTTTTCCCCATGGAGCCTCTGTGGAAGCATGGCAGTATGAAGAGTCCTTTTCAACTCCCTTTGCAGGATCGACCTAGTGAAGTGGAAAAAAAAAAAAAAAAATCGTAGGATCTGTCTTATGAAAAATTTTATAAGGAACTCGCTTCTTTTTGAATCATTTTTTCGTAATTTGACACTTTTCCAATATTTTAGCAAAATACCAATTTTCAGACTTTTTCCCTCGTAAATTGATGGTTTTCTGATATTTTTGCAAGAAACCAATTTTGTGGTTTTCAACCCCCCCCCCCCCCCCCCCCCGCCGCAAAATAATGATATGAGGATGGAGGTGGCAGTTTCTAACATGGTGGTGTCAGGAAATTATCTTTAACAATCTTCCGCAGTAAATCTTTTGTTTGCCAAAAATTTCATTTTTTTTTTTCCAAATGGCTTTAATAGTTTTTGTCTAATCAAGTAAATGTGGTCGAACTTGGTCAGTTTTAGTCATAATTGGTCCGACTTGGCCAAACTAGGTCATTCTTAACTTTAATTATTTCTGCTGTTTTAGTCGAGTGTGTTTGTTTCTGGTTATTTTAGTTTGATTCAGTAGTTTCTCAGATCATTTTTTCTTGCTTCAAATTTAATCGTTTTTCACTACGTTGCTGGTTTAGAATTTGTTTAATTTTGATCATTTTGGAGAAGATCATTTTAGTAAAATATTGGTAGTAGTTGGTCTGGTTTGATCAGTTTAGGGTCGTTTTTGGTCAATATCGACCGGGTTTTTTCAAAGTTGGTGGTTTTTCTTGGCGTAGCGAGGTTTAAATTGGAAATATGACAAACTTACTTGAATTACGATAAATCAAATTAGATGTTAAAGAGGGAGTATTTGTATCATTTATTTCGTTTAATTTCGTTAAATTTCCAACCAAGGTCAGTCTTGGTGTCTCAAAATTTAAAAAGAGAGTATTAATTAAGCTATCAAAATAGTGTGCAGTGAACTATATCGGACTACAGATTTTGAAAATCGCTGAGTAACGGAACCATATCAGGCATACACTGTTTTGTTATGTGTAACGAATGAAGGCTGTAACGTAACGTAAGGGACTGTAATGTATCCGATACGTTACGACACCCCTAGCTGTTGCAAGTTACTGTGACACACCGTTCGTTAAGTATTCATTATTCTGCCTGCTGTGTTTGCTGCATATACTTGGACCTCTTCAGCTATACATATATACGTAATTCGATTACGTCCGCTTTGATGAATACCCCAACATTGAGGCGCGTTCGCTTCATTAATTATCAATTTAACTTTCATCGTGATGTAAGATAGTAATTAAGTTTCCATTATACGAACGTAAATTTTCTTAGCGAAGGCTCTCCCTCCAACCCCTGCCCTGCCACGCGAAACCAAAAGCTCGGCTTCGAAGCACGCGCCGGAAGAAAACGTTGCAAATCGAGCGACAGTAAACTTAATTCGACAGGCTCGTAATTTTCCGCCCGTCTCGGCTCGTATAAAATACATCGATTTTGGCCGAGCTAAGATAAAAGCTTAATGATAACCATTACCGCCATCGCGCCAGAGAAATATGGAGGGGTTGGTGCCACCACATAATCTTACATCCGATTCACACTCCGTGTACTTTGCGTGTAGATGCGGCTATTTATTTCATTCGAGAAAATTGCGGTGCAGAAATAACCCCGGCCCATTGGCGGATTAGAGGGCAACAGACGGATATTTCTTGACTGCCCCCTCCAGAAAAGCTTTCGTAAACTTCTGGGCTACTAGGGGAAAATTGCTCAAATTTGTGGGGCTGGATTAACATCCCATCTTTTTTTCTCTTTCTTCTTTTAAGGGGTTGCAACCAGGATGGTGCGATCTTTGTTTGATGGTATTTCATTCTTTGATTATCTATTTCTATACATTAGAATATAGGTTACGCTGATGATATCCCATTTTCCACAACGGACATGAAAACTTAAAGACGAGTAATTGTCGTTGTGTAGGGGAATGGTTGCCCGCCTTGCATTATTGCGATGCGAGTTCAATTACCAGGGGCAGAAAACTAGAAACTGGTTTCCTTTCTCTCCCCGCAACGTCCTGGTGACCAGAGCGACCCTAGTACCAACTGTGGAAGATAGCGTGCTCTGCAGTCCCCTCCAGTTCTGAAGAATGAGGAATAACTCGCCCAACCTGTTACCATCAGTATCTCAAGGATCGGTGCTGTGTTGTGGGACTCACGGGTGAATCGCTTACTCAACTTTGTGAGGTACGTGACTAGTCACAAAATTCACATAAATATGTTTCTGGGACACAGAAGGAGATACCTTGCTAGTCTGCCATGAAAGATGTGTCGCTTTGATGGTAAAAGGACTGAGGAGGAGATAACATAACCGAAACTACATATTTTTGAATTTCAGTTCACTTTTTCTTCCATCTAAGAGGCTTTGTCCTCTAGCGAGCTGATAGTCTGTCCACCATCTACATACTATTTGACTTTTCCCTCATGTCTGCAACCGGATACCTTCTTGAAATCTGGTTGGCAAAGCTGACGTCTTCTTATAGCGCACGCTGGCACACCGCTCTCCGGGACGTACACGGGCGCCCAATGGAACGGAAAGCGAGTTCACTCGGGGGCACCTCGTCCGAACAATGATCAATACATTTAACTTGGATAGCCTAGATGGTCTCTTATTTACGTATGAAAACTCTACAGTAACATGAAATTTTCAAAGCTAACGAACACGACGCCCGAGAAGGATTTACATACTAATCAAACAAGCACCATCACTATCATTTAACCAACTGACTCATATACTACCCATGTACGTTTAGCAGCTACATGGTTTGCCGAGATTGATTATCAGTATGCGAGGGTGGGGGTGCGATAAGTATAGATTCACTATTGTCATACCCATACTGGTATGAGAATACAAACAATTTAGCAACACAGTCGCTTCAGAGGATCGAGAAATTCGGCTAAAGCGAAAGCCTAGATGTGGATACTACAGTACTTTCCTGCCTGTTTATCGGCTTCGATCCTTTGGGCTTGGGTGGAGGGAGCTAGTTTTCGAGTGTACATAGGTATAAAGCCTTATTGGAGAAACTGTCCCACTCGGCCCATGTGTTAATTCCGTCTTCACTGGCACCCTCCTACATATGTAACTCTTTGGCGAAGATTTAAAGTATACAAAAAGTAGCGAGTCCGAGATTATGTGTTCTTTAGCCGTCTCGCCCTATCCTACCCGCCGAATACACTCGTCTACAGCAAATCAGATTCGAGCTTTTAGTTAATACCGGCAGCTTTTCGTATCTTCTATTATTCCCCGGTGTGGTCGCCTTTATCGAAAAATGCTAACCGTTATTTAAAAAGCGTCCGTGAAGCCGGAGCGAGATGAGGCGAAGAAGAGGAAAACGGTAAGTTCTCGATACCGTATTACAGTCAGCAACAGCGTTTTAAGACTCGGGATAGGCTAAATCAGTCCTGCGAAATCCGTAGTCCCTCTATTACGTTTCAATCTCGAACGCCGATCCGCCATTTAATACACGTCCGGAAATCGAATTATTTTTTCCGCCGAAATAAAAGCCTCTTCGAACGTGTCAGATGCGTCGAGAACGTTCGATGACAATACGAAAAGCTCGATTGACATGCATGACCAGAATGGTTGCCGGCCTCTAGTGGGCCGACATTTACGCTCCCTTTTACCGCATAAGGTTACCTTCGGTTCGCCTTCCCTGACTTCCCAGTCATTCACCCTCTACTCTGGTGTATAGACGTAACCCTCGGAGTGGCCGTTTAAAGGTCTTTGAAACTCGAACGCGGTACTCTTTGGATTCGGTTTGCATAGTAATTTGCTACAACCAAACGCGTTCTGTTGAAAATCATCCTGCAATTGAACACAGAGACATCCCAGACGGCGGGACTAAGCTGAGAAATAGAGCTTCGGATATCAAATTTTTCAAGAAAAGAAACCCAATATATGTGTAGTTCATTTCCAGAATTCTGTATTTGCCAAAAAATTGAAAACTGCGGTTTTAACTGTACCAGAATCATCTTATAAAATGTTACCTCGTGAAAAAAAAAAAGAAAAAAGAAAAAAGGAATATCAACGCAGTTGACAATCCTGCTGAATACTGCTGTGAAAAATGCCTTCTGTTCCAAAACTCATCATCTTCCACAATCATTTTGTTCTAGAACTTAGTAGGTATCTGTATATTGTAACGGGATTCGCACAGAAAACACGAAAACACACGAAAACACGTAATAAGACTTTCATTCTACACTAATACAGCACAACACAAAACAGTAGCTAAATCGCTATGAAAACGCACGATTTATCGCACACTAAACTAGACCATATAACGACGACCAACGGCCTTATATACCGCTGCGTTATCGGCAAAACTTCTTATGGCTTTCATTATCGATCTTCTATTCTGTTGCTCGAAATGTGTCGATCGTTCTTCACTTATCTCGAATGTTCGGGAGCGTTCGCCACTATATTATGGGTTTTCTGTACCTTTGAGGAATTTTCAACGAATGACTGTCAGCTTGGTGGTTTGTTTGTCTGTCTGTCTCTCTTTTCTTTCTGCACTAAGAACTAAGCCCTCCGCTAATTGTCTAATCCATTATCTACTACGAGGAGAAAAAAAAAAACGGATTCGAAAACCGTAATAATTATTTCCTCTTTGTACGTAACATGAAAGTCAAAGGAAAATTACTCCGAGAGAACGTCGTAAATCCGCGTACAGAAATCCTAAACTCCCTTTTTTCTTTCTCAGCCGACCTTCAAGATCTAGAAGTTGCGAGCGAAGATCTCATTTAATTCCAATTATTACCTTGGGAAATCATTATTGTTCCTTGACCGCTTTTTGTTACCGCCTTGTTAATTTTATATATGCAACATATGTAGCACCTTTGCATTATTTCCAACTATACAACTGAAGGCGTAGAAGTGGCTACTAACACAAGCCGTGTCAACGGTTACGGGTCATTCTCCAAAACGTAGGCATTTCGGGCTTCAAATTTTGACCTCTTTTTTTTTTCTTCTTTTTTTTCGGTCCGTTTTTTATTCATTCCAATGTCAAAATCTCAATTTGGTCTACATGTCGATGCAATATGTAAAATATTTTCCTATTGGAAAATATGTACTTTATAATTATTGAAGGATTCGTGAATGGAAACGTAGTAAATGAATCGGTTTGTGTAGAAGCAGGTAAAAAATCACACGTTATAATTTTTCAGGAAAGCCAAAAAATTATTTTAGGGTATGTGGCAACATTGACGCTTCATTATTTTCGATATTTGGGCTGAGAAAACCAGTGCCACTATTCATTTTTATTAAGAGTAACCAGAAAAGCGTGAAATTTGAATTAAAAATGTGACTTAACCTGTTTCTCTACAAAATTGGGTTGTGATAACACATAAAATTGTTCAGTAATTCACTCCTATACGTTTCACATACACTGGCATACTCATGCAATTAATTGCTGATGCGCTTGCTTCATAATAATAAAACACTCAATGATGATAAGGAGGACTTGACCTGTTTTACTTCAAAATTAAGTGACTTATCCTGTTTCTCTCCACACTGAAATTTTCAAATCTCTTTTTAGGCTTTCAGTATTGACGAATCGAGCTGATTTTTCGCCAGCTGACGCGGCTTGGTCTTACAGTGTTGCCCATGTAAAAAATTCATGATGGTCAAAATGGGGACTTGACCTGTTTCCGCACAAACCGATTCAAATTCAATATTGTTTTCTTGCACTTGACTGTCTCCTTCAAAAGCAGAAAACATACGTTGAAACCGGTCCTGCAGTTATTATTTCCAAAATACTGTTCCAAAACATCTTCATTCGCTTATTTCCGGGAGGTGGGGATTTATTATGTGAGAGAAATTTCATGATTGGCTTCCCAACGTCACTGCTATCAATTAAGCACAAAAAGAAAAGAGTGGGCAACATCATTTCACGTAGTAACGTTATTTTACCTTCTCTCGTATCAACACTTTTGGCAGATACAGAGTTCTGGAAATAGACTACTCATATTTAATCAGTGGGCTAGTTTTGACAATGCTCGCTCAATGGCTTAGTTACCGAATAATTATTCAACACCAGTTAAGTACTCCAGTCAGTGGTACCGCTTATTCCACTGCAAAAACAAAATGGAAACGAATTTCAGTCGTTCAGAACTCTGAATTGTGACGTGATAGAGAAAAATGGGTCGCAGTATCGTGTTCAGCGTTAAAAAGTGCCTCAGAATCACCTGTCAAAATGCGTTGTGCATAATGGTTGTTCAGTAGGTAGTGTAATTAAACAAACAAACGTTCTTAGAAAAAGAAAAATTCAAATAAACAGTTTCAAAATTTGCTGACTGCCTAATTATTGGGGTGTGAGTGAATCACTGAATCACTGAACGAGTGACTGAGTGAGTGAGTGAGTGAATCACTGAGTCACTGAGTACAAGTGATTGAGTAACTGTGTGACTAACTGAATAAGCAAGCCAGTAACTGAGTGAATCACTAAATAAGAAGCGAATGATTGGGTGAGTTTGTGAATTACTGACTCATTGGGTGAGTAACGGAGTGAGGAAGTGAATGAATAACTGAATTAGAAAATGAATGAATAACTGAGTAAGTGAGTGAATCACTAAACAAGTAAGCTAATGACTGAGTAAATCACTGACTTATTGAGTGAATGATGGAGTGAGGAAGTGAATAAAAAAACTAAATTAGAGAATGAGTGAATCACTAAGTAAGTGCTTGAATAACTGAGTGAATCACTAAGTAAGTAAGCGAATGACTGAGTGAGTGAGTGAATCACTGACTTATTGAGTGAGTGACGGAGTGAAGAAGTAAATTAATAACTACATTACAGAACGAGTGAATAACCAAGTGAGTGAGTGAATCACTGAGTCACTAAGTAAGTGAGCGAGCAACTCAGCGAATTACCAAATGAGTAAGCGAGTGACTGAGTAAATCACTGAGTCACTGAGTAAGTGATTGGTTGAGTGAGTGAGTGAATCACTGACTCATTGAGTGAGTAACGAAGTAACTGAGTTAATAACTCAATAAAGCAAGAGACCGAATGAATCACTGAGTCACTGAGTAAGTGATTCACTCAGTGGAGAACTGAATAAGTAAGCGAGTGACTGAATGAATAAACAAGTACGCGAATGACCGAGTGAGTGAGTGAATCACTGACTCAGTGAGTGATGGGGTGAAGAAGTGAATGAATAACTGAATTAGAGAATGAATGAATGACTGAGTAAGTGAGTGCATCACTAAATAAGTAAGCAAGTGACTGAGTGACTGAGTGAATCACTGACTTAGAAGTTGCTATATAATATGCAATTTTTCCAGTTTCACCTTACGGATTCACAAGAGGAGAAAATGAACGCGTCATGGATCGATTGAGTCGTATCATATCCTTGTACTGAGTACTAGACGTGATGTGAACAATGGTCATGTGATTATGGACAGGGTGAAACCGCCCGTTGACAAATAGCCGCTGTTACGGAAAACATGTGTGAATTACTAGAACGTTCGATACTCAGCTTGAAACCTTCTGCTTTTGACTGACTAGTCTGTAACAGGGGTCCAGGGTATTCCATTTTCAGAAACGAAATTTGACTTTCAGTTTAAAAAGGTGGAGAAGAGAAATTTGCCGACAAATATTTTTTGAAAACTAAAAATTCGTCGACAAAATGTTTTAAAAATTGCCAATTTTTTAATCGAAATACTTTTTAATTCAAAAAGAAAATAAATAAACAAACATGCATAGAAAATGAAAATTCAAATGAACAGTTTCAAAAATTTGTCGACTGTCAAATTATTAGGGGAGGGGGAGAGGTCAAATGAACAGTTTTTAAATTTGCCGACTGCCAAATTATTGGGAGGATGTTTCAACCCCCCACATCCCCTATAGTTTCGCCCCTGGTTACCAGCGGCTCAGTCGATTGAGTCTCGATTGCCGTCGGCGAATACTGAGGCTTGAGGACAACAAAACCGCATGCACGTCCTGTTACCGTGTCCATTCCTAGTTTCTTATGTATTTCCACGCGAAAGAAAAAGAATAGGTGAAATTATACGGTTTGTTTCGTTTCGGACACGATACAACCCTTCCTAACGGTCATCAGATCCTGACCCCTGCTTAGGGTGCGATCTTACACCGCTTCATTGGCGGTGCTATTATCAGTCTAGAGTTCGATTTCTTATTCCAAGGCTCACTTGTCCACTTACAATTAGGGACACCGGACCCTACGAATCGTATTCGATGAACTGGCTAAACTAATACAGCGGTGCAGATCATCAGGCCCACTTCGGAACACCATTTAATCTTCGTATTCTTCGTTGCCGTTTCTTCTTCAATGAAAGTCCCGTAACCCCGTTTTTAATTTCGATATCGGACCGGGTTCTCCATTTTCAATAACGTTTTCACCCCGATGTAAAAATAACCGGGAGCGGCGGTGACCAAAAGTAATCAATCGAAAATCTGATTTCTCATTCAGCAACGAAATTTTCACCTCAGCTACGAGTGTGCGGCGAACAAGGGAATTTTCACCCGGTCTCGTCGTGCTATTAAATAATTTTCGCTTGATGTACGATCGTCGAGCACGCTAGCAATGTCCGCCTTCCAACGGGCACTACACTTTTCATTATGTAAAGTAGGAAAGGAAATACAGCGTGTGTCGGGTATATGTAAAAAGTAAACGTACAGGCTCAGATGTCGATTTATAAATGTCACATTAAAAAAAGGTTAAATGTCTTAATTATCGCATTGAAGTGTAGATTGGTGACCGTACATACGAATCAACGCGCCGGTCGCTGAATGTTTCCAACACGCAGCAACTATTCGTGTACCACCAGCAGTCACGTAGGTGACAAAATTACCGAGAAATTGACGCCTGGGTATTCAGGAAATTCTGGGAATGCCGTCAGGGTCGAGACTTGCGAGGCTCAAGAAACCGTACTCTCCAACAGGGCCTCTCAAATATCGGGTATAATGTTGTATTCAGGCTCATTTTGGAAAGCTTATAAGCCCTTGCTTGTTAACAGTGGGTTTTTCGTAAAATTTTCAAAAACTATCAAATTTAAGAAACTGTTTTCAATTAAAAATTACTATACCACGGATTGTCCATAAAACTGGTTCTTATACGCTGTGTAGCCAAGTAGTAACGTGCCGTATCGCAATTCTTGCGTCCCGGGTTCGAGTCCCACCAACGCGGGAAAGCTAGTGACATTTGAATACCCTCCTTAACATCTTGGAGAACACAGCGACCGCAGTATCAATCGAGGTGGAAAGATAACACATCCTGTAACTGTGCAAGTTCGAACGAACAATGCGTTAAACTCGAAGGGCGTGTTACCACCAGATCAGAAAGATTCGGTACTGTGCGTGTGCACGTCGTGAACAGCTTACTCAACTTCGTGAAACACGTAGCTAGTAAGCGAACTGCGGCTGCACACTTTTCGGCATAGAGAGGCAAGACTCTAACGCAACAAAACCGTGGGGAAAGCCATGGCAAACTACCCCGGCTAACCTTGTATGTCAGAAACCGCGACTGCGAACGTTCATCATTGGATGTGGCGCCTGAAGAGATGTACTTTTTTCCGTATTTATCAACCAAACGTTATAAACTGGGGGGGGGGGGGTCAAAAAAGGCCCTGTAGTATGACTCATTGACATAAGCCTTTTGGAGAGAATAATACTTTGTAGACTCTTTTTAGAAGTAGTTAGTAAATTTTGCTCGTTGTAGCTTCCTCACCCACCACCATAGCATTCGATCTTCAGGCATTTTTTCCATCCCCGTTGTCCTAATCCCTTTGATACCACTCTTTTGCATTTTTGCTCTCAACCCGAGCATTGGAATCCGCCCTTTCGAGCATTACCTCTGAGACGTCGAGGAGACTGTTAGAGCTGTCTTAGCCCTCTTCTTTTCTTGTCGAAAAATCGGCCTAGGTCGAAATGAAGCGAATTGCTACGTGGCTTCGAACCTGGGACCTCTGGATTCCGAGACCAGCGCGGTATCCACTCGGCTAACCGGATCCACTAATAATTAAATTGTTTGTTTTTTTTATTGCAATGATTTCGGAAAAGACTTTCATAGCGTATTTATCTTTTCGATATTTTACAATTACAAAACATTGACTCGAGATATCAGATGTTGGTTGGTTATTAGAGGTTGCAGAATTCTATGTTGTGGTGGGACGTATGGCGATGCACGCATGTCAAAGTGGCTCCTGAGAAACCGCACCCCCGGCCCCGGAAACTACCCTTTCGAGTATCACATCAGTGGTGAAGGGACGCTTTGAGGTCGGCCCGAGCCCCCATTTCGCCGTTCCGCTTCCGGTGCGCGCGTCCTACGAGGACCACGAGGTTCCCTACTGACCGAGGTTCGTGTCAAAAATTTCTAAAATTTTCGTTCACTTTCCTTCACTTCGTTGAAGAATACGTCAGGTTGACGGTGATGGTGGAAAATATTTGGCTGGTATCTGAGGGCGGCAAAAATAATTGGCTATGCGAAGGAAATAAATATTTTAGGGTGCCCAGCAAGGGAAAGGAACGTCATCGTTTAACATCGAACTCTCCGGTCAGTTGCTTCCTTGAGTTGCTTGGACTAAAGTAGGCAAAATCCGTACCGAAAATTTCGACGTTATGACGGATGACGAAGTCGAAATTATGGATATAAAGGTCAGTAAATGTATTGACATCTAAGAAATCTAGAACGTGTAGTTCTCGTATTTACTTAATTTTCGTAATTCGGTTCAGACAAGTTTTGCCAAAGTCATCATAACTAGTCAACAAAATCTGAGTTGAAATTATCGATGCAAATACGTGTCGATCGAAATAATTTGAATTCCGTGTGGAATTCCGTTCAATTTCCTCGAACATTTGCCCTTTGGGGCCTTTAGAGTTCAAGATAAAATCCGAATTTCTCCAACGTTCGACCAGTGGGGCTGAATATTTCTCGACAAATATTTGTCTGTTTGTCGTTAGGTCCGAACGCCCGAACTCTAGAAGCCGATTCCGAGATGCAAGTGGTCGACAATTAATTTTTCTTATTATTCTCTTAATTTTAAACGGTCAAATTTTATATTTAAAAAATTTAAGTTGTATTCAAAATTTCGATTTCTTTTATTTAACGTTTTCCATAGCGGAACAAAATTTAGACAGGGCCTTTTCCCTTAAGTATTGACGTAACTCCCCCTAGGTCTAAACGATCCAGCTTGCTCTTCAAATACACAAATTTACGTCAGTTCGCGTTCCCCGAGCACTAGCTTGAAATTCGGGTCCCCACGGCTGGGCGCTTCCTCTTCACATATCTCTCACCTCCTCGTCTTTGTACGTGTGGCGACACAGGCAGGTGGTGACAGCGGAGGAGCCCTGCTTGGAGTTCGCAGCAGCTGCAGCAGCTCTTCTAGGATGGTACAGAGTTGTCCTGTTCGATGGTGTGGGCCGAGCTTGGTCCGTCGGCCATCGACCACTCCGTCTGCATCTTCCTCTTCATGATGGCCGAGACAGAGGCCGACACCCGGTTCCATCCGCTTCTACTCATCATTTCCGGAACAAAGGTGTCCGGCGCGAGACAGCTGATGACGCCGTCGTCGTCGTCGCTTCTGGTGTTTCCTCTGCCGCCAGGATCGATCGCTGTTGTTATCGTTCCGCGTCTCTCCTGCTCCCAGGCCTCACACCCGAACAGGACGTGCCAGGGTGTGTCTTCCACCCCTCGATCACAGTGCGTGAACGCGGGGCTCGGCGCTATCGCCATCCGGTGTAGGTACGTACCGAAGCACCCGTGATCGCTCAGGACCTGGGTCAGGTGGAAATTCAGCTCTCCATGAGATCCTCCTGCCCATGCATTGAGGTCGCGTATCAGCGCTCAGGTCCACTCGCCCTTGGTCGAATGGGCGAGCGTCTTTCCACTAACGAAGCGTGGCCTGCTGGATGACTCGCTCGACCCGAAGTGCCTTCTGTTCTGTCTTCGCTCTCTTCTTCGCACTATATACCTCCGCTCCGACCTTGAGTTTGATCGGCGGTATACACGCTAACACGCCTACTACCTCCGAAGAAACAGTGCGGTACGCACTGACACACTTTATTGCGGTTTTTCGCTGAATCTACTCCATCTCCGCTCTTCTGTAGGGAATCTTGATGGCTTCGGAAAATACTGGCGCCCCGTATAGGAGGACCGACATGGTGACATTGACATATATATTTCTTCGCTTCTCTCTCGGTCCCCGGTTCGACATCAGACGGGACAGCTCCAGTGGTACAAGAGGAGGCGGTCAACGATCAAAATGTCATAAAATAACGTATGGGTATCTAATCCAAACTCATTGAGGTTCTTGGTGATGAAGGAGAGGGGGGTTAAAATGGAAAAGTGGAAAGAATACAATACGAATATCATTTAGGGGATTTCTAGGGTCGCTAAGCTTATTCTTGAGATTAGTTGGAATTCAAGTTGAAAACTGAAGTACCGGAAAAGGGAATTCGCAATCAGAATGCCTTGAAATAGAATATGAATATCAAATCATAAAGTTTGAAGGTCGTTAAATTCGATTTTGACATCACCTGACTCAATTTTCCTAGTGGTATTGTCATCTTCTGGGACGGCCTTGACCCCGTCCATACCACTGTAAAAACTCTTCTTACTAATGAATGTGTGCTTCCATGACCACCTACTTCGAGATCGAACGTCAAAATTGCGAATTAATTGTAGAGAAGGTGATTACGCCTCTTCAGCTTCTGGCATGTGACAGAACATACGTTTCCACACCCTGTAAAATGAATTGGCGAGGCGTTTTTCGCGGGTCAATTTAAAAGTAATAAAAGCCTTCTTCTCTCTTTTTTCTTTTCGTATAATGGCGACAAAATAGCGCGAAGGGTAACATCGGAAATGACAACGGCGGGCTTATTAGATTTGAGGCGCGGGCACGGCGGTCGTCGCCGCTGCCGCAACGCATGTCGGGACGAAAATGCGCTAAGAATTACACGCACTTTGATTGTCATAACGATTTTATTGCTTAATAAATAAAGAGGGTGCCAACACTGGCGAAATTAGAGACCGTATAACTTAACTATGCTGCTTATAAACGTTTACTGCTACGCCATTTTAAAAGCTTTACAAGCACTAACTTTCTCCACTTAATCAACACTGTAAAATTTATCGCCCGGTCTGCAGAGGCTCCGCGGATAGGTTGAGAATCGGAGAAAAGTTACCCGTACGTAGTGATTCGGCTTTTTAATGACGGTAACCAAGTTTGGCTTCCACCATTTGCAAATGTGGAGTGGTGATGACGTTTTATAGTTCGATTTCTGAAATAACGGGTTATTCGCGCCCGTTTTTTCGTTGCAAGTGGTGGTATGATCGGACTGAGGTTGAATAACGAAATATTTGAATCCAAACTTGAGGTATATAAAATGTGTCAAATGTTACACCTGTACGTAGAATATACAGATACGATACATCAGTTCATCACTACCATGACAACAGTGATATTTATTTTACATATTCTATGCCAAAACGTAGAATATTATATCGTAGGTGCAAAATGTTATCTCTGGGTGTAAATGAAATAATCATTTCCAAGTTCCAGAGCTTCATTCTTGAGTGTAATACACATCACACGTATTGGCTACGAGCAGTTCGCGGCTTTATGATTGGCTACCGCTACATTGTGCTCGACTGACACCCTTGCAGTGTGAGTTTGAAGTTCACGTTCAGCTTTAGAAAGCTAGTAAACTGGTTTCCTCTTCCTTCTCGCAACATCCTTGCGAAGAGAGAAACCGCAGTACCAGTTGAGAAGTGTAGATAGCGATCTTTGCATTCTCTTGTCAGCAGTGCCGAATTAAGATTTTCGTAGAACCTAGACGATTTGTTGCTTCAATTTTATTTTATTTTTTTAAACTTTAAAACATTGAATTTTGCTTGTGAACGCGGCCAGATTCTAGTAAGTAATTTAAAAAAAAAAGTTCATGCTTCGTAGGCCCTAGGCAATTGCCTACTCTGTCTAATGGATAAATCGGCACTGCTTGTCAGTTCTGAGGAACAAGACATTATTAGGTACTCGAAGAACACGTTCCACCAATATTCACGTTTGGATGCCAAAGAGTCGCTCTCTAGCGGCCATATTTGGAGGAAAAGTTGATCAGTGACAAAAATGTTCTGTATAAAAACTGAAGTTGGGCTCATCTGAAAGAAATGATAAGGGCTAACACTTTAGTTCTCTTCCGTTTTCCATAAAAATCAATATTGAAGATGCTAGAGCTCATTTTACTTGCACATCTTTTTATGGTAAAAATACCTTGATCATCTTTTTGTCCACGGCACTAGCGCATCTACAGGAGTATCTAAACGCCAATCTGAAGGATTGTTGCTGTATTGTGTGTAGTGTTCTTTCCGGACATTCAATGTTTTTGCCGTGAAATATGTGGCCAGTAACAATTCACTTACGTATGTATTTATACATCTTTGGCTTTGGGAAGAAAATACTTTAACACAACAAAAAATGGGGAAAGCAATGGCAAATTATCGCTGCTAATCTGCCATAAAAGCGGCGTGACTGAAAATCAGAACCTCGTGACATGGGGTAAGATGGACTGCGGAGCTTTTACAAGTGATTTTGATTTTTATACTAAGATACCAGGTTGCTGTGTGGCCGAGTGGTAACGTGCCTGCTTCACAATCCTTGTTTCTCGGGTCTGAGTCCCACCCACGTCGGACAGCTAGTGATATTCAAATATCCCGTTAACATCCTAGCGAAGAGGGCGAGTACAGTATCAGTCGAGGTGAAAAGATAGCGCGCCCTGTAACTCCACCAGTTCGAATGAACAAAGTATTTCAATCGCAAGGCGTGTTACCACCAGATCAGAAATATTCGTTATTGTGTGTGTGCACATCATGGACAGCTTACTGAATGTTGTGGAAATACCTGCGTCTGTACATTCTTCGGCACCGAGAAGGAAAACTCCAACGCACCAAACCAAAGGGCAAACTACCCCAACTAACCTGCCTAGGAAAGTAGCACATGAGAAACCATAATAGCTTCTCCGGCAGCGGATACGGCCAACTCCAAGAGAGAACTGAACTACAAAGATGCATTTCAACGTCGACAGGAGACAAGCTTTGGTACATGTCTGGTTTGGTGGAAGAGCAATGATCAAGATTTCAGATCGATTGAACAGACTGATACCTAGCGAGGAAGAAACGAGAAAAGAAACCCAATTTCGGGCTATTTTCATTTAATTTAACAGCAGGGCTGCCAGTTACCACCATAATGCCACACAGCGCTTCATGTCGCTTCCTTACGTTTATCCAATATGATTAAATTAGAGTTACCTACCGTATCATTTTTAATCTAATTTTGAATTCAGTAACACAGGAACACCGGTTTCGTTCTGCCAATCATTTCCATTTCTGTTTGCATTAATTTGCTGTACATATAGGTACCTGCAGTTCACCGTAGGAATCTTGAATCCAGATGATATAAACCTGATGCTAAAGTATCGGGCGTATAAATCACGTTCAAATTTGTTCATGTACAAAAATGCTAAACTAATTCCGTAATCCCGGTACAAGAACGAGACAAAATGGAGGGACGTAGAGTGAAAGAGATAGAGAGTACAAATTGCACCGTTTAAACAGGGCTTTTTAAGCACAGCGCGGCAGACACCTACAAGTTTTTACCGCTTTCGTAACCGACGTTGTGCGAGATTAATGTATATACCTCTAAGACCCCTTTGCTGATGCTTCTTCGTTCTTCCTTTTTGGGGAAACGAAAATTCGCGTCCACGTTGTAAGGTGAAGCAAATTTCCTCTTCATCCCCGTCGTATGATGTAATAAAGCTCTACTTGAAAGTTTAGAATTTTCTTATCGCTTTTATTTCTTTACGTTTTCTATTCCGACTCCTAAAGCTTTTAATGACTTTATTCTCGAAGTTTTTCTGCTAATGTAGCAGTTTAAAACGATGGCTTAGACTATGTATCATCATTTAAAACGCGGCGTATCGTTCGGCACGGCAACTGTTATAGCGATTAAGTCGTGCCCCTCGTTTTTTCGTCTTCATTTTTTATTTCCTCATTCTAAATTACCTCTTCGCGTACCTTATACATTCAGATTAAAAACCGAGTAGCGATGCCAAACCGAAGAATGAATTTCTCGACTTCCTAGATGCCTTTTCCTGTGAATACGACCCAACGCGAGGTTTCTCTATACAGGGCAACTTTGTCGTTTCTCCAGTCCGCCGCCAAACAGCTGAATTTTGACTTCCCGTTAAAAAGCATTAAGGTGTTCTATATTTGTTGTTTTGAATTAGCAGGAGGGAGTAGGACCTTCTATTTCATATATGATATGTCGTACTATGACTATAAGCGTAAATACCCTTCCAGGGAGGCGAAGGAGCTTTCAGTTATGTAGGGCGAAAAATTATTTTCACTCACCAAGTTGTATCTCATCGCATTTATCCCTCCATTATCGAATAATTCTCAAAATTTCTGGAGACCTTTGGTGCATTCGGGGGCTTTCTCTTTTTCTAATTTGTTCTACACTCGAGTCCTGGAATCCGCCCTTTCGAGCATTACTTCAGAGATGTCGGGGTGGCTGTTAGGGCTGTCTTAGCCCTCTTCCCTTTTGGCCGAAAAACTGGCCTAGGTCGAAAATTCTGGCGAGTTGCTACGTGGGCTCGAACTCGGGACTTTCGGGTTCTGAGACCAACGCGCTATCCACTCGGCCAACCAGACCTCTGCATTTTGGGGGCTTAAGCTAACCCCTATCCCTTTCCTCAAGCCGCCAGCCATTTGTACCGAAACAAGTGAGAAAGAGTGTTGAAAGTTGTAATCGAATCTGTAAGAATTTTACCGAGTCTTAAATAAGCCTCGAAAAATTCTGCAAGAGTTCCGAGGAGTCCAAAAAAGTTGTAATCTAGTCTTGAGGAGTATTGATAAAGTTTGAAAGAGTCATAGAAAATCTTAAACAAGTCTTGAGCATGCTTAGTAAATTATAAACAAAGGTGAATGAGCCTTAAAAAACATCTGCATACCTTAAGAAAATCTAGAAGAACTTATACTCGTATGTATAAGTAATCTTCTTCCAGTCTTGAAGAGTTTTCATGAAATTTGGAGAAGCAGTAAAAATTCTTGAACTAGTTTTGAACAATCTTGAATAATAGTGTTGTAGAATCTTAAATAAGTTTAGGAGAGTCTTAAATCAGCGTTTAAGGTAATGAGTCTCAGTTAATTTTAAGAAGTCTCACAGTGGAATAGGAGTCTGTAAAAGCCTTAAAATTTCTAAAAACCATTAATCATATTATACTGTACGGCCATAGAATTACAATTCTATAAGAGTCTGAAAAGAGTCATTATAAATAATAGTGAACTAGACTTCGACATAAATTAAAGAGTTCTAAACAAGGGAGGAGAGTCTAGAACAGGTCTGGGCAACCTGTAGTTCGCGGGCCATTTGTGATCCGCGAAGGCATAAAATGTGGCCCCCGAGACAATTCGTTGGAATTTTAAATATTAAGATTAAGGACAAATATATAAAATTTGAAAATTGTAAAAAATAAAATATAGGTAAATAAATGTAATTTAATGAGAAATTTAATATTGTACGTTGTGTACTAATTTACTAATTTCGGGTTCAAAATTTGTTGTCGCCGAACGAAGTAGGGAATGAAGGTGCTCGTTAGTCAGGCTTGATCTATGAGCACTTTTTATCGATTTCATCCTTGAGAATGTTTGCTCGCAGGGCCCCTTGTACCCGAAAATGGTTGCCCAGGCCTGGTCTAAAAGATTGAAAAGCCTCAGGCATTCTGAATGACCGATCCCTTCTAACCTCTGAAGTAATTTGGTGCTCTACTAAAATTATCACTGGGTCGAAATTCCCCTGAGCTAAGAAAATTTGACAGCAAACTTCGGAAGGTAATTTCATGTTCAACGTCAATAAGCGAAGCACACCTTGCTGGCAACTCTCCACTCATTCAGTTATCATTGTGAATTCAAAAATAATGTGAGCCCTCGGGGAGGGGGGAGAGGGGGTTGTGAAAACGATAAATAAGCATTCTGAATTGGTTCTTCCAGAACCACTTCGTAGATTCGCCACTGCTCAGTCTTCACGCCATGTATGTATATGATTCATTGAAACTCTTCAAACTCTAGTCTGGCATGTTTTTCTGATATTCAGTAAGACTTTGTCAATTTTTAAGTGATTTTATCTATTCTTTTTTTTTCTTCTCGAAGAGGCTTTACTGCTCGTATTTTCACTACTGTGTATCCGTGCCTAGACCTATCAGAATAAGCTATGAAAGCCCCTGAATGAAATTCAAGAGTCTGATAGGATTGAACGAGTGTAATATAGTCTGAGCGAGTCTTAAACAAGTCTGAAAAATTCTCAACAGTTTCGAGAACTCTTAAGATAAGCTGAATACATTTTGAACCAGAATTCTTCAACGGGGTGGATTTCACAGTATTGAAACTTAAAAATAGTGATAAAAACCCTCATTTATGACCGAAGCGAGTAACATTTTAATTTTCACGAAGAAATTGTATGAGTATTGTGGTCGGTCATTAAAAACTGGTATTGTTTTTATACAGGTGCTGGGATGTGGATATGGTACCAGAAGAAGATTCGCTTACAATCTCTATAATGAAAAGGTTGCCCCTTATATAACGTTGCCTCTTATTCTAATCGATTTAAGAGCTCACCATAATATTTGTAAGTATTTATCATGGATGTAACTTGGAAAAAATGTTGGGTGTCAAATATACCTATGAGTAGCCACTGAACGAAAAAGGAACAGATTTTTTGAGAATACGCCTAAGCATGCTGGTGGCATCATCACGCAATGTTTTTTCTCTTGTGGGAGGAGTGAGGAGAGTTTCTCATGAGTATTCTGTCCAACCATAAAATATCTGAAAGACCTAGAAAAGTTGTAAATTAAAATTTTCTTCTTTTAGTGCCATATCTGTATCCAGATATTCGCGATGGAAGTGGTCATGTCGCGCAGCTTATAGTAGGCTGGGAAGTCGGGGGGGGGGTAGTTTTCTATTGCTTTCTTAATAGTTTCTTGCGCCAGTATTTTCTTTTCAATATCTAGGGTGTGTGGGTATGTGAATCGTTACTCACAGCACTGAATATAAGCAATTCATAACACACCAGGGCCGCAGAGCCGAGCCCGGGGCAAACACGAGAGGATAGAGCCCCTATGTTAGCAGGGGATGGGGTAAACAGGTTTTTTTTTCTTTTTCATTTTTCCCCCTTTTTCTTTCCCTAGGGCCCTCTGGGGCCCCATGTAAAATTCCGGGATCGGGACAAAATGTCCCATTTGTCCCCCTCTCTTTGGCCCTGCCAACAATCTTCAACAATCTCCAACAATTTTCTCCAACAATCTCTGACAATCTCCAACAATCTTCTCCAACAAACTCCAACAATCTCCAACAACCTCCTCCAACAATCTCTGACAATCTCCAACAATCTCCTCCAACAAACTCCAACAATCTCCAACAATCAGGGCCGCTGAGAGGAAAAGCGAGCCCCGGGGAAACACGAGAGGATAGAGCCCCTATGTTAGCAGGGGGTAGGGGTAAACAGGGCTTTTTCTTTTTCCTTTTCCTTTCTTTTTTTTCCTAGGGCTCTCTGGGGCCCCATGTAAAATTCCGGGCCCGGGACAAAATGTCCCCTTTGCCCCCCTCTCTTTGGCCTTGTGACACACATGCATATGCGCGCGCGCGCGCACACACACAAAACTAATCCTTCAGATACTGGTGGTAACTCGTTCTGCGAGTATAATGCATTGTCTTTGAGAACTACGGAGGAACTGAAGAGAACGCTATCTATCCACCTTCTCCACCTTTATTGGTAGTGTGGTCGCTTCCTCGCTTCCTTTGCAATAGAGGCGAAACCAGGGTTGGGAAAGCCGAAACTGAATCCGAATCTCGCAATTTAAGAAAAATTGTGCTGTCTCTGAAGCCGAATCCGAAGCTAAGTGTAATCACCTTGCGTGGGAAAAGCCAAAACTGAAGTTCATAATACAATTTTGCTGAAGCTGAAACGAAGCCGTAATGTATCAGATTTTAATGGCTTCGGTTGCGGCTTAATGTCATACTGCCGTGATCCGTCATACGGGATTTTGACATACATCCACTTGAAAATGTCCTGGAAAAAGTAAGTACACGAAGCTCGCTGGTACTAGGGTCGTTTCTCAGGACCAGTATTCGGATGACGAGAAGTCGAAGCTGAAGCTGAAGCCGAAACTGAAGCTGAAGCAATCATATTAGTGAAGCTGTATCCGAAACCGAAAGTACAACATGAACATTTCTGAAGCGGAAATCGAATCTGAAAGATCCTTCCGGCTTGCAATTAAGCTGAATCCGAATCTAAGTTCATAAGTGTCGGCTTTCCCAACCCTGGGCGAAACCTGTTCGCTGGCTTTCCCGCGCTGGGAATAGAACCCGCGTCACAAGGATACGAAGTGGGCCCAACACCACTTAGTCCCAGAGTGACAGTTAATTAGGTGGAAAACCTGCCATCTTCTGCCTCCTAAAGTTGTGTCATTGTGGTATTGAACCGCTATTCGACGTTTCGTTTCATTCACCTGTGGGTTAGTTTCAGGAAAAAGGTCATTAAGAAGAATGTTTACTCGTGCCGGTTGAGCCGCAAAGTGACCAAGCGACAAAGCTCCCTAGATTTTCCGCCCACAAGAAATGATCTTAAACTTAAACATACTGGTCCCTTCGTCATTACTCTTTGGTATGCTCGGGCCCTCCGGCTGCTCTTCAAGCGCAAAATGGAAAAATATACCGCGTCAGTTCGCCGCTAGACCATTCGAGAAAGGGTTACAACTGGAACCACGACCGTCTGTTGACGAGGGAAAGAAAGGAAAGAAGTTGAAAACTTTTGGCCTTTGATTCGGTGCACGGAGCGGAGCGGAGTGCGAACCACGAAAGCCCGTCGAGTAGTTTTATATCCGAGGGAAATAAATTATATAAGGAAGTATTGTTGGTCTGGAATGACACGAGCTTTTTCGACTTTCAACCTCGTCTCGCCGTCGTGTGACCGGCCTTTATAACATTTATACGTGGCGCGGGAACGCGCGTCCTCGATTTCGTCGAGCATTTACGATTCGCGGCTGTACGTTCGCCGAAAGTTAGTCGTAAACATGATGAAACTTTTAATATTTGCAAATATGATAGAAGGGTGTGTGTAGTCGTAGATAGACTACGATTGTATATTATGTATAGTGGAGTATGTAGCTACTGCTGTGCTTTATGGGGGAATCTTCTGTATTTTCATGGCGTAAAGTTTGCCGCAGCTTTTCGCCGCGCTGAATTTCGCTGCCGCTGCACACGCCCACGTTATAGTGATCCGTTATTATGAAAGTTTGTACGCGACAACTTAATGCTTTAAAAAATAACTTTTTAAATTTATTACCGGCGTTTTAAATTATTTCGCAAAAACGGGTTGTTCCGTTTCGCGGTCGCGCTGAAGTCGGTGGTCCTGGTTCGGATGTCGTCAATGGCGATGGTGCGACGAGAAGATTATAACAGAATCTTCGCGCGTCTTCCAAATCGGGCACAGAAATACCAACGGTGATGTTGGCATCTAATTATGAATTATGATACGTTCATCGACCCTGGTACACGTGGGATCTCTCATGCTGTTATATGATTTCTAAGTTGTGATCTTCGAATTTAATTAATTTTGTTATCTCTCTTAACGTACGTTGAAAATTTTGGTAAAAATTGTAACACCAGGAGCGAGGGACTGGAACAAAAATGTCACAAAAAATACTTGTATCGAATACCTGGTTTTTGAGGACTGAGTACGTTTTTGATAGCATTTCTACTCTAATTTTGATAAATGTGGAGCTGGAGGAGGACGGTATCTGGAGTGCAGAATAAGTGAAAAATACAACCCAACTTGAACAACTGCGATACCAGGGCTGAAGGCATCGATAAAAATGTTACAATGTAGATATCGAATGTACGATTTTCGAAATCACTGAAATAGGTTTAATACCATTTTGACTCATATTTTGATATGTGGAGCGCCGGATGAGTTGGATGGGAACTGGCTTTAAAATTCTCTGTCAATTCCAGCGGAACGTCACCCTTAACCGTGCTTATTAGCAAATATCAGTTCTCGATGGAAACATTCACCAACTATGGCTGTAACTGTAATTGCTAAATCAGTTATTATAAAAATTAAAGTCTCCCGAATTTCTCAATTGAAGAGCTGATTTCCAAAGTGCCCTTAGTCCAAAACACAGAAGTTTGAGAAATTATAAAAATGTTCTCACGACATGATGTACAGGTGGTAACACTGAACTGAGTGGATGAATGGGTGGGTGGATGATGACCACACTGCCAAAGTTTAAACATGAACATGTTGTTTGTCTTCTGGCTGTGAAGCTGCAAAGTGGAAGAAATTGTGGGCTAAGGACAGTTTGGAAAAGAAACGAATAGCACTTCCGCTTTTCCTGGCATGTAAAATGCACCAGGAGATTGAACAGGTACAAATTACATACAGTTAGAATGAAACAAATTTTCGAATTCGAACTACAGATTACGACTTTAGCGGTGTAACAGCCTAACAGAGGCATGTATCAGTGCTCTGAACACAAATGTGACCTGGAATCATGAAATGTGTATCTCGTGCGAAAACAGGTTTTCGAGATTTTGAATTCTTCTTCCCTATTATTCTCGTAGGCCTGTTTCACACAACACCATGTAAATGGATGTTTTTATACTTTTGATGTAATTTTTAAACTAATGCAACTTGTGAAAAAACTAACAAAGATAAGAAGATGCGATTTGTTTCATTCAAAAGAGCGTGATTTTTCCTATAAGAATAGTCAAGAAAGTGAAAAATGATTTTTTGACACCAGATGCGCATTTGATGATTCCAGGTCACATAAATGTGTAACTCGACTCCTAATAGAGATAGAAATTCGCGGCGAACGCTGAAATGTGTATTTTCTTCTTCTCTACCAGATGGCGCTAAAATCTCAATTTCGGTAATTTTGGACTAAGGGCACTTTGGAAGTTAGCTCTTCAATTTACGTTTCTCCTCTACCTATTGAGAAAGTACTCCAGCAGCTCCGAGGGAAGTATTAAATCGGATTTTGTGTAACCGCACAAAGGCTCTATGCAATGTAGGAAATTTGGCTTTAAATGCGCGTCGATATGTCGAAATTATCGCAGAACGTCGAGTCCTTACTGTGAACGCTGAGATAGACGGTTTCAATGACAAGGACGGAAAATCTAACTGCCAGTGCTCATGATACACACGCATGTTATTCTGACTTGTGGGTTCAGTGGTGTTTATTATTTCATGTGGAATTGGCAGATGAATGCGACGACCATTATACTTATAAATCTCATATCTACATCGTATTTTGGTCACAAATTTGAACCCTGATCCTCGACAGTACCATCGCAGTTTTCAGTATGGTTCTAAGCATCCATCAAAAACAGCAAGACTCTCAAAGTAGTTCAAGATTTCTTTAATACTCGCTCAGACTTTTTCAAAACTTTTTCTGGCTTCTTGAAGACACCTTCAGACTCCCTCGACATTTCTAGAAGTAGGCTTTGTGTATCTTGAACTACTTTGAAAAGATCTAAAACGAGTCATTGAAACATATCAAGTTTCAGAGAGACCCCGAAGATACATTATCGATCATAAACGAGTCTCATCAGCGTCTCAAAGAGTCTCAATTAAGCTTGAAATACTTCAGGTCTTAACCGAGTCTGAATGTCTCAAAAAGCATCCATCAGGTTTAAAATTGTTAACAAGTTTTAAACGAGTCTAGAAGTTCCAAAATGTCTCAATCAAACAAGATTTGAGACAGTCTGAAGTTAAACAAGTCCGGAATAATAATTTAAAAAAAGTGTATAGTTTTAAAGAATCTCAGGTCTAAAAAAGTTTTAAGAGGCAAGTTTGACGTTGTCTTGAATAATCTTAGCTAGCTTTAATAAAGTCTTGGTGAGTCCCAATCAAATCTGAAATAGCTTTAAACGAGTGTGGAAAAGTGTGAAAAAGCCTGGAAGAGGGCGGAAAAATATTAAAAATAGTTTTAAAGAAGTCTGAAATAGCCTTGAAGTATTCTAAATAGTCTGAAAGAGTTTGTAACACGTCTGGATAGGTCTTGAACAGTTTTAAGTAACTCTAGAACAGTCTTAAGCACATCTGAAACAGATTTAGAAGGGTTTTTGTGAATCTGTATAAGCCCGCGAAGATCTTTCAAAGCATCTCAGCTAGGCCTGGAACAATTTTAAATGAGTTTGGACGAATGTTAAAGAGTCTTTAAAAGTCTTGAAGAGTGTGTTAAGAAAGTCCGGAAGAATAATCTCACATTTCATTCTAGCACACAAAAACCCTCGCGACCTCTCTGGCCTTGTGTCCCTGATAGGTTTTATAGTAATTATATTTTAGAAAAATTGCGTAAATTAATCACTGACGTGAGCTAGAATGATGGTTACACAACCTTCCTAGATCACTGCGAGTCATTCAGCAGTTTCGAGATCTGAAGCTCATTTTTAGCACACTCGAGCGGTAATTTTAATTCGGCTGCTGCCTAAAACTTGTTCTACATCTCTTCGTATTACCCATAGCAGCCGCAGCACCACGACGAAACTTTCCAAAAACAACACACGCTGTAAATTACACTCGAAATTTCCATGCATCATCCTACCCATAACACCGCATGCCACACTCATACACATTCAGCAAAGGGGATGCTAATTAACCGGAATCCACCGTGCCGGCTCTGGTGTCACACATGTCCTTTGTCCCGTTTAATGTACCAGCGAAACCACACGTTAGAACCGTGCAGAATAAACATGAAAAAAAAAAGAACGAAAAAAGTTTCAAACTCTAAAAGTTTTCAACTTATTACAATATAAACTTCGCCTTCGAACAACGAAATACGAGCTGCCTCACATCCGAATTAATTAACGAACTCGGGAACCGAGCGAGAGCGCAGCTAACTAATTTACATTAGGGATCAGAAAGAGGAGTCACAAATGTTCGCTCTAATTATTCACCCGGTTGTTTTTCGAAAGCCTATTGCTCATAAGCAGTAGTGTGCTCATCACATTTTTGGAGAGTATACATGCTAAATAACCTGACATTTGCCTATCTTAACTTTCTTATCCAACAAGCCCCCTCCCCTCCTCCGTACATACTTTTTCGCATTCGTCATTAACGAACTGTAATAATGGCGAGCCTAGAAGTGGAACTATTCAATAATTGGAATTTGCCAATACTCTGAAGGAGGTGCTCAAGCAGCACGAGACGAGTGGGAAATCTTTTCATGGACGATGACAATACCTCTTGTCATACTGGTTCAACCACTGTCCAATCCAGACGTGATCATAAACGGCCAAAATCGGTAAAAAGTTATCAAATTCTACTAAATTTTTTCAAAGTTAATTAAAATTGGCTAACATTTATCAGGTCGGACAAAAACAATCGAAACCGCAACAAACATCAACAAAGAACGAAGAAAAATTATCAAAAAAGGGCAGAAATAAGCTGACTCAATCATTTGGGCGAAACGGATAAAACAACCCAATTCGATTAGGTCTGACCAAATTTTACCCAAATCGGCCTCTATTGACCGATTCCACGTCTAATGCGGACCATGTCTGGTGAAAAGTGATCGAACCCAGTATGTCGGTTGTAGGTTTTAGGATTTGGAGATCCCGGAGCTCAGAATTGGCGAGGGCCTTCATTTCCTCAAATTGAGATCAAAAGCAGAAGAAAAAGGCCACTTTTCTCTAATGAGCCAAGGATACGTCGATTTTGGTGACTTTTTTGATATTTGGTGGAGGCTCTATGCTGATGAGGGGTCCCGGAATCCGGGCTTCGTGGGCTTTCGCTAAGTATAGCTCTTAAGCCCAACCTGAACCAAATATAAAAACGACCTTGACTAAGACTGACCAAATAGGACTAAAATATACGTGAACCAAGCGTGAACACTTACATATCTAAAACTGACCAAATAATGCAACCAAATCTACCAAATTTGAGTAAAATTCGATCAAACTAACAAAGGTTACGCATGCTCAGGAAACAAAGAAAAAACATCGAACAAAAACAAGGAACCTTCTGACAATATTGTTCAATAAAGACTAATTTAATTTTGACCAAGAACGACCAAATTTAACGCAAATTGACCAAATTTTCTCAAACGTAACCATAACAACCACAAATAACCGAAAATGATTAAATCTGATGACATTTGATCGGAAATACTTGAATTAAATGTGATCAGTAACGACCAAAAACGACAAAAATGACGAAGAACGAGTAAATTCGAATTATCCTGACTTAATCTAATACCTTCAATTACCTTATCTGTCCTAAAAATACTAATCTATAACCAAACTGACCTACAAGGGTCTGAAACAATTTGAACCGAATAAAGCCGAAACTTAACCAATTTAAATGAAACAAAGCCAAAACTGAACCAATTATTAGAAAGCGCCTTCCCTCTCAAAAATTTCTATGTTCAGTTTTTGCGGAGAAATCAGACCTTCTCCTTTCTCTCTGTTTTGTACCTAATTTTTCCAGATATTCCTTTGAGCCGAGTGACCCAAGGGTGTGCTTCCTTAGCCTTGTGTGTAAACCTCTAGTTTGATAGTGATGTAAGACGTAGTACTAGCAGCATGGACCTCGCCAGTAAAGGGAACGGGGTATTTGCCCTGTGGATTCTCTAAAAAATGTTTTCTTTTACTTGAAAACAATTGTTGTGTGACAAAAACGCAAAAGGAACAGTCAAATAAAAAAAAGCTTTAAATATGAGCAAATCACAAGATATTTACAATTAACGACATTAATAACTTATACGAAAAAGATTTGACGAAAAAAACAGTACACGGCTAATACTACGAACGCTCATATCAACGGCTGGTACGGAACTAACTAAACTATAAAGAGATAAGATAATGGGTTGGCAAATCTACTCGTAACACTCCGGGGGGGTGACCATGAGGTCACAATTGATCTTCACTGACCGGCAATGCGATAACGGAATGAACTGCGCGACGAAAAACCCCAGTTTGAGTTCGGACCTCCACAGTACGAACGATGTTGTCAGAGCCTGGGAAGGTTGCTGTTATAACCCCCAGCTTCCAGCAGCTTGATGGGGCGAGATCATCCTTCAAAATGACGACTGTACCGGGTTTCAGGTTTTTCTCGGGTTTGTTCCACTTGTTACGCGTTTGTAACTGAGACAAATAATCTGCTTTCCAGGCTCTCCAAAAATCAGCAGTGCAATGTTGCAAAAGCTCGTATCTCTTGGCAAGTTTCAAGTTTGAACTTTCAGGTTTGGGTTCGGATAGTAGAGGTGCGCCGATCAGGAAATGGCCGGGTGACAAATAGCTAGGTCCTTCACTGGAATTTTCGGATGCAATTAACGGGCGGCTATTTAAGATTGCTTCGATGCGAGACGTGACGGTATTAAGCTCCTCAAAAGTGAGTATTTGGTCTCCCACAACTCGGACCAAATGATACTTCATGGCTTTTACGGCGGCTTCCCACAATCCACCGCGGTGAGGTGCGCGGGGTGGGTTAAAATGCCATTGAATGCGCTCGTTCACGGAAAAACTGGCAATTTTCGGGTCATTTAACTGGAGATAAGCAGCAGCACCAACAAAATTTGTGCCATTGTCGCTCCATATACTGGCGGGTCGGCCTCTCCGCGCGACAAATCGGCTCAAGGACTGTAAAAATCTGTCACTTGACAGCTGCGACACGACTTCTAAATGTACAGCTTTTGTTGAAAAGCAAACAAATACCGAGATATAGGACTTGAATCGCGTGACTGATCGGTGACCCACACACTTCGTCATGATCGGTCCGGCAAAGTCAATTCCTACATGCGTGAAAGGGCGGCTGACGGTTACCCTTTCGGCTGGTAAATTTCCCATCAGCTGGTGTTTTGAGGCGGCAGTATAGCGCAAGCAAACGACGCAGGAACGCACAATGGCCTTTACAACGTTGACGAGATTACCATGTACTCGAAACTTTCGCCTTATGAAGGAAATCAGGAAAGACTTTCCGCAATGGTAATATTTCTCATGGACGTGACGGATGATCAGCTTCAATAAATGTGATTTGGCCGGCAGGATGATCGGGTGTTTGACTTCGTATGGCAAGCTGGAATTTTCTAAGCGGCCCCCTACACGGAGTACATATTTCTCATCGACGAATGGGTTTAGTTGTACCAATGGGCTGCGTTTCGATAACGACTTTTTCTCGGCTAGACGTCGAAATTCGGCAGCAAAATGTTCTCTCTGTACGATGCTGAAGATAGCGTCTTCGGCGTTCGCTATTTCATCCACAGTCAGTGCATTGGTCGGTGTCGGCATTGCGCGGCATAACTTGACGAATCGGAGCACGTATGCAAAACCATTCAAAAGACGGGTGTACGACGAAAATTTTTCTATCGCAGCAACTAAAGATGGCTCGACCATGGCTACAGTCACATGACAATGCAACTTCGGCTTTCGTTTTTCCAACTCGATTGACTCATCAATTTTCTTTTCGGGAATGAATTGTTTGGCTAGGAAATCTGGGCCATTTCGCCACAAGCTGGACGATAAAAAAGTTGACACAGATATTCCGCGTGTCGCCAGATCGGCCGGGTTTTCTTTTGTGTTTACATATGACCAATGGTCGGGTGGTAATCGATTGGTTATGCGGCGAACACGGTTAGCCACGAACAACTTCCAGGTTTCTGGTGGCTTCGCTAGCCAAGACAGTACTACCTGGGAATCTGAAAACGCATAAATATGGTCGGCATGAATTTTCAGGTCTTTGATTACCCGATCTGTTTGGTTGGTTAGTAGAATGGCAGCTTCTAATTCTAACCGAGGTATGGTATACCCCTCTGGTGGGGCAATTCGGGTTTTTGCACAAACGATGTTGATCGAGACATTCTCGAACGAGTCAGTGCATTTCAAGTATGTGATGGCAGCGTAGGCTTTTTCGGACGCGTCGCAGAACGAAATAATCTGGCGTGAAATCGGATTGCTCAACGTAGTATATGCACGCGGCACAGAAAACTGCGTCAGCCCTTCAAGTTGACCGTAATACTGGAGAAATTCTTGGTGCAACGATTCGGTTAACGGCTGGTCCCAAGATTTGGATTCTTTCCACAGCTTCTGCATTAAAATTTTTGCTCGAACCGTGATTGGGCTTACGAATCCGAGCGGGTCGAAAACTTTTGATATTTCGGACAATACAATTCGGCGGGTTAGAACAGCTACATTTAAATCGGCTTTGTTGACGCGTACACGAAATACGTCGGCTTGGGTGGACCATTCAAGGCCAAGTACATTTACGGAAAATTCGCCATCGACGGTTAAGGACGTTTTAGTTTCAATGAGCAACGGGTCAATTTTTTCGAGAAATTCTGGCGAATTTGACTGGTATTTTCGCAGATTAAATCCGGCGCTAGCTAAGTGCTGGTGAATTCCAGATTGCAGCTTGACAGCCTCATCGACATTGTCAGCGCCGGACAGTAAATCGTCCATATAGAAATCGTTTTTGATAGCGCGCGCAACAGATTCGACGGGTTCTGCTTCAGCTAGTTTTTGTAAACAATTCGTGGCTAGAAACGAGGCCGGAGCTGTGCCATAAGTTACCGTATTTAAATCATAAATTCTTACCGGATCGTTGGCATTTTCCCGCCAGAGAATGCGCTGGAGGTGGCAGTCGCTTTCGTGTACCAATACACAGCGATACATTTTCGCAATATCACTGGAAAATGCGACTGCGTGCTGACGGAATGTGACCAAGGTATCAAATAATTCCGGCTGAACTACTGGACCGGTCATTAGGATGTCATTCAAGGATAAACCGGAGGACGTTCGATGCGATGCGTTGAATACAACTCGTAATTTGGTTGTAGTGCTCGACGGGCGAAGAACGGGTTGATGTGGGATGTAGTATGAGGGCTCGGTGACGCTTGGTTTCAGGCTCATGTGACCCAAGGCTTCGTACTCGCGCATAAATTCAATGTAGTCGTAATTTACGTCGGCTGGACGCTTCCTTTCGGTGTACGTTAAATTGCGAAGCGCCAATTCATAGTTATCTGGTAATTTTGCAGCATTTGGCTTCACAGGTAGCCGAACTATGAATTTTCCATCGGGTGCGCGAGAATGGGTTTCATTGAAATGATGTACGCACGCATCACGGTCGGGATCGGATGCGCGCTTAATCGGCTTGGCTTCTTCGATTTCCCAGAATTTCCTCAGCTGCCTTTCGATTTCAACGGTGGCGAAAACGTGCAAGGATCGGGTCGGCTGTTGTATGATAGCGTAAGAAAATGTAGCGTTGATCGGACCGGAGACGACCCATCCGAATATGCTATTACGAAGCGTCAACGATTCCACGGTCACGGACTCATCCAGCATACACCGCTCACAATATTCAGCGCCGAGTAAGATGTCAATTTTCGGCTGATTTACTCGAGCTTGATAGTACGCGGGATCGGCTAGCTCGTATTTTCGCAAATTATCGAGAACGGATCGCGGAAGTTTCATGTCGGACACACTATAAGATAAGGCTAATTGCGGCACAACATCGGCTTGAACGGACACTCCTGAATCATCAATACGCGACGCCAACGAAATCGAACTTGAATGACTTAATACGAGCGGATTTTCTGAAATGCCTTTCACGGAGGACGGACACTTAGATGGAAAAACGGGCATTCCGTAATACTTCACGTAATCTTCGGATATTAATGACACTTGTGAACAATTATCAAGCATAATTCGCGCCGAACGGATCTTTTTATCACCCCACACATTCGCGACCGCGGTAGGTAACAAAACCATTTTTTGGACGGAATCGGCTTGACCCGTTATACTGAAATTCGCTACTGTAGCTGGACGTATATTCGCGGGTTGACTGGTCACTGATGGAGCTACAGATTGGTTATTCGGCGACGGCGAGCTTTCGGCGAGTTGTTGCTGTGGACGGTGATCAGTAAAATGCAACAACGAGTGATGTTTCTTTTGACAGATTTTGCACCCAAGCTTAGTGCATTCTTTTGTTGGGTGAGCCCGGCTGAAACAATTTTTGCACATTCGGTTTTGAGCTACCAAATCAAAGCGTTCTTTCGGTGATTTGCTGGCAAATGTCGGGCAATGAATCAATAAATGATCGTCCTTGCAAGCGACACAGCCGGTTTTTGTAGTGACAAACGATTTCGGCTGACCAAATTTCGGCTTTGCGGCGGTGGTTTCGGGTTTTGACGGAGCTTGACTGGATGCTAATTTTCGCGTTTCTTGATTTCGGGCTCGATTATTCAAAAACGTGGACAGCATTTTCCAAGTAAAAAACTTGGTGCTGTCAGCTTGAGCGTTATCAAATTCTTCTTTTGTTTTCTCATCAAGCATCGAGTACACGTAGTAACCAATGATTTCACCCCAATTCTCCGCTGACAAACCGCACAATTTTAAATTATTCAAGGCATTGGACGCGGTATCGATCAATTTGCGGAGGTGAGACGGGTTCGGAATTTTCGAAATTGAAAATAATTCGCGAAAATAAAGCATAACAAGTGCTCTTTGATTATCATATCGGGCTTTTACACGGGACCAAGCTTCGTCATACGAGACTTCCGTCATCGGTAAGTCTTCAATTAATTTTGCCGCCTCGCCGGTCAAGGATTCCTGTAAATAGTAAAGCTTTCGAACTTTGGGAATTGCGGGTTCATCATGCACCACATTTACAAATAAAGCTTTAAAACGCAAAAATTCACGATGTTCGCCGGAAAATTTTGGAATTTTCACCTTTGGGTATGATTTCGTGTTGGTAGTCTCGACCACAGATTCGTTCATAGTAACATTGTGCGACACATTCAACGAATCTCGGCTAACGGCCTTTCTGAATTCGCTCACTGCACTTCTTGCTTTGCCCAAGCATTGATTAACCTTGTCAATTATACCGGCTTGTTCATTCAAAGTTTTCTCACCGTTCGTTCTATATTCTTCATCGGGAAGTAAACTAAGATATAATTTGACGGTCGTTGTGTATTCACGTAAGGCGCGCTGCAATTCCACTTCGGCGGTCTCGATGATCGAGCATACTTCGTTGGAGATTTCTTGCTCTCTGTATCCTTGCATCAGCTGGATCTGTTTATTCAGATTCCATTTTTGAACGGAAAGCTCCCTTCGAACTTTGGGAACCGGATCGGAGTCGGCTTGCATCTGGATTTACGCTAGATTGGACGGCGAAATGAAAAATGAAACGACTGCAGCGCAGGTAAACAACAACAAAACGCTGTGACGTTGGCAACTGGCTTCACGGCAGCGGCGAGATAACGAAGGTACGGCGTACGGCAACGGCAACGGCAACGGCAACGGCAACGGCTCGAAACGAACTCGAACACGGTTCAAACGTGAACGCCTGATAGAAGATTTTTGCACTCTCGAACGTGCTCGGCGGCTGAAGATCGTGGCCGGAGGACCATAATGTTGTGTGACAAAAACGCAAAAGGAACAGTCAAATAAAAAAAAGCTTTAAATATGAGCAAATCACAAGATATTTACAATTAACGACATTAATAACTTATACGAAAAAGATTTGACGAAAAAAACAGTACACGGCTAATACTACGAACGCTCATATCAACGGCTGGTACGGAACTAACTAAACTATAAAGAGATAAGATAATGGGTTGGCAAATCTACTCGTAACAACAATGAAGTCGTGTTTGTTTACCTTCCGAAAAACGGTCATGCCTTCGTGGAAGTTTTCTAACACCTGGGATTTACAAAATAAATAAATCATTTGAAAAATGAAGCAAGTCCCTTACCTGGCCACTTTTGGGTTACTGCGGCCATCTAACGGAAAATCACATTAGGAAACCTTATTCTGGAAAATCAGGAAAGCTTTGTATATCTAAGTCAAACTGTTCTTTCAACAGTAAAATGGAAAAGGAAATAGAAGTGAGGAAAGAGAAAGCCTGGAAGGGCTATTGGGCTCTGAGAAGTATTTTCAAAAAGGAAAATTGAGCATCCGTTCCAAATTTAAAATGCTGGAATCCTGTGTAATTCCGATCCTGTTGTATGGAGCCCAAACGTGGACAACACCAATAGCAATAACCAGGGCCAGATTTAGGGGGGGGGGGCAGGGGCCCCGGGCCCGCACAAATTGGGAGCCCGCACATCCTATAACTAATTCTGTAAAGCTGATGATGGATGTTATTGAATAGCTCTTAACAAAAAAAAAAAAAAAAAAAAAACCCTAATAATAATGACGATGATGACGGATGACGATATTAATAATAATAATGAAAATGATGATCAATGTTGCTAAAAAAATTTTTTGGAGGGCCCACACAAAATTTGGGGCCCGGGCCCGCAAGTGCCTAAATCAGGCCCTGGCAATAACAACCTGACCACACAAAACAGTATGCTTAGGAGCATTTTAAATATCAGGCTGAGTGATAAAATCAAGAATAAAATGGTTAGACAAAAAACAAAAGCGAAAGACATCCTATACTTGGCAAGGAGACCGAAAGTAAACTATGTAGGACACATAGTCACAGATAAAAACGAGACCTGGAGACAGCGAATTGCAAACTGGGTCCCATACGATAGGAAAAGGGGAAGGGGTAGACCTGTACAGAGATGGAATCAGGAAATTGTAGGGAATGTAAGGGTGCTATGGGGTAGAGCAGCCCAAAAACAGGAAAGCCTGTCATAGGATTGGGGAGGCCTTTGCCCGGGAATGGGACCCTGGTATATGAACGAGAAGAGCATCCGGCGCGAGCCCAAGTACGAAGTAACTCAGCAATCAAATCTCTGGGCACCACTAGCGAAAGAAGTGGCGCAAACATCACTCGACCTTGTCGCTCAATGTTACTACGCAATATGTAATATATCACTGTTACTGCATCGTTCGGCATACTAATAAAGGCTATTTTGAATTGAACTGAAAAATGAAGCAAGTCCCTGACCTGGCCACTTTCGAGTTACTGCGACCATCTAACGTCTCGTTATCAGTACATTAGGGTGATCTTTGTTTTTTCTTAGTGGATTTGTTTTTCTTCAAAATAATGATAACGTGGCCCCAATTCTTTTTACAAGGAGGAAGAAGGAGCAGTTCTAAGAGTAGCTAAAACTCTTTAATCTTCAATGCTCATACAAGAATCGTTCAGAATCTTCTAGACTTGTTTGAAACTTTAGAATAAAAACACGTTTTTCACTTGAGCAGTAGGTATATGTAGCCTAACGTTCTTGGGGGTTAGCCCGTCTTCAGTGCATCGTATTTATTGTACTACTAAGGATCTTAGTAAGATTACTGTACGGTACCCATAGATTGGCAAAACCCCAAAAACGTTGTACCGTCAACTGAGATAATATCAGACATTGGCGGTAAAATCGGCCATTCATGATTTGTTGTAGGAGCGCTAGTATCGTCACCAGTAAAGTCAACTGGGGTAATATCAGACACCGGTGGTAATATCGGCCACTTATGACTTGTTGTAGGAGCGCTAATGTCATTATCAGTAAACAAGTCATGAGTGGCCGATATTACCACCGATGTCCGGTATTACCCCAGTTGATGGTACCTACAACTTACAGTGAAAAAAAGGTATTAAACTCATTTGAGTCTCGCTAAACTATGAAAAACTGGCTTAACAGTCGCACAACTCTTCCAGGGTAGATTATGGTTCTTCAACATATAATCGGGATTTTTGAGAATCCTTGCAGCTCTTCAGGACCCGTATAAGGCTCTTAGACTTCATAAAACTAAGTGAAATTTACACTTTATAATTCTTCTGACTTGATTAGGAATGTTCAAGATTTGATCATGATTTTTGAAGACCTCTTAGCTTTCGTTAAGGTTTTTCAAGACTCCTTTGCAATTTCCGGGACATTTTCACACGATTTTGGAGACTCTTTCGTACGACTCTTGAGACACTCTCGCATTGGTTTTTAGGATTCTGTGAGACTTTTTAACAATTCCAGCTGTCTTATTTGAGATTCTATGAGACTTGGCCATTTTGAAGCGTTTTTAAGTTCAAATTTTCTTTCTCTGGGAAGGGCAATCACTCTCACAACTTCTACCGTATATCCACGGCCTGGAATTGGACTCGAAGCCACATTTGCCGCATCTGCCTAATTCGCAATAAATCCTGAAATTTCTAAAACACCTTTAGGCGTTTACTGAGTATATGTAGCATACTCTACTTGCACATCTCCGCTTACAAGCACATGCTGGCCTGAGCATGTACGAAACCGGCGAAATCTGATTTTCAAAAACGAAAACACCCGGAATACTTCGAGATCAACACCGGCAACAACACCACCAACAAGTTAAATCGGAAAAACGCTTTGTATTTTGTAGCCGAGTTTCGCAGCACCGAAACCGCATTAACGGCGATGAAAGACCATAATTTCCGTTTTAAGTTTTCACCGTCGAATTCATTCATCTTCATTAAGCGCGCTGCCTTTGATAAATACAGTATATTTCACGTATAAAGGCGCCCCGAAATTTACTGCCCCTCGATGGAGGGTGGAAAAGGGAGCAGGAAATACCCGTATTCTTGCGAAAATGCGCGCGACGCTTAGAAAAAAGGTAAATTCGGCGAGAAAATTACGTGTACGTATACACAAAATCGGCGGTACTTAAATTTTCTAATTTAAAGATTCGCGTTCTTACCGTCAGTATGAAATTATAGTTAGCGGCGGGATTTTTCCGTTTTCATTTCGACGTTATTTGCGGAAAAGGGGCGAGCGCACAGGGTGTCGAGAATCAACAGTCGAGAGGGTAGGCTGGATGTGTGCGGTTAGACTGGATGAGCGCAAGTTGGAGAGCAACGCCGTCGCACCTACGCGAATTAAAGAGAGAATTTCCACCGTTAGGGTCGGTTTTGGCTCTGGTTTCAGTTTACTTCACTTTGGGGGACGATAGAGAATCATCCATCAGCGAGGTGACAGCGTTATAAATCCGGCTCACCTTCTTTTATTACAAGACCCCGTTTACACAGTCCGACTGAAATGCAACTTTTGGCCACGCTGGCTATCCCAGTTTCTCTGGATTTGATTAAATTCGATTTGAATGCGTTCCTTTGATCCATAGACCGATACGAAAGCACCTTGTATAACAATGCCAGAGCTGGTTTGAGGTAGAGGTGCTCATCTTCCACGATAACTCGATAAGAAACGACGGTGACGGGTGTAGTCTACAGTGGGCTGATGCTGGTATCCAAAAAGCCTCTAGCATGATTGCATAACAGAATCTAATCAAAATCGACTCAACCAAATACAACCTAAATCGAACATGCCCAAACATGACTGAATGACTAAAACAGACAGAAAATGACTGATTCCTGCTACACCTAACCAAAACAACCAGAAATAACCAAAAACTATCCAGATGACCAAATCTCGCCATTCTATTAATTTTTTGTGTGAGGTGACACTGTATGTGCCGAATGTTCAGACCTTGTGATCCATTGCACTTTTTTCTTCAGGTTGCGGTTAAGGGTCAGCTCAGTAGCCTCACTTTTACGGCCAAAGTGAGAATTTTACTGAGTTTTATCCTTTTGACTTGTGAAGAGGCAGCGCGGTCTGGCTGTGGGGAACCTGAATTCAACGCGAGTGCTCGGGGGCCGCGGACTTTGGTCAGTAGGGAACCCCATGGTGGCCTTGCAGGACGCGCGCACCGGTTGCGGCACGACGAAATGGGGCTCGGGCCCGGCCACTGATACGATACTCGAAAGGGTAGTTTCCGAGGTCGGGGTGCGGTGTTATAGGGGCCAATTTGGCATGAGTGCATGGCCGTACGTCCCACCACACCATCCCTTTGACTTCATCGGGATATTCCAGTCTCAATGCGTTGCACCTTGTCCTGGCTGTTGCTGGGTACTGACATATGATTTAAATCGAGGTTTCTTCCTCTCATCTACAGTGCCTCCAGGAGCTGCTTTTCATCACTCCTATTTTATACCACATGTGTTTTGTGGCTCCATGTTCAGTTAGTTGTCCGACCATGAGTCTAGCATGTTTTCTATCGAACCCTAATAGGAACTGAGCGTACTAGCCAGGGGCGTCCTTATCAGTGTTTTGCTGAACTTCATGCCTCTGGTCATCCACCAGTGCATTTCTATCTACTTCCTTATTCAATCCTTCACCTTGGATTTTATGACGTTGTATGCTTCGGGAAAATACGCTGTGGGGTTACCAGTTCCTTTTCATGTCCATCACTAGCTTACCTGCGATCATGTTCCCTTTTGTGCCGTAGTACGCCGGTGTCCATAGTACGGTGACACGGTTCTCCTGAGCAAGGGTGCATAATTTGTTAACGCAATCTGCCATCACCAAAACGATGTAGTTTGGTGTGCCGATAGTGCCTTAATAGCCGCTTGACTGTCTGTACAGATATAGATCTGCTTATTAACACGGCACTTCTGCATGCTTCTGTCTACAGCCACCGTGATCGCCATTACCTCTGCTTTGAGGATAGTGACGCCGTCACCCAGTGCCACTGAATAGTTGTCAACGCCTTTTGCATTCGTGATTCCGATTCCTGTACCTTTTGGTAATTCTTTAAGGCATCTGCAAACCACACATGCTCTACTTTTCCTAGAATGCTTGGCTGTCTCTTTTCTCATACCTCCCATGATGGCTTGTCAAAGAATTATTCCATCACGATTCTGTCCATCGTTCCCGCCATCTTCTATATCCTCCCTTGGCCTATTTTTCAGATGTTTGGTTGACCCAGACGATAAGCCCCCATTATTGCAGCCGCTTCTATAGAAGTGTGAAGTGGTGGCAGGTTTAGGAGTTTTTCAAGTGCTTTCGTTATTGCCTCTGTTGTCATCACACGCGCCAGCCTTTGCAGGAGACCCAGTTCCTCTTTGACTTTAGCCAGGTGGACCCAGCCCCACCACATAACTGCTGCATATGTGATTCTGGAACGAATTATGCTGGTACATAACCAGTGCATCATTTTGGGCGAGAGTCCCCAGGTCCTGCCGACAGAGGTACGGCAAGCCTAATCGGGCTGTAGCCATCGGGAGGCATGCGAGAGGTTTGCCCCTTCCCCAATCATCTTTCATAATTGGCTTCAGATTTTTTTTTTTCTTTGCTGAGTAGTTGGAAAATTTTTGATTCACGCCCTCCAATGAATTTGCTTCGCTACGGTCCTAGTCCCAATCAAGTCCAGAAGAGTTTTTTGAATAGCTGTAAGACAGTCTAGATGAGTCATAAATGAGTTTTGAGCAGTCTTAAACAAATTTGGAGAGGCCTTAAGAGTTTCAAAAGCTCTGAAATACGAACCACGGAGTGAAGTCCCATGAAACCTGCGATCCCAGGGGATATATACTATCAGGGGCCGAACTCTCGAAAGAACTTCTGTTTCTACGAAAATATTTTCAAAAATTCACGTTTTTGTTTACCTCACATTTGTGAAAATCATGTTATCCTCATGAGCTAACGACCCTCTCGCCATTCTCTTCTCGTTGCTCTAAGATTCCTTTTCGATTTTTATCTATGGCCTGCAAGAGAGATTACGAGAAGATCACCATCAAGAATCAAATCAACTAAAACAGTCCGGAAGTATAGAATGACTTATTTACACCAGGTCTGTAACGTCGCAGGGGGATGAACCTGTGGCATCTTTGGATCAAACGGTTTGTCCCATTGCAGAAAAAAACCAGGACCTTTTTTGCCTCTTTTTGGCTCTTCGGGCGTGAAATTTGAAGTTTTGCCTCAAGTTGGTTCTCCTGAAAAATTGGTCATATAACGAGCCGGATTTGAACTTCAGTCTTACTTGAGCTGTACAACTCGGCTCGTCTCGGGTCGCCCGCAGTTCGAAACTATCATTACACCCTAACGAGCGGGTGACTCAGAGGCACTCCGAAAACAAATGTAAATTTCCATTTCCGATGCTAATCACCTTTTCGCAAGTTTTCGCTCCACGCAACAGAAGATCGCGTAGTTTCAGTGCCTTTAACCTCGCTGTAGACCGCGCAAACAACAGAGATCCCATTTGCTCTCTCTTTCTCTCTCTCTTTCTCGCTGTCTCTTACAATAAAAGAAATTTTCTCCTATTAACCCGAACGTACTTAACTAGACGCCAGCACTCAGATACTTCCCTATTCCCCGCTCACGCCAAGCTGGCAAGGAGAGGAGAGAGAATGTCACCGCGAAACAGTTACCAAGCTCGGAGCATAAACTTTCTCCCTTGCCACTTCGACCGAATACTTCCACTTTAATCATTTCGCCTCGAACTTTTAAACTAATTTCTGCGAACGATAATCATACTCGAAAGGCGAATTATAAACTTCATTATTGGAAAACCGTATAATTCTATATTGAGAACGACCTATAAGAGCTTTTCGGTCTTCGTCTCTTGGTCCGACGAGGCTAACTTAGGTCCTGTTCACTTGGGTTCGACTCGGCCGCTTTTTTTTTCGCGAATCAAAAGCCGGAGAGTCGCCTAGTCGTTTTGTAATTAAGGCGGTGGCATCGCATTCTAAAACCAAAGATACGCGGCGCTTTTAATTCGCGCCAAAAGGACCCCGCTCCCGCTTCTCCGGTGTATATAGAGATTTATACGTCGTAAATCTATTTCAAGAATTCTCGATGCGAACTTTACCTTCGTGAGGGGATTTTACCAAATTTATTGCGCTCGAACTTGTTTTATACAACTTTCGAACAGCTAGAGCAAAGTCAAGCCGCGTCGATTTTGCAGAATTCGCTTGCCCTCGCGGCTCGGAATTTCTTCAAGTCGAAACGCGTGCCAAGAAATAATCATTCCCAAAACTGATTGGAATTTTCCTTAAACTGTCGCGAACGAAGCGTTCACTTCGATAACTGAGGTTCTTCCGTCTTCTGGTGCCATATCCGTACTTGGATATTGGCGACTACAGCGATCATCTAGCACTGTTAATTAGGTAGGGGAGTGGGGTAGTTTGCCATTTCAATCCTCACGGTTTGTTGCGGTAGAATGTTTTCTATTCTACGCCGGAAACGTGCGCACGAAAATTGCTACCTGTGTCTCAAAATATTGAGCAAGCAAATCATAAGACACACACGCACAATACATCATCAATCCTTCAGATGCTGGTGGTAACATGTTCTGCGAGTGTAATTTCTTCTTCTCGAGAACCACCGGGAACTTCAGAGCGCGCTATCTATCGAACTAGAATGGTAGTATCGTCGTTCTGTGGACTAGTATGTTAGTGAATGGAGTGGGGAGGTACGAAACCTGTTCATCAGCTTTCCGGCGCTGAAAATTGAACCGGTGTTACAAGGATGCGAGAGACAGACATTCAGCAGTTTATTGTTCAAAACTTCGAGGATATTTTTTCAATCACCAGGCCAAAAAATAATTCAAGTACTCTGCTTAATAGGAGGGAGGGCTTTAGAACCATGAAATTCTTACATATTTTGACTTGCCGATCTTAGGATTCCCGCTTGAGATAGAATAGATACTCTATACTCAGCATCGACAGAATAGAATCATAGATTGTAGATACATGCAGGTATCGGAACCAAAAGGTAAAAGCGACCAATTATTAATACAGGTTTCTGAAGTTTTTGTCCTCAATGAGCCGGAGGGTGGAGAGGCATGAACACTAAAAGTAGCTAAGACTGTTAAAACATTTTTTGCCATTGTCTTATGATTTTTCCAGGTCTACTCGTAATTACGCTTATTCGAGATGTGATATCAAGACTTTACTACACTCTTGGTGTGGTGGGACGTATGACGATGCGTGCATGCCAAAGTGGCTCCTACGACACCGTACCCCCAGCCCAGGAAACTACCCTTTCGAGTATCACATCAATGGTCGGAGGGACGCTTTGGAACCGGGCCCGAGCCCCCATTTCTCCGTGCCGCTACGGTGCACACGTCCTATCGCAGTGCCACCATGGGGTTCCCTACTAATCGAGGTCCGTGCTCCGTGAGTGCTCGCGTGGAATTCAGGTCCCCCACAGCCGGACGCGCAGCCTCTTCACTCACCAATCACGTGAGCTTTCGTATTCTCTCCGCTCCAGCCCTTGCCTGCGGGCGAGCTCCTCCTCCTCCGCAGCAGCAGCAACTTTACCTCTTCCGTCAGCCCTCTGTCTCGACCACTCTGTCTGCATCTTCTTCTTCATGATGGCCGAAACGAAGGCCGACACCCGGTTCCATCCGCTTTGGCTCCCCAGCATCTCCGAAACCAGAGTATCCGGCGCAAGACGGCCGATCACGCCGTCGTCGTCGTCCTCCTCTTCTCCGGGATCGATCGGTACCGCCCCATGTCTCTCTTGTTCCCAGGTCTCGCACTCGAATAGGGTGTGCCATGGTGTGTCCTCCGCTCCTTGTCCGCAGTGTGTGCACTCAGTGCTCGGGTTAGGTGGAAGTTCATTTCATTTCTACACTCTTGCACAGTTGCTTAAAATTCCTAGTGATTTATAATATGAAATTCAACACTCTAGCACATTTGTTTGAGGCTCTGCTTATGACTCTTATTAAGACTGGCAAAGACTCTCACTTAAGACTTTTTGAAACTTTTTTAAGCTTCTTGAGTGCTCTTTAAGACTTTTGTTTCAAACTCATTGACCTTATATGATTCTTTCCAACTTGTTCAGGATTTTCCAGACTCTTCTATACTTGTTTAAAACTCTTTGAGACTCTTTAAAACATAGGCAGTATCTCGGAATTTTCTCGTGTGTTGCTCTTAGTAAATTGAATAGGAGATTAGGAAGAAAGCATTCGACTGGGCACATGGTGTTTCATGTGGTATATTTGTACTTCTGGTGTATTGCTTGACCCCTCGAGCAACACTAGGTTTTGCCCAACTGTTTCAAGACACTTCAAAACTTATTTAAGACTTGTGCAGAATTGTTCAATACTCACAGGGGTTCTTACAGACTTATATAAAACTCTCTTGAAAGCAGTGCCGGATTCAGGTGAAGTGATTTCGGCTATTCCTGCGTCTCTCTGCCCTTCTGTTACTTATCTGGTCGTTAGTTTGAGTTACACTTGTATCTAATTATCTTTAACCTCTCTAGTTGAAACCATGTATGAAAAAAATCGCTGTGTGGGCAAGTGGTAACGTGCCCGCTTCGCAATCCTTGTACGTCGGGTTCGTGTCTAGTGATATTCGAATACCCCCACTAATATCCTAGCCGATACAGTGGCTGCAGCATCACAGTCGATGTAGAAATATAGCGCGTCCTGTAACCCCTGTCAGTTCACACGAATAAGGCATTACAATCGCAGGGTGTATTACCACCATATCAGAAAGATTGGTACTGTGCATGTGCAAGTTGTGGACAGCTTACTCAATATTGTGAAACATGTGGCTGGTATAGCATCAAAGAAGATAATGCACGACAAGATTAGCGCTGTCTACTCTCTAAATTTGAATTAGCCATAAATGGACCTCAATTGGCAAGTGTATATTTCCTGACTAATTAAATTTAGGGAATAGGTTTTATCGCTTAATGTGTTCTCTCTCTTCCCTTTCCTCTCTCCCTCCTTCACTCTGCCTCCTATTCCTTCTTTTCTCTCGCTTCCTATTTCACCCTAACTCTTCTCTTCTCTCTTTTACCTCCCACTCTTTAACTGTCCCTTCCTCTTTCCTTCGCCCCTGTTTCCCGTAGCCACTTCTCCTCGGATATACTGTTTTCGAGTACCTTTGTCGTAAACCAGTGAAGCGACTACCTCTGTGCCTCTCCCTTCTTTATACGGGTATTATTGTGAGATTTTCCAACTCGAAATTCATTCGGGGACCCTGAACACCTAAAGGAAAGCTACTGAAAGTCCTCCACACAAAGCATGACAATGCCGATGTCAGTATCGAGCCAGAAAAAAAAAAACATACTTTGTAACCATCGTGGAACGAAATACACCGCCGAATTAAATACGTTCTATTTTATTCCCTTTGTCAGCGTTCTTTTTGATGCCGAACGACGAGTGAACAAGAAAAAAAGCACAATTATCCTCGATTTCGAAGAATTTACATCACAAGTAAGTTGAAAACATCAATTTGGCTGAAACGAGGAGCCGGTCGCTGCGTGCACAACGTTACAATAAAACGAGCCCAACAGACGACAAATAGACCCGTAATTTTTCTTTCTCTCTTTATAAAATATAAAACGATAAAATTTATACCCCGCCGCCAACAAAGGCGAAATCTACGATTCGTATTTCGGCTCCGCCATTACCCATAATGCCGGAAAACGCCTGCTTTAAATTTTAAATTAGAGGAAAAGAAGGCAAAAAACGGGTGAAAAAACGAATGCGGAGAAGCGTTTGAAATACGGATTTCTCAAAATGAAACGACTGTTCATTGACGATTGAGCCTGTCACCACTGACCTCATTTCATCGCCATCATCGTCTACTCGTATGTGGTCTAGAAGATTGATAATTTAAAGAGCACGGTGGAGCAGTGTAGATGAATATGAGCCCATTCTATTACAGGTTCAACGCCTAGATAGTTCGAGTTATGCAGTCGTGCTTACACCGAGTAGACAAAAAAGCTCGTGGGATGTAAGGGGGCTGGAGGTCTAGCTAGACCTTAATATCTTACTCACAGTTGGATGGTGTTTAGTAATATATAGAGCTCGGATTTTCATGCGCTTAAAAAATTGTTTTATGCGCATAAAACATGCATTTATTTTCGTCAAAATATGACAAAATATGCATTTATCTAGCAAAAATGCACTTTTATGCAACATCGATATAGGTATTTTTTGAAAGGCTTTTGTAATTTGAAGGTAATTTTTTAAAACAGACGGAGTTCTGGAATCAGTCACTTTCGTATTGATTTTCATATTTAAATTGTAGTACTTTTGATGTATCAGTACGAAACATTTCTTTTTTCAGAATTTCTTGGTTTTTTCAGGTTTGCCATTTTCAGTGAAGAAAAAAAATAGTGAAAGAAAAATGTTGGTCAGGATTTCCAAAATATGACTGAAAAATGAGAAAAAGGTCAAAATATGACGAATATGCGCTTAAAACGTATAAAATATGCAAAAACTGCATTAATACTCAAAATATGCAAAATCAAATTGGGCTCATTTTACTCAGAATGTTATGATTCGCAAAGATCTACACGATATGCGCGATCTTCTCCAATGTAGGAAAACATGACAAACCATAAAAATCCGAGCTCTAGTGATGTATAATCACTGTTATTGTAGGTTTTGATTTAGGCTTTTCAAGAGAATGAATATGGTCTGCAACTTTGAGAATTCCGTTCTATACATATTGAGTTTCTTGCTCATTGATCGTGGCCCTGGCAGGACAGAGCGCGAGCGCGCACTGGAAGCGGAAAGGCGAAATGGGGGCTCGGGCCAGCTTCAATGTATCCCTCCGTGGTCACTGATGTAATATACGAAAGCGTAGTTTCCGGGGCCCGGGGTACCGTATCTGGGGAGCCAATTTGGCATTCATGCATCGCCATACGCTTCACCAAACATCTTACTCACCGATGTGAATACCCGGATTGTGGCTCCATCATAACTGCAGTTTGATACTTCTGATTTGATCTGATAACACACTTTGAAAATATTTTTGTCTCTCTCTTTTTGAAATTTTAGTTTTCAGTTGGAAAACCTCTATATTTATAAAAAATTTTTTAATATTTGGTTAACGTAGCAGCTGTTGGCAAAATTGAAAACATTGCAATTTTTTTTTCATTTGATGACCTGGAAATATTAGTTTTTAGTCGGAAAAATTCAAACCTTCGCCCCCTTCCCCATCTCCCGAAAAATTCAGTTTTCTACGAAATCAATCAACGACCATTTTTACTAACTTTTCAGAGTATATTTGCTGATTGGATGAGTATGTGAGTACATCACTGACACAAACAGTGAACATGAGTGAAGCGAAGCGAATTGTATTGAGAGTGTGTAAGTTTCCGAGTTCTGCGAACGGAGCTAACTGAAAAATGTTGAATTTATTCAATACTCGACTTTGGAATCAGATTTTTCCAAGTGAACCGGCATATTTTCAATTTTTCCTAATCGGCCGATTTCATTAGAGGGGGCCTCCCTCTCTCTTCAGACGCTATGCCCCTTTCAATGGATACTAAGGTAGCCCTTATTTACTCTTGATGAATTTTTTTTCCCCGAATATTCTACTTATCCCATAGATCGGGTTCAATAAAATAAAATGAAATTCGTACAAAGTTTCAGACGTCCCTCCACTCACTGATGCGATACTCGAAAGGGTAGTTTCCGGGGCCGGGGTTGCGGTGTCATAGGGGCCACGTTGGCATGCGTGCATCGCCATACGTCCCACCACACCATACAAAGTTTCAGAGCGATGGGGAAGACGTGCCTCAAGCTCACTCCCGAAAAAATACCCACAGTTTTGACGTTTTCAAAAAAAATTTCTTTTTATCATCCCTAATTGCGTTAAGAATTTATCCTCACAAATTTAGAAAGTTCATTTTACATAGATCAAAAGAAAAATAGTTCAATTTTCCGATGTTGATTAATGACCATCTTGGTAAGTGACCTTAAGAGAGTGAGGAGAAGTGATGAAAAATTGAAAATTCATAAAGGTCGATTTATAAGTTTCGCAAATTTGCTGAATTCAATTTCCGGACTACTTTTTATGTTCGACCCCTTGGAGTCCCACTGCAGGTACGGGGTCAAATATTAGTCTGTTTTCCAAGATGATATTCGATTTGCACGTTTTCAGTTTTCAAACACGGATTTCTGAATTTCAATATAATCATCAAACCCTGGAAGTCGAATACTATCTTGGAAAAATGACTAATATTTAACCCCCCCCCCCCATCTGCAGTAGTACTCCATGGGGTCAAATGGAAAAATTGCCTCCTGAATTCTAATATTCCACTCTCTCCCTCCAGTTGGACCTCAGGGGGGTTCGATGTCAAAATAATTTCCTGAATTGAATGTAGATACCTCGAAAACCTAAAAATCGACCCCTATCTCGAACTATAACTTTTCATAATTCCTCCTGTCTCTTCTTGAGAGACTCTCCCAGGATTGGGGAATTCAAATATTTTACTTTTAATGCGTGTCGAATGATCTTTTGAAATCCGAGAGAATGAAGTTTTTACGTAATTAAAGCTTCAGAAACAAAAAAATCGTTGAAAATGCTAAAACTCATCTGTGTGTTTCCACAACAAAGGGAAAAGGCTTGAGGTATGACCGACCTGAAACTTTGCAGGAATTTTATTTTATTGAAATTCATCCATGGGGTTCCCGTATGAAATATGGATGGTTGAAAATAAGTATTACTCTATAGTGATTACTGATCATACACTTAACAAACGAACATTGTCGCTGATTGAATCTGTAGTTGATTCATTCCTGATTCAAATTTGGAGGCTGCAGGAAGAGTCGGAAGTCAAGATTTAGAACTTGGAATGTATGTTTGGTATATTCTGTTTGACATCAGATAGAAGAAACTGTATCCAAAAGCACGATGAAAACATAAATTCATGTTTCAATCGAAACCTTAAATTTGTCTTACATCTCTTAATGACTCGTTCATATTTAAATGAATCTTCATATTTTTTCACGTCATTTTTATGACTTTCTCGTATTCTTTTAAATTTTCATATAATCGTAATCTGCGACCCTGTAGACAGGCTGACACTAGTACCTCGGACCACTCTTCGGCCCTTCGTTTCCCCTCAGCGAAACCCCAATTTGTCTTATTGCACTGTCCTAGACTAATTCAGTTTTGATTCGTATCAAATGAGTTCGCCAAAAAAACCATCAATGAAGGCATAGTCCGTATTCAAGATTTGTTAGTGTTTGAGGGTTTAAGATAGGAACACTTAAGGGCTTAGACATCTCAGCGGGCAAGTTCGTGCCTATCCAGACGTGATTATTTGTCAAAACCTCACTTGGTGGATCGTATGACGATGCTCGCATGCCAACGTGGCTTTCCAGACACCGCACCCTTGTCCTACTCTTTTGAATATCGCATCAGTGACCAGAGGGACGCATTGCGGCTGACCCGAGCCCCAATTTCGCCTCTCCGCTTCGGATTCGCGCTGTCTTGCCAAGGCCACTATGGGACACCCTACTGACCGAGACAACGCTCACCCAGCATTAACCTGGAATCGGGTGCACCACAGACAGACGCGCTATCTTTCTTCACCTCTCATCTCCTCGTTTTGGTACGTGTGGCGACGCAGGCAGGTGGTGACAGCGGAGGAGCCTTGCCTGGAGTTCAAAGCAGCTGCAGCAGCTCTTCTAGGATGGTACAGAGTTGTCCTGTTCGATGGTGTGGGCCGAGCTTGGTCCGTCGGCCATCGACCACTCCATCTGCATCCTATGGTAGAGACAAAGGCCGGTACCCGGTTCGATCCGCTTCCACTCTTCAGCATTTCCGGTACCAAAGTGTCCGGCGCAAGACGGCTGACCACGTCATCGCTATCGCTCGTGTTGCCGCCGGGATCGATCGCTGTTACCGTCCCGCGCCTCTCCTGCTCATAGGTCTCATAATCGAACAGGGTGTACCAGGGGTTGTCTTCCGCCCCTCGATCACAGTGCGTGCACAAGGGGCTCGGCTCTATCGCCAAAGTGCCGAAGTACCTATGGCCACTCAGGACTTGGGTTCGAACTGCCTGCCCATACACCGAGGTCGCGTATCATCGCTCGGGTCCACTCGCCCTTGGTCGACTGGGTAAGTGTGTCATTCCACTTAAAAAGCATGGGCTGCTTGGATGTCCCGCTTGGCCCGAATATTCGTCAAAACCTGCGGAATCCTCGTATGGGCTACAAGCTCAACGAAAAGCAAATGCCGTGTTAGCATTCGCAATAGACAACCAGAGGACCGACCGGCCGAAAGTTCAACCCATTGACAGCGATAATGAACATGTATTCGAGAATTCGAGTTGCTTCCTTAGTTATAAATGCTCGTACTGAGGAAACGGTCATTTCGAGTTTCGCCTCGAGTGGAGTGTGAAGTACGCGTGCAGAGTATAATCTAGGACGAATGCTGCGGTTTTCTCGGGCATTTTTCGATTTGCAAGTTAAATTAAGAAACCAGCGGTGCGGCGGATACTGCGTTAATATTCCGTCCTCAAGAATGCAGTATTTTCTAGCCGACTATTCCCCGTATATTTACACGGGGCACGGCGGCCGAATAGCATCCGACGTATTTCTGCGCGCGTACTGCCTTATCAAAAGCTTAAACTCGCCGCTCCAAAGTTTAATTAAAAAGTCGATGACTATGAAAACGCGATTTCCAAACGCGATATCCACACACCCGGAAGTTATTCTGTTTTCTTTTGTTTCGCGCCAACCGTTTTTTCTTCTTTTTTTTTCAAAAAATTATGAAAAAGAAAACGTGTAATTGAAATTGAAAAACTTTCCGGAATCGTTATTTTTTGCCCCTTCTTTTCGTCTCCACTTATTTATCCTAGAAATTGGATCTGATTAAATTCGTTGACCTGAAAATATGGAATGATATTATTGGCGCTGAGAAAAATTTTCTCCATTCCCGTTCGAATAAATTACTATTTAGCGAAACGCGAACACTGACGCGCGATATGGCCGGCGGAATAATCTCGTTTTACGAGAGTGTAGTTCCGATGAATGGATTTTTAATGACTTCGGAATAAGTTCGCAATTCGTGTTCGGGATTCCGCCGCTCTCTCGATAACGAGCACTGTTTCTAATTTCGTCTGACACTGCGACTGCGGATCAGTTGCCATTGTTTTTATTTGCTCTTACGTTTCGGAGGTGGCGAAGCGCGCGGTGTGGCTGCTGGAGCGCTTTTTTCAGCTTCCGTTCGAGCTGTCGGGTGTGTGCTTTCAGGCGTGCTGATAAATAAAAAAGCTGCCGAGAAACACGCGACATCGTTATCCTCCTATTTTGCCCCTCCCCACCCTAGCTCCCTCGATTCATCCCTGTACGTTTGGCTAAGTTGCTATATGGTATTTGTTATGAGCACTGCAGTCTGCATTGCCTGATATATCAGCGCAACTGGGGTCTACACGCTGGTGATATTATCACTTATCGACCCTGAACACAACCTGCAATCAGGCAACAGGTGGTCGTGATGTCCTCTCAGGGACCGTGTCTCATCTGCGCTGGCGAAGGAAAAGGAACACCAAAATGTTACCAGGTGATGAATAGAAACAATGAAGATTATACAGTATTTGCAATGAGCACTGCAGCCTCCATTGGTGATATATCAGCGCAACTGGGAATACTGGGATCTACAGCACGCTGGTTGTATCATCATTTATCGACTCTGAAGACACAGCCTGCAACTAGGCAACAGTTGGTCGCAAAGTCCTGCTCAGGGGACGTGTCAGATGGGGAGAAAGTAAATTGCACACACTTTCCAGCAGAGGTTTTTTTCCTACTGTGCAAACCACATGTGAAAATTGTAAATTGCACGTACTGAGAAAAGACGGAGGTATACGATGAAAATGTAAATTGCACACACTTATAAAAGGTCGGCAGCGAAACATGAATTGTAAATTGCACACAGCACGAGAAAAGGCCATAAGTTATTTTTATTTATCATGTTGACAAGAATGGCAATGTTCTCTGATCTTCTTTAGTGTATAGATTTCTTTGTAGTTAATAATTGCTGCTTATACTTTCTGGTGAGTTTCTACAGACTTTGTAGAACTATGTTAGGATATTGTTTGAAAGACCATTCTTAGATACTGTCTCATGTTTCCCTATCCGTCATGGAAGAACAATGATCTACAGTCTAAAGGTATTTCAAAATGCTTAAAATTACTCCCTTTCTTACCAGAGATGTCAACTCCCGTTTGCAAACAGGAACGCATTTGCAAATGGAGCACCTCCACAAACGAGAACAAAGTGAACGCGTTCTTTTATTTCACATGAACAAGAAAGGGCAGGAACGCGTTCGTTTCATTTTGTGAACGAGAATGGAGAGAGGAATGACTGCAATCAGCGATGTCAACTCCTGGTTGCAAATGGGAACACGTTCATGAACGGAACCCCTCCACAAACAAGAATGAAGTGAGCGCGTTCTTCTTCTCTCACATTGAACAAGAAAGGGCATCATGAACGTGTTTGTTTCATTTTGTGAACGAGAATGGAGAGAGGAATGACTGCAATCAGCGATGTCAACTCCTGGTTGCAAATGGGAACACGTTCATGAACAGAGCCCCTCCACAAACAAGAACGAAGTGAGCGCGTTCTTCTTTTCTCACATTGAACAAGAAAGGGCATCAGGAACGCATTCGTTTCATTTTGTGAATGAGAACGCAGAGAACGGAGAGATGAGGAATGACTACAGTCAGAGATGTCAACTCTCGTTTGCAAATGGGAACGCGTTCATGAACAGAGTATCTCCACAAACAAGAACGAATGTGAACGAGTTCACTTTTTAAAGCGAACGCGAACAATGTGAACGCGTTCATATTTTTTGGGAAAGCTGACATCTCTGTTTCTCACAAACTTCAAGAATATGCAGATATGGATATTTCAGAAGCATAATATGTGCAGATATGGTATATGTGTGGATATTTCAAAATTGTAAGCTTTATTGTTTAGTAACAGAGAACTCAGCAGAACTGAGAGGTTAGTCATCCCAGGAAATTTAATTTCCCTCCAAATCCCTCCCTTTCTCTCGTGGAAAAGTAACGCATACTATGGATCTGTTTACATACCATTTCAAAATGTATTGCTAGAGTTCTGCGGCTCTAGTGTTTGAGATTTGAAGCCTTCTTCTCAGAAATACGGATGCGCCTATCTTGTAAATGGGTGTGCAATTCACGCCTTTTCGAATCCCAAATTTTATTTCTTTATGTGTGCAATTTATAGTTTCAATGCTTAATCTGATTTTTGCAGTTATATGTGCAATTTACAATTTTTCTACCTGAAAATTTATTCTTTGTGTGCGCAATTTACATGTTGTTTTCTTTAACTGACTATACCCAGTGTGTGCAGTTTACATGCGCCTGTCAGATGCGTACAGGCAAAATAAATGGACGCCAAAATGTGACCAAGTGACAAATAGAAACAAAGAAGATTGAATAGCGAGTTACTGTGTTCATAGTGACTCAATGGAGATGCATTAGCGGAATTCGCTGATTTTTCTGTTGGCATAGGTTTGAATAGTTGGTCAACAGTTGGGATGCTAAGATTGGAATGAATTTGAGAGTTACATATAAACCACAAGGTGCTCTTCGGTATGATCCGGAGCCCTGTGTTTTGAAACCTTTGGATGATTGCTCCGTTGCTGTTGGCTGTGCAGTCCCAAAGCTGAATGCCATCACATCATGTTGGTTTCAGCAACGTTGGACATAACAAGCGCTTGTTTGTCAGGATCAGTGCATTTAAAAATAACGTCTTAACAAGTAGAAGAACAAAATCACATTTCACTGTCAACTTTGACGTTTGTGTGTAACCAAGTCAAGCGGAAAGCGCTTTAAGAAGCGCTTCCAGAACGCAACCAAACGCTAGGTTTCGTCACGTTGAACATGCTAGTGTGTTTTTGTGTTGGTAATTAACACGGAGGTGGGGCTCAAGTCGTGCAATGCGTGCAGTATGGAAAAGAAGCATAGATTTGACGCACACCTCGCTGGCCTATATGAATGTACATGTACGAGGATTGCCGAACGCTGAACAGTATATACATCTCCTGTGAATTTATTATACATATGTCTACTGAAGTGTAAGCGTTGTAAGTGTCAATACAGTCGATGTTTTGCCCTATGTTTCATTATCTTTTATGTGTTACAAGTTCAAGTTGATATTGTACATGAAAACTTATTTTATCGGGAATTCTCAGGGTAAGCGGTGCTTACCTTGCTTGCCTAGAATGTTCCCACTGCTATACTTGTTTAAGACAAGTAGCTGCTCTTTAAGAGTCTTCCAAATTTTAAAGATCTGCTGAGACTGTTCAAGGCTCGTTTACCGTTCTCTATGATTTTTATAAATTTAATTAGTAGACCGACTTATGACTACTTACGACTCCTTAGGACTTTTTAAGTCTGTAAGTCTTCGAAGTTTTGGAAGAGTTTTAAATTAAAGTTTTTCTCGCTAGGAATGGTAATCGCCTCTGTTTAACGGTAGGTCTCTTCTGCTTCTGAGGCGACAGAGGGCGTCTAGAAACATTAGTCATCAAGTCTGAGACGAATTCTAAATAAACAACCTTTGTGACTAGAAATGCACGGCGAATTAAATATAGACTTGACGCCTGACTTTATGTTCAACCAGTATTACGGACAGAGTCGGCGTTATAAAGTAGGTACTACGTTTTCAAAGAGTTTATATGTATTCGTAGCTTAGCTGTGTGTGGATTACAATCATTCGATGTTCCAGTTCTGAAGAATCGTCCTCAGTAATGGCACTGAGTGAGCGATCATGAGTCACATCACATACCATCGTTCAATCAAGAGTGCGTGAATAATCGTAAAGTTACAATGCATAAAATTGACTCTCTACCTCGATTATCTAAATATTGATCATGTCTCTTTTTTTGAGACTCTACTGAAGATGTTCAGAACTGTAAAAGAGTTTCTCGTTATCGAGCAGAAGCATGATCAACGGAACACATTCTTTTAAGGTAAAAACCCAACTTCTCCTAAGTACTCTATTCGGGTGAGCGTCTATAAGGGGAACTATAGTTACAAAGGATTTCCATCAGACCATGATATTTCACTCTTGAAGATGCTTAGCTCAACTCAGTCGTCTTCCAAGCAAATATTCTCTCTAGAAATCAGTTCCTCGTCGACATTGAACTGGTTTCGGACAGTAATAACATGGCTTTACACCGCCGTGTTTGAACATTTTTGGTTATGTATTAAGCAGCCTATTCCTCCCTCATACATTTACGTCTGATCTCAGGTATGGCAGTTAGTATCTCAGTAGCTGTTGTATAGACAATCCGGATTGTCGTAGGGGTAAATTTTAGCAAGAGGATGAGGTGTCGATGGCTTTTCAAGTAATAGAAAGAGATACTAATGGATTTTCTCTTTCGCTAGGGAGCAGTGCCCTCACTTATACCCTTGATTACGGCAGCCCTGAATCCCCTCGCTTGAATATCTGCTTCCACTTAGACTCTCGAAACAACTACATCGCTTAGATGATTAACTTTACCAACTGATGCGCGTTCAATTTACTCTGCGACAGCAGTTAACTCGAATGGACTGAGCGCAGTGAATTGAGTACTAAACGACTTTTTTTTAGTTCGGGTACATCACGGCTTCGAACATTTTTTCTCTCCCTTCTAGCGATCTGTAAATTGCGAATTCGATTTACGTCGAACGTGTTTACTGGAAAATATTTATAAAAATCACGTAGACCCGCACTCGACTCTTCATTTTTGAAAGCCACCAAATTTTAATTCGTTAAGACTCCGGCAGCGTCAATCTTTATGTAAATTGGCGTTGAAACTGCGATTGAAAACTCATCGGAACGTAAAATGCGAAACAAAATGTTCGACTGAATATTAAATTTTTTCGAGATGTTCGTCTCGACTTTTTTTCGTTTAGCTCGGTGATACAGTTCGCCTCGTGTCTTTGAAGGAACGAAGAGGCGGAGAAGGCGAAAAAATAAAGGAAAGGAGAAACTTCTTGTCAGTTTCGTTCGGAATTCACGAACACGTCGTTTATTTGATTAACAGAAAAGGGTCGACCCGTTGAATAGAATCTCATCAAACTGCAAAACTTTCGTTGATTTACAAAAGTGTCGCTCATTATTCAGATACCGGAGACCGGAGTATACACTAGCCGAGTTAACAGAAACTGAAAGCTGGAAAGCTTAATAAAGTTTACGAAAGTAACGGCGAAGTTTACGAATACGGAGTAGGTGGTAAAATGGCAGGCACGGTGTTTCGTTACCGCACACCGTGTTTACGAAAATGTCCCCGGACCCCATAGTCTTTTCGTGTCTTCGTGATTGCGGAGATTGTTCGAAAACGAAATTCGAGTACAAGAGCGCTCATTTTCGAGGCTATACACTCGAAGCGCAAAAAAAGACATTTTCGGCTTCGTCAGTTCGGCGATCAGCGTCCACTCGGCCAGATTGTCTTGGTGTTCGGCGGAAGCTGAGAATAGTCAAGGGACTTCGTCGTTATATTAGGCTCGTTCGGTCTCGCCTTCCTTTTTTTTTTCTGCACATCATCCAGGGTCCAGTTTTGTCCGCGTGTATACGTATAGAAATAAACTACGAATTGAACGTTTTTAAGCAGAACGAACGCACGTATTGAGACTTCGAAATACCCTCTGATCGCCCTCGCCCGCTCGGGGGACTTGTTTGAATTTTTATCTCAACTCCTGCTTCTGACGTATCAGACAGACACCTCTTAGCCACACCTCGTTTGCGTTTCGTTTAGAAAATTACTGCGAACGGCGTCAACTTCAGCCGACAGAGTTCATGGCGAGAAAGTGATCACGTTTTAGTACTCGAGAATAAAGGATATTGTTCGAAATGTGGGCTCACCAGCTAATAGAATACAAAATGTGTGATTTACGATACTTATAATATTGCAAAAAGAGAATTTTTACGCGGGATTTTATGAGTAGAAATCGGCCTCAAGACGTGGGAAGACAGCCGAAAAATAAAAAAGTAGACGAAATATGAATGTTTGCGAATGGAGGCGTGAACATGTTGCTTTTCGTTTTTTGAATTTGATACAAAAGGAGGCTATTTTTGTCATATTCTTGAAGATTTCTGTTTGATTTTTTTTCTTTCTCTTAAATACTTTATTATAACGTGAAAATATTAAGTGAAAACAGTCACTTTCAACCGAATTTGGGGAGGAAGCTGAGCCTCCAGAACCCTGTTACGCCTAATATATTATTTGGATATTCACCCGTTGTTTTCTGAGTGAGTACAGGAATATTTGAAGGGTAAAGAATCAAAACTCACATTTGCCATTTTACTTTAAGGGCGCAAATAGGCAAAATACTGTACTCGGGTGCAGGAATATCTTTGTTGCGCCTGTGAACGTAGAGTATATATCGCACATTCACAGGTGCAGCAAAGATATTCCTGCACCTGTGTACTGTATTTTGCCTATTTGCGCACTTGAAGTACAATGACAAATAATGTGTGTTTTGATGCTTACCCTTCATTTGTTGGTGTAATGGTCTTTCACTGTTCCGCTCTCGTTTTTCTTCACCATCTATATTTTGTCGATCAGAATTCGTTCGTTTGCTGATGAAAAAGGAGGGGGAGGGCTTTCCCAGGAATTTTTATCAGTTGGCTAAATCATCCTGACTAGGAAGACGGCATGAAGATTCTCAACAAAGAAAGGGATTTTTTAATTATTATTTCATACAAATTCCTATTCTATGAGAATACCTATTCGTATTTGTAGTTTTGATATGTGAGTGTGAATGAGGCTAATACACCAGTGGGCGTTCCTCTCAAGTTCATGTTTATTACATCTTATGCACATACGAACTTAATGTTTAGTACATCTTATGGGCTTACGCTGCATATCTCAATGGATATTCCGTCCGAATTTACTTTTATTTCATTTGGAACCCAAACGGTTGTACTTAAACTAGTTCAGAACATTTGGTTCTTTGAAGTCGTCTTTTGAGGCCAGTGTTATCTAAGAGCTGTACGACTTCTTCATTTGGGTGAAGGTGAAGGCGCTTCTCATGTTTTGCCGTGTGCCGCTTGATTTCATCTTCAACTGTAAGGATGCGGAGATCTTGATGTAGGTCCTCGTTTTGTACAAACCAGGGTGCTTGGCACTCGGTTTTGGGCTACTTGTATTTTATTAAGGTTCAACTTTTTCGCGCAACCCCAGAGGGCTATACCGTAGCTCCATATCGGTTTCAGGATTTGATTGTACAGCAGTATTTAATTTTGCAGCGACAGCTGGGAGAATGTTTCCAGCAACGAAGTATACTGTTTTTCGTTTTCGCTTTAATTCCCATTTTTTGAGCCTAACATGCATGGGATAATCACAAAGTCTTGAGAGTCTGAATTAGTCGTGGGAGTCTTGGAGATTCTCAACATAGTTTTAAAGAGTCTTGATGTATAGTCTTAACTAGTACCGGTGGAAGATATTTCCATAAAAGGCGGTAGCTTTGTTCCACTACCTGCGATTTTAACAGTTTTTGCAGTTCTTAGAACCTCAATAGAGTTACGAGTCTTATGCTATTTAACAGGGTCTTAAAATGCCTTAACATATCAAGAGCAAGCCTGTGTGATAACGAGTCCTAGCAGTTTTTAAATGAGTTTTAACTAGTTTCAAGGGAGTTAAAACAAATTTTGAGAAGTCTCGACAAAGTGTTGAGCAATCTTAACAGAGTTTAACGAATTTAAGCGTAGTTTTTATAAGTCTTCAGGAACAGAGTAGTAGCGCTCCCTTCCCAAGTTGTATGAAAAGTCGCTACTAGCAAATTCTAGTACCTAGTCAGTCATCAAAATTGGGAAAGTGGAGACTTACTTTTTTCGTTCTTCCTTACTTTAGGTTTTAACTGAAATGTCTTATATTTTAGTCAACATTTTTGTTGTCTGCCCCTCCTCCCTCATCCTCCTAAAAAAACTTGCCAGTTTTGATCCAGTTAAAAATCAGCCAATAAATGAGTATTAATAAATTGCAGCACAGCCTTAACGAGGTGGATTTTGCAGACAGGGGTGCTGAAAAAGGGCAAAGCCCCTTAAAGGTCGACTTTCAGCACCAAAGAAAAATTTAAAAATACATAAGAACTCGATAATGGGGGGTTGGGGCTACCCACTTTCGCTTATGAATGTATGGAAAATAGAAAGAAAATAAAAAGCATAACACTACAAATTAATTAACACTTACGATGGCTCTTTGACCTTGGAACATGCACCTGCTAATAAAAAAGAGCGATTTTGATGAATAATTTCCGTAGCCCACTGCACTAATCTTCAGATTTTGTTCCAGAAAATAATGATTAAAAACTAATCTCAAGCAGATGGCAGCTCGATTTGATAGGATTAAGCCGATACCCAACGGTATTGAGTTCAGTTATTTTTATTAAAATGGGTCACGAAGAAAGATAAATCGGAAGCTTAACTCATTAACATTGATAGACCGAGCTGAAACTTTTAAAATTTGTTTGTACCTGGAATAATTCTAAAAAATGGAGTATTGATTAGACTATCAGTGAGTATTTTTTAATTCAGATTATTGCATGCAGCAACTTATCGACAGATCCGTTGTTCGCAAGTTTTTTTTGGGAGGAGAGAGGGACACTGACAGCAAAATGCCGATTAAAATAGAAAACATTTCTGTTGAAACGTGAAAAAAGTTTTCTCTTTCTGAATGTTGCACGCCGACTATGGCTACTAGAATTTGCCGAGTGCCAACTTCTTAAGCCACATGGGAGGGGGTTTCCCAACTCGAAATTACCCTGTCGCGTAGGCTCTGCTTATCAGTCACAAGTTTTCCAATAGATTCATCACTTATCAATGAGCAGATAGGAAACTTGAACTGTGGGCCAGCCTTGCCAGTGTGAATTTAGGATTATAAAGATGTTCATACGAGTAAAACCAGTTACCCGACAGTACATTAGGAGTCGCTAGTGACAGTGCAGTACAATGAATGGAATGCTGAGAAACGCAGTCTGGTTTTGTTGCACTCTAGACATCTTACCGTCGCACAATGTACCCCAAAAATCAGATACGAAAAAGTGACCTATAATGGATTTTAAACGCAAGGATTCTAGCAACAGTTTGGCAACCCCTCTCTCGCCCTTCACACATAAGGACACAGGCTATTTTTTCGAGTCACATGTTCTTGTTCTATCAGTCGAAACTTGAGGAATTGTAGATGTATTGAAGTTGGTAAAGTTGGTCGCGTGTGTTGCGAATTAAGATGCCGAAACAAAGAGGCAAGAAATGGAAAGAATGCAGCCAGGAACGACACCGCCGAATTCTAGAAAAGAAGATGCTGGAATAGAGCTGGAAAAGAAGGAAAACCAGACGAAAAAAATGAGGAGTACTTACATACACAGGCGCTGATTTATCAAATTTTCGGTGGGTGCACAAAGAGGTATGTATATTAAAAGAGACAAAAAATATGACGGTGGGAGGGAAGCGGTCGGTGGGTTTTCAAGTTGATGATTTTTTCATCAGTATTCAGGTGCATATTTTCATAGGAAGAGATAGAAAACAATGTACCTAGGGAATCATTTATTTACCAAAAGGCGTTCAAGCCCTGGGCACCCACGGAGCTCGGCGCCTATGTTTACATACAATTTTTTTTTACCCACTCCTTTTTGTTCTTATGTGCGTGCATGATGTGTGTGGAGGTACACGATGGGTTTGTCACATGCGCTATAGTAGGTAGTATGATTCCGAAAAATGGTTGGTCTATGTATCAGCAGAAATTCGTGAAACCATGAGAACAGCCAAAGAACACTTTTCTTCGTAAGGCATGTGGGTTAGAATGTAAGGTTGTGAAATTGGATGCCCCCTTTTTCCAGTTTAAAGTAATACAGCAAGCGCTTTCAGGCCGGTGGGGGACAAGAAGAAAGGGAAACGGTTAGGGGTGATTTTTCATCCCTTCTTCTATAGTGTTTCTGGATAGATCTTGATAATCGAATGCAATCAGTTTGGTTTAGAATCTATATAGAATAATCTCACTTTTCTGACCGGCAATTTCAATGAATTACCTGCCGATGGACCTTAATTTTCTCGTCATCTCGTCTTCCAGTGTAATAATTGCGCTGGCACGCTGACGGATAGATTTTGTTGCCTCCGACAAATTTACTCGCGCAAAAGGAATTCGTCGAGGATTGACCGCGCTATGTCCATTGTTAAATATCCTTCGGGCAGCTGTACCTGCTGTCAGGCATTTCGTTAAACTGGTTTGCTCCTCGTGTATATTTTGTATACAATTTTCTCATCGCCTAGAGACTGCATAGCGTATTCTTTGGTTTCGAATGTGTATAGCGAATATATACACACACACACAAGCCGAGGATAGGAACACAAGAACAAATGGGAAACCTGTAACCGGTTTCTTTCTATTTACCTCCAGACGTGCACTGCGGCGTCGTGGGATCATCAGTACACTTTCCAGTTCCAGTGCTGATTATACGGCTACAGTTTGTTCGTCCGGGTTCCCGTTTTTGTTTCGATAAAAAAGTGTGGAATTTCTCGAATTTGCTCGGCACTTGATATCGCTGCTTGATGGCCCAGTTCTGCTAATTTGGTAAGTCGTTTTTGTATTCGAGATTTTTTCCATCGTAGATTCGGTAACCGTCAGCTGACTTGTGTTTGGTTTAGACACTTGAAGATTATACATGGAGGGCTTAGTGTTCAAGAAATAACTGTTTACATTTTCTTGCACTAATAGACTATGCTATCCAAGATCAGGTTACCTGTGGATTAACACAGTTTGTCGTTTGAAAAGAATGGGCTTAACGAACTGTTGCACTGAGCCCTTCATACATTCTTCAGTTTTGTCTGAAGGTACCTCAGAGGTATATAGTTATCTTGCGGCAGAGTGGACAAATTCTAAAAAGAACCAGGCCTCCGTTCCGATTACAATTCTTCAGATACCTTCGAAATCGCATCCGATTTTGATTTCGCAAAAATATCACGATTCAAAATTTTGGCATGAACTTTCCTTAACTTTGGTTAAATCCGGAAATCCATTCCGGAATTGGCCATTTAGATTCTTCATACGAAAGAACCGCCCATTCCGAAAAGGAACTGAGTCGTGCTCGTCTCTGCCATGCATTAAGTGATCAGACTTATACTTCATTGTATCTGGACTCCCAGACAAGTCCATCGAGAAAAATTACTGAGCCGTACAGATGTTCAATTAGCGTCTAGATTCACCATCACCAATGGTGAAACACGTCGCCATGTGCACCACCGAATAACGAGGATTTTTCGTTTTCAAAATCATCAATCTTCCGCAAGTTGCCGGAGGATCAAACTTCCAAGTTAATTAATTGCCGAGCAACTTTCTCACATCGTGTACACACGATTGGATTAATAAGGGCGCACTTAAGCCTACGGAAAACACACACAGAAAAGCGGTACGAGCTTTTCTACACACATTTATCATCCGAGAACAGTCCTATTAAATTTTTTTTTTTTTACTCCTTCGTTTTCCGGCCCTTTTTATACGCATCTGTTGAGGTGCATTTCCCTGGAATTAGGCTTCCCCTAAATTAACGACCTTTCTAGGTAGCAGATTTTTTGCGCGAAAAGTATCTAAATTAATATTTAAGGCGGGTTTACACGGGTGAGAAGTTTTGTCGAAAATCGTCTTTGTTGAAGAACTGAGTTCAGTGAAGTGAGTTGCTACTTCTAAGTGAATTGCATCACTGTTATCATTTGGAAATCTCTTCTCGGAGGAAATATCCTTTGGCAAACTTCATGGGAGATGGGGTGGGAGATTACAGTACTCCTACTAATTCGTAAACTAATATTTGTTTTTTGTTCTTTTCCGAATACGCCGGAATGTACCGATAGAGGGGAGGGGACAAATTACTCCCTCCCCGTAGGAATTTTTCACTTAGCAGTTGGGAAAATTTGCCATTTCAATAATAACTTGGGGAAACTGGACAAGTTGTACTTCTGTGTTTTTTTACCGGGATGAAAATAAGGGGACACGGAGGGGGGACAGCTTGCCCTCAAGCCTCCACACCAGAGTTGGGAAATTTTAGTCGATGGATCAAAATTTGGGAAAATCCAACAAGTCAAACGGTTTTTTCTAAAGCCAAGATACAAAAAAAATTGATGTCTTAACAACCCCTTCCCTCTCCCCCCGAAAAAAAACGCTTTGCTACGTCCGTGCGAATATGTCAAACGATTATTTTAAATATTTGAAAAGTGAAGCCATTTTCAGAAAATTTTCCGCTGAGTGAAAAAATTGTAAAACTGATTTTATTTTGCGGTCAACTAGTGAAGGCCGTAAAAGAAAAAAAAAATGTAACTGAGATTAATGACCAGAAATTCTGTAGTAGAGTTGATCAGCAGAACAACCAAACAAATTTAAAAAAAAAAAAGAAATTTCAGGGTCAGGTAAGGAAGGAATCTTGGAAGAGCTTATAGAGATCGCGCTAATCTGTTGGCAGATCCAAGTCTTCCAGAGAGTGCTGCCAGTCGTCAAGAAAGATCGGCAGTTTCACACCTTAGCGAATATTTACCCCTGTTAGCAAGTACCCCCTGAAACACAGTCGATACAAAAGTCAATTTTTTTGTCGACATTCATAGACCGTTAGGTACTTTTCCCACAAGACATTGGAATCGAATCTGTTTTAGAATTCGATACAAAAGTTGAGTAAATATGTAACCATATCAGTATCGACTTTTGGACAGAATTCTACCTTGAAGTCCAAAAATCGATGTCGATACTGTAACCTAATTTAATGTTCTGAATTCTGTATCAAATTCGATCACAATGACATGTTGAAAAAGTGATTGATTTGGTGACTCGACGTTAGTTTTGAGAATCTTGCCGCTTGACCATTGGTGTCAGCCACTGATAAAACTGTTTCTTTTACCCTTTACCCTTTCTACGACAACTCTATCAAATTAAAGAAGTATCTATAGATGAAGATAAGCCTAGCAGAGATGTGAAACTTGATTCGCGAAATTAGCAATTTTTCATCGGAAGTTCACATTTTTCTTTTTATAGGTATATCTTTGAGGTCAAGTTAAATATAACAAAATAAGTCTAGCAAACTGTCTATCTGTCTGACTGCCTGTTCGGCTTTCTTTCTGTCTAGGGTTCTGGAATTTTTTCTCTGATATCAGCGAGAGGAAGACCTAATTTTTAGAATATAGTAATATGAAAATGAAACACTGTTAAGACTTGTTACGACTGCTCTCACACATGTTTTAAGATTCTGCGAAATGTTGTCAGGACTTTTTCAAACTTACTGAAACCTTAATCTTGTGTCAAGCAGGGCAGGATTTAGGATTTTAGAGCCCCGGGATTCGAGCTGGGTGGAGCTCCTCCCTCGGCAGGAAAAACTCAAACATCAGGGTTGAACTAATGTGCGTATACCTACGAATATGAAGAAAACAAAAAAACGAAATAAACTATGAAATTGTAATTGATTGGTGGTGGTGTGGTGGGACGTATAGCGATGCACGCATGCCAGCGTGGCCCCTGAGATACCGCATTCCCGGCTTCGGAAACTACCCTTTCGAGTATCGCATCAGTAGCCGGAGGAGGTGGTGGATTTGTAATTTTCTAGGGGGAGGCGTATATGTTTTCATAGTCCGCATTTTTCTTTCTTAAGGGGGACCGATTAGCGGTTTGAAAACAATTTGTGTTATTTTTATTTTGATAGGGATATGTCTAATGGCTCGCCACGCGAAAGAGCAAAATTCCACAGAAAAACGTTACCATCATGGTGTAGTTGTGTATTCGTTTTCACGCGGTCATCCGTTCCATCACGTTTTGACCGGTCAAAATGGAAAGTGCCGAGCGAGACCGAGAATGGACGACTAGAGGCATTAGAATGTGGGTATGCGCGTCAACGCAGTCGCCTGGAAGTCATATCCATTGAATAATGTCCTTCTGTATAGCGGTTGAACTCTTTATTCCATTTTTAAATCTTTTTTCCATTTGGTGGGGCTCCCTGTTAGTAGGGGTCTGGGTCTGGTCCCCGTAGGTACACCGCGAAATCTGACCCTAGTATAACAAAACTTTGCTGAGATATAGGTACTAGGGTTTTGTTCAGACTTATTCAGATTGTTTGAGACCTATCAGGTTACAGTATAATTGTGTTATGAGTCATTAAGACTCGTTAAGGAACATCAGTACTCTCTCGTGCCTTATGAAGATTCTTCAGAACTGATCGGGTGGGCTCTCAAGAACTCTGTGTGTTAAGATTCATAAGTCTGCGTTGATATTTTGTATGGTATCCATGGGTGTAGTTTCGACCGGCCCTTGTGTTCATATGACATGCAACCCTTCTTACTTGTTTTCTCTTTTCAAATCTCCGGCCAGTAATTCTCGGCGTATCTTTCATGAACGAACTGGTTGTTTTCCATGTAAGAATGGATAGTGGTACAATCATTTCAATATTTTCTGCCCTTACTCGATCTTGATTTTTCCTGATCGTTCAGATGTGTGATGTATGAACGTTTGGACGAGAAATTATTGCAGTCGTCCGTCGAACTCTAGGCTCTGGTGTATGTTGTCGTGTTTTGAAAGCATGTTACGCGCTACTTTCGCCTATATTTTGAAAGTTTATCGGAGTGTCTGAAGTTCAAATTTTCAAATTTCATGGAGCCCTCCCAGCTTATCGGTCGTGATTGTTATTACCGTGATTCTTGGTGCTCATATCCGCAAACTAGACCGTGATGACTCAACTCTGTCCCAAAATACTTATTCTCAATTTTCGAAATTCTGTACATTTTACCCGTGTTTGAAACGTCCGTTACGTCTCTGCGAGATATTTGTGTATTATGTTCAAGCCGAAATATAAGCTTTGTCACCCCTTGTGCAGTTATGAAAGGGCGTATCGTTCGGTAAGTCTGCTAAGCATGCTGGTCTCGTATTTTTGAATAATGACTTATTTCAATTGCTCGGGAAATCTGTAACATTTTTGAATCGAGTTTCTCCCTGAGCTAATCTTTGATATCATTTCCATTTACTGGAGTCTTCCCTGTCCTCTTGAGCGCTGTTTTAGAACACTACAATTGGACATTTATGTGAAGAAAGAGTCCAGCGGCGTGAAAGTTGACTGAGAGTGCCTATGCTAAAAGACGTCAGTTTCCTTATTCTTCAGCATACTGTGGCGTATGATTAACATCACAATTGGACACTTCCAAATCTCGTTGACATTGTCGGGAGTGCAGTTTTTTCTGCTTTTGGTAGAACACTTAAGAAGCTTGGCTCTCGGGTTAGGTTGTTTAATGGAACGGAGGAGAGAAGGAATGTCACTGGTTTTTATATTAGCGGAAAATGTTTCAGTGTTTCCGAATCACTCTTCGGTCAAGCTTGGCTTTCTGATCATAAATTTTGACTCAAAGTTCCGCTTTCACCTGTGAACTGCTGCTTGTATTTCTTTTCCTATTTGTCTGTCTGCCTGATGGCCGCCCATTATCATCCTGCTCAGTTACCTGATGGCTCGCAGGATATCTGACTAACTTGTCTGTTTCTTTGCCTATATTTCTGATTGACTGATCTGTCTGGATTTTCAGATCACAAATCTGTTCTTGTAATGTTTCGAACTTTTTACTTCTCGAATTTGGCTTCCCGGAGATCTGAATCTTGTCAATTAGAATAGAGATTTTTAAAATCAACGAGCGAAAATAGGCTCTATCTCCACTTTTCAAATGTTGCTAACTGATGTCATGATTTTTTTTAACTTCGAGTGATTTTGTTAATTGGGATTCGGAATCGAAGTGGCTGACATCTGGCGGATGTTTTGTGAACCCTCATTGAGTGATCATCATGCTTGGGCGTCGTTCCGTTCAAGAACGACTCGTTCCAGGTCGTTTACGTTTTTTTTTTTTTTTTTTTGTAAACAAGGAATGGAACGGGAACGACTTCATGTGTGAAATGAACGGAACGTGAACGAGTTGTTTTCAAAGTGAACGAGAATGGAACGAGTTTAAGTCGACGCCTATGCATGCCTGCAATTTCCGTTCAAGAAGGACTCGTTCCAGGTCGTTCACAGGTTTTTTTGTGAACGAGGAATGACGAATGAAACGGGAACGATTTCATGTCTAAAATGAACGGAACGTGAACGAGTTGTTTTCAAAGTGAACAGGAACGGAACAAGTTTAAGACGTTCATGAACGACGCCCATGCATGGTGATCATGGGGAACAAATGAAGCGCGCGTGTAAAAAGGGCCTTTGATCAATGTATTTCTTATGATGAGATGAAGGACCTATTTTCACGCAGTCAGAACATCATGCCGGTAACTGATAAGAAGCTGATAAGGCACTGTTTATTTCTTACTTCGCCGCACTTCTGTTAATTTTGCTAGCTGATATATTAAATTTTTAATCGCAAGTTCGAATATGTAGCTCCCTACAGTTTAAATTTGAAGCATGTCCGTCATTTCTTAATTTTATAATGATTTTTTGAAAAACCTGTATTTCCCATTAACGGTAATGTTATTTCCATCTGTGATCACTCAACCTTTCATTAGGAAGTGCACATTAGCGCTCCTACATCCCCTTCCACATCCCAATGGACTGAAGTATCTGGGAGCTTCCTCTCCTCCTCCTCACTGCTATGTCCCTGGAAACTTTCTTCTTTCTTTTTCAACAGGCTAGAATTAAAACTAGAACCCTTGAAAACTTGCATATGAACCCATTTCAGAACTTGTATGTGGCACAGAGACTGGAATCCAACCACGAACGTCTCTTCTTAAATCGAATATTAATGCAGGTTTCGTTTGATTGTAGAGTATGGGAACCCGGGTAGCATCTGTCCACTTCTCGGACAAGAATTTCGCTGGCGTTCCTCAGCTTCTGGAGGATCTGCGATTACTGGCAGAAGACACCGAATCGGCAGATATCGTATTCCTCGTTGGAAGAGACGAGCTACAAGTGTACGCCCATCGAGTTATTCTTAAAGCCAGGTGGGTACTTGTCTTCGAAAATTATGTAATATTCGTCGGATACATTTTTCATAAGTATCGCAGTTTTGTTTGTAAGTATGATAAGAAATTGGCCGGTGGCCACCAGAGCAAACAGCCCTCTGGTAGCTCCCCGAAATGTTGAAAAATTGTAGGAGCGAAAGAATGTTCGATACTTGTCAGCTTCCCATGAGTTCCTCCCCCTACTCATGTCGTCTATTTGCGCTTATGCCGGTGGCAAGGATGAGAAAGACGTATTGCAAGGGTGAGGAGAACGAAAAGATGGATCAGTACAGTTGCTTTCTTGTGCAGCTTTTTGAATTCGATCGTTTCTAGTTGGTGTAAGTTTCTCAAATGCCCTTCAAACGCTGATTGTCAGAAGTCATGTTAATGTCAGTTCGACCAAATGTTCGAGCCTAGCATCACACTGTGTTGATAATCTAGTTTCTAGAGCTTGTTCCGACTCTTCATTATCTCGTTTCTCTTTCTGGTTCTTAAAAGAGCGGGAAGAAAATGAGCGTTTCATCTTGTTCGTTTTTGATTTCGCCTGCAGCCGCGTTAGTGAAAATGACGAGCAAAAGTATGTGAGCGAAAGCTTCGAGACTTAGTACGCCGTGAATGCGACGATTTGTACGTACGATCCTTTTCTAGACGCTGATTGGGATCTGGAATATCAGAATTGGTCTTTGTTTCCGATAAGTACGTTTTGTTCGGTATGTATCGGATAGCTCGCTAATATCCTTTGATCGTATGGAAGAGAACGACATATCTACATACGGCGGCTTGGCAGCGAGCTGCAGAAAAAAAAAGAAACCCTGTCAAAGTACACCCTTGTGGCTCTGATTATTCGCTACAAACACCGGGTTTTCAATTATTGAACGAGTGTCTTTAACGGTACAACGCGCGCACACATCAAACGGTTGCGAGTACAAAAAGTATTTTTCAAAACAATGAACGGATTTCGAGATAATTCCGCCAAATCAAAAAGTTTTCCTCCCGCGTTGCATCTGAAAAACGGGAAGGATTTTGAATGAAGAGAGAGAGAAAAAAAGAAGAAGCTCGGAGACGTTTTCCACCATCGGTTATGAAGAAACGGTAGTACGCGATCGCTCTTTGTCGTTTGCTGGGCTGAAAAGCAACTTGAAATAATATAGTGATGGCTTATAAGCCGTATTGCTAATTAGGAAATGGATCCATTAGTAACTTCAAACGTAACTCGGCACAAAGAGAAAATAAAAATGGTAATGACAGAGGGGCGAAGGGTACGTAAATTACAGCTATCGCCATTATTGTTTCCATTCGCTTTGTAATTTTTTCGAAAGTACCTACTTTTGCGGTGTGGTTTACATTTTTACATACGTTACTTATTATTCTATTTTCCGATTACGTTCATTATACGTAGTATTCTTTTTTGTTTCCCCGTCGACCCAGGCTGCCGGTCTTATTTGCTCATTCGCTGTACTTCGGAGGGAGACAGAAAGAAGCTCGCAGCTTTGTCGGCGTGCCTTCTTTTTTTCTTCGTTTCTTCTTTTTTTCCACAATCCGAACTGCCGCAAAAGGTGGGGAAATTCCATTTGGACTCGAGTGAAATCGAGGGCCCGTTTTCTGTTTGCTCTACTTGTTAGTCGCCATAGAAACGATCCACGGGTATGGTATGGTACCTACATGGCATAGCGTGGCATCGTATGGCATCGCATGGAATGAAATGGGTTTCGTATATAGTATTTAACACTTTTATTCGGCGATATCGCGTCGCTTCACCGAACAATAAATAGGCGCGGAGACGTCCGCATATTGGAAAGTGTCTTCCCTTTTCATGGCCTTTGTCCGAAACTCTGTAAAGGAGGCAGCGACGAGCGGACGTTCTTACGTGCGATATTTAATAAATGCTTCTGTCGATTTCGCGTATCAACACCTCCCTAGCAGCACATCGTAACAACATAATTTTCTAGAAAAGAGACCAGGTCTCTTTTCTAGAACGTCTTGCGAAGTTAGTTGCGACGTTCTGCCGGGAAATTCACTCGGTGGAGCGTATGGCGATGCACGCATGTCACATTGGCTCCCCGGATACCGCATCCATAGCCCTGGAAACTACCTTTTCGAGTATCGCATCGGTGATCAGAGCAACGTCTTAAGGTTGGCCCAGGCAGGGTGCCCAGTTTCTGGAAAGCGGAAGAAGTCAGGAAATGTGAGCACACTTGGAGAAGTTAGGGTAAAGTCAGGGAATTTTGAAGCAAATTTCATGATGTGAAAGTATTGTACAGTTTTCTCTGTCAGACTAAATTGAACATTTAAAAAAATAATTTGTTAGTTATAAAAAAGTTGGAAAATGGGCTGGAAACATCTGGAAAAGTCAGGAGAAAGTCAGGGAATTTTTTTGGGGGGAAAAACTGGCCACCCTGGCAGGCCTCCCATTTTGATTCTCCTTGCTTCGGAATCGCGCTGTTCTGCCAGAGTTACTATAGGACATTCTACTGATCGAGTCAACGCTCGATTAGGAGCGTTGCCAACCTATTTTACTCAAAATCCCTCGATTGTCCCCGATTTTAAAATCATGCGCGCTTTCTATTTTTTTCTCCCGGTCTACCCTTTCCTGTCTTCAGTTTTCATTTTTAGCGCGCTAATTTAAACAAATGGACCATACTGACAGGTGATAGAACAGTAAACTTGGTTATTTTTTTCTCAATGTATATTTTTGAAGCAATAAATAGTGTACATTATAGTGAATGAAATAGTTACTAACACAGACTGGGTACTGTTTGTTTTGTAACTGAACTTAGGTGTCCGAACATTTACTTGCAAATGCAAATGGAAACACCAAACTGCAAAATTAAAATTATTTCTGAACCCGTGAACATTAAGACTGTATCGGTGAAAAAAGTGGAATCCTATTGTATCAGACTAATCAGTGAAACATCACTGATAATAACTGAGGAGCCACATTACAGAGTGACCTAAGTCATCTTTGTATGAAAAGTGAGTTAGGAGTGTTATCTGGTGTAAAAATTTGTCCTCCACACGATGTAAAATAGCGGAATGTTCTATCTATCACCGTCTCGATGTTCTAAGCTATGAAAACAGGACTTTAAAAAAAAAAGTCGTGTCAGTACAATTGTCCGCCATTTTGACTTCAACCTCACCCGTGGATGCTGAACTGACTACGTGGTACGCTCCGCATATAGTCAGATTCGGCATCCACAGGTGTGGTTGGAGGCAAAATGGCGGGCGATCGTACTCACACAAAGTACAGAACTCTAGTGATACTTACTTTGTTTTTCCCCTTGCCTTTTTTATTACACTCATTTCTCACTCGTCTTCTTGCAATACATTCGCATTCTAGCTGTTTTCATGCATCAGTGGTCATATTTATCACACCAAAGTGGCCTAAGTCAGTGGTTTTCTTCCTTTTGTTCGCTGTTAACGGAGAATGCGACGTTATTTCCACAGATCTGCTCAGCATGGTAACACTCCAGTGTTACCATTCCCCCAACCAGAAAATCCTGTCCATCGAACGTTACACGTATATGAGATTTTTTTCGATTTCTGAACAGCTGCTTGTTTTGAATTAGGTCACTTTGCAATGTGACTCCTCAATTAATAAAACAATAGACAAGAGAAACAGCTAACCGCGAGCCGGATAGAAAGGCAGAACTGGTTATGCAGAATACTGTCGCTAAAGAAGGACTCTAATTAAGCAATTTTTATAGTCTAATATCAAATAAGGACAAGGAGTTGTTTCCACTTAGAGATGTCCAGGAAGAGGACCTAGACTTTCCTAATACATCCTCAGTGTACTCGTATGTAATTATGTCGATACAAATAATGATAAAATCCTATGTTACGGTCACGCAGTCTTCAGGAACCTTGTAGGGGATTGGGACTAGGGGTGTAATTCCTACATTTATTGTAAAAATCCCAGAAAGTTTCAAAAGTCTCAGGATAAATGGAAATCCCTGAAAAAATCCCTTTTCGCTCTCATTGATATCAGAAATCCCAGATTCTGGGATTAATCCCTCAGGTTGGCAACGCTGTCAATTAGCGTTATCCTGGAATTCGGGTGGCCCACAGCCGATGGGTCGCTACAGCAGATATCCTGTCATCTTATTGCTGTAATTAATGCACTAACGCCTCGCGCCCATTTTTTTATCGGCGTCGTCAATATGTGTTGTACGCAGGGATGGGAAAAATTCGGGAACTTTAAGATTTAAATCCAAAATCCAACATCCTGGTAAACAAAAAAAAAGGATTTGAATTCAAAGTTTCAAATCCTGTTGAGAAAAGAATTTAAAATCCAAAATCCTAAATCCTCTCAATTTTCTGAAAAATTAGGATTTTCAATCCGAAATCCAATAGTTTGAATTTTGACTTTTAAATTTCAGTAACTCAGCAATAAGCACCCACGCAATCTTCAATCTACCATTGGCTGAGGACGTTCACATACAACTTCTGTTGCCTGTAGCCGAGGCTGCTTAGCTAGGCTGAAGCTTTTAGCCGTTAGCCGATCGATTTTGGTCCAGAATTAGCTATCTATTCGCTAGCTAATGAAACTACATTAGCTGTTAGCTGTTATAGCCGAAGCCAATCGTTTGGAAACGTTAGCTTTTAGCAAATTTTTTAGCCCTTCCGATTGGCTAAGCAGCCTTGTCCATAGCTCAGCGCTAAAATGCTAATTGGACGCTGTTAAGCAAAAACCGCCCAAGCGATATTTGTTGACAAAATGAGATATTAGTATCGTTGAAAAGAGCATAAAAAGTAAATTATTTAAAATTGGGCCCCCGATACAAAAATCTGCATCCACGTTATTGAAAAAAGCTTATCATTAAACCTCATGTCCGTGAACCGGCGTTAGTCATAGGCTTTTAATGTTACGTTTTCACAAAAAACAGCTTTTGTCACTTGGGCGGTTTTTGCTTAACAGCGTCCATTTGTAATCAGTGAAAGACAGAAATTTTTAGGACTTTGCGTTCAGCGTTCCGACTTCTACTTACTAAAGGTGACCAAATGAGTAGGGGCGGATCCAGGAAAAAATTTCAGGGGGTTACAATATGATTCTTGTAGAAATATTTGAAAAGCAGGAATAATATTTTGGTGCCCTGTAATGTGCGATTCAACAACAAAGAAAAATCGCCAAATTTTGGAGGGGGTCTTAACCCCCCTCCCCCTTGGATCCGCCCCTGCAAATGAGCCTTCTTCGCGTTTGCAGAATACGATAGCAAAAAGGATGCTAAACTATCACTATGTATAAGGTTTGATTTTCAAGATATTAATAAGTTAATGGTAAATTGTTAAAATAGATGAAATGAGGATATTTAGGGTGTTTGCCGCAGCGCAGCGCTGCAAGCACCCTATTTTTGGATTTAGATTTTAATCATTTTTGGAGTCATCAAAATGCAAATTCTTTGCTAAATTAGGAGTTGAATCCGAAATCCTTTTTGAAAAAGAATTTGAAATCCAAAATCAGGATTTTTGGGGATTTGGATTTAAAATCCCTGAGGATTTGAATCCTGCCCAACCCTGGTTGTACGTATGTAGGATGATTTGCAAGGTAACCTGGAGTTGACATTATTGTAAATAATTTCTGTTGTTCAGATGATAACAGAGCAGAACCATAACGTGACTACTTTTCCAAGAGAGGGGAGGAGAAACTTGAGGCAAAATTGCAAATTTCATTCTAAAAAAAGTAAGAGAAAACCAAAAAGAAACGAAAAATGGTCTTTCTTCCTTCCCTGACGCTGTGTGCGTTTCCTGATGTACGTGAACACGGACTATATCGACATTAACACGATGAGAGAGATTGGAAAGTAGCGATTCGGTAGTAAAGTTGAATTCGCCCCAAAACCGACGCAAATGGAAAAAAATTGCCATAAAAATTTCTTTTCGTATAAGCGAGTTTGGAATGGCTCCCTAATGAATTCCGGAAAGTTCCTCAAGTTATATTGGCTTACTTCCATACAGAGCATATCACAACGTCAGTGACCGAGAGGGATGCGGGGAAAAAATTATTAAAAATAATTACGTAAAAATTGCGACTAAAAACTCTTTACTATCGTGCTGTAGGTATCATGGGAGGTGGTGTCCTGGGAGATTAAAACTATCTTCTTTACAGGATATTTTAACACGTGTATTTTATGGGTGAATTTTCGAGCTTTCCCTCGTTTACAGAGTTCTAGGAATAGAATGGATGTAGATCACTTCTGAACCACCTTTCTCCTTGTCCTACCTTTTATTTTTTTCATCCCCCCCCCCCTCGACACTACCAATTAAAAATTAAAACGAGTTTCTGAAGGACTTGATTTACGGAACGTTTTCAGTTTGGCCAAGTATTACTTCATAGAAATGGAATACGATTATTGTGTACAAGATTTTCATGGTCGCAGAATTCAATTTTGATGCCATTATAGCCCGATGTTGAAAATTAAGTTATCAGGAGTAGGGTTTAGGATGAAAAAAGTCGTGAAATACATTTCAGTGTCTAGTATCCAGTTTTAAATTTACTGAATTTGTTTCCAATACAAATTTGACCGTCCTGAATTGAAAACCACTCCAACTTAGAATTTCAAATGGAACGATTTCAAACTAGGGATATTTTAGGTCGTTGACTATTAGCGCGTCAGGTGGTTAGATCCAGCTTCGATTTGGGCCCAAAAATCTCAATAATTTCAGACCTGAAATGAACAAAACTGACTTGATTTGGAAAGTCATTTCGTTTCCTGAGACCAAATCAGGGCCGGATCGAAAATCTGAAGCGATATCCGTGATCAGCGATCCGAAATACCTCTGTTTTGACATTTAACACAAATTTTCAAGTCAAGTTAATTTTGATAATTTCGGGCCTGATATGGTACTTTTTGAACACCCGAATCAGAACCGGATAAAAAACTTTATGTGATATTCGTAATCAGAGATTAAAAATGCCTATTTTTTCATACTTTTTTTTTTGATTCCTTACTATCTGAAATTCCAAAGTTGGGCTACATGTGGGCTAGGTTTACGAAGGGGGTGGAGGTGAGGGGGGTCTTACTTGAAAAGAAAACACTACCATTTGAAAGATCTTCGAATCCGACTTTGCTATATAACAAAATGTAGTGGGAAATTTCATGACACCCTTTGTGTGCACGTAAAAACTATTCAAAACTTGAGTTTCTTTGAACGGTGGTCATATTTTGACGAAATTTGGCAGGCTTTATGTTTATGCCATAGAATGAAAGTATTTAGCCGGGTTTGACCGTAGAATCTGGAAATTCTTTCGTTCCTTCCAGCTACACGCGCTGCCTGTTACCAATTCCTCGGAACGATGACTATTGCGAAACACCCTGTATTGAAAACAATACGATACAGTAATTGCTGTCGAATCTGTTTCAATCGCATTTAATGGCGCGTACTGGAAAAATAGAAGAAGAGTTTCCTAGCTTTATTATATACTTTCCCGTCGTACGTCGATTGCCTTTCGCGAATCCCTAGATTTTACGAGTTAGTACCCGCGCAATTTCCTTCCACGTAGGGTGTGCAAATTTTATGTTCGGTATTGAAAAAAAAAGAGAGGAAATTGACCCGTTTTCGATTATCCGAAGATGTTTTCTTTTTTCTCTTTTTTTTTTATATTTTAAATCCGCTAAACGGGGCGATAACAACGCGGATATATGTAGGCGCGAGTCGATGCGGACGTAAATAACGCTCGAGTTTTCTAAACAATTAACGAGAGCATTTATCGACACGGCGGCACGTGCCCGTGTATTGGCTTTTCAATGCGAAAGCTTCGCAGCTTTTGCGCGACAGTTTTATGTACCTGCATCGATATCTCTGAATCGATCGAATCGTAAATTTCGATGCGTTTCTTCGAATTGAGTCGCGACACACGGCGGTAACTTCGAAAAGATTATCGGGAAACATCTCTTTTGTCATAAGTTGTGCACCAACTTCGTAAATATTTAAGAACACAAGAAGTGCTAAGCCCCAAACTGTTTTTCTCATTCAAACGCCTTGTCTAAAGCCCTACTCCTTGAATCATCTTTTTCCGCTAGTTCTCACTGTTAGTACTCTCAAGTCCTTTCGATCGTGTTGGTCCTTTCAACCTTTTGTCGTAGCCCAGTCGAATTAGACTTGAGAAATAAAATAATTGCCGTCATAGCTTTTTTTGTAAATGTGTTTGGAATGGTCTAATGAGTCCTGGAGCATGCTTGCTTTCTCTTCCAAGAGCAAAATGTGAAACACTTGCTAGTTTTTTTTTTTTTAGTTGACGAATGATATGGGAGAAATACCGGAAAGAAATGAATTTAAATAAAATTGCGATTTACTGTACAGTAACACATGCCTTATTGATGAAAATACAGAATTTTAGAAGTTTTTCACATTACAAAAATTTTTGAAAACAGAATGAGTACAAATTACTCCTGGATCTATTTCTTCATTATCTTGTGTCTTTCGAACCATGTGCGTCTTTTTGCTTCCCCCTCGGCCCCTGTAAATACAACATGTCTTTTTTTTTGTATTTTATTAGTTTCTGAAGGACTTTATTCATTAAACTTTACGAGCTTCCGTTATAACTAAAGAGGAAATCGGGATCCTGTCTATAGGATTTTGATGATTGAATTCGATTTTTACCATAATACGAGTACAGGTCGAATTTCGAAACAAAACCAGTAATGGACAATAATTTCGGAATGATTGTGCGGACAACGCGAGTATGTACATTTTACATCGAGATGGAAGTTCTGAGCTCGGGTTGACCTCGGAATTCGAAATGTTTTATTCTATCCTACGAGCACAGTACATTAATTTACTTATTGTGTACTTGAAATGGGAAAGTGTAGCTTATTATAAGACCGGAAGAGTGAGGATAGGGTTTGTGGACTAGCCTGAACTGATTTTAAACTCGTGTTGTATTTATTCGTCGTCAAAGTGGTGTTTATGCTTGGAAAATGGAGATGAAAGTGAAATACATGTGTGAACTGTGTGGCGTGGAAACACGTGAATACGCTCCAAAGTTCAACGTCACGGAGTTCTGCAGGCATTAGTACGTCCTCACTTCTCTCCTTTCCTGCAAACCGCTTTTCCACCTTTCTGCTTGGTCCATCCAGCGGTTCCCTATGCTCCACATACAAACGTTTATCCAGGGGCGAAACAAAGGGGGGTGAGGTGGTCCCCCCTCCCTCCCAGGGTCGTCAGTGCAGTCGGAAAATTCGGCAAATCGTAAAGTTTACTGGCCACTCGGCAAAATATTCATTTTCAATTCATTTTATTTGGCAAATTTTCAGTTGTCACCCCCCTAGAAAAAACTGCTAGTTTCGCCCCTGCGTTTATCTTCCTGCATGAAAACTCTTGTAGTTTTCTTCCCTCCACTGGTCCCGCACTGCTGGTATCGGCTGCTAATTGCAACCGAGGAGGTGTACGGTATTAGTAAATCTGTCTTTTTGACAGCGTAACGTCTTTTTTCTACATTTTTCTTTGAGTCTTGTTATTTTGGATTTTCATCTATTTTTCCTTTCCTTTACCCTTTTAAAGAACGTTCTGGGTGTGAACCTTTTTCCTACCTGACACCGCGACCGGCAGTGAGATTTTTGTGCGATTTTCCGCGGCCTGCCGAGCTCCGCGACTTTTCTCTTTTCTTCAGCCCGGAATCTGACCTCGTGTTCGCGAACTTTCTCGTGCGGCTCTTTTAGCCGTAGTTTTCGTGACTGCCACCGCGTCCGTGGAGTTTTCTGGTTTTTCTACGAATAAATGTCTGTCCGCGATGTGTAACTTGTGTTATTATTTTTTATTTTTATAGTGCACCGCGTGAACGACATAATGTCGTAAGTATCTTTTTGTAAGAGATAATGTAAGGGACCATGGCTTAGAGAGAGATGTTTTAATTTTCTTTTTACTTTTGTTGCTTCTGACCCCGAAACTATAGAATATTCAACATGTAATCTGGGTAACCGCCTTCCAAAGCCCTGGCACCTCCCGCTCCCTGGGCGAGTCTCGTATGAGCTAGTCGTGGCTTTTCTCAGGCCCTTTTGGATGCCTGCATTGTTGACGCCGATTTTTCGACTTAAGCACGTACCCCCTGATAAACGGAAGGTATCAGCAGTGCAATGTGCGCATGTTTGTGAGCCATCGAAATACCTTTGCTTTCTTGGGTTGGTCGTTCATTAAAATGCCACAACTCCTATTCGAAACTTCAGTCCTCGTAGGCCATGAGAATATTTTAATTATAAAATGCCATGTAGACCGGCTTGGACTTGAAAATCGAAAAAACATATTTTGATAGTTTTTGTTCCCCTCCTCTATGCGGACGGGTATGAAGGGCTGTCTACGAATAGCTTAGGCTTCATTATTTGAAAATTCGTAACATCTAAAAACACACAGTGTTGAACTGGTAGTACCCGAGGGGTGTAAGAGATAGGACGAAAAAATGCATAGGGATCGAAAGGCTCAGACGAGAAAAAGTGGATAGAGGAATAATTTGCTTCCTTATTATTTTTATTGCTCGGTCTGAAATTCTGCGTTTCTCCCATAAAGCTTGCGTGTGAATAGGCAACATCATATAGGGTTATTTTGAACTCCCCGTTGCGTCGCCCCTACAATACTGTTATGGCCTGACCCATCGCGCCTCGCGTTTTGCGTCTTGTTTTTCCGGTGAAATCCTATAGGCTCTAATAGTGGAGTAAGAATCTCACTTAATACTTCAATGCCACAATGAACTAATACTACAAAATTTAATTCTAAGACTCAACGACGTTTAGATAAGGAACTGAAACTCGCAACACAGAATATGGATTCCCTTAACGAAATCGAAGAAAATTCCGTTGACCCTGAATCAGTGAAACATAATGCGTCAGGAAGATTCTCATTAAAATATCCTTTCATGCATTTTTAATTTGATTTCAGAATAATCAAGACCTTCTAGTTTAATTTTTATCTTAATTACTTATTTTTTATCACATTACAATGTACTCTTCAAACTTACATTTACTTTTAGATATCGATGGATTTTATATTTCTGATAATTATAACACTAATTACTTATGTAAAGAACTAGCAATTTTCAATTTCTCTACTATAACTTATCTGTTTCAATTCAGATTACATCGCACAATCAAATCGCTAGCAGTAAAAGATCGCAGAACCACACGTTCGTAATAAAGCACATTCATGGTTTACAGTTTAAAGGTTATCGCAAAGACTTAAATCAAAGATATTTACCAATAGTATTTAAAAATTTAGCTGATTTCTGTAATAATAATAATAATAATAATAATAATAATAATAATAATAATAATAATAATAATAATAAATCTATTGGTTATAAAGGTGGACACCTAGAAAAAGATTTGCTAATTAAGGCAGGTGCTCGAGATATAATCAACGTTGAGCTTTACGGAACACCGAAATTCGATATCTTAGTCAAGGACGAGAACGTAAAGGAACTAGCCGAAATCTGCTACTATAAAATCGCATTTACAAAACAAACCAAATGCAACCGACACGGAAGCAGCGCCAAGGCCTATAACTGTCCAATGACCAAAGTCGCTTATTTTGCAGCATGGTTATTCCTTAATGATAACAGTTTAATTGATAAGTTGTAATAATTAATAATAATTTTATCTGTTGAGGTCATCATTTATTTGTTAGCTTGAGGATTGTCGGTAAGTGCATGTAGTATGGGATAGGAAGAAGCTCCATAAATGGAGGTTCGAGCCTCCGCGTGTGCAGAGCAGTTGTCGATGAGGTGTGTAGGGGTAAGGGGCTCATTTATACACGATGGGTAATTTGGATAAGGTTCCCCGGGTAGCAGAGGTCCATGAGTGCCTATTAGATGTCCTATATTCGAAGTCTCGCTAGCATTATTTCTATTCTCCTGTTCGTGTTGAATGAGGTATGCCAATGTTCAATAATAGGTTTTACTATGCGAAGTTTGTTTGGTGGTCCCGCTGTCCATTCTTCTTGATGTTTCAATTGGATTTTGCCCGCAATGTATGAAGTGATTTCCGGCAATTGATTCTGTTGGAATGGAGGCTGTATCTCAATTTGGTATGTATGTAGGAGCTGACGGTATCGGTCTCCAAGAGAGAGTGAGTATTCTGTTACCTTTGTGCGTTGAGAAGAATGTTTTATAGTGGTTGATGTGCGTGGGTTTGTTCATTAGTTTGACGTAGTATTTCAGCTGCAAAAGACCTCAATGGTGTCGTAGTGGGAGCATGGTTGTTTCTGCGTGGAGACTTGCTACGGGGCTCGTTCGCGATGCTCCTGTACTAATTCTTGGGGCTTGGTTTTGAATAGTGTCAATTTTACTGAGTTGGCTTTCTGTGGCGGAGCTGTAGGCTATGCAACCATAATCCAGAATCGATCTGATGTAGATTGTGTAGAGTCGTAATGAGTGTACGATACCACCGATATAAGATCGCTAAGCTGATCAAAAGTATATTGAATTGTGTACTTTTCTTTTAGATATTTTCTCAAAGATACCCAATTTTTAAAATGACATCCTAAAATATTTTTTATGAAAACTCTAGTTTAGTTAAAAAATTTTTCATGTTTAATACCAATGTTTTAAATTTTAAGAGTCTATTCCATTCTTCCATGAGACTCCTTCTTACGGGGGAGGTGTTATGGCTTGACCCATCGCGCCTCGCGTTTTGCGTCTTGTTTTTCCGGTGATTCTCCTGACCTTCTGGAACTTGTTTTTCATTTCTTGATTGTGCTTTTCTTCGGGTTCTCATTGCCTTTTGTCATAGGCTTGTCCTATTTTCTCACGCCGCGCTTGGCGGTTTGGTGATGCTCTTCCAGGTGCTCATTTTTCTGCTTGTTGTTCAGTCGCGCTGATTGCGGACCTGGTCCTGGGTTTGCAGTGTCGCGCTGCGGCCTTGTGTCCGCATTGTGTTTTGGGTATTTTGGATTGGCCTTCGTACTCGTCGCCTCGTACTTGTCTTGTAATTGACTTGTTTACTGTGTCAGAGCTCCGGTGTTGTCGCCGGTTCCGGCGTTTGCTTTGTGGGTTGGGTTCGGCCTAGGAATTTGTCTTGTATCATCGCTTCATAGAGTAACAACGTTCTCTCGCGTATTTCTATTGCTTCAATTCTCGCATAAGACCCGCGGCACTTCTGCTGTTAACGAAGTGTCAGTCATATTCTTACTTTAAATTTTCTAAGTTCAATCTTTGCAAATATTTATCATTTGTTTTCTTAAATTCAGTACAATTTATTGCTATCAATTTCCAATTCTTTATTTCATCAATTCGAGTGTCGGAAATCTGAATTGTTCGCACATTGGCTTTCTTCCCTTGCAGTCCGAATTTCTTCGAGTTAGATTTTCTTAACTCAAATTTATGTTGGTTCATAACAATACGTAGGAAGAAATCATGACAGAATTTGTAGGATTGACCGAACAGAAACAATGGAAATGAAGTAACAGACCAAAATAGAAGAAATGAAAAACTTACAGTCACGAATGATTGAACCGGAAGATACTACAATCAGGGCGGAAGCGATGGCGGGGTTGGGTTGAAAGGATAGTGCAATGGACTGCAAAGTCTGAGCGCTCGGTGCATGTAGCGCCACCTCACACACAAATGAATGAATGGGTTGAGAGGGGTGGATCTCCATGTTGTTTGAAAAAAAAAAAATCGGCAGTTGGGAGATTCTAGTATAGTACCTAGCTAGTATTAAAATTGAGAAAACGGAAACTTTTTTCAGGGTTTTAAGCAAAATTTTTACAGCCGGCCAAAAAAACAAACAAAAAAACAGAACATGTTTATTATGACCGTGATGATTCCAGAAATAAGGAAAATGTCTGACTTCATGAAATAAGTCGAAATGGTAGAAATGAAAGAAATTGTAGAATCAACAGAACTAGATAACGTGGTGGGCCAAAAGGGTCGAATATAGTTATGAAACAACAGAACTAGAAGGGAATGAAATAATATAATCAACAAAAATAGGGGAAATGACTGACAGAAATTATGAAAACGAAACCATGGACCGAAATTATGGAAATGACATAATATGAGAAAACGGAAAAGTAAGAAATTACGAAATTGAAAGAATCGATAGATAAGATGAATAGAGGATTTTCCTCCGTGGGGCCTGTTGCTCTTGTACCGTATTCTGTCCTCAAGGACATTGATAACGGTTGCCAGACAGTTTCCGGTATGATTTTCCAATTTAGCATGAAGTACCTCTTTTTCTAATAAATTTTGTTCTCAACCAGAGCCCTGGAATCCGCCCTTTTGAGCATTACCTCAGAGACGTTGGGGAGGATATTAGGGCTGTATTAGCCCTCTTCTTTACTTGCCGAAAAACCGGCCTAGGTTGAATTGTAGCGAGTCGCTACGTGGGTTCGAACCCGGGACGTCCGGTTTCCAAGACTACGCGCTATCCACTTGGCCAACCAGACACCACTCGGCCAACTGGACCCCTAGCATGAAGTACCTAGACCTCATTATAAACAAGGGGGTCGGAGGCAAGACGATGCCGCGCTTCAAATTTGTACTTCCTGGGTATTGAACTCTGTACTCCTTGTAGGAGTCCGTGGAAAAAGTGATCTCATCGAATTTCTTGAAGTGGGAGGCTATGCAGAGATTATACCGAATTTTGGTTAACGGAGATCATTACTAAAAAAATCAGCCATCTTTCTTCTTGCACGGAAGAAAATAAAAATAGCTAGGAACTTCGTTTATAGTCTGGTAGCTACCCCCTCCCTCCCTCCTGGAGTCATCGAAGTATGTCATGGCGAAACCGATTGGAGGTGAGCGGTGTATAGAAAAATGATTGCACGCTCACGCATTTATGTGCACTGAGGAAGAAGGGGAAGTACTTAAGATTTGTTTTATTTTCTAATTTTTTGTTGGGTGAATAAATTTGGTTTGATTTGATTAATTTAAGTTCCGGGATAACTTGAGTACAACTCGATCCTATTTCTCATTTACGTAGATACGAAATTCGCTGATTCGGTAAAGCGTAGTAGCGAACGCACTTGCTCGACCTCGCAATAAATTTCTGAATCAAAAATCTCGAGGAAAAAGATCACGAAGTAATTTTAAGTAATGTTACTACTTCGTATAAATTTTAGTTTCCAGTCTTTTATTTCGAATTGTCAGCAACGTTATTCGTACTTATATATATATCTTTTTAGAGTGTTTGCTTTCTTCCCTTCTCCTTCCGCTCCTATTCACAATGTGTTCGAAATGTTTTATGTAGTTTATAGACACCCATTTATCACACTCGAGAATGGTACATTTATCACAGAGTGAAATAAAGCGAGGAAGAGGATCTCGAGAGCGTGGAAACTCGATATTTTTAATGTATTTCCTATATTTGGTTGTTAGCCGCCGATATCGATTAATAAATGGCATTTTATGGTTCGTCGTTCGTTTACCGCGTCTGATTGTGATAGATGCGATTCGGGGGAAAGAATACACCGAATTTATTGGAAACTAATACAGGAAAATCAGAAACGATAAGGACGTTTTATGTTTCCGTTTACAGGCTCCATTAACGAAGCTAGCTTGGGGCTAAGATTGACGAACTGCCCCTCGAAAAGGTTTCCTCTGTGTGGAGATACTTACTACCAGTATTATGAAGAATTTCACACAATGAATGAAGCTGTTTCGCCTCATTCTGTAGAAAGTTTGAAATGCATTTAAAATGTCATCTGCAGAAACAGCTGTCGACTAAATTTTCAATTTCTTCGTGTCTTGTCCTCGCAAAACTATCATCCAGATATAGATCCATCGTCTGATGTACAAACTATGCTTTTGTTTATTGAAAAAGAATTTCTAATAGAAATGAAAGTTCTCACTTCTGAGTGTGTCCCATGTTTTCAACCATAAGCAGGGAAAAAATGGGTTGTTGTCTTAAGTGTGCAGGGAAACATTCTCATCCCTAATTTTATCTCATTGTTAGGTCCACAAACAAAGAAAAAAAAAGTGTTGCGAGTACTGTCCGACGTCAGCCACTTGAATCAGCAGGACAAGTAAAGCTAGATGCACATTACGCTGACGTTTTTGTGATAACACGACATATGACGTGTTAACACGAATCGTCAGCGTAATGTGCAGCCAGCTTAATTCTTCACACGCGGTACACGAAATAAGTAATGAGCCATACTTTGGAAACTTCGTGTAGTCAGACTTAAAGCATTGTAAAAGAACATTGTAGAGTAAAGCTGGATGCACATTACGCTGACGTTTCGTGCTAACACGTCATACAACGTGTTAATACGACATATGACGAAAACAAAATCATCTAGTTCAATTGGACTGTTCACACTACACTGATGTGTCACCATAATGTGTCATCTGACAACACATCAGTGCAGTGTGAACAGTCCAATTGAACTAGATGATTTTGTTTTCATCATGTGTCGTGTTAACACGACAGAACGCCAGTGTAATGTGCAGTTAGCTTAAGTAACGTAAGACAAGCAAACGTGAGTAACACGCTCTAGCCTAAACACCTCATGGAAGGAGCGAACGGTCTGTACAGGCGTCCGTGTAGCCATACCACAACACACCCTCTGGGTAAGTTTGCGACATAAACCATAATCAACTTGTTAACAATCAACGAAACATAAAGGATCATCTTATGACTGGAAATAGGCGAACAATAGGAAACATTTTTATGAAAAGGAATATAAGTAGAACTTCTTCGTAGGTTATCACGAAATCGTTGTAGGATTACTTTACAGAGACAAGGGTCACTCGTTGAGTTGTCATGAATCAAGCTGTTGAAACATCACTCTGCAAAATACAAATACAGTTAGAATGGAAATCATTGTTTCAATCGTCTTCATTGAGTATTGCTTTTCGCAGTCTTTCATGTGCTTCAATGCACAAAGGTTTTGTCATGTCTGCCAACTGAAGTTTAGTAGTAATCCAGCGAATAACCACCCTTCCTTCTTTTACACATTCCAGACGTAGTGCTCCTCTACTTTAGTCATGTGTCGTAGATCAGGTTGACTACTTGTCGTTGCATATTGTCCTGCAGTCAAGTTGTCACTGTAGAGCATGATAGGGAATAGACTTATTTGGTAGAATACGTTGTAAGGTCAAGTCCTTCGCAGTAACTTCAGGACATGCGTCTGACATAACAACATAACTTTTGTTTACGAAGTACACCACACGATTGTATCACCGAACCGAAAAGTTTCAATAAATATCCACAGAAAGATATCGATCTTTCAATCAACAAAACTAGCATCAGAGTATATATGCATTTGTGTCATTAATTTCATTGCTAAGTGACATTACATAGAAAATCAGCGGACATTATTTCTTCGTTTGACTTTGTAGACCTTCCCATTTAGATTTTACTTTGTCGTGGGTTTTGTTAAAAACTTCGTCTATAACTTCGTTTGTGGCATCGTCTGGTCTTACTTTTTGTGGACATCCTCCTTTCTTTGGTTGTTGAGATTCTGCTTCATCAATGACTTCGACATTTTTCCTTCTTCTTGGGTCCGCCCTTAGCTTGGCTTTTCTTCATCTTTGTCGCTGTCTTCCAACTTGATGAACCATTTCCGCTAATTTTTCGCAATAGCTTCGTAATAGGATATTCTACATCGTGTTTCAAACAGTTTTCCTATATGGGGTAAACAATCATGATAAAGAATTATGTCGTTGAAACTAGTATTAAAAGCAGAAGCCAATCCTGTTCTAGGGTTGTAGACCAAGCTAGTTAATTCTCGCAGAGCCAGGTTTATATGTCATTTCGTTCTGTTTAATAAGTTTGATTCTATATAAGATCGCCTTCATTAAAACTAGGTTCACAACTTTTGTATAGTACACCTCCTCCAGTTGAATCAGGATACCTAATGTCCCTAACAAGTCCATGTCTTACGGTATTTTCAGTTTTAGTAAAGTCTCTTAGGCATTGTATCATCATAGATAACGTCCAGTAGACGTTTAGCTCTAAGCTTCGCTCTTAGAAAATCTTCTCAGACTTCGTATCTTATCTTAGGAGTCATCGTGTAGTCTCATTTGATTGGATCTTTCATGTACAGAACGCAATTACCAACTAACTGACCACAATTTTGAATCTTGTCAGTGCCAGAAGCACTTGTGTTCAATCTGCTTGAGTTTTCTTTTCCAAAAACCAGATACTGGTAATTAGTTTTAAATTCGAACTATTGTCCAGCTCATTTTCGTTTTGACCAACATTGCTTACCTCCTTTGTTTAAATTGAATTCTGAACCGGGTGGCCACCAAACGTGCTTCAGACCAAATTACAGTCTTTATTCATAAGAATTCCACAGTTAATAAATGACTGTTATTCGGTCTGAATTACCTTTGGTGGCACCTCGCGGGATATTATCCAAAAAATATGTGCTTTTAGAATTGAGGTTGGTGACTCTCAAACCCTATAAATCTACATCTATCTCAAGTTTTATTTTCCCGAGCTCCCTCTTCCGGGTTTCAGCCACCATGAAGAGGCATCAGTTCATATCGCTGTCCCATGTTGATCCGCATCACCAGTAGATACTAGACACATGCTTTTCGAAATTGAAGAGTTGAATTTTTTGCGATTATGGGGGACGATAAAAGCAATAATCAATTGAATTTGTTTAATTGGGGTTGTGACTCCTATACCCCTATCCGATCGATCAGAAACTTTTGGTATGAATTTTATTTGATCTCATTGGAACCGATCTACATAGGGGGGTGGTATTTCTCCGACAAAATAGATGTACCAAGACATAATAGTGGAGGAGGAGGAGGGGGGGGGTATTATACGTTTTGTAGACAACATTTTGACTTCAAATTAAAGTGAGTTCGGAAAAATTTTGATAATTTTTGCTCATACTTTGCCTACGTAGTTTTTAGGTCGAAAGCAAGGATATCGCCTTAATCGTCAAAAACATCTAAACATTGTTTTTTTCGCTCTGCCCTTATGTTCGACTTCCTCCAAGGTGTGCTGCCCTACTCTTCGATTTCAAAAACTTACTTTTGTTTTCCTACTAGAACAAATTTAGCAGTTGGAAAAATCATTCTTTTGGATCACCTTACTTGACATCAGATAAGCCGGTTCTTTTACAAACTGACCTATCTGATCGTCACCTCGATGTTACTTTCTGCTAGTGTAAGTTGTCTCTTGCCTGCTCCCCCCTTCAATCAAGATAACAGCTGCGGAAATCTTCGCGCGTACAAAGAAATGGCGCTTTACGTCTCGCCAACTAAATCTGCTCAATTCGCTAAAAACAGTTCGTGGTATATTACCATAAATTTCAAAAGCCGTTTCAATAATCGCTTTTATCGGCTCTTCGAACGCATTTAAAATTGGGAAATTGCGACTTTTAGAATTTTATGTACGTATCTTCTGTATCGAGGATGTATAGAAAAGATTCTCGATACCCGTTCCAAAGGGAAAATCAGAAGGAAAAAGTGAAACGAGAAATACGGACCGACAATAGAATATAAATCCGATAAAGGATCGCCAAATGTAACAAAAATTGGAGCATACCAAATCAATAAATTCATTTTTGCGTCGTCAAACATTATTTTTTACTTATAGCGCGAAGCGAAGCAAAATACAGAATAATATCCGCCGAGAAAATGACAAAAAGTAAAGAGGACAGGAAAAAGAAAAAGGAGTTAAACCGTTAAAAATACAAAATGACAACGGAAAAATTCGTCGAAAATGTAAAAAGAAACTTTCCTCTCGTTTTATATTATATCTGTACGACCACAAATGTTCCTTTGAAAGTCACCTTTTTTCTTCCCTTCTGTTTCCGCAAAGTGGAACCTAAACGGGCGTTCTAAAGGAGCTGGTTAATAAATTTCGTCGATTGAATTTACGATTCGACCATAAAATTTTTATTAGTGTCGGTGCCTCGTTCTGATTTCTGACTGTGTAATATGATAAACGCTCTCCGAAACTTTTTGTTGGGCTTTATGATTTTTGCGTAATCTCCTTGGTTGTCCTGATTACGTTCTCAATTCGACTCGAAGGAGAGAAATGTCTTTTTGTTGCCAACACTAGATCCTCGTCTTGTGGCTTTCTTAATCGAAATGAAATCTAAAGTGTCCACAGAAGAGTGACAAAAAATAAAATCGGTTCGACGCCTAAGTACACGAAGCGGCACCGAGATAAAATTGCGAACAAATCTGCAGCGCCTTTGTGTTGCCTCGCAGTTGTAAATGCGTGAGACTGGATTGAATAAAAAGAAGAAAAAAGGAAAATACGAGAGAATTTTGATGACGTTAGCTATGTACAAGTAGTGTACATGTAGAAAATGATAGAAGAATTTGCTGTAGAGTTTGGTAAAGACTACCAGTGTAAGAATATTCGTTGATTGAGATGATATCGGGGGAAAAAAATCGTGCCAAAATTGGAGCCTAGAATAGAATTCCTTGCGAGACGTATTATAGTTTGTATTTGGGTTTGATAATCAGGAGAGTGTAGCTAGAATTCACTATTCTTCCTTATTGCATGCTGGTTTCGTAGTTTATTTGATGAATGCTAACGTACCTTTTTTTCAAATCCAAAATTACGGACTGTGTGATGTTGGAGACTGACAAGAGTGATCACCGCGTTACCGATAATATGGTACCGTATTGGTGATGGAAGCTCCCTGCAGGTGATGAAGTATCGTTTAACCCAGCGACCATCCGATTGACATTCGTTAACCATCCTTTGATTGGCAGCCTCCGATCATTTTACATAACGGTTGGAATTCAGTCAAAGATGAACTGAAAGAATAGATGTGGCTGTCAGCTGGATTGATTTCACTTGATTGTGTATCGTTCTAAACGAAGAAATGAAGAATTTCCCCAGCTTTCATCTTGTCCTGAAAGGCAACCGTTAACGCTTTCGTCGAAAGTCTCCGGCACATGAGCGTTTTTCGGGCTCTGCCTCATACATTCAGCAACTAAGTCATTCAGCAAGTTCGACGCACAGCAAGTAACGCTCGTGTGGAGGAGCCAGGGCCATAGCTATGGAGGTGATGGCTAAAAGAATCTGAACCTTCCCTTAATTGCTTGAATTAGCCGAAAGTTCAAAATTTTGAAAAGTTTTCGCTCGCCACTTGCGAACATTGCTTTTCCTAAACTTGCAAGTTTCGAACTCTTTTGCTGGCGGTCCCAGTTAGCATCTTACATTGCTAATGACAATATTCGCTCCCACCACTGTACAGAAAATCTTCGGACAGCTTATTCGCGGCATTTTCATTATTAATACGAGAAATTATCGATGATGGTGGGGCGTAAGGCGGTGCACGCACGCTAAATTGATCCCCTGAGACCGCAACCCTGACCTGGAGGTACCCCGATTGGGCCTGCGTCAGGATTGGGGGTATAATACGAGAAATTATGTAAAATTTCCTAAAATTTAGTTTGTTCTGTACATCATGCTGTGGCGAATTGGCATTGCGCTCGCTTCTATTCCTTGCGACATGAGTTCGGCTCCCAATGCCGGATAGCCAATGGACCGGTCTTACCTCTTTTCCCACAAACGTTCTAGGGGGCAGAGTAACTGCAGCAGTGTTGTTCCGTCAAATAACTTAGGTTATTTTACCATTACGTAAAATGACACATGTCAAGAAATTAATTATATGACAGTTTTTTCACGTTACCTATTTAACCTCAAAAAATTATTGAAAGAGAAAAGTGAAAACCGAGAAAGCTGAGTAAGTATTCCTCGTGTATTATAGAATGTTATTTATTTCGTTTGTAATTAGAAATCACTATTGAATCACTTTATCACCAAAGTCAAAACGCTTCTAGATGTAGATTATGTGTGTTATCAATTATCATACAGATTAAAAATCAGCAAATTATACTTTGAAAGTGAGAATAAAGAATTTAGAATAGGAAAATTCAATTATAATGACCAGGGCTGCAATTTTTATGCGAATGTATATTTCTATTTATAGCGTATGTTTCCAGAAGTTCTTAAAGGTCTTCACAAATCCCAGAATTCTGAGTCAAATATGTATTTCGAAAATGTTTTTTGGATTTTTTAAATTTTATCTTTATCATGTGGGCTCCCACATAAATGCGCTAAATTCAAAAATTGAGCTTACCTAAGCAAAAAATAATAGTTATTTATTTTCATATTTTTATTTGGAAAATAATAATCTGCTATCCAGTAGTACACCCAGATCCCTTACTTCCTGAATACTTGGCAATCTATAACCTCCTATTGTATAAGGGTGTAGCAAGGGCTCCATTATACGACTAAAAGTAATGCTTTGGCATTTGGATTTATTGAAAAACAGTAGATTCCAATCGCTCCAACAAACAGAATTTACATTTGCCTGAAGCTCAATACAGTCTGAGAAGGAAGTTTTTTTTTAAAAATATCTTTGTCATCTGCCCATAGGAGTAGTTTGGATTTCTCTGTTTCAAAAGTAATATCATTTACAACATGAAGTTTCAGAAAATCTTCACGAATTACAGAATTCTGAGTCAAAAAATAAGCAGCACTATTTTGCATGTTTCGCATATTTTGGCATTTATCACATATTTTGCACCAATTTTGCTTATTTTTCAATATGTTTTCCAAAAATAGGTTTTTATAGTTCTTTACTCAAAAATACTAAAAATAATTTTGGAAACTCGGCTGCCCTCTCCTTCCAATGTAATTTGGTTCCATACGCTCCTGAGAACACGACTCTCTTTCGGAGGAACCCACAACACCACACAGGGCCGTATTTAGGGGATGAAGAGAGGGGCTATCTATGGCCCAAGTCCCCATATTTATTCATTTAAAATCGAGCCCTTACAAAGAAAAGTAAAAAACACCATGTGGAAAAAAAAATGTAAGGCTGCGCTGCGTCAGTGTTTTTTGTTGGTAAAAAACGAAAACCTTTTTCTTTTTTACATCCGATACTTGTACACTCTTGTAACAGAGTTACTGCGATACAGGCTCGCCTTGTGGAGCTTGTTATTTTGAGTGTATAGAGAACATTCTTCTTTGTAAGTTGGACTTCAGCGACATTATTTGGACATTTCTCATAATAAATCGAGGAAAAAACCTATTAAACCATCAATGGCTTCAGCGTTTTTTATTTTTCTACTGCACTTATAATTATTTTTTATACTACTTGATCAAAAAGCCAATGTTTATGTTGGTGTTCTACGGACGACAAGAAACGCTTATCATTCATGCATCAAGTGCTAACGAAACCTGCTTGTAAAGTAAACGTCCCTCAATGTAAAGCGTTTTTACATGCAAAAAATTGCTGGCCAGTAATTTTGTATCGGGGAATCAAACTCGAGTCCATTGAAACATTTGACTGAAATGCAGCGATCGTCTCTAACCACTCGGCCATGGAGCGAATTATGAAATAGCGATTTAAGAACGCATTTAAATATTCACGATGTAGTACAGCTGTTACCGTTTGTTGTTAACCGTCGTTTTTTCCTGGCCACTATCTGTGTATGCTGTTTATGCACGTGAACAAATTGAAGACAAGACTGTGATATTGTACTTTGTAGTAATTAACTGAGCAAATTAAATTTTTGAATTAATTACACACAAAAAAATCACATGTCTATAATTTAAATCAATAAATAGATTTAAAAAAAATAAAAAAATACAGACCATGCCAGCGAAAAACATTGCCGCTTCTGATCAAGTAGTATAAACAGTATCTTCCACAATAAGAGCCGAAAGTGAGTTTACATGACTCAGGATTTGGAGTAAAATATGTCGCATAAGTGAAAGAACGAATTCTTCATTAACATTATATTTTACAAAAATACATTAAATAAAAAATTTATTTGGTTGCCCCCCCTAACTTCTGGCCCCTTTCTCTCATGAATCTAAAGTCGGCCCTGACACCACATCGCTTCACCGTTGAGGCGATAGACTTCTCTTCCTTTTGTCTTCAGCGTTCTCAGAAATACACTCCTCTTCAGTCCTTTTACCCTGTGTCAGGCTATAGTGAGGTAGCGACTGCATGATTTGAATCAGAAACTTTCATGGCAGATTAAGTAGATGGTGCAGCTTATCGTTACTAGCCACAGGTCTCACAATGTTGAGTCGACGACCCATGAGTCACACACAACACAGCACCAATCCTTTAGATACCAATGTTGATATAGGTAGGGGTACCTCGTTTCTGAGAAACAGCGGGGGCTGCAGAGCACGCTATCTATCTACCTCGATTAGGACTGCGGTTACTTCGTTCAACAGGATGTTGCGGGAGGGGGCAAAACTTGCTTACTAATTTTTTTGCGCTAGGAATCGCGCGGAATCTAGCTTAATGCGTCAATGCTAGTCAAAGTGGGATCCAGGTTATCATCAATTTTAGGTCTCCTTTCATAATACGCCCGACGTTCCTCTACGCTGATTTTGTTTTAATCGATTTTCTTTGTAGTCTATGGAATCCTAAGGATTCATCTCTATACCCACATTTCCAACGTGTCTATCCTACGATGATTAGCTATTCGTTACGTTCAAGTCACCGCTACATAACACAGGTTACAGAAATATACATACCCATTAGAGCTCTGAACAGTTTCTTTCCAAACTGTCGATAATTTAACCGCTACTTTTCCAATAAGTTGTGCCCCTTTTTGTGTTTCCACTTCATACAAACCATTAGTTTGAGTATTTGAATCCAAGATTGTAACTTATCCCATGCTTAACTAAAACTTTCTGATACTCTCCCAGATACATATCAAGATTCGTGAATACTCTTCCACACTAATTCAAGACTTTGAGACACATCCTTTCATGACATACTCAATTACATTGACTTCGTAATTGACCGCTGACTGGGCAGAACTACGGACAGCTTATCTATCCCTTAAGCAACGAGAAGAAGGTTTTTTTGCACGCAGAATACCACAACGCGAAACTGGTTTTAGCTGTTCTCACCACCACCCTAAATATTGTATTCTTCAACAGTAGCTCCCCCTTCTATAACTGACTTCGCCTCATTATCAATCAAAGAATAATCAAGGTCATACACACTTTCTACTGCCATTTCGTGAGATGTCGAATGTTCCAGTTCCCTCCGCACTTGTGACTTGTCTCAGCCGACTTATCCCTCCATGCTTATCATCGATCAGTTTTTGAGGTGACTGGTGAAACACTGTCTTCCAGCTTTTTCTACTTGAATACTGCGTTCAGAGATTCTTCTCTGTATCGCAGAGAAAAGCTCAGCTGTGTACCACCCCTTCGAAACAAGATAGAGTCACTTTGAAATTTTGGTCTATTCGATTAGAAACTTTTTTTTTGTCACTCAGTTTCGTCTTCATCCATTTCGTTAAAGATATAAATTATTTTCGTTGCCGCAAAATCCGAACAAAACTGAAAGAATTCGATTAACTTGCTTTTTTGCGCTCGTTACAAACTAATTTCGTCCTCTTTTACCCTCAGTAATCAGAAAACCTAAGTAACGAAAAAATAAACTTCGTTTTCGAAAACGGAAAAAGTGCTCGCTTTGCTACCGCGTAGAAGCGCTCCGAACGTCGATGTAATTACGACGAGCAAAAAATTTGACGCCTGGAAGGACATTAGCGGCGGGAAATCATTACTCTGGAGACCGCGTTAAGGAAACTATACCACACTCCCTTAAATGTTAACGCATGAATCATCGACGTAAGTCATCGCTACCGTTATTTACTCTGCTAAGTGTGAAAATAGAGTTGTAATGCGAGGATTTTCCATTTTAAACACGAGCGGAGAAGCGTGAGAGCGGCACGGTGCTTGGTGCACGTTTCAATGAGGGACTGCTCAGGCTTCACTGTTGACAGAATCAACAAAGATGATGAATTCCGCCTCCGCAGCCTCGAGCTCTTTTTCATATCCGAACATCTCGTTTCCATTCGGGGTCCTTTTTCTTCGTTGTTCGATGTTTGGAGGCGACGATCTGTTTGCTGATTCGTCGACGGAGGTACGAGACTGCGGGTGCTTCTTAGAAAATAAATCTTACAGTACCTACAGAAACTCAGAGGGGAGGGGGAATCGGGCATTTTATCACAAAAACGTAAAAATTGGTAAGTGAGTTCAGAAGGGCATAAGGATCCATTTGTAGATCGGTGCAACGCCAAAACCCCATCTTGAGTTCACATTTAGGGGAAAAGAGAGTAAAAATTAAAGAGTTTGAGGTAAAACTAGCTTAATACGGCCTGAAATGCAAAATTCTCCGAAAAAAAATTAAAGCTCTTAGGATTCTCCGTAAAAAAGGTCTCTTGCAATTTTTTTTATAACTACCCAGGAATGGCGCAAAATGGGTCTTCAAAATAGCTTTTCCACCACCATACATCTTAACTGTAGAATTTTCGACATTTTTTCGGCTTAAGCGGCTTCTGTTCACAAAAGGGACAGAAGTAACTTCAACTCGTTTTCCTACACTCGTACACATTTTCCCGTGAGCATTTTTTCGTCCCCTTCCACTTACCATACAACATGAAAATTGTGTTTTTTCAGTACATTATTTCTCCTAGGTAAGAATTTGATATTTCCTACTCCTGTAAAAGCTCTTAATATGAAAGTGATGTACCTACTCAGAAAGCATCAAAATTCCAACGAAATTTCTCGTCTCAACTTTCCCCAACCGGGTGACTCAGTTGGGGATTCACCCTTCTAGTCGCTATGCTTTTGTGTTCTGTCGACAGAAGATCGCGCTACCTAGAAAAAAGAAGTCAGCGGCAGACTGGAGTAGCGACAATCGGCATTGGTTAACTTATAATATGCTCGCAGAAGAAGAATCTAAAAGATTCTAAAAGAGCTCTAACTACATTGACGTTGGTACAGTTTCACTTTGAAACTAGCGTATTTTTGTTCGAACATTTTCGGGTGAAGTCACTGATGATGGGATAAACATTCTTCGAAATGAAACTGATACAAATTTCAAGAAGTGTTACTGGTTTTTCGCTTGCACCTTAAGAATAACCATGGACTGAGAACTTGACAGAACCTAAAGAAAGTCTCGAAAAGTCTGGAAGTGTTTTAAATAATGATCCTGAAAAATGGCTCATTGTTAGCCGCAGATTGGCCATTCGTGAAGAACATTCTTCTGGTCTCAGTTTTTGGAGAAAGAAATTAGAGAGGTGGTGTGGTGGGACGTATGGCGATGCACGCATGCCAAAGTGGCCCCTGTAACACCGCATCCCCGGCCACAGGAACTACCCTTTCGAGTATCGCGTCAGATGTGTCTTAACTTTCCACGAATGAAACAGCGAGGTTTGCGAAGACGAAGAATTCTTCCGGGGTTGGTGAAGCCGAGAAGCCTGCAAGCCGGTGGTAGAGATAGGTAGAGTTTATTAAAAAGGATGTTTTGTGAAGTTGGGCCCAAAATTGAGCCTTATGGACGTATTCGAATGGAATTTTTCCGCTTGAGAGGCACGCGTTTATGGCTGACAGGATGAATTCTGGCTGTTCGAAACATGGGCAATCATACTAACTACTGAGAACATTCATGTGCGCTACTAAAAATCCCACAAAAATGAAATCCTCCCTCCCCTTCGAAACCGAGACCTAGCTACGCCACGAGGGGGGGGGGGTAGTTGATAATTAGATCGACCTTTAGCAGAGAAGAACTAAAAATTCTTCGTGGAGTATTGATTTCACCTTTGACTGATTTTACAATTATAAAGCAATGTTTGGTTCTTCGTTCAGTAGTTTATAATATATCAAATTAATTCTCTACGTTTACATGACTTATGTGTTCGTGACCGTGCACGACTTTGCGCTATAAGTCGAAAAAGGTGGTCGAGTATATAAACAAATACCACTGCTTAATCTATCGAATACGTGGTTGCTTCATGCTCAACTTATCACTTCAATCGATTTCCAGTTCAACGAATAACGAGAAATTTGCGACCCCCGGCGGTCATTACGTTTGAAAGACCTCAAAAGCACCGACATCGGCAGTCTGACACTCCACTTCGAGCCTGCACTACAGTTGGTTACTTCAACCGAATGGAAAGAAAGGTTCGACTCGAAGAAACCCCATTTTCTTCCGCTTTTCGCAACTGTACCTCGACGTTTAACATTTTGGAAACCTTTCAACTAAAGCACTTTTGCATCGAGTGTATATGTAGTTCAAAATGAAAAAAGAAGTTTAAGAAGAAGGAAACGAAAAATAAATAAGACTCGAGCCATACATGTTCGCAGTTGGTGAATACGACGTGGTACAATAGGACAAAAAGAATTTATAATGATTCTTACTGTTGGCTCTTTTCATATACAGCAGCAGCGACGAGGTATGCTCGCATAAAACATCGAAACGAAATTATAAAAATAAATAAATTTAACGACTTTCTCGCATTTTGCTGGTTTCCGCATCAATGCGAGCTTTTGTGACGGAAATTACAATGAAAGCGTTTTCAATCGCGCTCAAAACACAAATGAAAAGTTTCCGCGCTACTGAACATTCAAAGCGAATAAAAACGAAGGAAAAAGGTGTAATTGTTACGACTGTGGCATTTATTTTTCCAACTTCGTCTAATTTCACGAGTCTGAAAATTTTCAACAGTTGTTTCCGCAATTTTTTAATTGCTGCGCACAAAATTTCGCGACGTTGTAACTTCACGGATGAGCAAGTTCACTGGGAGAGCAACCGGCTTCAGTCTCATGCTCATTTTAATTTAGTTCGTTAGTAGAGCGCAAAGCTCTGAATTTTCTTTCATTCGGTGGAGTCGAAAAAGGGGAAATTCCAACATAAAGGCGAGCGTTAACTACTTATGTCCGTGAATCTGTGAAACGTGAGCTTTTAATGCGCAGGGACGAGTTACGCCAATTCGAGAAACCAATGGTCGTTGGCCTACGAATTTGAGCTATTTTGAGAGAAATTATCACAGGGCTCGAAGTTGTGAGGAGGCTTGAACGTGGTGATAATTTCAAAACTGAATTCAGTGACCCTAGAAACTAGTGAATTGGATATCATCTTGAAAATACAAATATTTTATGATCTCGACATCTGAGCCCCTCGGTTGCGCTTTTAAGAGGTCAGATCAAAAAATCGCCTTCAAAATCGAAATGGAAAACCTCGACAATCCCATTTTTTAATTTTTCCTCACCTATTTTGGAGCCTTAATGTGAGGGGAACGGGGAGATTTTCCATGCATCGTGTCCATAAGTGGATTTTTTTGGAATGCTTTTGTACGAAATTCGTGTTTTTTAGCTATTTTGTCTCTCCCGTATTCAGTTTTTACTATTATGAATCAACATCCTTATGGAAAGTAGGTACATTGTAATCAAACTAATTTGTTCAATGACTTGATCATATTTCTTCGTGTATAGTACAACTGTAGGAAGTACCACAAAAAATCAAACTCTGCCAAAATAAGGACCACATTAACGTACAAATCTTATTAAACTCTCAATTACAATTGCATGTGCCTTGTCAATAGCTCAGCAATCTCAATGAAGTATTTCCGCGGGTGAACAATATAGGTAATAGTGTACGAAACAAACACAACATCCGTCACGTATATCGCTGGAAACAACCCTCACATGATAGGAAGGTAAAAAAAAGGTAACCGTCCTCTCCCACCCACCGTGCACGAAAATTTCGTTGATTTGTTTGGCCGAATGCAACCCCAAATTTGAATTATGTACAACGTTACCAAGTAAAATTATCGAGTACATAGTAAACAGACAGTATTATTATTTGTATTGTTCGCTGACGTCGTGGTCGAATGGAGAGCTAGAAAAACACGACGAACTGGAGTCGAGTGGGTTCGATGTAAAATTAAATATAATTTGGGCAGCAGCCGAACAACCGACCAGACTCGAGCCAGTCCTACGACCAGCCGTAGGTAGAAACGATGTTATGAAAATGCGAAAGATGGTTAATTTATGAACGGTTCATGGAGTCGATTCAATTTCGAATGAAAAAGGGTTTCGATTTTTCAACCTTCGAGTCAGCGTGTTACCCGGATTGCAGTAATCGAGTGCTCGAATCGAGAGCAACGTTAATTTGAATTATGGCAATATTTTCCTCTTCGATGTTACCTACTCATTTTTTTTTTCTTCTTTCAAATAACGCGGGCTACATTGTAATTTTCATTCGGATGTTGCTAATAACGAATGTGCTAAGTTCGATTAAAGCAGCCAACTGGGCAACTGAATCGATTGGAAGTACCTAACTTTGGGTTAAAAATATTTATCAATTCAGACTTGCAGACATTTCGAAACCTCAGGTTCTCGCGTGGAAAAAAATCTACATATTTATATGTACCTGCCTATCTATCGTTGAAGAAGTAGTACCCAGTTCAAATGAGACGTGCTTCGGGACAAATCATGAATCCTCCCCTTCAAGTAGAGCCTTCTCCTGGAACGTTGCTTTCTTTTTCTATTTTCCTTTCACCCTCTTGGTATATCTTATGTTCAGGAATTACTCTGAAACTTTTCAAGACTTGCACTCTGCAGGACTGGTTTAAATTTGCTATTTCAGGTAATAATAACTGTCGTGTTCGGCCTGAGTATATATTTATCCAAATAATACAAAAACAATAGCTAATGTGGTAATTTTAAAAATATTTAGAATATTAAAGATTTTATTGTACTGGAACAACAAGAAATGACATCACTAAGTTTGCGGATAATGAATTAGCATGATGGAGTACGTACAAAAATAATCCCTAGAACATGAAGTTTGAGATTTTTTATCCAAAAACTCGAATTGATAATACCACAATTTGAATTTTACATAATTGAATATTCTATGCATGGAAAGGTAACTCATTTTAAGTGTTGACTAATGGTGAAAACAGCATCTTTCCATGTTTTCTTGTTCTTATGTTATACGAGGAGTTGAAACAGCGAAAAGCGAATGATAGAAAAAGAATGCCAGAACACATTTTAACCTCCGCTGAACTCCCAAAATATATTTGGATTTACCGCCGGTGGATTCTGTATCTTAGGGGAGTACTCTCAGAGATCACCCAAAATTTGATTGAGTATTTAAGATTATTCTACGTATGTTTGAAGCCTTAGAGACTCTTCCAGACTCATTCAGATTTGATTATAACTCATCATAACTCTCTAATGCTTGTTCAAAACACTTCAAGACTTACCAACATTCATTAACTCTCTTTGAGACATTCTGAAATTTCTTTACATCTTGTAAAACTCTTCAAAACTAGTTTTAAGACTTTAGAAGGCACTAAGTTTGTTTCAGATTACCAAAACGTTTCTAGATTCACTTAGGATTTCATAGGGTTTATCAAGATTCGTTTGTGATTTCCTAAAACGCTTCCAGAAACTTGTTCAAATTTTTTTATCACTCTTGTAGAGTTGTTCAAGGTTTCCATATCTGATTATGATTCCCTGAATAAGCTGTTAAGATTTGTTTAAGAAACTTTAAACTTTGTTTACGGCCATGTATACGATCAGTGGCGTATCCAGCCTAATGTTCGAGGGAGTCTGGTTTTAACCAAAGGGGCGGGGGTGCTAAAATTGGAAAAATCACTATTTGATGAATTTGCAGTGGGGTCGAGACCTCCTCGATACCTCCTTGGCTACGCCGTTGTATACAACCATAGGACGAGTGTTTGAACTCGCCTCGTGTTGGAAAATTACTGGCCTTCAAATTGAAAATTTGAGGTGATGATCTCACTTTTTCTTTTCTCATGTTAATTAGAAACTAAAAAACTTTCCCTGTTAGAAAAATTCACTCTCCCACTGAGGAAATCGCTTCGACATGTTTCAGGTTCTGTATGACTTTCCCCGGCCCGTTTTAATATCTGCAAGACTTTCTTAAACTTAAGATTTTTCCAGATTTACTTAAGACTTCTCCAGACTTGTCTTCAATATAGATACTTATGCCTCAAGACTATTCACTCATTTAAGATGTACTTTTAAGACTTGTTTAAGAGATTGTAGGATTTTCCTAAACTTTTTCAAAACTCTTATAGACTAGTTTAAGTCTAGGTGGAAGTCATTAGACTTGTTTAAGACTCTTGAAGACCATCAGCAGATTCACATGATACGCACCTTGAGGCAAGTCAGAACTGTATCTTCATTCTTCCCTCGTTTTCCTATTATATTCATTCTGTTCTAAGATCTAAGTCTACGATATGTATCAACTGTCTGACAGATGAAAAATTGGCCACAAAGCCAGGGCCGTAGAGAGAAAATTGGGGCCCAGGAGAGCTACCCAACCGCATCGATTACTTATCAATGTTTTTGTTCAGTTTTATTCTGCTTAGTTTCATAAAAATTGTTTTCGATTATTTTCATATATTTTTTGCCTTTTTGGTATTTTTTGTGGGCTTTCTTCAAAGACCGGGGCCTGGGGGAAATCTCCCTCCCCCCTTTCTCATCAGGTCTGCACAGAGCTTCAGCACAGGAAGATGCCACAAATGAGGTTTTTGGCTTGTTTTTATTTTCAACCGGTAGAAACGCAGAGTCATCTCAAAGTGAATGGGACCGACACGGTTTTACCGCAAGTCTCACATTAGACAATTCTGTGTCTAGAAACCGTTGCCTCAAGTGAGGCATTTTGTCAGTGATATCAGTAAGCTTGATTTTCTGCTGATTATTAGCAGCTTGTTGATGATTGTTTATTATGTATTAATATAGGAAGCTACGCTGGCGTTCTTAGCCGTAATTACTGCGAGAAGAATCTTCGGAAAAACACAAGAATCAAAATCCGTTGTTGATTACAAACACTTATTGAGTAATAAGCATGATCAAAAAAAGTTGATTTCGTGATATATCTTCTTCTGTCCACTGCCCCTTCACGAGATCACGATGGCGATGGCGCTTTCTGGCGATCTCCTGAGAATTTCTTTTAGATTCCAGTTGCTCTCCAGACCGCAGCTATATGGCCGCTGTGAAATTTGATCTGGGCGCCCATATGAGTTCTACAGTATTCACTGTTTCGGAATCGTTTTCTTTCCACAGAACTTGAATTCTGATGGTGGATACTGCTGCCTGCATCAGGTTTTGATTTCGGAGTGTCCTAATGGATTGTCTTCTTTATGGCTACGAGGTCCACTTGTCGGTTCTTTATCCGAGTACCCTCAATGGCAAGCGTTCGTGATACATCAGCGAACATCAGCACCAATCCGAGGCCTGTTCGCTATTCCCTTCATCTTCGCGCGCTTTTCTCCTTATTCTTTAATTTTTTTCTCAATGTATTTCTCAAGGCGTATTTTTTCTGCACAGTGTCCGGGACATTTGTGTAGATCCAACGCTGCACCGAAGTAGTCATTTAATTCTCTAGCTGAAGCTTAACAGAGTTTTGGAGTAGATTATGGCTCATATAACGCGGTAAGGCTCAAAAATGTCTGTAGCGGCAACGCTGAATGATATGCCCTCTCCGAACTTGTTCCGGATGCTTCTATATTCAGTCACTCGAGATCAGGGATGAATTCCGCGGAATTCGATGACTGCCAATAGTAATATTAGGGACTCGAATGCCAGAAATGCCATTAGTCGAGTGATTTTTCCGTCTCATGTAGATAACGAGCAATAATGGAGGATTGTCCACCTCCATGCCACAACCAGCACTGCTTCACTAAACCAGCGTCTCGTTCGAATTTGTTTGAATGTACACGAGTGTTTTACGTAAAATCAGTATCGACGGTCTCCGAGCAGTGCTGTCGAGTGTCGATTTAAATGTCACTCGTCGTCGCGTGGAAATTGAACGTTTCCTTTGGAAAACACGATTCGCTCTTGTAAGTTTTTCCGCTCGACGAAAGCAGCACATCAAACGAGAGGAGACGAAGAGGAGACACAGAGAAAAAAAACAAGCTGAAAAAAAAAAGAAAATTCGTCAAACGCATTTCGCATAAGAAGTGACTTAAAAAGAAATAAAAGGAAATGAAAAGTCGAAAGTACTCGAATAACATATTTCGTACGCGTCGCCTTCCGAACAGGACTGCAAAAAGGAAATGATTTTTCCGGCGAACAAGTCCCAAGTGATTTAAAACTTAAATATAAAAGCCTTACGACAGATTCGAGCGAGGGAAATGAATTTTTTCTTCGTTTCGGCGTTTTGTATACGTTAAGTGTGCTGCCGTAGATAGTGTAGCTTTAGACACAATGAGTATACGTTTACGTATTCGTATAAATAATATACTTTTCTGGCAGATCGCGCCTCACATTCGAAGATTTTCACGCCATCGCGAAGACGAGCTGACGAGCTTCCTCGAATACGATTTTTCGCCTCGCTCCACACGATAATCGTCTCGGCGGCTTTTCCATCGCGCCGCCGAAAATTAGAAATAATATTTTTCGATTTCGTCGCGAAGGGAATTAATTTTCCGCTCGGTTTTGCCTTTTGCGGTGCGACGCCTCGCGAAAGGGGTAGAAGTTGGATCGTGGAAGCCGCGGCGTCGTCATCTCGTGTCACGGGCACGGGCTCATCGGTGAAACCTGCGGTACGAACCGCACGATACCGAGACCGAGAGAGCCCATAAATTTCGACCGCACCGAGCACCGACGCCGCGCTCCAGATTTGCGTTATGACAGCCGGAGTTATGCTGGCGAGAAATTCTCTCAACCGCGGCTGTCAACATCGATACTTGATTTACGATTCGATATTAGCACCCCGATCGCGTTTATTTATATCGGTGTAACACTCCGGATCTCTGGAGGATACATTTGGACGGGTCGACGGATGGAAATATTATTCTATTAAAGAATTGAAATACGAGCGCGAGGTGGAAATAGAAATGAACAAAGTTTGAAGAATTGGCGCGCTATTTTCCGAACGTAGAGCGTGTCGTTGTCTTATTATTAATTCTACGAGCATTTTCACCTGATCTTTGATTTTATTCCGGGAACTACTGGTAGAGCGGTTTCGAAATTCCGACTGACGTTATACAGAGCTATGCTAGTAGCATTCAAATTTGAATGATAAACGTTGCTCTGATAACTTCACGTGGACCGTCACTTTTTCAGGGAGATGTACGGCTGATAAATTTATTTTCTTACTTCTTTTTTGCTGTACAGTGTGCCATTTTACTTTGGCGTTGAGTGTATTCTCGTCTCCTCTGTTACAAATCGCAATTTAAGAAGGAGAAACTAGTGTCCATTTCGGAGTGTGAATGAATTTGGTAATATTCCATGCCTTCATTTTCAACCACCCAAAACGCATGGTCCGACATAATTCACAAGTCTTATAAGAAGCAATACATGTGCATCGAGTGAAGTTTCTGGATATATTGTCAATCCACATTGCTCGATATACGTACGCTAGCGAGTATTTCGTCTGCGCATATTTCTTGCGAAAAAGATACAGACACAGTGGAGTGATCTTTTCAAGTCGTTTATCTCGGATCATTCATTTCCGAAGATCTTGCTGCGCTTAAATTTTATAATGCGTCGTTAGTCATCATTAGCCGACAACTGAACTAAAGCGTAAATCTCTCTATTAATTCCAGTTTTGGGGTGTCTGTTTTAGATGTCAAAGTTTCAAAGTAAAACGAGGAGAAATTTGCAAGATTCCCGGATGCTCGGTATCGCCTTCCGTACCCGGAACTCCAACTCCGGTTCGCCTGCCCCATTACCAAGGAGAGACGTTTCGACAATTTATCGCCTACGTTTACACTGGAAAGGTAAAGAAAACATTTTTATAACAATGGCGTCCATAATGGGGTTCAGTAGTTTTTCAACTCAAGATGGAACGCTTAGTAGGAAAGAGAGAAGGAAATTCGTTTTGGTAGAAAGCGCAGTTTGTAGCCTCGTTTTGATCTCTGGGGTAAAACTATTGGGAAGATTCAGAATAGATTTGGTTTTGTTAAATGCTGGAGATATATGCTACCCGTATACATTTACTAATTGGAGAACAGCTGAACTTGAGTAGAATCCACTTTGGTTAATGATCATTTTGCATTTTTTCCTTCTTTGTGGGAATTAAAAAATGTAGATCTTTTGTTTAGGTATTGTTTAATTCAAAAGCTCGCCATTTAGGATTTTGAAATAACAATTTTGCCAGATCTTACGAGTGGATAGCGCGTTGGTCTCGGAGTCCGGAAGTTTCGGGTTCGAGCCCACGTAGCAATTCGCCAGAATTTTCGACCTAGGCCGGTTTTTCGGCCACAAGGGAAGAGGGCTAAGACAGCCCTAACAGCCTCCCCGACTCTTTGAAGTAATGCTCGGAAGGACGGATTCCAGGACTCGGGTGGAGAGCAAATTAGAAAAAAAAAATATATATATCTTACGGTTGTATGTTCTGCAAAATGGTTTTAAAACTGACGTGAACATCTCCGTTAGCCCAATTTTCTAAAACTAGCCTAGGTAATTCTGAACTACCTGAAGTCAGTCGAATAATGAGCTCAAATACGGACTAGTTCCACGAGTCAGGTTAACCTGATGGAGTATGCGACACGTCTATTGCTGAGACTGATATCAAGCTCGTCACTTGGTTCTAGGGGCCAATGACGCGTTTTGTGATGGGATACCTTGGACAGGTAATGTGTCACTACCTTGCCGCTGCATAGTTAGCAATCGGAACTGCCAGAGGAATTGCCTTTATCTAACTACGTTGTTGATGCTGCCGCGAAGCAGTGTCAATGACGGTTGTGCACCTGGCATCTGAAAATGATGTTGACAAGAATGTATTGGTGACTAATTCATATAGAAAAATGGGTGACTTGTCTACTGACAGATGCGGTTGAAGTGGCTTAGGCTTAGTTTGGTCAATCCGAAAGATATCTGTAAGTTCCAAAACACACTGACATTGAGGCGAGTAACACATCTTCCACGCAAAGTCGAGAAGTCAGACAGATAAGCAGATAGACCGATAACCTGGAGAATATACTTTTGATCCAGTCATAGTGTTACTAGAGATATATGACGTTGACAATTCTCTAGCATTTAGACAAGAGCATAGCGAAGTCGGAAACTATACGTACTACTTACGGCCCATTCATGCTTCAGCTTGCAACTCTATACAACATGGCGGTGTCATAGCAGTTGCACACGACCTTCACGCTGTAGTCCAACAGTCCTTTTCATAGACAAGATGACCTATTGTGTTTATCTAGCATTACCAGCCTAGTGTTCGAGGAGGGTCTGGTCTTGAGCAAATGAGGGGGTGTTAGAGGGGGGGGGGCTAAAATGAGAAAAACGACTACTTAACGAAGTCGCAAAGGGAGTCTAGACTCCCTCGACACCCCTCAGCTACGCCACTGTGTAGCATGTAGGTATTAAGTAAGTTTACTTCGCAAATGCCTCTTTTCTCAGCGTTATTAGGATACCTGGAGAGTTTCGTACTCAAGCTCTTTGTCCTCGAAATCAAGAGAATAATTGCATCAAACTATAACTCATCTAACTTTTAGACTGCATAGGGTAATGATAACCAAATAGTACCACCTTCCTCCTAGATTATTAGCAAATCTGTAAGTTATTAAGTTTTCCTGGTAATGTAATTGGAAACTAGTCTACCCGTACATGCCAGTTACACTTTCAGAAAAAGCTAACGACTTACAGATTTGCTGATAATCTAGAAGAAAAGTTTCACGATTTGGGCATCATTACTCTAATCTAGATGTCGACTTTTGGATCTAATTTTCATTGACTTCGATGTAGAATTCTACTTATCCAAATGTCGGTGTCGACAATGATAGTCAACTTTTATATCGAATCCGAACTGCATGTTGAGTTGGAAAAGTTTACGATTCGTGCACGTCAACTATAGTTTTGCCTTTCGCATCACCGTAATTTTGAGGACAGTAACTTGACAACCAGAACCATTTGGTACCTACTTATAATTGAATTTTGGAACTGCTATACCTACTTGGTCGATTATTGAATTACTTACAAGTTTTTTCTTTTGTAATGTATTGCAGGTCTTAGTACAAGATAGTGGCGTATTTGAATTGTTGACTATTGCCCAAGATCTAGAGGTTGAAGAATTGCGAAAAACGTGCGAAGAACATGTAACGTCCACACTATCAATACTGAACGCATGCACGTTCCTAGCAGCTGGCATGGAAATACAGGAGCGATCTGCAGGTAACGATTGTCTTATTCGTCGTCTGAAAACCGAACTTTAAGCAAGTAAATGCAATGTGTAACCACTTTATGTTCCTCTTCATAATTCTTTTCTTTCTTTACTACTTTCTGCGTAAGAATTAACAATCCAAAAGTTTCCTCATCGTTGTAGGTGGTAAAGGCGCGAAGCAGTTGGTGGATCGTTGTATCGCGTACATTGGCGAAAATGCTGCCGAATGCTTCAAAACAAATTCTTTTTTAAACCTGAACAAAGATGCCCTTGTCAAACTGGTGTCTTCAGACTGCGTGAGTATAACCTCGTGAACATTTCTGCACCTACATTCGAAGAAAGTGATTTACTTAGGCTCTTCGCAAGAACACTTTCGTGTGAGCATCTCCCTTGATAACTGTACAGTGTACAGAGAACATCGATAACACGGTTGCTTTTGTTGGGTAGATTTCCTGTTTATTGTTCTCAATGGTCGGTGTACATGTTACCCGGATGAGAGAATACAAGTATACCGCGCACTCCGATATCTCGCTGAAAGCATAAAACTTTTTCACCTAACGCCTTCTGCATTACGTGTATGCGTATGTAATTCAGAGGAGCGAACGAGAAGCCGATGAAACTAAAAAACATTCGGTTTTCATGCTCTTCGTATTACGTCTGCATAACGTTTATAACTTAAAATGGAAAGAAAATACAACGGAAGTGCTTTTTTAACATTTGAAAGTGTTTTTTTTTTTTTTTTTTTTTTTTTGCGCACTCGAACCCCAGAAGGGCGAAAAAGAAAAAAGTAAAACGATTTTCTTGTAACGGGAAAAATTCTTAATGCGAGGGTTCATATCAAACCGGAGAACGTTTTCGTGTCCATTTGTTGTAATAAAGAAGGAAGAAAAAAATAGGAGGAAACGTATCGTAGGGTCGTGTATTTACCTTGGCCTTGCAAATGAAGCATCGGAATTAATTTTTCATGCGGAGAATTTTTCTCATCATAGGGGTTTTTGTTTGCGTTTAGTTAGTACTCGAAGAAGAAGATGTTTGGAGAGCTGTACTCAACTGGGCGAAGTATCAAGCCGGCGTAACGCAACCGACAGCGCACTGGACTGAAGAAGAGCGAGCGAGAGTGTCCCAGCACTTATCCGGCGTGATCAACCACGTTAGATTGCTTTTAATCGGTGAGTGGACGAGACTGAAAGTGAGTCGTTCAAGTCAAGTCGAAATGAGATAAGCAAATATTCTTTGATTCCGTGAGGAAGAATTCACTGTTTAAGAGCGATATACAAATATGTATCGTCTTTCTTATAAAAATTCGGAATTTGATATTATAAGTTTACCGGAGACGTCAAAAACTGCGCTTGGCTTAACATTAAGGACATAAAGCCCATTGAAATTTTTCTTCATCCGTTTGCAGATTGTACTCGGTACCGATAAACCAATCGATGCTGTTCTTTCAATAAACCCAATTCAAAATCAAAAAAATTGAAAAATTTGGACTTATGGAAGAATGATTAGTAACGACTTCCTCCAACAAAATTTGAAGGGGGAAATTACCTATACTGATCGAAATGAATATTGCTCAACAATTTCTCGACATCTAGAATCAGTTACATAGATTTTTTGCATTGAGATTCAGGCATTATAAAATCTAGTGCACACTTTCAATTATTGCAGATTCGCAGGTATTCGCCGAGGAGGTGGAGCCGACGGGTGCAGTTCCTATAGAGTTATCGCTCGAGCGATACAAATTTTCAGCGTTGCCAAACAAATTTAAAGAACGTTCCGAGGACAAGAAACTTCAGCCACGAGTGTCCCTCAGACTGTTTTCCGGCACGCAAATCCTTGCCGCGAATGTAAGCGTAATTATTGACAGAACTGGACAAAACTCTTTAATTTATCTGAGAGCGAAGGAGGATGTAACATTCCACCACCCCCATTCGGAAAATTACATCAAAAGACCGGGAATTCCAGCTACAAAATGGAAAAATTAGGAAGGCAAAGACCACTTCGCGTTTTCCGTACAACTGAACCATGTGGAAAATTGGAGTCTGGATTTATCGAAAAATCGAGAAATTCTCACCAGGCAGTGAGCGAATGGAGTGGTCGTTTTTTCTTCAGTCTCATCAGGCAGGGTTTCTGAAAACCTGACTAAGCATTTTTTGTGTCGTGCCTGCTCCACCCTCGAGAAAATTTATTTGCGCCAAATTGGGTTGGAACTTCTTGTGATGAGTCTAGAACTGAATTTCATTGTTGACTCATTTTAGTACAGCAACTCATTCAATTAATGAGCTTATTTTGATGCTTTGAATATTATTAGGATTTGGAACGGGTGCGTGATAAAAGGGACCTCTTTTACGATGCCGGTGTGAATATTCAAAGTAGTTGGGCCAGATGAATGGTAAACGTGACTTTTTGATGCAGGAAACAAAACACAAACCAGGAGCTTATAGGGCTTCTGTAATAGCCTGGGAAAGAAAGGGGAAAACGGCTCACATGCATACATTTTTGTGTTAATTATTACTGAATGCCACTGGCTGACCGGCCCTTTTTACCCTTCTGGACAACGGCCCGATGGGCCTTGGCCGACCGGCCCACCATTGCTATCCACCCCTGACACAAACGAATACAAGTCGTTTTTCATAGAAATAATGCCGCACCATTACTTTTGTATCAAATATTGAACATCTATCCTACATACGAGTCTTCATCTTTCTTAAGATTTAAGTGCCTTCGCGAAATCGATTTTTCAGGAGAAGGCCACGTGGGGCAAGGATATAAAACCTGAAACTTCAAATTTCAGTTAACAAGTACAGAAAAAGCTCTTCTCTTTGATTAATGCGTCTAAATTTGGGAAACAAAATTTTCAGGATGGGAGAGGGATATTCTCGTTTGCCCCTTCAGTGCTACAGGCCTGCGAACAAGCCAAGCTTTAACTTAAAGCTGTAGTTGTGTCCTTTCTGTAGTTCATTCAAAGAATTGATAGGCGTACCTGATTCAATAACTCACCCACTGAGTCGACTTCTGATGAATGAGTGGGCCGTGAGTTGAGTTGCAACTATGCCCGGCGAATGTACTAACGTCAAAGAGTTTATTCAATCCAAAATGAGTTGTGCCCAGCTCTGATTTGTACACGACTGGTTCATGGTCGCAACGATTGTCAACACAGCTTACGATAGTTAAAACAATAATTATGTTATGCTTGCAGGATAAAATCTCGTACCAAAGGTTGCTGAATCAGTGGTATGGAAATCCAAAACAAACATGGCGCTTAATTTACAGAGCGTCGGCGCATGGATACTCCTCCGAAGCATTTCACCGACATTGTGATGTTGCTGTACCGACTTACGTAATTGTTCTGGTAAGGAAGAAGACAGGCAGCTTGGGACAAGTTTACAGTACCTATTTCCGAACAGCAATAAAAGCAACAAAGTTTCTCTGATTTTTGAGAGTCTGAAAATGAAATCTTCTGGAGCATAACTCGGTACACGTGGGACGAATTCTGTTCCTGCCCGAGCACTAAGGGTCTGGTTGAATGACACAATTGAATGTGAACAAATGACCTGAAAGGGAGGGTCGTCGTTCAAAATCATTCTGTGTTTGTACTCAGATACTCACCTATATAGGATCCAAATTCTAGTTTCCATAGTTTATGATGTGATCCTGATTTAGCCAACTTATATGCACTTACTGTCGCTTAATCTAACCTTTCGATTTGGAATTCGCAGGGGCCTCGAGGTCATATTGCCGGTGGCTTCAGCGATGTGCCATGGGGTAAACCGAGTTCGAAGGGTCATTATACCGCTTCTGACCGCGCTTTCTTATTTACGCTTACAAATGCTCAAGGAATCCCACCTACTCAATTCGAGATAGTTAAGAAACCTTTCGCCATTTGCTACCATCAAGAGTAAGTTCTTTTCTGACCGCAAATATTTTTAAATTCTTGAAATCAGCATTTTAGAAACCGACGTGTTTTGTGTGCACAGTTGCGGACCTATATTCGGAGCCGGAGCTGATCTGCTGATTGCTAGTAACTGTAACACGAATACGGAAAGTTACAGCAATATGCCACATTCGTACGATGGTGAAAACGCGTCCACTACTATTTTAATGGGTGAATATAATTTCTCCGTGCTCGATTACGAAGTGTTCACGCCTGCAACCAAATAAAGCTCTATCCTTGACATTTTACGAAAAGTAATTATTCGGTACTTTATAAATTATTATTATTGAGTAATTCCATATCAACGCGAACCCTTTTTGAACTTAGGGTTTTTACATTACTTTCCAGATTGTAGGTGATCGAAAGAAGGTCTCAAATCCGCCACCTACGTCCAAATGTATTTTAGGGGATTAGGCTTGAAAATTTTGAATATTTTAAAAATTACTTCATTCCAAGTAATTTTTATATAATACCTGCTTAAATAAGTTATCTGTGTATGGCCGTTATTATTCACCTGAAACACAACTTTACGAAAGGTCTACAGTGACCCAAAAGTTTAAATTTCATTCCAATACTTCACAGACTTGAGTCAATTCCATTGCTCTTTTCAATTGTTAAAATACATATAAGAAAAACATCATAGGAGAAGGTACTGTAAAGGTATTCCTGGGGGATGGGGGAGTATTATGTGTATGTGTGTCCATACGAGAAAATTAGTTATCTGAGGGATCCGACGTGCGACTGGTTTTTAGTTGCCCAATAACCACGCAACGCTTGCCATAACGAGTATGACACCTGCTCAGTAGAATTGATCAAAATATTTACTGCCTATACCATTACGCAGGCACTGCATGGATATGGCAGGTGTTACAAGGTTCAGACGGCTAAATACCATTCCTGTGCCGGACCCCTTAGATGAAAGTATTTCTTGTATGCCTACCTGTACACGCATTTCTGCTAGCATGTTATTGAGCAACGTAGTGCTGAAGGGAGGGGGTGATTTGGATATCCCCTCCCTCACACAACCAGAAAGAAAAGTTGAAAATTACTTTTTTAGTGATCAAGTCGTTGGAAACTCCTAAAAGTTATTCCCGCTACAATTTCATGAACTTCCCCAAGCAACCAGATATTTGTATGAAAATTGAGGTGAATGTGGCAATTTTTAAGATATTCAAAATTTCTATTAAATTACATCAGGAAGCTTGAGGATATGAATGAGTAGAATATGGAGTACTTCAAGAATTTTTCCAGATTTTCCCAAGGAAAACTTAGATTGATGATATCACAGCTTGAAATTCACATAATTGAATGTTATATACAGTGTACATGGAAAAGGAAGCTCATTTTATATGAGCTAACAAATTGTGAAAATCGTATGATTCCATATTTTTGTGTTCTTATGTTATGAGGAGTTGAAGCAATGTATTCCACGAGAAAAACCAAAATTTCTCCCTGACCTCTCTTTAACCGAGCGGTGGTGGATTTGGTACTTTAAGAAAATAAAAATTCAAAGACCTAAGTGCGAAAAAGGGGTCCGCATTGATACGGAAATACTCTATTATTATAAATTGTTATCATCATTATTTTATAGAAAGTGACTATAATGTGCCATGTGTGTGACTCGTGAAAAATAAATTTCTGTTCCTAAATTATGCTTTACGTATTATGTCATGTTGATTCTATGTTAGAGATGAATGAAATAGAAACTAAAAATACAAATAAAAATGATTATCTTCAGTTTCAGACCTGTTTCTGTGAGGCGTTTACAGACACTCCTAAATACTTGGTTTTGGGTGGCACTATGAAGTTGAAACGCTGTACTTTGTCTATCGTTTCAAGTTTTTAATCATCGATAGATCTGAATCCACATCCGCGTCAAAAGAACTTAATGACAGATTATACGATACAACACGAAATAAGTGCTCACGCTTACAAAGAAAAGCAACTAATGCGAATACGTATCACTATTATATTTTCATTTTAATACATTTTCCCCCTCTCCTCCCCCGCTGACATCTCTTTCATTATTCATCACTTGATACTTACATACATTTGTGTGAGGTGGCGCTGTATGCGCCGAGTGCTCAGACTAGTCTATTGCACTTTTCCCCAGGTCGCTGTTAAGGATTAGCTTAGTAGCTTCGCTTTTATAGCCAACGTGAAAATTTTACTGAGTGCTATCCCTTTGACTTCACTGGGTGCTGGATACTCTAGTCCCAGTGCTTCGCGTCTTGTCCCGACTATTGCTGGGCATTGGCATACGATATGGATCGATGTTTCTTCCTCTTCTCCACAATGCCTACAGGAGCCGTTCTTCACTACTCCTATTTTATACCACATGTGTTTTGTGGTCCCACGACCAGTTAGCAGTTCGTCCATGAGCCTTGCATCTTTCCTGTGAAACCTGAATAGGAACTTGCCATGCTTACTGGGGGCGTTTCCTATCCGTGTTTTGCTGACTTCCATGCTACTGGTCATCCGTCAGTGCAATCGTGTGCTTACTATCCAAGCCTTCACCTTGGATTTTATGACGCTGTATGTTATTGGAAGACACGGCCTGAGCGTTGCCAGTTCCTTTTTTATGCACTCCTTCGCTAGCTTGTCAGCGATCGTGTTCCCTTTTATGTCAAAGTGTCCCTGTGTTCATAGTATGGTGACACAGCTTCCCTGAGCAAGGGTGTATAATTTGTTAACGCAGTCCGCCACCACCAGGGATGTAGTTTGGTGTGCCGATAGTGACTTAATAGCCGCTTGACTGTCTATATAGATATAGATCTGCTTACTAACAAGACCTTTCTGCTGGCTTCTGTCAAGGGCCACCGTGATCAGTATTACCTCTGCTTGGAGGATAGTAACATCCTCACTCAGTGTCGTTGAATAGTTGTCAGCGTCTTTTGCATTCGTGATTTCGATTCCTTGCGGTATCTGCAAACCGCGCAGATCCTCTTTTCCTAGAATACTTGGCCACCTCTTTTCCCAAACTTGCCGTGTGGGTATCAGTGCACGATATGGCTTATCAAAGAAGTGTTCCATCGCGATTCTATCCTTCGGCATCCCAAAGCATTATTTGTTCATCGTCTCTGCTATCTCCCATATTCTTCTGTGGCCTGCTTTTTGGGCCCGAAGGTTTGGTTGAGTCAGGCGATAAGCCCCCATTATTGCAGCCAATTCTGTAGTAGTGTGTAGTGGTGGCAGGTTTAGGGGCCTTTCAAGTGCCTTCGTCGGCGCCGTTCTCATTGCCCCGTTGTCATCACGCACACGAGCTTTTGCAGGTGGTCTAGTTCCTTTCCGACTTTGGCCAGGTGGGCCCAGCCCCACCGCACAATGGCCGCATATGTGATTCTGGGACGTATTACACCGGTATATATATCCAGTGTATCATTTTGGGAGAGTCCTTAGGTCCTGCCGATAAAGGTGCGGCAAGCCCACAGAGCCTTAATCCCTATTACTGTGATACTTACATGATACTGTATGATGTCTGCAAATTTGTATCAGTTAGGTATCACCCGGGTATTCAATGGAGATACCACAGGTGTCAAAAGTTGATATTGATTTTACATTTTGATATCAGCCTGATTCAACAGGGATATTTTTCCACTGAACATCCAGGCAATTAAAAGTAGTATATCTAGCTACCTACTGAAAAATTTGCGAACATCAAATGTACCGTGTATCGTGTATGATATTGATGTTGGGTACCTACTACCTACATACAATTTCCTGACTTGTGCTGGCTAGTATTTTATGAATTTTTTTGTGACAAGTCAAAAATTGTAAGCTATTCGGACCCTAACTCCACTCAGAGTTTGAAGTGCGTACCTATTTGTGAAGCAGAGTGTGCAATGGTGAAAATCGAACGCCAATTTTTAACTAATGCTCGATTTGCGCTAGAATTGAGAGCAAATCTGGCATATGTATATCAGACGCCGAAGCTGGAATTGGGCTGACACCACGATTTCCAGGCGGGTATGTGTCTCGGCGTTGGTTAGCACGAATCAACTCGGTTATGACTGGCGAGTTGGGTCACTTCTTCCTGGACAGAGAGCTCGAGCAATGAGGCTGGGAGACCAGAAGACAGCATGGACGCCGAGCTTGATTCTGATAGTCGACTGTTCCTTTCGTTCGGGGATTCCACGTCCTATGGTATGCTCGTGCATTCTTATTTCGTGTTGCTGCATTCAAGTCATGTAAGAGTGGTATCGCCGTAGAAATAACCACTGTGATCACACTGGGTACATGATATCTACCTTTTAAAATTTTTTCACTCATTTAGTAGAAAACGAAGACATCGATTCTGCCTTTACGCTCTATGATATCTAAGGGTTGTCCTCTAGCATGGGCATAAAAACGTCGACCTAAATGTTGTTACGTAACTGAAGTACCAATAACACAGCCACTCGAGTTTTCATTGTACTCGGTAATTAGACATTTTTAATTCATCAAACGGGCCGAACGAACACCGCGTCGTCATTAAACGAAAACGTCTTATTTTCCTCTTTGTGTGATTAAACGTAATCCTGTACTCGAGCACATGCTTCTTTTCTTTGAGGACGTCTGCTGCAAGATTAATGCATCTCTATGTAACGATAAACAGAATTTTATATGAAGTATCAAAACTCAAAAAGTGGAAATCAAATATTCATCTCGATTCGAGTGTTATGTAAGAAATATTCGAGAAAGTTTCCACATGGTTTTGTTTTCCTATAACTGAACTATAATAACTCTTGGTATTCTGTTGGGTCGCCTCGTTGCTATAGGCTACATACGAGACAGGTATTATGTAGGAAAATTCAGTTGGGTAGGATTTTTACCAAGTACTCTCGTTTTTTCCCCTTAGTTTCTCATATAGGCACTTACTGATTAAGGAAGGCAAACAAGCCTTTTTTTAGGACCACAATGTCTTCATTTATAATGTTAGATATAGGTAGGTATGTAGTATGTACCTATGTATGTATTTTAGCACTTACTTCATACCTGATGACTGATATACAATTTCATAAGAATCGGGCACTTATCATTAAATTATGAAATCTACCATGAGTTTCTAATGGATTTGAGTAATTCCTTGAAAATAGCCACATTTTGACGACGTCACATTTAGGTTTTAAAAACTTGATTTTTCAACATTTTTTGAGTGGAATAGATTATTTAAGTGTCTTGGAGAGTATTGATACCATTAGGCTCAATTCATCATCAAGGGAGAGGGGGTAAGGAGCAATTCAAAATCCATCAGCTACGGCTGTGGAAATTCCACCGGTATGGTTCGCTACAACCATGGAAACTGCGGAAGAATTTTCGAACATAACATCTTTTTTGACCGGCATGGTTAGCCACGATCATGGAAACGACAGAGAAATTCTCGAAGATTAGGTACTCAAAGAATTTAACACGCTTCGAATGAAAGGTAAGCTGAAATATTTTTGGACTTGCTATCATAGACTACTCTAGTTAAGTACTTCAAACAAGTTACATTAATAAAAGAAAAGCACTTTTACCTTTATAATTATATTATATATAAAAAAGTGGGTAAATGAAATTTTTGAATGATTAGAAAAGTTGATTTCTTTTTGGAACATTTTTACATTTTTAGACCCAAAGAGTCTGGCTTCCTTTTTCCGCCGAAGCACCTTTGTCCTGGAAAGGGCCATATATCTATAGCAAACGTACTGTTATCACATTTAGAACCAGTGTTGTCAGACAGAACGATTTTTTGTAATTTTGTTAGAGCAGCATTTCATCTTTTCTGGTTATGTCATAAGTTTTGTCATCTTTAAAGTTTTGTCATTTTGTGTTTTCATGGTTAGGTTATGCCTTGACAAAATTATTTTCTCATCTTGTCTTCCTTTTTGTCATGTTACTTAGCATAGTCTACAGTCAATTGCAATGTCGCTTAGCATAATCTGTTCATTTAATCGTTAACAAATGTTATTTTTTTTTTGTCAATTTGTTTTGTAATTGGATTCAGTTTTTTGCTGTCATTGACGAAACGATCGTGGAAAAAAACGATTTAAAGTTTTGTCGTACGACAAAATTTTAAAAATTCAATGGTCATATCGTTATTTTGTCATTTTGTTTTGTAATGTCTAACAGCACTGTTTAGAACATGATGTTCCTCCACCACCGTGGTCACTGAATTCTAATTGCCCACGTCGGTGGAGAGAATTTCTCATACCACGTCGGTGGAAAAAGAGTGAAATTCTGAGATAACAGCTGCAGAAAATATTTATAAGCTTTTTCTTGCGTACAATATTAAATAACTTTACTAATCTTTATTATTTGGTGCATTTTCAGGTCATGCGAGTCAGCTTTGCCGAATGACTGAAAACCCGCTTGCCGGTGGAGACGCGAACTTGTAAACTGGGAGAACTTTATGGAAATGTGCCCGAACGACTCGGTTGATATTATTACGAAATTTCATAGAGGCATCGTGTACATACCGCAAAAATAAAGACATTCAGCCAATTAGAACATCTGAAACGAAAACCAGTGGTACCAGCAAAGCAAACGAAAAATCTCCACGGTGATGGAATAAAAGTTCATTCACAAAAAGTATTCCCCTTTTAGACGATGGTAGGAGTGTTGGCTGCTCTCGTACTTACAAATCTTTAGATTAATATTCCTCTCTTTATAATTTGTCAAAAAATGCAGTTCAATATAGTTTCTAGGAGATTAAAGGTTAAAAAAGGAGGTGATTCTCAGCCACGGCGGTGGAGAATTGGGCTTTAGATGACCATTCTGAAAGGTTGGGGGGGGGGGCTGAGCTCTTAAATGACTGAAAATTGTCATTGGTACTCTCTAACAGACCTTGAAAAAAATTTTCCATTATCTCCCATCCCGGAGGAGATCTTACGGACTCACTGAAAATGTGGCTATTTTCAAGGAATTACGGTATATATTTTCATATTGTTGCTGCCTTGCTTGGCGGCCAGGTCCTTCTGGGTCCACGATCAGGAGAAAGAATAGTTCCGGCGATGCACAAATTAAAGCTTTCGGTGAATTTTTCATAAACAAACGGGAAACAATCCAGGAAGTAACGAAACTTACAAGACACCTTTCTCGCAGGGAATCTGAAGGCCTTCAATTTTTACTTTAAAATTTCCCGTTTGCTTTTCACTAATTATGGACTCTCTGAGGTCTAATGACATTGCTATAATCTTGAAATTGATTCTCATACTCGTTTGTCATACAGTTTTTTACATCAGTCAATTATTGCACTATCATCGATGAACCAAAGTGAAAGTAGTGTACGGAGTTTCCATGAAAATCGCTATCTCAATGTACTCTTGAGTCTCTCAGTAGGAGGATTTACTCTTTGATCCGAGTACCCAATTTTTTTTAATGGACTGTACATATTTCTTATAACTTCAAGGCAAAGTGCGGTGGCTCTTTATGCACTTCTCAAACGTAACGCGCCTATCCAACTAAAATAAACCATATTTATATCCCTAGAAACTTGGTTGATCTCGACAACCTACTAGACAAATATTCCAGTCGAAAGACTAAAATTCGTTGATGAGGCAAGAATAGGTACAGGATATGTGATTATTTGTAGTGCCCTAAATCAAGATCGAAGATGTTTAGTCGAACGAGCGATACATTAACTTATTGAGTCCGTTTTTTAAAAGCTGTAAGGTATTCGACTGGTAATATACGCGCGAGTCGATGTAAGTATCAACTTTTGGAATGATTAGTTTTCGTTTGGGATTCCACACATTGTAATTTCCCTGTTTTTCGAATCGAATGTTCCTGAGGATACCGCTCCTGACCCTTCATAATAGGATGTTTTTAAGAAAAGGAAACTAAGTGCCTGCTATGAAAAGAATGTAATCTATCAAACAGCTAACGAGTGGAGGTTGTAAAGCAACTGCCACTGTATTACTGTATCAAATTTCAAGACGCTAGCATTAATCTTTAGATGTAAGAACCACACGTAAAAAAGAGTAAATGAATTTAGCCTGTGAACTAACGAGAAAGATTATAAAAATTGATTCATTTTATTCTTCAATCAGTACAGTAATGTTCATTTTTCCCCCTCAAAATAACGCCATTCCGATGCTAAACATTTATCCTATCGTTCAATCCATTTTTCGAACATTTTTTGGAATTCACTTTCTAGTATCTTCGCTAAGAAAACATCGACGGCTCGAAGAACTGCGAAATTAGACGGAAAATGCTGCCCTTGGACTGCTTCTTTCAGTTATTGAAAATTGAAATTGAAAATGGTGTATTTCGTTGCCAACTGAGCTAGGCTCGTGTTTAGCAACGGCACTAAATTACATTTTTTTCCCTTCTTTTTTTCTTCCTACAATTCCTTTAGTTAGTGCACTACCTACTCTTTACAATAGTTACACATATTGCGGTTGTTATTAGTCGGACTGTATGCTGCGCTGTTTTTTGTTTCTGTAATTAGTAGTTGTATTAGTAACTGCATTTCGTATCAAAGTTTTGTAAGTTCTGTTGTTAGATTGTATTATTTTTTCCCTATTCTGCTGATCAAGTTTGTTAAAGTTTTTGAGTCCAGTGTAAATGCTGTTTGTTTTACCGACGTTAGTTTTTATTTTTGGTAATGTTACTGTAAATTGTGTGTTCCTCGTCAGTCTAGTGTTAGTTTTGCTGTATTTCGTTAGTAAATTATGTTTTTTCACGTATTTTATTGCACTTATTTCATGTAGTTTTTCCAAAGTTAGCGCCTTTGTTTCCTCAAAAAGTTGTATTGAGCTAAATCTTTTTGGTTTTTTGTAAAGTATTTTCAAGAATTTTTTTTGGTTAGCTGTAACTGGTTTTAAATTAGTTTTATAGGCTGCCCCCCAGCTTGATATTCCGTACTGTATTTTTGATTGCACTATCGCTGTGTAAAGAATGCTCTTTACTTCTTGAGAGATTATGTTCCTGAATTGAATTGCAATAAAAATAGACTTTAATAGTTTTTTTGCTAAATATTTGCCTTGTTGTTTCCAATTTAGATTTTTATCTATTATTATCCCTAAATATTTCATAGAGTCGACGGTATTGCGATTGGAAACGAGTGCTACCGAAATTCACCACCTTCTGACGAAGCACCTTCTGACTTCTGGCTGTTTCCGAAATTGAAAGATGCCCTCCGAGGGAAGTATTTTCCGTCTGATTTCGCAGTTCTTCGAGCCGTCGAAGTTTTCTTAGCGAATATATTAGAAAGTGAATTCCAAAAAACGTTCAAAAAATTTATTGAACGTTGGGATAAATGTTTAGTATCGGAAGGACACTATTTGAGGAAAAGAAAAATGAATCTTACTGCGCTGATAAAAGAATAAAAAGAATTAATTTTTATAATCTTTCTCTCTAGTAGACAGGCTAAATTAACACTCTTTTTTCTGTGTGTTTGTGGCATCAAAAGATTAGTGCAAGCGCCTTGAAATTCGACATAGTAATACTGTGTAGTTGCTCTACAACCTCCACTAGTTGGTTGTTTGATGAATTGCGTACTCTTCATAGCAGGCGTTAAGTACTTTTTTTTAAAATCCTATGCACGTCGTGCGCATGTAAGCGATGTACACCATGAAACTACGCTCTATTTCGTGATCTGTAAAAGTGAGTGTTTCCGTTTGGTTAGGTTAAAAAAGTTCAGCCGGGATTGCATCCTCTCCTCTGCCACTCATGTATCTGTCATCGTATACATAGGTAGTTTACTCCACAATCCCTGGCACACCCTGTTCGATAGTGAAGCTTGGAAGCCAAGAAGCGGATGGAACCAGGTGTCGGCCTTTGTCTCGGCCATCATGAAGAAGAAGATGCAGACCCCCCCCCCGGCAGGGCTCACCACGCCGTCACCACACGTACCAAGACGAGGAGGTGAGGAGTGAAGGAGGGAAGCGCGTCCGGCAGTGGCGCACCCGAATTTCAGGTTAATTTTGGGTTAGCGTTGCCTCGGTCAGTAGGGTGTCTCACAGTGGCCCTGGCAGGACAACACGAATCCGAAGCGGAGAGGCGAAAGGTTTCCGGGACCAGAGGTGCGGTGTCTGGAGAACCATTTCGGCATGCGTGCAACGCCATATGCTACATCAAGTAAGGCAGTTTATTCCAGGGGATGTAATTTCGTAACTTGGAAAATGAGTTCTTAAGATCGGACAGAATACCTCACGGCAGTAGTTTTCTTCCAGTTCATATTTTGCACAAGTCGGAAGATTAGTCAGTATTTTGGTTGATTTCTTAGGAAAATAGAACCCCCAAACAGTGGTGTCGCCAATCTAGGGCTCGTGGGAGGTTTGTTGTTGACCAAAAGGGGCGGGGTGTTAGAGCGGGTGCTAAAATTAGAGAAACCCCCATTTGACGAAGTCGCAAAGGGGTCTAGATTCTCTCTGGCTACGCCATTACCTCCAGATAACAGTTCCTTACATAAGACAATAAACTGTCCAGAGATTCCGTGAAATACTCGCTCTCAATTCAACGATCAGCTTATTTTGCAAATGGGGGCAATGCATGTAGCAGCATTGTGAACACACGGGTAATATGATCTAAGAGACATTAACAATAAGCCATTCACTGTTCCTATAACTCACTTCAATAGCGAAACTCCAATCAGCACCTCATTAATTCTGTGTTAACGCGACTCCTCATATAAACTATTCCCTTTTATCAAATCCATTAACGTCGCAGTGAAAATTACATCGTTTAATTTTCCCATAATTTTGCCTTCTAAATTTTCCTCGAGCTCTGATTTCAGAGCCCCCGGAAAAATAATCGGTAATTAATGGCATTTATTATAAATCGCTCGAGCGTCTATCAGGTTTGTATTTCTGCGACCATAACCGTTATAATGACGCACCTTACTTCAACCAAGTGTCGTTGAACCAATTTAGGAATTTTCCTTTTCCCGCTTGTATTGTAGCGATAGCGTAGGCGGGAAGTTTCGAAAATTCAAACACAAAAACGTTTGTCAATATTTTCGAGGGCGTACAGCTAACGCCATCTGTACAAATAATGTAGAACGAGTTAGCCGGCTGATTTCCGTATAATTTTGTTTGTGGCTTATAGATGTCGCGACGAGTCCGTTCAACGAATAAAATATTGTTAGTTTACGGCACGCTGCAAAATATTGATCAGGTGGTGACAAGAGGAGGGGGTTGGGGATCCGCCCCCCCCGAAATATCTAAATATCTACCAATGCAACTTATTTATTATGTTTCGTCTAGATAATATTTTTCATGTGGATCCCCCTAAAATTATTTTCTGTATCCGTCCTTGATACTGACAAAAAATTTAGAATTCCAATGAAATCGATCTAGGAATCTATCTAGCTGGAGTACCTAGGGGCGTAACCAGAAGAGGGACATTTTTTATTGAAAATACTCGGGTCCTGAGCAGGCCCTCTCAGACAACTTTTTCCTTTACCCTTTCTTTGCCTACACACGCATGGACAGAGTCATTAAAAATGGGCCTCACTTTGGCTTCCCCCCTAGGAATTAATTTTGGGATAAGCTCCTAAGGGTATAATTAGAGTCGATTCGGAATCATCTAACGCTAGAATCAAAAATAGAGAATTTGCACAGGGGTTGATGCAGAAAATAATTTCTACAGATGGGATATCAAGTACTTTTTGGGTATTGATATGTATCGATATCAAAAGCAAAAGTATCGATAATGCCAATATCAATATCAAACAAAAAGTAATGTTTTTTAGTTATTTCGTTTTTCTTTCGTTTTTGAACTCAATTTTTTTCCTCCAAAATATTTTTATTTTCTTTAAAGATAATAAATTGCTTCTTAAAAACAGAAAAAAATAAAATTATGGAAAATTTTCGTAAAAATTTACTAAATTTTCCTTTTATATAGCGTGAGCAATCATAGTGACGAAAAATACGAAAACACGAGTGTAATTCTTTCAACATTAATTAATTAAAATGTGCTTGGAAATTTCATATTGCATAATGAATTAGAATAAATTAGAATTAACTTATGAATTATAATTTTTTGGAGGGACTGAGGGGCTTCCAAGTTCTGAAGTTAAGTTCGAGATGTAATAGGGAGTGATACAGATTTTATTTTCCTTTATTGGTACTCACAGTAAACTTTAATGACTGCATCAATAAACCTGAATTACACTAGCGCTATTTTATGTAAACTCATATTTCAAATATCGATATTTTTGAGATATTGATAATATGAATATAATTGCTATTTTTCCAGTCTCTAATAATTTCAGGGGGGTCCGAATGAAAAGTGTTACATACGAAACATAATAGCTCTAGAGGTCACTATAGACAGATTTAGATATTTCAGGAAGTCCAGAACCCCTCCCCTTTTAACCACATCTGAATTTGCAAGAGGTGTGGCGATCACTATAAGTGGCATAACAGGCTTTCACTTTAGGTTAAGACCAACAATGAACAAAAAAAAATAATTAAATTACAAAAAAATAATTATTATGAACGTTAAAATGCCTGAATAGAGTACAAATTAAAATAAAGAAGATTACTCACTGAAGTGCATAATTTTGTACATGCCACTAAAAACTGAGAGAATACAACCGTTCAATATTACCTTATAAAATAATTATGAACAAAAATATTACAAATTTTGCAACACTGCGCATGAAACATAGGTACTAAGTGTATCCATAATTCATAGTGCACTGCGTAGATGAGCAACGAATCTTGTAACTACGGTAAATTGATGCACTTCAAATATAACTGAAAATTAAAAAGTACTCTACATAACGTGCTACTTAATGGAGAATGAAATAAAAATATTACAATTAATAAAATACCCACCGAATAATAGGCTAAAGAAGAGGAGAAAGCACAAAATAACTGTAAAACATTAACGTAACAGGAGTCTCTCTGAATAAAAATGCACACAGGAGAGTCAGGCTTTCAGGCATTTGAACTATGGCCCACATTGAACCAGTGACGAAATTTCCCAGTAGTTGTAAGTTACAAAGTCTAGTTTTGATTGGAAGTTGTTGGCAACACTGAATTGTCATATTTTGCGAAGTTTCGTAGTTCTAGAGCGATTTCTTCATGAGGGATAGTCAAAAAACTTTATTTTGTCGTTTTCATCAGAGATAAAAAATTAATTTTTCGATCTTCGGACTAAAAAAGAGCTACAGGTATATAATACTTGCAAAAAAATATGAGATATATTTTCGAATATTTATTTTCAAATGGTATTCTGGGAATTTCCTTAAGTGTTTTACTTTATTTACAACGCCCATGTGAATTCAGAAATACGAGTTGGAGGACACTGAATAAATGTTTATGGGGAATACCTATTGAACCAATTAAGAGTTTATATTTATTTTCGATGTTTTCTTTGAATTTGCAGATCAAAATGGTCAGTAATGATCATAAGAAAACGTCTCAAGAGTCAACGGCCCCAGAAATATTTCAGAGAGCCGTTCAAGAAGTGGTTAGTGGGTACAGTATACAGCAGGAAGCAAAATGAAATAACATCAACTATACGATGCCAACGGTGGTTCAAAATTTGTTTGGACTCTTCATGTTGAAAACAAAATGCTGTAGAATGAAAATACCAAAAAGTGGTTCAATGTGCCTGACTCTCCTGTACTTTAAAAATTAGTTAAGTCGCGAAAAAAGTAAAATAATTAGTAGATATAGGTATTTAATAGTAAATGCATAGGTATTTATATTATCGTAAAACAAATGGAGAAATTGTAAAATTCTTCATGCCGGTTCAAGATTTCATGGTGCCATTGACGAATCATCTACAAGGGAAAAAAAAAATGATATTAGAAAAAATTTCAATTATCGTTTCTATACATGTAGTAATCGGGCCAGCCAGAGATATCAGAGTAATATTTGAAGTTATTTCAGCATATTGAGTACTACTACGTGCCATCCAAACTAAGACTCATTTTGATTTTTATGAGATCAGTTGAGACCAGTCAAGATCCTATTAAGACTCAAGATACGTTTAAACTCTGTCACGACTACGTACAACACTCAACTGAATCTCACTGAGATATTTTAAAACTCATCGAGCCTCATTTACACATTGGTAAGACCGGTAGGAGGTAGGGGAGGTCAGTAGTAAGTAATCACATTTTCTACGTTGTTTACATATTTTTCGCTGTAAGTAAGGCGCTGTAGTACGTACAATAGGTACGATGGACCGATAAGAGGGCGACAACTTCGTCATCGCAACACTATAACATCTAATGGTGAGGATGCATTTAACGTTGGATCCTTTTTCTTATTTACCTCGTAATTAAGGTACCGAAGGGTAATATGACCACCCTAACAGATATCAGCATCTATGGGATATTTTTGAAATCTGGCTGCACTGTTAGGAGGCGGTTGTAGCGCTATCTACATGACGGAAGGTTCTAACCTGGTTCGACTGTTTCAACTGTTCTATGGAACTTTTTTCCAAATAGTGTGATACAAGTTTTGGTGAAATTAAAAAACGTGACAACTTCAAAGTGCCGGCCGGCATTCCGCATCATTTTAGCTTAAGTATAAAAACTTTTATGTCGTACTGTGAAGGGTAATTTTATGAGCTTTCCGATTATGTGCATCACCACAGGTTATTCGTTCGTGTTCCACGAGAAAAATGAAATTTACTAAAAAAAGTCGCGAACCTGTCTCTTTGTTTAATATGGCCGTGTTTCATTGCATTTCAGTCGTTTGAAAGATTGGAGAAAATATGGTGAGTTAATTTCTTAAGTACCAAAGCTATTTTTCAGGGATGTACCGATACGGGGAAGGAGGTGTCTCCCTCTCCCCCTTGGAGGAAATTTTTTATTCAGCAGTTGGAAAAATTTACCATTTCAGGCAGCCGAAGTTGGGAAACTTTGGTAGAGTTGGGAAAATTCAACATGTCAAAAGCTTTTTTTTTTCTTTCTTCGATACTCGGGAATCTTAGTTGAGTCAGTTGGGACTTTCACAGTTCTTGTCCCCCTCTCCCCGGGAGAAACTCTTTTCTACATTATTTGGTTACATGACTTTCATTTCTGACGCGGGTATAACTCGCTGCCGTAGATAACATGTAATTGGGATTTCCGATTCATTAAAAGTGAAAAATGATGCTGAAATGCCATGATTTCTGTAGTTCACCATTATACATGATAAGGAAATTGTCACCCTGTTATCAGTCTATCATACCTAACGTACTACAGCGTCTTACTGTATGTATCACAGTATAGAAAACTAGGGCTCTATACAAAGACAGGTAACGACAGCCGCCATTTTCTTTCCATTCTGTGAAACAAAAACTGGTCTCACGGTGTTTACCGCTCAGCCGATTTCTGATTTTCTTTTAACGGACCGAACTAGAAAGAAAATGGCTATATAGAGTCTCAAAAGAAATCTTGCTTTCAGCTCGTGAAACTTATTTCTCAGATTCTCTTTCCATCCAAAGGAGGTTACCCTAGTGCCTTTTCGTTTTCAGTGCCACGGATCAATTCGCTGGATTCGCGCCTCTATCATCTTAATCACATGAACACATTCAGAGAGACCAGATTATCCTCTCTTTCGCCCTTCCTCTCCATTCAAAACTTGATTGTATAACTTGTTTCATTTAGTTATATCACATGCATTTGAAACTTATTTAGAATGAAGTTTTGAGAAGACTGGGTATACCCATCTTCGCTTATTCAACACGTAAGGATCACTAATAAAGAATCTACCATTTCCACAGATGTATACTTGCGTCAGCCAATTTCAAAGGAAAACTCTCACAATAACATACTTGGGTACACAGTAGACAGATACATGGATTATTGAGTATGAGTAAATATCCGCTATATGGGTCATCTCATCGCTTATGAACGGTCCCTGCCCATTTTTGATGCTGATGTTTGACATTTGTACGTACGGCGGAATACTTTTTCTAATTCCACGTGACATGATAGTTATAAGAAAAGTATAAGAGTTCAGGCATGGACGTGTGTTGTTTCGTGACCATTCTACGCCACTTTTAACACCGAGCCAAAGTATTAGACTCATGCCTGCTCAACAGACACCATTTTCCCAAATAATTAACGCTCATACTGACAAAATCTGTTGAACATAGAGTTCTGAAGAAGGGTGCGGGGCGTTAAATACCTACACTATTTTACTGCCGCTTCACCAATATATTAAAAATAGAGATATGTACCTAATACCGCGGTACCAAGGGTACATTTGATGTATCATGATACATTATAATCGGAGGTTGTTTGCGAGACGAACAGCAGCAGCAGCGGCATATCAAAATGAGCACAGCGATGACGACCACAATCACACCCCTAAAAACATAAGACAAAAATAAATTAATTATTAATTATTAATTAGGAGGTGTCATATTAAGAACACGTGCAAATTCAAGTTCAGGTTTTAAAATGGGTAATCTGAGAAATAAACAGGAAAAAAAGTTTTGAGATCCCATTTCAGGAATATCAACAAAATGATAATGCGATTTTTTTATAATTTGGAGCGCAAGGAATAGAAATTAAAATTTTTCTTAGAATTGCCGAATAGCTTTGTTAGGGGAAAACATACGATTGCTCCCATATAGCGCAATCATAAGACAATTGGAAAGTCGAACATCTACTTGGGCCCTAATGTAACACAACGAAATGGCTATCAATTTTTCCCATTTAAATATAAGTATAACTTTGTCTGATTCGGGATAGTCGAATTGGTTCCCGACTGCTCGAATCCCCCTAGTCGAATTGGTTCTTGAGTATTACCTCAACCCTAATGGTCGAACTGGTAGAAGTGAATAGTAACGCATTATCATATTTTTTATCAACTGGTTTTAAGACCAGGTCATCAACGAAGCAGTCTTCCATTTACTTAGGGAGTAGCGTTTCCTATCTCGATTCACATACAACGTCTGCTATCAATTGGGTAAATATTCGTAATGTCTTCTTGTTTCACCAAGAGTACAGAGCTTTACAGTCCACAGATCTGTACACTGCACCTGGGAACCAATTCAATAGGCGTTACTTGGGAACCAACTCGATTGTACCCCCAGTAGCGTCAGACTTTTTACGGGAACCAATTTGACTACCAGGAAGGGTACTCGGGAACCAACTCGACGTCAGCCTTCTGATTAATCATCCGTGGCACAGAAATGACAAAATTTTGGAAGAAAGTGTAAATAGCGAAACGCCAGGGCACAACAATTTAAATGCATATCCAAAACGATATAAATATTTTTGATGTACTGTATTATAGGTTTGAAGTTTAAATAATGGAAATTAACATCGGAAGTACCAGTTTCCTGACACTGCCACCAGATGTCAATTATTTTGATTGAAGTTCCTGTGATTCCATTATCAAACGAAAAAGTGATGAGACCCAAGATCACCACCATTTTTATTTTCTGTTCGAAACGGATTAAATAAGAAATATAATTCAATTGTACTTATAACTACCTCTTTAGGATCTAAGTACTATATTTACAAGAGGAACGTAGAAACTGGGAAGAAAAGCAACAGATACATCGTCAATAGTCCGATAGCTGCACAGTCAAGGACCCCTACCTGTATTTCAACCAGCAGATGATAAGGTTGCCTTTATGGCTTTTCTATCCTTTTATAAGTTGCATCAAAATATTTCCTTTTAGGAAGACATCACAAAATGTCCATGTTTCACACTTATTTTTCTGAAATTTTTTAAATGAGAGGGGGGGGGGGTAACTTTTTCGTCCTAATAAAAGGCTATACTTCATGTATGAACTGAAGCTGATGCCTCGGCTTCCCAGAGGCTGGAGCCGCACTCGCTGGAGTGCCGGCCCAGCCCGTAATTACTTCTATGTCGAACAATATCGGTGCGTATGCCCATCCGGTAGTTTAAATAAATGGATTAAAAAAAAATAAAAATAAAAGGCATAGCATTTGGTATGATGATGTACAAAACAACAAGTCCACGACAATAAGACAAATCTCACAAGTTTGGAAGCTATGATCATGAATGGGTTTGAGACTCGGTGATGGGTACTGAACATAGAGAGCCGAACTACTGATAAGAGGAGTGAACTAATATTGAACTTGCCGCTGGCTTGAAATGTGAAATAGGTGTCACGATTGTGGATTCAGCTAATTGAAAATTAAATGTATCATTTTCATTCAAATTTTTTAAAACGCGAGTTCTCGAAGAAGAGGCTAGATTTTCAAGGGAGGGTAGGAGCCAATATAACTCATTTACCGTCCTTTCCGGTGTCTCTCAGGAATCAAATATAAGCCCTCTCCTGTTTCTGATATTCATAAACGACGTTGTGAACGCAGTTATTGGCTAGGGGCTGCTCATGTACACTGACGATATTAAACTCAAAATCGAAAATATTGAAGATAGCAAGCTGCAGGAAGACTTGAATGCGTTAATTCTGTGGAATAAAAGGAATGATTCGCCCTTTAATGTCAAAAATGGTCCTATGTTACCTGCAGGCGAGAGCGTATCTCCATTCTGACTAGTTATACGTATTACATAGGAAACACCCAACTTTCCAAATTACAAGAGGTGAGGGATCTAGGCATGATTCTCGACTCTGTACTTACATACAAGAAACACGTTTCGCAGGTCGCTGGGAAAGCCAAAAGACTGATAGGCTGTATAATTAGGTATGGTCGCCACTTATAGAATTTAGACACGTTAAGAATGCTCTTTTGCCCATTGGTCAGATCGCACCTCAAATTAGCAGCTATTATATAGAATTCGGTAAAGAAACTGCGGAGGCCACTGAAAATACTTAGAAGGGCTTTTTGAAATTCATGTATTTTAAGACGTTTCAGCGCTATTCATTTAATATAACTGCTATCAGGTTTCGAAATACTTAATTCATCCGAAAGAAGAAATATTGCATAATTGCGGTCCCTTTATGACCTTATCTACGAAAGGGTGAATAGTGGCATGATTCTGGGTAGAGTAGGTTTACGGCTTCAGCAACATTTTGTATGTAGGATGAGAATATTCGCATTGAAACGTTCAAGGACTAATCATTACTCTATTTAACCCCGAACAACATGCCTCAGACTCTGTAATGAAATCCAAAACACCGTAATTGACATCTTACACTCCAAACCCCAAGCATCTGATCGTAATATCAAACTAGCCCTTCAGAGGATCTGCCCCCCACTGCCACTGTCTTGGTTTCTTGGTCTCTCTTGTCTCTTATGCTGGCGTAGGTGTGCCCCGAACTCTGGCTTCCCCTCTCGATTGGCTTCCTTATTTCTTCGAGGGGTATTCATCCCCCTCCTCCCTTCCCTGGACCCTGTCGCTCCACGTTACTTCTTCTTTTTTTTTTTTTGTATTTGTACTAAATTTCTTTCTTTCTTTCTTTCTTTCTATTATTATTATTAATTATGTTTCTTTTTCTATAGTTAAATTTCTATTCCCTCTAGTTATTCAGTTACCCGCGGAAAAGTTACACATTTGTTACCCTCGGTTATCCCCAGATTACCCTTGTCCCCCTTTAGTTACTTGGGTAACTGGCGGGATACTACGCAATTAGTTACTCTCTAGTTGACCGCGGCGGAAAAGTTACCCATTTGTTAGTTGTTACCCTCGGTTATCCTCAGATTACCCCTGTTCCCCTTTAGTTACCGGGTAACTTTTGGGATTTTGCGCATCGGGTTGTACACATAAATTATTGTTCTTAAAGTGAACGGGGAGCACTGTTTAATGGCACTTCTGCTGTGGATCCCATTCCATCTATAAAATAAAATAAATAAAAACTATGAACAAACATTCTATCTTGCATTTATAGTCCAATGTTCATATAGGGACAGAGCCAGATTTAGGATTGTGCCCACGGGGCCGTTTGCCGATTGCCAATCGTTCACCCATGCTTTGAAAATGCCCCCCCCCCCCGGTAAAGTAACAAATCCTAAAAAATTAACAGTAAGTTTTACTAACAGCAAATAAAATCATTAAAAATCAGATTTCATTGTTTTGTAACCATGATTTTTTCTTGAGGCCCAAAAATATCACGTTCGGCCATTTCATGATATGCAGATATAAAGCGTTCGCGCTACATACGCCATGTTCTTCAAAAATACATAAGTAGGTACACCTGAATAACGAAACAAAAATGCCCAAAATTGTTCGATTCACAGAATATTCATAATTCGTGAGAGAGAAGAGGTTAAAAAAGTTTACCATAAAATTCTCTAATATTTCATGATATTTTTAGATGTTCGCTTGACAGATGGTCAGAAATAAATTAGGCCAGGGACGATAAAATACGCAGTTTTGTCGTCATATTTGACCGCCAAGAGTGATACATACCGCTTTGGGCCGTAAAAAGGTCACTTTCTTCAAGCTAAACGAAGTGTTATCACTACTTTTGGATTATATCTATGTTTTTTTTTTTTGAAATGTCGTAGGCGTACATATATTACATACTATCCAACTTACACATTCACAGCAAACTGCGAAGCGTCACAGCAACTCGCTCCTGATCCAGGCATGTAACAGCAGAATGCACGCCGGGACTCAGCAGCAAGTGGTCCCGGGCACCGATTGACGAACTTATCGGCTGCTTTATTGGCGAGTTTGTCCACATACTTCATGACACCGTGGTCATCTTCGTCGACGTGAATGAGGGGGCACCACATTTCAGCATCTTCAATACGAACACAAAGAGAAGAATGTCAACACCCAGCATACAGTATCCATTTCTAAGTACCTATTTAAAATTACAAAACGGTGACCCGAGAAGAATAATACTTCTGGGTATCAATTTACAGTCGGATTCCAATATGGCTGAATCGGTATTATATACATGTGTTCCTGTGAGGTAGTAACTATTGCTTCAAAATCTTACGGAGTACGGTATCTCGCGTGAATTAGAATGTTTTTCGTGTCAGCAACGTGGCGAACTAGAAATCAACCGCCAGTTTAGGCCGCGGAAATGTTAACATGCCCGTTCTGGTGTAAGAAAGACGATTCCCTATATCACGTAAAAACCTTAAATAATACATAACCAAGGCACTTACCCGCGAATATGAAATTACTCAGCAAAAGAATCGCACCGCTAACAAGAAGTTGAGTAGTAAACGCCATTTTTAAATCTTTTTCGAGAACAAAGATCGACTACCACGAAATCACAGTTGGCATCAGTAACACGCGCTTGACGGATATTTGCCTGGCGTTGAGAATGAGGATAGTTTACTTTACTTCAGTTCAGAATGTAGCAGTACGTATGAGTAAGCGAAAACGGAAAACAATTCTTATCACGTTTCGGTTTCAGGTTTCAGCGTTTATCCATTTCATTTGGATCAGCATAAAATGGCCCAAGAGAAGAAAATACAGCACACAACACTAGAAAATCCGGACGACTGTTTCATCGGTTATGGGTTATCGGAAGTTTGGCGCGAAGCTGATGCGTGGAGATGTTGGTCGCCGAACAGGCGAAAGAGTGTAGCTTATCTATCTCCTTATGACTTATCATGAGGTACGTAACTAGTGTTATCTTTTTATCTACACTGTATCCGGCTATAGACTTATCGCGAAATGCAAGGAAATCCAAGACCCGATAAGTGTAGAGGATGCGTTATGTCGTTTCACGAAATGAAATTTCAGGAAAAGCGTTTTGTCGCGTTTCGCTCGACAGGGAGATTTTTGGACGAAACGTTAAAAAGAGTTTGCGAAATAAAACAACACCACAAATCGGAACGATCTAGCCTCGACGGACGTTAGCGACCAAACATCTAGAGTTAGCCCTTTGTAAAGTGAAGATAGTCCGAGGTGCATGTCACTAGCCCCCTCATTGTGGAAATGGGGAAGAAAAATGATTTCAATAATTTGTTCAGCCATTTTTAGAATTTGTTCTTACCCCCTACCCCCCAAATTAGCAGCTGGCGACATGCTAGCCTCCGGTATTCGATTTCGGGGTTGTAACAAGTCTCAAACATTTGTTCTTAATTTGTTCTAATTTGTTCCGCAGTTTTCAGAATTTGTTGGGCCACCCTCCCCTATTTACAGCCATCAAAGAGGGGCAGGATCAACTAATAGTTATAATCCCACACGAATACTATTTGCGGCACACTAAAATTTGTTCTACACTCGTTCTAATTTGTTTTCTCATCTAGACACCTGAGACCATCATCACTATGCATTTGCCGACTATTCGACCTCAGGGGCGGGGGTAAGTTACCCTTAACTTTTTACTTTCCAAATGAATACGATTTGCTGCAGACTGAAATTTGTTCTGTATACGTTCTAGTTTGATGTTCTCTCAACCCCACACCTCAGACTATCAAAACCATACATTTGCCGACTATCTGAACTAGGGGGTGGGGGTAAGTGACACTTATGTATGAATTTTCCACATAAATTATACGATTTGCTACAAACTGCAATTTGTGCTCTATTCATTCTAATTTGTTCTCTAATCTACACGCTAAAATCCGTCGCCAGAAAGCATTGGTCGGAAATATGAACTTATGTGGTGGGGGTAAGTGGCGCTTATGTACGAATTTCCCACATAATTGCAATTTGTCCCCCACTACAATTTGTTCACTATTTGTTCTAATTTGTTCTCGAATTTACACACCACAATCCACCATCACTGTGTATTGGAAGTCATTCGAAATTCAAAGGGTGGGCTTAAGTGACCTTTAAGTCCTAAGTATCCAGGTAAGTGTGATATTTTGCCCACTGCAATTTGTTCTAATTTGTTTTCGAATCTATACACCACAATCCATCATCAATGTGCATTTGAAGTCGATAGAAATACGGCGGGTGGGCTTAAGTGGACCTTAAGTCCTAAGTTTCCATGTAAATGTGATGTTTTGCCTACTACAATTTGTTCTCTATATTTATGTGAGAAATTCATACATAAGTGTCACTTACCCCCACCCCCTAGTTCAGAGTCGAATAGTCGGCAACATAGTGATGATGGTCTCAGGTGTCTAGATGAGAGAACAAATTAGAACAAATTAAGAACAAATGTTTGAGACTAGTTACAACCCCGAAATCGAATGTCGGAGGCTAGCATGTTACCAGCCCCTTAAACTGAGTTGCTTTTTTTTTGGGGGGGGGGGGGGGGTAAGAACAAATTCTAAAAATGGCTGAACAAATTAGAACAAATTAAGAACAAATTATTGACATCATTTTTCTTCCCCATTTCCACAATGAGGGGGCTGGCGACATGCACCTGATAGTCCGCTGTTTTTTCTGTGCGATTTCATTTGCGTATTATTTGTTTCATACATGTTAGGAGCCCATGCGATCATGTCAATTAACATGTGTTGAGCTCCAAACGCCCGGGTGGTGCTATGCTGAGAGCCTATTGATTCACTGAAATTGTGCCACGGGTTCTTTGAAATGCTGCCAAGTATATATCTAAAATATTCGACTGCTGCATCGACACACAACAGATGGGCAATGTCAGCCGGAGCCGTTTTGGACCATGATTAATATTCATTCAACGGATTCGTTTTTACCGTCATGAGAAATCGGGAAGCCTAGAATTTACCAGTTTCATAAATTTTCAATTATTTGTCATTTGCATTTTATGTTTTTTCGTAGGTGCACACAACAAGGCCGGGGTTTCCAATAAGGTCCAACCTGCCTAACTCGACTGCTTTGCTTTGTACTGCAAAATCACCTGAACGAAATTTGTAGTATTATGATGTGGCAACATTGTACATTTATTTATATCACAATATTAGTAGCAGGTCACGAGGAACTGGTTTTCGAAATTTTCTGTTCGTCAAAAATTTCAGACGAGAAGGTAAGGGTGAGTGAAGAGGAAGTGCGTCCGGCTGTGGGGGACCTGAATTCCAGGCCAGTGCTCGGGAGGCGCAAACCTAGGTCAGTAGGGAACACCATGGTGGCTCTGGCAGGACCCGCCAATGGGAGCCGGCCGCTATACTCGAATGGGTAGTTTCCGGGGCCGGGAATGCGGTGTTTAAAGTGCCACTTTGGCATGCGTACATTGCCATACGTTCCACCAGACCACCTTAAAAAGGCTCGACCTGATAAAATTAACTTTGTCATTTCAATGATTTGAGAAAATGGCAAAACGAGCACAATTGTCATTTGAAATATTGGAAAAACGCATGAACCTCATTGAGGAAGGGTCCATTACCCTGCCCCCCCCCCAAATTTGATTTTAGACCCGATTTTGGGTTAGGGGAAATGTACCCGAAATGTACCCAAATATACCGCTATTATTACAAAATGTACCTCCTCCTCTTGCGAAGGGGGAACTAAAGTCCTTTGGTGGGGCCAGGGTAATGGGAGCCCCCAATTTGTCTGATTTCGTCAAATTTGGTTCGAATGAAATGTACCCGAAATGTACCGAAATATACCACCAATTATCTGAAATGTACCCCGTTTATAGCCGCGGGGGGATGATTCAAGTTGGTGGGGCTGTGGTAACGTTAGCCCCCTCATTTGTTCCAATTTCTCCGAATTTGGGCAGAATGAAATGTACCCGAAATGTACCGAAATGTACCACCAATTATCTGAAATGTACCCCGTTTATAGCCGCAGGGGGGAGGATTCAAGTTGGTGGGGCTGTGGTAACGTTAGCCCCCCCATTCGTTCCGCCTTCACCGAATTTGGGCAGAATGAAATGTACCCGAAATGTACCAAAATGTACCACCAATTATCTGAAATGTACCCCCTCCCTTCCCATGTAATGACCAAAAGTATGAGGGGGCCGAAATGAATTAGAGCTTCCAACTTAGCTGATTTCGTCAAATTTGGTTCGAATGAAATGTACCCGAAATGTACCGAAATGTACCACCAATTATCTGAAATGTACCTCCCTTATCGCCGCAGGGGGGAGGATCAAATATGGTGGGGCTGTGGTAATGTTAGCCCCCCTCCCATTTGTTCCACTTTCACCGAATTTGGGCAGAATGAAATGTACCCGAAATGTACCCGAATGTACCATCAATTATATAAAATGTACTCCCTCCCTTCCCATGTAATGACCAAAAGTATGAGGGGGCCGAAATTAATTAGAGCCCCCCACTTTACCTATTTCGTCAAATTTGGTTCGGAATATAATTATTTGGGTACTTCATTAGTGTTAAGGAATATTCACACTTAACGAAAATATTAATAAACTAGGGGGCTCCGCCCCCTGCCCGCTTCGCGGGCCCACCCCCGGAGTTACAGTTCTAATTATAGATTTTAAATATGACAGGTCATGTCATAACAAATGTATTAATATTATTCAGAAGTGAGTTTATCTACTTTACATATGAAAAACAATATAGCCTATTACATGCAAAAGTGAATTTTGTTTAGGCTTTACTCCATTTTAACTCATTATCAATCGAGTAACCATTTTTTTACGATTTTTCGGACTTCTGAGTATACGTTCCCTTCTGAAATTTCTAGTTATGGTCCCTAGAGAGAAATTCAAGAACATAAAAATACTACATAAATCAATGATTTGTGAGTTAAATACTATTACGGCTACAAATTTCACTGTTCTGATATACCTTATGACTCTTTAAAAGACTTCGAACAAAAAAATAAACAGGGGTTCACGGAAAATTATTTCTTAAGCCGACCAAATGGAGAATTCAATTTCCGAAGTTGGGGTCGGGGTCAACCCAACGGATCCACAATAGATCTGAATCGAAAAAAGTTAACCATGAATAATCTTGAAAGGCTGAAAGATCGCGAATTAGATTTGCGGAATTGGGGTGGAGACAATCCATCGGGTCCACAATATTATATTATTATTTTTATTTACTGAGAGTGTTATTGCCTTTTGCTGCTATAATCTAACTATTATTAAAACAAACGTAAATTATTAGAAGAGGGTTAACGTATTATTTGAATTGAAAAAGTAAGACGTTCACCAAGAATAACATTGAGAAGCTGGAAAATCGAGTTTTAGATTTTCGTCGTAGGTGGGAGAGTTATTCCTTGATCCACAAAAGATCTCGATTAAAAATAAGGGGCTTATGGAAAATTGTTTTTCAACACCTACAATCAAGAATCTGACTATCGGAGTTGGGGTGCGGTCAACCCCTCGGAATCACAAATTATTTCAATCAAGAAAAAAAAAAGTTCACCAACAAAAACTCGAAAGTATACTCTTTTGGTGTTGGGGGCGCGAGTCCACGTTTCCAGTGTACAAAATGTAGCAGTTGAAAAAAGGGGAGGTTTACGTAAAAGAATTCAGAAATTTGAAGAATCGAGAATTAGATTTCCAGAGTTCAGGGCGGGCTTCACCCCTCAAGTCCACAATAGCTTTCGTCTTTCAGTTCCACGTTCTCGTCAGAGAACTGGGGCCCTGGGTGGCAAAGATAAGCGCAGGATAAAAAAAAATGGAAAAGTTACGTGGAGGCGTATGCCCAAAAATGGGCGGAGGTACTCGCACACACACACACACACGTTTGGTCGACAAACGGCGCAAAATGTGTCTGCCCATTAAAATTTTTCAATCTCATTATTTCTCTCTAAATTGATCAGCGCCGCCGCACGTTTTTCGACTGTCGTCGCAACATACGCTTATTTCATTTTTGTAAGTATTTTATAAATGCAGGCGGCGGCGCACCGGACATTTGCCCGAATCGCCCTATGACTTATCCGCCCCTGGAAGAGGCTCAAGGTGATAGGTCCACTTTCATTGAGTAGACTGTAAAAAATACATGTATATACTTTGTAATACAGTACAAACATAAAGATGTATGCACTGTGACGAAATTAGGAGGCCCACAGTGTACCAAAGAACCTTCAGATGTAAGTAGCATCTTCTGGATGCCCCGTGTAATGAAAGCGAGGCCTCATTCAGAAAATACCTAAATATTTGTGTTTGAAACCATAATGCATTGCGAAGGAGTAGTTGATTTCAGCAGGTTTTCAAGTTACTGGCCTACCTATCGTTCTTTTTCTTTGCAGCGTATCCATAGTTGAGTACTTTTACTCCCTATTTGTTGCTATCTGCCCTCGCCAGATGCCCCACATATTTCCACTTAAATTGTTCGACATTATATCCTATATCCTCGCCTCCAGCCATTTCGTACAGTTTTCCATTTGAGATTTTGTCTACCCATCGCAGTCCTAGAAGTTTCCTCAACATAGATCTGAACGTAATTTGTAGCTTCACGATTTGTCTCCTGTAAGGGACCAGGTTTGTACTCCATACTTGAGGGCTGGTACCGTTGAGCTATTTAGTGTTTCCATTTTGAGGAAGGTGTTGAAATTCCGGCAAAAAATACATTTTAATGCCCAGAGGTTGTTCCACCCCTTTTTAATACGCCTCATAATTCCTTTATCTCTTTCTTCGAAACTAATAATCTGTCCCACAGATATTCGATTCTGTTACCTCTTCTATCTCTTGCCCATCGATTATTAGATTTTTTCTTTCCACTCTTCCGATTATTTTTGATTTGCTACCATTCAGTTTGAGGCCAGCTTTTTTGCATTCCCTCAATAGCTTTTCTGCCATTTTCTTCAACTTCTTACTATTTTCTGTAAATAAGATAATATAGTTTGCGTACCTTAAATTACTTAGAAATTCTCCATTTATTTTTAGTCCCCTTCTTTTCCACTTCAGATTGCGAAATACATCTTCCAAAATGCAGTTGAAGAGGTTTGGCGACAAGGTATCCCCTTGTTGAACTCCGCTCCCAATTTTGAATTCCCTCCCTTTGCTTTTAAGGCTAGCTCTTGCACTCGAATTTGCATAGTAATTCTGTATATGACTTTAATAAACCCACTTTCAATTCCCTTATTTTCCAGCGCTTTTAACATATACTTATGATCCACTGAATCAACTGCCTCATGAAAGCCTATGCAAAATATTTCAATTTCTACGTCATATTCGTGTGTTTTTTCAGTAATTTGGCTCACAACGAAAATATTCTTTACAGTTGAGAAGCCTTTTCTGAATCTCGCCTGTTCACTCTCCTGATGATTTGAATCCAGTGTTCGATGTTAAGCATATTGGCCTGTAATTTTCAATGTGTTCCTCCCTCCTTGTTTGTGTAATAATATTATTTTGGCCAAGTTCCACTGTTTTGGACATGTTTTCATAATTCCGATTTTGTTGAATATTTTAACCTGGTGTGGCACTCTCTGATCGCCAAACCTTTTCAGCATTTCGTTCGTAATTCCATCCGGTCCTGGGGCTATGTCATTTTTCAGTCTACATATTTAGTACGTACTCCACTTCTCTCTCCATTATTTCCGGGATTTCTTCCTCCTTTCACCCTCCAGTTTTGGCTATTTTCATGAGCTCGTTTTGCTCGCGGTAAAAGTCCTCGTACAAAATTGTTGCTACCTCTAGAATTTCTTCTTGATTCTGAGTCACTTTTCCTGTCTGATCTTTTAGCTTCAGCATAACGTCTCTCCCGCCATCGAGTTCGAGCCTAACTTTTTTGGTGGACCAACTTTTTTCCAAAATATCTGGAATTTTTTTCTAATCATATTTCTTAATATGTTCTCTAACATTTTTCTTCACCAATTTTTGTATTTTAGTTCGCTCAGGTTTGTCCAATGGTGTTTTATTTCTATTTTTCCAAAGGTTATTCTTCCTGATTCGAGAGTCTATTTTGAAAGCTTATCCCTGGTTTTCTCTTTAACCCTCGTCACTCCAAACTCTTCAACCGTGTTTTTTAAAGCTTGATCCATACTGTCGTAAAAATTTTCCTCGACTTTCATTTCCTCTTGCACTGATTTTAGTTTCTGGCGTGCGTCCTCTTCCTTTCTGACTGGGATAATCCACCTTCTTCTCCCTTTACCCTTCCTGTGATTTTCACACTGGACTCACTGCGCCGGGATGCTCAATTACTTATCCACATGAGATTTCAATTCACAGAGGGTCGCCAATAAAGTCTCGAAAATTGAGAAACAGATTTTCGAAGTTGGAGGTGGGGGACACCCCTCCAACTCATGAAAGATGAAATAGGAAAAATGAAAAGTTCAACCAGATCCGAAAAATCGATAGTTAAATTTTCAAAGCCGACAATCTATCTCTTGGCTTCACAAAACTACCGATTGAAACAAATAATCAAGTTTATGAAACATAAGTTTCAAAATTCGAACAACCGGGAAAAAGGGGGTCACCTCTCGAGTCCACAAAAGATTCAGATCGTGAGAATAAAAACTACTCGAAGAATAAGCATTAAATTCTGAAGAATCGAGAATTAAATTTTCAACGCCTGAGGCGGGGGTCCACCATCGGATCACCAAAACAATTAGATGGAAAAAAAAAATTTGTGACTGTCCATACTGAAAGGGCACTTCGGTCCAAAAAAATCGACTTTGAGATTATGTTCGATTTTGGTAGGTCAAAGAGTACTGTTTAACACTGTGAGTCTCTGAACTCGAAAAAGCAAAAGTGATAGAGCGCAAGAGTGGACGTCTATAGGCTATCGTGTTCTCGAGATTCCCGTTTGAATCTTTAAGTGTCTCCTGTAAAATTAATGTTTTGGACCGACGTGCCCTTTTAATTTGGACGGTCACATTTATCGAAAAATAATGTTTAAAGTAGATAAACGGCTGCACGAAAGATCCCAATTGAAAAAATAAAAAGGTCTCCAAAAATATTTTTAAAGACCGAAAAATTGATAATTCTACTCCTCGGGTCCACAAAACACTTCCGATCAGAACAAAAGAGTTTCAAGGAGAATTATTTCTCAAGTCTGAAAAATCGAGAATTTGATTTTCGGAGTTGGGAGTGGGGTCCACCCCTTAGATGTACAAAGTAGTTAGATCGACAAAATAAGGGGTTCGCGGAAAAGTACTGTTCAAGACGGAAAATCATGAATTAGACTTACAGAATTGGGAGCGGGGTGCACTCCTCAGCCCCCAAAAATCTACGAATTGAAAAAATAAAAAGGTTACCAAAAATATTTTTATAGGCCGAAAATTCGTGAATTAGAATGTTCGGACTTGTGGGTGGGGGCACCACCCTTCGAGTCCACAGGAGACTTAATACAACAACTATGGTTTTACGGAAAACAATTTTTCAAGCCTGTAGATTTTCGGCGTGTAAGTGGGGGTCCACCCCTTGGATCCACAAAAGACTTCGATCCAACATAAATATAAGTTTAGCAAAAAATGATTTTTAAGCCTGAAAAATCGAGATTTTAATTTCCAAGTCTGGGGTGGGGTCAACTCTTCGGTCTCACATAAGATTTCAATTGAAAAAATAAACAATCACCAGGAATAAATTTGAGAGGCTGAAAATCGAGAATTAGATTTCTGGGGTAAGGGTGAGGAGTTACCCCTCAGATCCACAAAACACTTCGATTAACAAAATAAGAGGTTCACACACAGTCGTCGTTCAAGCCTGAAAAATCGAGACAAATGTCCGAAGTTGGGAGTGTGGTCAACCCCTCGGAGAAATGAAGAGTTCATCAAAAATAATTTTAAAGGCCGAAAAATCAAGAATTGTTGAGGGCAAGAATCCACCTTTCGAGTCTAAAAAATGTGGCAATCGAAAAATGAGAGGAGGTTTATGAAAGATAATTCAGACGTTGAAAAATCGAGAATTAGATTTCCGGAGTTCAGGATGGGCTCCACCCCTCAAGTCCGCAATAGATTTTATCAAAAAAACAAAAATAAATATTTAATAATTCAAAATCGAAAATTAGACTTTCGGAGTTGCGGGTGTAGGTTTACCTATCAGATCCACAAAATACTTCGACCAACGAAACAGAGGTTCGCGGAACATTATTGTTCAAGACTGAAAAATCGAGAAGTAGACTTCCAGAGGCGAAAAATATTTTTAAAGGGCAAAAAATCGAAAATTAGATTTTCGGAATTGGGGTGGGATTCCACTCCTCGGGTCCAATAAAGACTTCGATCAGAAAAATAAGGGGATCGCCGAAAATTATCTTTCACGTCAGAAAAATCGAGTATTAGATTTCCAGGGTTGGGGCCGGGTCAACCCATCGGGACTGAACCATTTGACCCCGCAAATGATAACAACTGAAAAATGGAAAAGGGAAAAGGTCACTACAAATATTTCTAAAGGCCAAAAAATCGAGAATTAGATTTTCGGAGTTCGGGTGGGGTACCACCTTGCGGCTCCACCAAAGACTTCGATCAGAAAAATAAGGGGGTTCATCGAAAATTATTTTTCACGTCAGAAAAATCGAGAATTTGATTTCCAGAGTTGGAGGTGAGGTCAACACATCGGGACCACAATAGATTTGAATCGAAAAAATAAAAATTTCATCAAGAATAAATCTGAAAGCCCGGAAAATCGAGATTTATATTTTAGCAGGCAACGGGGGGGGGGGGGGTGTCTATCCCTTGGGTCTACATATGATTTCGATCGAACAATAGAAGGGTTATGGAAAATCAGCTTTCAATACCTACCAAACAAGAATTTCATGACCGGAGTTGGGGGCGAGGAATCCTCCACTCTGATCCATATAATACATCGATTAACAAAGTAAAGGGTCCAAAGAAAACTATTGTTGAAGACTGAAGAATCAAGAATTAGACTTCCGGAGTTGGGAGCAGTGTCAATCCTTTGGTCCTATAGAAAACATGAACAGTTCATCGAAAGTAATTTTTTAAAGGCCGAAAAATCAATAATTACACTTTCAGGGTTTGGACGGGGGGTCTACTTTTTAAGTCTACAGAATGTATCAATCGCAAAAAGAAGTTAAAAACAATTGCAAAGTTTGAAGCATCGAGAGGTAGATTTCCAGGAATTCGGGATGCGTTTCACCTCTCAAATCCACATTAGATTTCGACCGAAAAATAAATTATAGCAACAATAATGGTTACCAAAAATATTTCTGACGATCGAAAAATCAAGAATTAGATTTTCGAAGTTGTGGGCGGCGGATCACTTGTCCTCGGGTCCACAAAATACTGCGAACAAAGAAATAAGCATGGGCTCACGGAAAATTATTTCTTAAGCCGATAAAATAAAGAATTCAATTTCCGGAGTTGGGGGCGGAGACAGTCCATCGGGTCCACAATATTATATTATTATTTTTATTTACTGAGAGTGTTATTGCCTTGCTGCTATAATCTAACTATTATTAAAACAAACGTAAATTATTAGAAGAGGATTAACGTATTATTTGAATTGAAAAAATAAGTCGTTCACCAAGAATAACTTTGAGAAGCTGAAAAATCGAGTTTTTTTGATTTTCGTCGTGGGTGGGAGAGTTATTCCTTGATCTACAAAAGATCTCGATTAAAAATAAGGGGTTTATGGAAAATTGTTTTTCAACATCTATAATCGAGAATTTGATTTCTGGAGGTGGGATGTGGTCTACCCCACGGATCCACGAATTATTTCAATAAATAAATAAATAAAAAAGTTCACCAACGAAAACTCGAAAATATACTCTATTGGTGTTGGGGGCGCGACTCTACTTTTCCCGTGTAGAAAATGTATCAGTTGAAAAAAGGGGAGGCTTACGTAAAATAATTCAGAAATTTGAAGAATCGAGAATTAGATTTTCAGAGTTCAGGACGGGCTTCACCCCTCAAGTCCACAATAGATTTTATTCAAAAAAATGAAAGGTTCACGAAAAATGAATATTGAAGTGCGAAGATTCGAGAATTTGATTTTCGGAGTTGGGGTTGAGGGTCCACATGTCGAATCCACAAAATACTTCGATCAACAAAATAAGGGGTTCGCGGAAAATTATTGTTCAAGCCTGAAAAATCGAAAATTAGACTTTCGGTGTTGGGGTGATGTTCCACCCCTCGGGACCACAACAGACTTCGACAATCTAAAATCATTTCATGTCAGAAAAATCGAGAATTTGATTTCCAGAGTTGGGGCCGGGGTCAACCCATCGGGACTCAACCATTAGACCCCACAAATGATTACAACTGAAAAACGGAAAAGGTCACTAAAAATATTTCTAAAGGCCAAAAAATCGAAAATTCGATTTTCGTCCACAAAATAATTTAAAAGTTTGAATAATCGAGAGTTAGATTTTCGGAGTTGGGGTGGGGGTTGACCCCCAGGTTCCACAAATTACTTCGATCAACAAATTAAGAGGTTCACTGGAAATAATTGTTCAAGCCTGCAAATTCGAGAATGAGACTTCCAGAATTGGACCCACGAAAGATTCCAATTGCAAAAATTAACAGAGGTCATCAAAAATATTCCTAAACGCTGAAAAATCGAGAATTATATTTTCGGTGCCGGTGGGGGTCTACTCACCAGGTCCACAAACGACTTCCGTTCAAGGAAAAAGGTGGTTCGCGGTAAATTATTTTTGTAGCCTGAAAACTCGAGAATTAGACTTCCGGAGTTGGGGGCGGGGTCAACCCTTCGGGCTCACAAAATATTTCAGTCGAAAAAATAAACTACTGACCAAAAATGATTTTTAATTGCCGAAAAATCAAAAATTAGATTTTTGCTGTTGGTCCCCAGGATCCACCCCTCGTGTTCATCAACGTTTCAGTCGAAACAATAAAACAGGTTCACGATCCATAGTTTTTGAAGTACGAAAAATTGAGAAAAGTATTCGGAGTCTGCGGCGGGGTCCACTTCTAGGCTCCAGAAATTATTTTAATTGAAAAGTAAAAGTTCCACGAAAAAGAATAATTACCATCCGAACAATCGAGAATTTTGTTTTCGGAGACGGGGCAGGGATACGATCGAAAAATGAAAAATTGACAATTTATCAAATGAAATAATAATTTTTATTCCATGATCTATCCACGCCCTTTCCCTTCCGTATTCACTCTTGGATAAAAGCACGATTACCGTACGAATTATAATATGAATGCCACTACAAACATTTCAGCACTGAAAGAATCTCGTAAAACCACACACCATTTTTAAAGATAAAAGGTTTCGGTAAACTGTTACCTCTCCCCCGGGCAAGAAAGCGAATATTCTGATTACATATACATACCTTATTTTAAGCTGTTAAATCCGATTGAAATAGGAATGTGCGAGTTCGGAAGTTAAGCATATCACAACATACACTGCGAATGGGATTTCAAATACTTAGACTTTTTGAAAGGCTATTCCTTTTCGGTTCTTATACTTGTGGGATATTTGCTTTCCCACCAAACCCCGGAAATGTGATGCTTTACTAAATACATAACAAATCACTCGAAACCTGCCCTCTTCATCCAGTGTTTTAACTACGTCTTAAATCTGAGCGACTACATAGTGACAAATCTCGTACCGTTGAAAAAAAACTAAACTGAACAAATGCTAAAACCCTTACATTTTTCATTTTATTACTTTTTTGTCAGTTATTTGATTTGGGTCCACAGAAATAGCAGTAGGCATCTTTCGCTGAATGAACACCAGATGTGACACAAATCAGTGCCTTCCACTCTTCCATGCCACATAAACATGTATACATACATACATCGATTAGTTCTGCTCATTAAAACGTAACTATCGATCGGTTGTAACAAGTTCATTTAATTGTTGATCCTTTTTACATTGAATGGCACGAATAATTTTTTTTTGGTAGATATGAGTATACAACACTGCTGCATGTGGAGTTCTAAGCAAACAGCAATGAAGACAGATTCCAAATCGCTTCGCAGGTGCTTGTACTCTGACTTATTTACATCATTTTACAAACTTACACAACACGGAATCTCCGCTGGTAACTGGGGGAATTAAACTGCTCGTTCAGTCTCAAATGAATCTTCATTACCAATAAGGATAAGGACTTCCTACAGATGAATGGAATTTTATATCAAATTTTCCCGCACGATACCTGTAATAATTTTGCTGAATTCATTCATGGGTAGTGTTGATACAAAATCACATGGAGATATTAAGTGTAAATTATTTATACTTACATTGTTTGTTGGTTGAAGACTGCGTAGATTGCGGTGCTCAGCTGTCTTTCAATCACACAATTTAGCAACATACCTATGCTATAAATTTTTGACACTAACACGGAATATTTAAATTTCACGTTCCTTTACAAATTTACAAAACACAAAATCTCCGCTGGTGACTGAAATTACTATAAGGACTTCCTGTGGATGAATCAAATCTTATGCTTATCACATTTTCCCGCGCGATACCAATAATCACTTTGCTGAATTCACCCATGGACAATATTGATGCAAAATTATCTGGAGGTACAGCAAATTATTGATGGTCTGTATAAATTATGTTGGTTGAAGATTGTAGACTGTGGCGCTCACCTGTTTTTCAATCGCAGGCTATAGCAACAAATATCAATTTCCGACACTAACACGGTATAGTAAAATAACACCTTCCGTTTTTCAGTTACACCAAATTTCATCCTCTCTCTGCGGCGATGAAGGGGGTACATTTCATATAATTGGTGGTACATTTTGGTGCATTTCAGGTACATTTCATTCTGCACAAATTCGGTGAACGTGGAACGAATGGGGGGGGGGGCTAACGTTACCACAGCCCCACCAAATTTAATCCTTCCCCCTGCGGCGATGAAGGGGGTGTACTTCATATGACTGATGGTACATTTGGGAACATTTCGGGTACATTTCATTCTGCCCAAATTCGGTGAAAGTGGAACAAATGGGAGGGGGGCTAACATTACCACAGCCCCACCATATTTGATCCTCCCCCCTGCGGTGATAAGAGAGGTACATTTCAGATAATTGGTGGTACGTTTCGGTACATTTCGGGTACATTTCATTCGAACCAAATTTGACGAAATCAGCTAAGTTGGAAGCTCTAATTCATTTCGGCCCCCTCATACTTTTGGTCATTACATGGGAAGGGAGGGGGTACATTTTATATAATTGATGGTACATTTCGGTACATTTCGGTACATTTCGGGTACATTTCATTCTGCCCAAATTTGGTGAAGGTGGAACGAATGGGGGGGGGCCTAACGTTACCACAGCCCCACCAACTTGAATCCTTCCCCCCCCCCCCGTGGCTATAAACGGGGTACATTTCAGATAATTGGTGGTACATTTCGGTACATTTCGGGTACATTTCATTCTGCCCAAATTCGGAGAAATTGGAACAAATGGGGGGGGGGCTAACGTTACCACAGCCCCACCAACTTGAATCCCCCCCCCCCCCCCCGCGGCTATAAACGGGGTACATTTCAGATAATTGGTGGTACATTTCGGTACATTTCGGGTACATTTCATTCGAACCAAATTTGAAGAAATCAGACAAATTGGGGGGGCTCCCGTTACCCTGGCCCCACCAAAGGACTTTAGTTCCCCCTTCGCAAGGGGAGGAGGTACATTTTGTAATAATAGCGGTACATTTGAGTACATTTCGGGTACATTTCCCCTAACCCAAAATCGGGTCTAAAATCAAATTTGGGGGGGCCAGGGTAATGGACCCCTAGATCGTTCCGATTTGTGGTGTTGTTTTATTTCGCAAAATCCTTTTAACGTTTCGTCCAAAAACCTCCCTGTCGAGCGAAACGCGACAAAACGCTTTTCCTGAAATTTCATTTCGTGAAACGACATAACGCATCCTAGCCGGATACAGTGTAAATAAAAAGATAACACTAGTTACGTACCTCATGATAAGTCATAAGGAGATAGATAAGCTACACCCCCTTCGCATGGGGAGGAGGTACATTTTGTAACAATAGCGGTACATTTGGGTACATTTCGGGTACATTTCCCCTAACCCAAAATCGGGTCTAAAATCAAATTTGGGGGGGGGGGCAGGGTAACGTACCCTATCAAAGAAGTGTTCCATCGCGATTCTATCCTTCGGCATCCCAAAGCATTATTTGTTCATCGTCTCTGCTATCTCCCATATTCTTCTGTGGCCTGCTTTTTGGGCCCGAAGGTTTGGTTGAGTCAGGCGATAAGCCCCCACTATTGCAGCCACTTCTGTAGTAGTGTGTAGTGGTGGCAGGTTTAGGGGCCTTTCAAGTGCCTTCGTCGGCGCCGTTCTCATTGCCTCGTTGTCATCACGCACACGAGCTTTTGCAGGTGGTCTAGTTCCTTTCCGACTTTGGCCAGGTGGACCCAGCCCCACCGCACAATGGCCGCATATGTGATTCTTCAGGAAGTCCAGAACCCCTCCCATTTTAACCGCCTCTGAATTTGCAAGAGGTGTGGCGATCACTATAACTGGCATAACAGGCTTTCACTTTAGGCTAAGACCAACAATGAACAAAAAAAAAAATTAAATTACAAAAAAATTATTATTATGAACGTTAAAATGCCTGAATAGAGTACAAATTAAAATAAAGAAGATTACTCACTGAAGTGCATAATTTTGTATATGCCACTAAAAACTGAGAGAATACAACCGTTCAATATTACCTTATAAAATAATTATGAACAAAAATATTACAATTTTTGCAACACTGTGCATGAAACATAGACGTACTAAGTGTATCCGTAATTCATAGTGCACTGCGTAGATGAGCAACGAATCTTGTAACTACGGTAAATTGATGCACTTCAAATATAACTGAAAATTAAAAAGTACTCTACATAACGTGCTACTTAATGGAGAATGAAATAAAAATATTACAATTAATAAAATACCCACCGAATAATAGGCTAAAGAAGAGGAGAAAGCACAAAAGAACTGTAAAACATTAACGTATAGGAGTCTCTGTGAATAAAAATGCATACAGGAGAGTCAGGCTTTCAGGCATTTGAACTATGGCCCACATTGAACCAGTGACGAAATTTCCCAGTAGTTGTAAGTTACAAAGTCTAGTTTTGATTGGAAGTTGTTGGCAACACTGAATTGTCATATTTTGCGAAGTTTCGTAGTTTTAGAGCGATTTCTTCATGAGAGATAGTCAAAAAACTTTATTTTGTCGTTTTCATCAGAGACAAAAAGTTAATTTTTCGATCTTCGGAATAAAAAAGAGCTACAGGTATATAATACTTGCAAAAAAATATGAGATATATTTTCGAATATTTATTTTCAAATGGTATTCTGGGAATTTCCTTAAGTGTTTTACTATTTACAACGCCCATGTGAATTCAGAAATACGAGTTGGAGGACACTGAATAAATGTTTATGGGGAATATTGAACCAATTAAGAGTTTATATTTATTTTCGATGTTTTCTTTGAATTTGCAGATCAAAATGGTCAGTAATGGAGTCAACGGCCCCAGAAATATTTGAGAGAGCCGTTCAAGAAGTGGTTAGTGGGTATAGTATACAGCAGGAAGCAAAATGAAATAACATCAACTTATTTTGATTTGTCTTCATAATGCAAATTTAAGAGGACGTCTTTTCATTTTTACGTACCATCCATTGCGTTTGATAGACAGCATTTCTTAAGTGATTTCTGAAGGACAGCAGATATCCACTTAGCGACTGCTGATGGTGGGGCTTTCTTTCTTTATCCTGACTTTGTTAAAATCGTACTGAATGATAACTCACTGTACCCATTACGTATTGAATAATGCATAATTAACCTTAAGATGTACCGAGACCATGGCCTATAGGCGATAAGTGTCTCGCTAAATATACCTATATTAAAAAAAAAAGTTGAAACACAACTGATTCAGAAAAAGTATTGCGAGTAAATGACTCATCGTGCGTACAAACATGCTGATACATGCAGGGACGTACCGATGGCGAAACTTCCCCTCGTGGGAATTTTTACCCAGCAATTGGGAAAATTTACCATTTCAGTCAGGTGGAGTTGGAAAATTTCAGTAGACGTAGAAAAATGGAAAAATTCAACAAGTCGATTTTTCCCCCTTTGCATTGATACTCGGGAATCTTAGTTGAGTCAGTTGGGACTTTCACAGTTCTTGTCCCCCTCTCCCCGGGAGAAACTCTTTTTTACATTATTTGGTTACATGACTTTCAGTTCTGACGCGGGTATAACACGCTGCCGTAGATAACATGTAATTGGGATTTCCGATTCATTAAAAGTGAAAAATGATGCTCAAATGCCATGATTTCTGTAGTTCACCATTATACATGATAAGGAAATTGTCACCCTGTTATCAGTCTATCATACCTAACGTACTACAGCGTCTTACTGTATGTATTTCAGTATAGAAAACTAGGGCTCTATACAAAGACAGGTAACGAGAGCCGCCATTTTCTTTCCATTCTGTGAAACAAAAACTGGTCTCGCGGTGTTTACCGCTCAGCCGATTTCTGATTTTCTTTTAACAGACCGAACTAGAAAGGAAATGGCTATATAGAGTCTCAAAAGAAATCTTGCTTTCAGCTCGTGAAACTTATTTCTCAGATTCTCTTTCCATCCAAAGGAGGTTACCCTAGTGCCTTTTCGTTTTCAGTGCCACGGATCAATTCGCTGGATTCGCGCCTCTATCATCTTAATCACATGAACACATTCAGAGAGACCAGATTATCCTCTCTTTCGCCCTTCCTCTCCATTCGTTTAGTTTAGTTATATCACATGCATTTGAAACTTATTTAGAATGAAGTTTTGAGAAGACTGGGTATACCCATCTTCGCTTATTCAACACGTAAGGATCACTAATAAAGAATCTACCATTTCCGCAGATGTATACTTGCGTCAGCCAATTTCAAAGGAAAATTCTCACAATAACATACTTGGGTACACAGTAGACAGATACATGGATTATTGAGTATGAGTAAATATCCGCCATATGGGCCATCTCATCGCTTATGAACGGTCCCTGCCCATTTTTGATGCTGATATTTGACATTTGTACGTACGGCGGAATACTTTTTCTAATTCCACGTGACATGATAGTTATAAGAAAAGTATAAGAGTTCAGGCATGGACGTATGTTGTTTCGTGACCATTCTACGCCACTTTTAACACCGAGCCAAAGTATTAGACTCATGCCTGCTCAACAGACACCATTTTCCCAAATAATTAACGCTCATACTGACAAAAGCTGTTGAACATAGAGTTCTGAAGAAGGGTGCGGGGCGTTAAATACCTACACTATTTTACTGCCGCTTCACCAATATATTAAAAATAGAGATATGTACCTAATACCGCGGTGCCAAGGGTACATTATTTGATGTATCATGATGTATTATAATCGGAGGTTGTTTGCGAGACGGACAGCAGCAGTAGCGCCATATCAAAACGAGCCCAGCGATGATGACCACAAACATACCCCTAAAAACATAAGACAAAAATAAATAAATTATTAATTAGGAGGTGTCATATTAAGAACACGTGCAAATTCAAGTTCAGGTTTTAAAATGGGTAATCTGAGAAATAAACAGGAAAAAAAGTTTTGAGATCCCATTTCAGGAATATCAACAAAATGATAATGCGATTTTTTTATAATTTGGAGCGCAAGGAATAGAAATTAAAATTTTCCCATTTAAATATAAGTGTAACTTTGTCTGATTCGGGATAGTCGAATTGGTTCCCGACTGCTCGAATCCCCCTAGTCGAATTATGGTTCTTGAGTACCTCAACCCTAATGGTCAAACTGGTTCCCGGCATACCATACAGAAGTGAACAGTAACGCATTATCATATTTTTTATCAACTGGTTTTAAGACCAGGTCATCAACGAAGCAGTCTTCCATTTACTTCGGGAGTAGCGTTTCCTATCTCGATTCACATACAGCGTCTGCTATCAATTGGGTAAGTATTCGTAATGTCTTCTTGTTTCACCAAGAGTACAGAGCTTTACAGTCCACAGATCTGTACACTGCACCTGGGAACCAATTCAATAGGCGTTACTTGGGAACCAACTCGATTGTACCCCAGTAAGCGTCAAACTTTTTACGGGAACCAATTTGACTACCAGGAAGGGTACTCGGGAACCAACTCGACGTCAGCCTTCTGATTAATCATCCGTGGCACAGAAATGACAAAATTTTGGAAGAAGGTTTAAATAGCGAAACGCCAGGGTACAACAATTTAAATGCCTATCCAAAACGATATAAATATTTTTGATGTACTGTATTATAGGTTTGAAGTTTAAATAATGGAAATCAACATCGGAAGTACCAGTTTCCTGACACTGCCACCAGATGTCAATTATTTTGATTGAAGTTCCTGTGATTCCATTATCAAACGAAAAAGTGATAAGACCCAAGATCACCACCATTTTTATTTTCTGTTCGAAACGGATTAAATAAGAAATATAATTCAATTGTACTTATAACAACCTCTTTAGGATCTAAATACTATATTTACAAGAGGAACGTAGAAACTGGGAAGACATCGTCAATAGTCCGATAGCTGCACAGTCAAGGACCCCTACCTGTATTTCAACCAGCAGATGATAAGGTTGCCTTTATGGCTTTTCTATCCTTTTATAAGTTGCATCAAAATATTTCCTTTTAGGAAGATATCACAAAGTGTCCATGTTTCACACTTATTTTTCTGAAATTTTTTAAATGAGAGGGGGGGGGGAGTAACTTTTTCGTTCTAATAAAAGGCGGCTACACTTCATGTATGAACTAAAGCTGATGCCTCGGCTTCCCAGAGGCTGGAGCCGCACTCGCTGGAATGCCGGCCCAGCCCGTAATTACTTCAATGTCGAACAATATCGGTGCGTATGCCTATCCGGTAGTTCTAATAAATAAATGGATTTAAAAAAAATAAAAATAAAAGGCATAGCATTTGGTATGATGATGTACAAAACAACAAGTCCACGACAATAAGACAAATCTCACAAGGTTTGAGACTCGGTGATGGGTACTGAACATAGAGAGCCGAACTACTGATAAGAGGAGTGAACTAATATTGAACTTGCCGCTGGCTTGAAATGTGAAATAGATGTCACGATTGTGAATTCAGCTAATTGTAAATTAAATGTATCATTTTCATTCAAATTTTTTAAAACGCGAGTTCTCGAAGAAGAGGCTAGATTTTCAAGGGAGGGTAGGAGCCAATATAACTCATTTACCGTCCTTTCCGGTGTCTCTCAGGAATCAAATATAAGCCCTCTCCTGTTTCTGATATTCATAAACGACGTTGTGAACGCAGTTATTGGCTAGGGGCTGCTCATGTACACTGACGATATTAAACTCAAAATCGAAAATATTGAAGATAGCAAGCTGCAGGAAGACTTGAATGCGTTAATTCTGTGGAATAAAAGGAATGATTCGCCCTTTAATGTCAAAAATGGTCCTATGTTACTTGCAGGCGAGAGCGTATCTCCATTCTGACTAGTTATACGTATTACATAGGAAACACCCAACTTTCCAAATTACAAGAGGTAAGGGATCTAGGCATGATTCTCGACTCTGTACTTACATACAAGAAACACGTTTCGCAGGTCGCTGGGAAAGCCAAAAGACTGATAGGCTGTATAATTAGGTATAGTCGCGACTTCCAGAATTTAGACACGTTAAGAATGCTCTTTTGCCCATTGGTCAGATCGCACCTCAAATTAGCAGCTATTATATAGAATTCGGTAAAGAAACTGCGGAGGCCACTGAAAATACTTAGAAGGGCTTTTTGAAATTCATGTAATTTAAGACGTTTCATTTCAAATTTTAATTTAGTTAATTCTAAATAAATTATTTAATTAAGAAAAAAAGATATGATCTAAATTTGAATTATGAGTTCAATAGCTTTATTTAGCTTATTTTTCAATTATTATTATTATTTTTTAAATTTTATTCATTTAATATAACTGCTATCAGGTTTCGAAATACTTGATTCATCCGAAAGAAGAAATATTGCATAATTGCGGTCCCTTTATGACCTTATCTACGAAAAGGTGAATAGTGGCATGATTCTGGGTAGAGTAGGTTTACGTCTTCAGCAACATTTTGTATGTAGGATGAAAATATTCGCATTGAAACGTTCAAGGACTAATCATTACTCTATTTAACCCCTAAACAACATGCCTCAGACTCTGTAATGAAATCTAAAACACTGTAATTGACATCTTACACTCCAAACCCCAAGCATCTGATCGTAACTTGCCCTTTAAAGGATCTGCCCCCCACCCCCACTGCCACTGTCTTGGTTTCTTGGTCTCTCTTGTCTCTTATGCTGGCGTAGGTGTGCCCCGAACTCTGGCTTCCCCTCTCGATTGGCTACCTCATTTCTTCGAGGGGTATTCATCCCTCCTCCTCCCTTCCCTGGACCCTGTCGCTCCACGTTACTTCTTTTTTTTCCTTTTTTTTTGTATTTGTACTACTTTTTTTTTTTTCTTTCTTTCTATTATTATTATTAATTATGTTTCTTTTCCTATCATTAAATTTCTATTCCCGATGCGCAATCAGTTACCCTCTAGTTATCCAGTTACCCGCGGAAAAGTTACACATTTGTTACCCTCGGTTATCCCCAGATTACCCTTGTCCCCCTTTAGTTACTTGGGTAACTGGCGGGATACTACGCAATTAGTTACTCTGTAGTTGACCGCGGCGGAAAAGTTACCCATTTGTTACCCTCGGTTATCCTCAGATTACCCCTGTTCCCCTTTAGTTACCCGGGTAACTTGTGGGATTTTGCGCATCGGGTTGTACACATAAATTATTGTTCTTAAAGTGAACGGAGAGCACTGTTTAATGGCACTTCTGCTGTGGATCCCATTCCATCTATAAAATAAAATAAATAAAAACTATGAACAAACATTCTATCTTGCATTTATAGTCCCATGTTCATACAGGGATGGAGTCAGATTTAGGGTTGTGCCCACGGGGCCGTTTGCCGATTGCCAATCGTTCACCCATATGCTTTGAAAATGCCCCCCTCCCCGGGAAAGTAACAAATCCTAGAAAATTAACAGTAAGTACTACTAACAGCAAATAAAATCATTAAAAATCAGATTTCATTGTTTTGTAGCCATGATTTTTTTTTGAGGCCCAAAAATACCAAGTCCGGCCATTTCATGATATGCAGATATAAAGCGTTCGCGCTACATACGCCATGTTCTTCAAAATTACACAAGTAGGTACACCTGAATAACGAAACAAAAATGCCCAAAATTGTTCGATTCACAGATTATTCATAATTCGTGAGAGAGAAGAGGTTAAAAAAGTTTACCATAAAATTTTCTAATATTTCATGATATTTTTAGATGTTCGCTTGACAGATGGTCAGAAATAAATTGGGCCAGGGACGATAAAATACGTAGTTTTGTTGTCATATTTGACCACCAAGAGTGAGACATACCGCTTTGGGCCGTAAAAAGGTCACTTTCTTCAAGCTAAACGAAGTGTCATCACTACTTTTGGATTATATCTATGTTCTTTTATTTTTGAAATGTCGTAGGCATACATATATTACATACTATCCAACTTACACATTCACAGCAAACTGCGAAGCGTCACAGCATCTCGCTCCGGATCCATCAGGCATGTAACAGCAGAATTTCTCGGACTCGGTAGAGAATGGTCCCGGGCACTCATTGACGAACTTATTGGCCACTTTATTGATTATTTTGCCCACAACAGGTACATCTCCGTCGACGTGAATGAGGGGGCACCACATTCCAGCATCTTCAATACGAACACAAAGAGAAGAATGTCAACACCCAGCATACAGTATCCATTTCTAAGTACCTATTTAAAATTACAAAACGGTGACCCGAGAAGAATAATACTTCTGGGTATCAATTTACAGTCGGATTCCAATATGGCTGAATCGGTATTATATACATGTGCTCCTTTGAGGTAGTAACTATTGCTTCAAAATCTTACGGAGTACGGTATCTCGCGTGAATTAGAATGTTTTTCGTGTCAGCAAAGTGGCGAATTAGAAATCAACCGCCAGTTTAGGCCGCGGAAATGTTAACATGCCCGTTCTGGTGTAAGAAAGACGATTCCCTATACCACGTAAAAACCTTAAATAATACATAACCAAGGCACTTACCCGCGAATATGAAATTACTCAGCAAAAGAATCGCACCGCTAACAAGAAGTTGAGTAGTAAACGCCATTTTTAAATCTTTTTTGAGAACAAAGATCGACTACCATGAAATCACAGTTGGCATCAGTAGGTAACACGCGCTTGACGGATATTTGCCTGGCGTTGAGAATGAGGATAGTTTACTTTAGGTACTTCAGTTCAGAATGTAGCATCATGAGGTCCGTAACTAGTGTTATCTTTTTATCTACACTGTATCGGGCTATAGACTTATCGCGAAATGCAGGGAAATCCAAGACCCGATAAGTGTAGAGGATGCGTTGGTGTTGACTCATGTCATTTCACGCGATTAAATGTCAGGAAAAGCGTTTTATCCAAAATGTAATTGATAAAGACTAGGGCAGGGACGTAATCAACGCGAGCTGATGACTCGCGCTTACTGGGAATTCCTCGTTCACGGGGAACAATTGCAAGCCCCGATCCCTAGGATCCCTAGCACGAAGGAGGTTCAGCGGGTTGCCCGGTAAAGCCATTTTTAATCGAAGATGAACGGAAAACGGCAGGTTTCCTACATTGCTTTGGCTGTGGAAAGAAGCGCTTTTACGCTTGTAAGTAAGTAACAGTGACTGCAACGTAAAGGCGGTAGGTAATATTTAATTTCTGCCGAACCCAAGTGGAAAGTAGAAATTACCTACCGCTTGGGTTGTATGATTGTAAGAATAAATATAATTGAAACACGAACTTTATTTTTGTGTTCTTTAAACAGAGAACAAGTAACTGTATAGAAGCGATTATAATTAGTAAGTAAGTAACGTACGAAGGAAAATCGATCTACAACTGTTAACGTACAACACGTTATCACAAAAAGAGAATCGTTCAGAAAACATTTCGGCAGAATGCTAACTGATAAGAATTGAAAATGAATTTGGTAGCTGATTGGTCAAGTATTTGTTTGTTTTCCGTTCATCTTCGATTAAAATACAGTACGTTGGAGCATCGGAAAGTAACGCGGTTCCCGCGTGCGATTTTATGTCACTCGGCTTCGCCTCGTTCCGTAAACTTTGCACTAGGGAATCGCATACTTTCCTCTGCTTCAACGTAATATACTATTTTCTCACGGCTTGCCTACAACACGTGACGAAAACACGAAAAGTCGCATTCGTGAATTACATGCCCTGTAGGAGTGCTACAATCGCTGAACAAACGTGATCTAATAAGACTGGATGTAATCTTTTGATTTTGAGTAGATTTTTGAATTTTAATAGGTAATTTATGTACTTGTCACGCAAAATGAATGTTTCTATCGATGTGGACGTTATATTTAACTTCATCCGTCAAGAATATCGGTAACCCATTCGTTTTAGCCATGCAGCTTATGAAAGCTAGTCACATTTTCAATTAATGATGAAGCAGTAGCAAAGCCTTTGTCCAACACAACACTTTCCCGAAGATTACGTTTCTCGAGAATTTTGAGATCTCTGACTGTGAATTTATTGCCTGCTTCTCTTCAAAACATTTGCTCACGAATGGAGCTTCTAGCATGAATTTCATTATTATGTGGATTTCCTTATAACAAGAATACGTTCTAATGTTACAATTCAAATTTAAGTAAAATTTAAGAATACCGACTATAATTGATATATATGTTGCAAATTACAGAAATTGAAATATAAAAATTTTCGTCTAGCTACTATTTCGATGCGAATGTGCACATACTGTGAGTCACAAAAATATTCGGAAATACAGTTTTTTTTCGCAATATTGAAAGAAGAATGGGCGGAAAAAATCCGAAAAAGTTGTATGTGACAGAAGGTAGAGTAGGGAGTCTTGGAGCACCAATTTTTTTTGGAGAAGTACCAAAAATTATGCACAGAAAAAGAAAAACACGAAATATGTAGCCACATTAATATTCGGACACCGTGTATTTTTTCCATAAGAAATCCGACTTGATCTTACATTTTCCTGAGTAAGATTCTAGAAAATGTTCCTTTGATGATCAAAAGTTGATACCTGAATAATTGAAGTATTGCAGATTATGAGTTAGGTAATTACGACATCGTAGCATGACTGAATGCGAAGTTAGGTATGGGTTGAAAAAATATGCAACAAGAAAACTTCCTGCGTCCGCCCATTATAATAAGCATGCAACCCAAAAGAAACAAAATATAGTTATGACCCGTTTCTAACTCAACCAGTACAGGAGCGATGATGATGTGGGTTAAAATTTCGTATTCTGTAAAGCTTCTAGTTTACACAAATCACTTGTGATCATCAAAGGAACATTTTCTAGAATCTTACTCAGGAAAATGTAAGATCAAGTCGGATTTCTTATGGAAAAAATACACGGTGTCCGAATATTAATGTGGCTACATATTTCGTGTTTTTCTTTTTCTGTGCATAATTTTTGGTACTTCTCCAAAAAAAATTGGTGCTCCAAGACTCCCTACTCTACTTTCTGCCACATACAACTTTTTCGGATTTTTTCCGCCCATTCTTCTTTCAATATTGCGAAAAAAACTGTATTTCCGAATATTTTTGTGACTCACAGTATATGTCAATTCGTGTATTGACTCGCAATTCGCAACTTCACTCCTCATTATTGTGTTGGATAAAGCTACGTTCGTCACTCGTGGAAAAGTGAGCCAATACTGCTCGTGCAATTAACGAAACTCGCCTGCGGCTCGTTTTGTTAACTTTGCACTTGCAGGTAAAATTGCTCACTTTACCCACTTGTAATGAAAATAACTATTAGGTATATTTATATTACACATGCATCGAAACAACGGTTTAACAGTCTCGTTTTGCAGATTGGAAGTTCATGTTATCACAATAGATCGCAGCTGCGTTTGTAAATGCTACGGCACATGCGCAGAAGACTCTTTTCAGTCCTAGGACTTGTAAAAGGACTGAAAAAAGATGACGTCACGTATTTTTCTTTCACAGATGTGTACAATCAGCTGTTCGATGCATTTGTAATACAAAATATTTTACAATGCAAGGATTGAAGCGAGTTATCACGCCTCCGCACAACTAGCTTCACTCGCCTTCGGCTTGCTCCGCTAACAGTTGCACTCGGCGTGATAAAGCTCGCTTTCAATCCTTGCAGTTGCAGTGTAATATACTATTGTCGCGTTTTGCTCGATAGGGAGGTTTTTGGATGAAACGTTAAAAGGATTTTGCGAAATAAAACAACACCACAAATCGGAACGATTTAGCCTCGACGGATGTTAGCGACCAAACATCTGGAGTTAGCCCTTTGTAAAGTGAAGATAGTCCGAGGTGTATGTCACCAGCCCCCTCATTGTGGAAATTGGGAAGAAAAATGATGTCAATAATTTGTTCTTAACTTGTTCTAATTTGTTCAGCCATTTTTAGAATTTGTTCTTACCCCCCACCCCCCAAAAATTAGCAACTCACTTTAAGGGGCTGGCGACATGCTAGCCTCCGGCATTCGATTTCGGGGTTGTAACAAGTCTCAAACATTTGTTCTTAATTTGTTCTAATTTGTTCCGCAGTTTTCAGAATTTGTTGGGCCACCCTCCCCTACTTACAGCCATCAAAGGGGCAGGATCAACTAATAGTTATAATCCTACACGAATACTATTTGCGGCACGCTAAAATTTGTTCTACACTCGTTCTAATTTGTTCTACACTCGTTCTAATTTGTTCTCTCATCTAGACACCTGAGACCATCATCACTATGCATTTGCCGACTATTCGACCTCAGGGGCGGGGGTAAGTTACCCTTAACTCTTTACTTTTCAAATGAATACGATTTGCTGCAGACTGAAATTTGTTCTGTATACGTTCTAGTTTGATGTTCTCTCAATCCCACACCTCAGACTATCAAAACCATACATTTATTCATTCTAATTTGTTCTCTAATCTACACACTAAGATCCGTCGCCAGAAAGCATTGGCCGGAAATATGAACTTATGTGGTGTGGGTAAGTGGCGCTTATGTACGAATTTCCCACATAAATGCAATTTGTCCCCCACTACAATTTGTTCACTATTTGTTCTAATTTGTTCTCGAATCTACACACCACAATCCACCATCACTGTGTATTTGAAGTCATTCGAAATTCAAAGACGAAGACAACTTACCTTATGGAAGTGCAGTAGCGATCGCAAAGAAAGGAAGTGTGACAGTAATGGTATTTCTTGCTTGTCTGCAAAGGTTCTGCTGATTTTAAATGACGCGAAATGTCATTTAGACGTTTCAATTTGCAAAAAGCCGATTCTCTGGGTGTCTACATTTTTTGTTTGCCCTCAAATACAACTCACAAACTCCAGCCGATGGACAAATCGTGTTATTGTTGCTTGAGCATTGGTGGGACGTCAAACTTCTGTTTCTGAACAAAATTTCCTTATAGAACTTTGAATAAGGAAGGTTTTGGAATCATATTCTCACCAATGTGGTCAAAATGCATGTCGATATCAAACATTGTAAATTGTTTTGCCACAACAGGAATTTTTCTATTGAATCGGAACTCAATCCTGGAAGAAGCTTATATACTTAGTACTCTATCCGCAAGACTCGAACTTGAATCTGAACCTGAGCACAGCTTGGCAATGTACTTGACGACGAATGGGACAGCATTGAAGAAATCATAATCATTGAAAAACCAGCGACTCAATCTTCATCATTTATAGAGACTCTTGCAACGACCGACATCAATTTTTTCTCCCTTCAACAAACATACCTCTACAGCAGTTACTCAAAATTCGTCAACTAATGAAGATATTAGTCCTCTTTTTCGGACTATCTTACCATTGCCAAACCTTCCTCTCAGCAAAAGAAAGCAGGTCAGGAAGTCTATAAAGTACAAAGCTGTTACACTAACCAGAGACTTATTTCCGCCTGAGATCGAAAGTGAAAAAGGCGAGTACAGTTAAATTTGTATACGATTTGTTTCCGCTCGAATAAATTTAACTTCCTTGAACTTTTTGCTACAGAGAATTCGAATATGGCCAAAATAACGACAAAAGAAAAGAGGTGGAAAAAAGTTCGCAAAACTTTGAATTTCGAGAGCGTGAGCGCAGCTCCAACTGTAAGTATTTTTAGAATTAAACAGAAACAAGCTAAATTGAAAATCTTTCTAACGTTACTTTTATGGGCTTCTACGATTTTGTAGACGAGACTATTTCAAAGAAAATTCGGAAGAAAACAGCTCAGGAGCCTGTTGTGAAACACGGATGGAAACCCTCTAAGCCACCTTCAGTAGAGACAGAAGAAGAGGTTTTGGCGACGGTCATCGACAAAATTGTTTCCACACTGCTCGTTCTTCAAGTTACCAACTTCATTATAGCCAAACCTGCGTACAATTTTGGCACCAAAAAACAGAGTGAGAAGTATTTTATTGGCCAACTTTTTTGACCTTCTTAGTCGACTAGGATTTTTCCACTGTTTCTCTGGCCAGATCGAAGTCATCGTTCTGCACATCTTTCTTAATTTATTTCCTCACGAGTTTGTTAATTTCCGCTAACTCAATTTTTTCTAACTTACTTTTATTTAGTTTCGATCTCCGTCAGCTTGGACCTTTTTTCAATAAGCTCTTTCGCTTTTGCGCTTAGTATGTTATGTTAGTTTTAAATACATTTAATCAAAGATGAACGGAAAACGGCAGGTTTCCTACACTGCTTTGGCTGTGGAAAGAAGCGCTTTAACGCTTGTAAGTAGGTAACAGTGACTGCAACGTAAAGGCGGTAGGTAATATTTAATTTCTGCCGAACCCAAGTGGAAAGTAGAAATTACCTACCGCTTGGGTTGTATGATTGTAAGAATAAATATAATTGAAACACGAACTTTATTTTTGTGTTCTTTAAACAGAGAACAAGTAACTGCATAGAAGCGATTAATTAGTAAGTAAGTAACGTACAAAGGAAAATCGATCTACAACTGTTAACGTACAACACGTTATCACGAAAAGAGAATCGTTCAGAAAACATTTCGGCAGAATGCTAACTGATAAGAATTGAAAATGAATTTGGTAGCTGACTGGTCAAGTATTTGTTTGTTTTCCGTTCATCTTCGATTAAAATACAGTACGTTGGAGCATCGGAAAGTAATGCGGTTCCCGCATGCGATTACGTCACTCGGCTTCGCCTCGTTCTGTAAACTTCGCACTAGGGAATCGCATACTTTCCTCTGCTCCAACGTAATATACTATTTGACGCTTGCCCACTTCGGACAGAGCTTCTTCCAAAGCTTTCAACAACCTGTCATATTTTCCTTGCATTCCTTCTAAGTTGTAGCTGGCTGATTTATTTAGTTTTGTTTTTAGTAATTTATTTGCTTCCTTAGATTTATACAGCAGTAGTGGCGGATCCAGGATTACATTTTTGGGGGTGGAGGTAAATGTTGGAGAAAAAAAGAGCAAATGAAACAATCGGTAGCTAAAATAAGTTGAAAAGCGAGTAAAAATTTTTTTTTTTGGGAGGAGAGCTGTAGTCCCTTTAGCTCCCCTCCTTGGATCCGCCACTGTACAGCAGAATACTGAGCGATCTCTCAGTACATTTTTTCCTTTTGAATTGTTACTTTTCCTCCAAATTCAAGATCAATCTCCCTGGGCAATGGTCAGAAGAAAATTGCAATTCGTTCAAAATTTCACTGTTTTCCACTACTCTCAAATCGTCCACTAATGCGTGATCGATTTCATTTTTCGTGATGTCATTTGGTGGCTTCCAAGTCCATTTTTTGTATTCTGGATTATTAGAAAATGTATTTATAATTTTTAGATTGTTTTCCAGTGCCAGTTGAACAAGTCTCTTCGCTTTCATTAAAAAGACCTTCACGAAGTTCGACAATACTACTTGAGGATGGCATATCTGTTCCCACCTTTGCATTCCAATCGCCTAAAATCAAGTTAAGATCCCCTCCTTACTATAACCCATTCTAACAACTTGTAGAACTCCGAAATCTCTGGTTCCGGCACGACACTTTTGGGAGCACAGACCTGAATGATTGCTAAGATTTTCCCCCTCCCCAGCCGAACCTCAGAACCGCGACTTTTAACGTAATTCCCTGAAAACCGACCCCGTGAGGCAGCAAGTGCCTCCTGACATAGAAACCAACCCTACAAAATATGTTTCCGTTAAACAACATCCCAATTTATTTTCTTAAGAGCTTTTTCGAACTCATACAGACGACTTTCATTAGCCAAGTCTTGACTATTAAAGTACAGAATTTTTATTTTTTCACTGAAGAAAATAAATCAGAAATTTGGAATTTGTTGTAACAGGCAGGTCCTTAGCATGATGACAGCGAACGGGGATGTTCTTCCCCGGACGATTTATTTTCTAAAATGTAGGCACAAAAATCGAAATAAAAAGATTTTTTTCGCTTGATGACAGATATTTGAACGTTGAAATTGTTATCGTGCCCCGAATTTCCCTGGCAAAGTGGTCAAGCAATGGGTTTTGTAATTGCCATTGGTAAAGCGCCATCTTTTGTCGATGGATGAGAATGATAGGTAGGTAGATAGTCTCTTAACAGCATTATTTGATTTCTTTGTCGAAATTATGATATATCTCACAGTTCCAGAACAAAATATGGTTTCATAAAACTACATTTACAATAAATAACATCTAATGTTCAGTTTGAAAGACGCCCTTGAAAGCGTTTGTCGTCTCTCGAATGTTCGCTGCCAGGTAACATCGAACTAATTTAAAAAATAACACATCGAGATTAAACATGAATTGTGTTTTAATGAGAATTGGTTAATTTCCTTTTACGCTTACATGTGTCTTGGTATAGACTGCATATGAGAACGAAGCCATTTGAAATGAGCTGATCGTAGATCATAATACGAGATTGACTTGAAGCGGTGCTATGGTGACCTTACAGATATGTGTTACCCGCAGGAATTAAGTATACTTATTCAGCTACTGTTTAAAATTACACGTGTTACTCGTTGACTGATCCGCGAAACTCGTTCATGTGAACACCGAAAGTCAAAAACTAAAAACCACGTCCATCAATTATTAAAAAAAAAAATTAAGTATTTATTAACAAAACAAAACTGGTAAAGCTGTACATTTTCTAACAACATATAACAAACTTTACTACGTATAAAGTCTTAAATGATTTCACGATTTCGAAAACTTAACAACAGTAACAATTGTCCTTAAAATTAAAAGCTACACACGATAACAGATAGGTACCTTTAAAAGTTTACCTCGAACAGAAACTCGTCGACAAACAGAGACGTGGGAAAAGTAAGAGAGCAATCAATGGTCACGGAAATACGCGAGTACTTACCCATGAATTCTGTAAATTCAACATTTTAATACGATAGCACTTGGCGTGAATGCAGTCGGGAAATGAGAAGGGGCGTGAGGCCGAAATAATAGTAACACGAGCCCAATTAGGTCTTCCTCAAGGTCAATAAGTTCTCGAGGATCTCATTGCGATTCTTAATTTACCATTGCGGTAATTATGGTTACTGAAAAATTACACCCAAACAAAATTTAGAGCTCTACAATAATTACTTATATGGGTTACAATACCAGGTTTCTAATCTACAACCGAATCTAGTTCCATTTGAGAATGGAAATTTGAACGAAATCTAGATAATTGACATGTTTACGATGTTGGAAAATGGAAGGAAGAAGGAAGGCTTGCACGCGCGTAGTGACAAGAATAAAAAAGACCAAGGGAATGGGGAAACTCGGGGGGGGGGGCAGGAATGTAAAAACAATGATATCACAAGGCTCGTATATTATCTGTAAATTAATTTACTTCACAAATGAATGAGATGGTTTTGAAAATGGATTCTACAACAACCTCAACAAATTATTGCTCATAGGTCTACTCAAGTGAAACGTTGAAAGTTTATTACTAGAAGTGTAGCTACCAGAACACTGGTTTCGTTTTGTTTTGCTGAACTAGTTGACACCTAATACGTCATGCAATTAATGGGTAGCCAAAAAGAGGTATAAAAAAGAAAGGGGCGACGCTGGGGACCTAGAAGCGAGGGAGAATGTAACTTGCTTCTGTCAAGTAATTCTGCAGAATTCTTGACAATCTGGACTGAATCTAAACTCTCAGTGTATAAGAACTCCTCCAGCCTGTACTTGTGGTGTCATAAACTGATAAAACAGTGTTCCTGAAGCTGCTTGTTTTTCTTCATCTTTTTGCCGAGTGAGGGAGTAGAGATGGAGATCAGAACCTATAGCCATGACATTTTGATGATTCTTCCTTTTAAATAGTTCTTGTTTTCGCAAAGAGCCTTTTCAACGTTCGTCTAAAACTACTGAAGTTAGGAAGTTCACCCCGACGACTCGATGGCTGCCAGCCCTATTGCAGATTTCCGAACCTGTACTGTGAGGTTGTTTCATAATTTGTTACTTGACTGAAAGATCGAGTGGTAAGGTTTTCCTGGCGCCATCCGACGCAGAATCGGAGTTGCCGACGAACTGGTCTCTCTTCTGCGACAGATCGAGCGGGTCGTCCGAATTGTCGCATTCGGCCGACGGGTTCGATTCGCAGCGTGCGGCCAGCAGCTTCTCGAAGTACTCGTTCACGTTGATCTCACTGTTGAGCACAGCCAGGGGAAGGCCATTCGGTAACAGTTTACTTTCGCCGCGGTAAGATATCAAACGGTTAAAGCTTAAATGAGGAAAATAGTTCAAGTATAAATGACTAGAGATTGGGGACGGCGTGCAGAGATCAGGGCACAGCGGCAGAGCTTCCTTGCTTTCATCCGGGAAAAGCGCAGCCGGTGGAAACGTGTCCGGCTTGCGGTCGCAGTGACTGACTTCCGTGCGGACGGCGCGGCTGTGGTGCTCGGTTTCTTGGAAGTACTGCTTGAACCAGTTCGAACGTCTTCCGTAGCGCGAGCCGTTCTTCGACATACCGACTAGCAGACACTTTTGCAGACGACATGCCTTGCAGGAGGTGCGATTCTTCTTGTCGATGACGCACTCTTTGTTGTTACGGCACTCGCCAATAATGCTCATATTGTTGCAGCATCTTCCGAAAAAAGACTGCAAAATAAAATCCGCGACCAGTTAGAGAGCGAAGAAAGACAAATATGGAAAAAGTTAGAAGCGGTAATTACCGGTTAGCGAAGCTTATGCGGGTGACAATTTTAATTAATTATAAACGGTGACGCTTTGACGATAATTCTATTTATCTGCGGCGAGCCGCTGTCGTATTTTTCGCAATAGGTTAATCGGATAAGTAAACATTCTTTGTATTAACCGAATTAACGAGATATGTATAGTGAGAACTGGAACGGCGAGGGAGGAAGACGAATGCGCCGGTTAGAAGTAACCTTTGCTGTATAGCAACCTAGTTCGGTCGAATTATTTCACAATTGATACTTCTGACTGTCAAGAGTTTATGTCGTGAAGTCAAGCTCAAAGTAACCTTCAAGCTAAACTGAACATTCAGATCAGACGGAAATAAGACGGCAACAACCTATAATAACGCAGCAGTCACTTAAGAGTGTTGTTGTGTACCAATATACCTACTAGTACTTATCGGTTGGCTTTGATAACCTGTCTCTCCGACATAGTACAAGACTTCGTGAATGCATTTTTGGACAAACTTGAACCAAAGAAAGTATCCCTGTATCCCAAGTTTCCCTAACTTTAATTATCCGCGTCAGAGAGCTTGTATTAGGGTGTGGATGGATTACAGTATTACAGATTGCTGGAAGTGATCGATTGGACGAATATGTGCATTATTCATACATCAAGAAATTACGAGAATAGACTGATGATACTATTTTGCAGGTACCTATTGTTGCTGGAAAATTAAAAATTGATTGAGAATCGATTACGCGTGCAAGAGACGTGTGGGTAGTGCTACCTTGCAAGTTGTGGAAATTTTTCCCGGAATAATGATCCCTCTATGTTTGTAAAGATTTTAACATCCTTTCGGAATAGAGGAAGAACCGCCAATAAGATGGTCGCGAAATTGAAGAAATTAACGTTTTTTCTTTGTTTGTCGATCTTAGAATTTTCCGATCAACTCGATAAACATTTTGTCAATGGCAAAATTCAAATCTCCGAACCCGCATACCCTCTTGAACTTCCCTCACACAAAACACTCGTTTTCCTAAATCTATGAGCAAACAGTTTTGAGATTCATTCGCAAGAATGGAAAGATTTTATTTTGAACCTTGTTTGTACGTCCTTCTATGGTCCATGGACTGAAAAATGATTTCATTCACGTATAAGAGCAGTTGGTCATGTCTGACTGAGAGACAGTCACTCACGAGACAAGCACATAGAGAAACTGGGTATATATCCGGCAGAATGACAGACAGTAGGACCGACTAAAAACATGGCCCTTGGTTCTCCCGTCGGAAAGCAAAACACCGGATAGGCTGTCTTCTTGAAAAATCCCAAAACTTGCAGAAGTAGTGCGCTACGCAGTAAGTCCTCTTAGAATTAAGGAATCGTTTTTTGAAATCCCATGTGCATAAACGCATTAATTTTTGATTATACCTAACTTGTTAATGTGTATGCAACGCGACCCCCAGAACTTGACAATTTAAATATTTTCAGGGATTTTATCTGGAGATTCGAACTTCAACTTCGTAGAGGTTTTTGAGTTCTAAATTAAGAACTTTCCACACCTCTATCGTAATTTCATGCTAATTCATACATTCTGTTTATAGGGTGTGCCAATTCACAATTTCTTCCTTCTGCAGTCCAGAGCGCTTTCGGCTGTTATGCCATCTTCAGCACAACAGCCAAAAGCGCTCTGGACTACAGAAGGAAGGAATTGTGAATTGGCACACCCTACATACAAAATTTAACAGGTTCACTCACACTCCAACATAAACCAGGCATTCCATCTTAGCCAGCTCTATAAAAGTTCGGAATCAAAAAGTAAGTATTTGCTAACTGTCATATATTGAGGGCTTGTTCGGATACGCTTCGACCTCTCGCAAGTTAAATGCTTGAATTTGCCAATTTAGAATTTTTTTCAAAAATGACCATTGACCACCTACTGCCTTCCTCCATTTCCAGAAAAAGGGGAAGAGTCTTAATTTTCTTTATTTGGCGATCTGTAAATCTGACTTCGTTAACCGAAATTTCGGATAGGTAAACCAACGAAAACTTTTGAAATCAGTAAGTTTGTTCCCTGACCAATCGAAGATCCGATTTTGCTAACTGAAGAAAATTTTCCTGGGGATACGGATTTTTCTATTTAGTACGCCCTACTGTTCATAAACTGCTTCTTGACTCGTGGAGAATATTATATGTATGAATTAGTGTCCATGTTGGAGTGTGAGTGAACCTGTTAAATTTTGTATGTAGGGTGTGCCAATTCACAATTCCTTCCTTCTGTAGTCCAGAGCGCTTTTGGTTGTTGTGCTGAAGATAGCATAACAGCCGAAAGCGCTCTGGACTGCAGAAGGAAGAAATTGTGAATTGGCACACCCTATAAACAGAATGTATGAATTAGCATGAAATTACGATAGAGGTGTGGAAAGTTCTTAATTTAGAACTCAAAAACCTCTACGAAGTTGAAGTTCGAATCTCCAGATAAAATCCCTGAAAATATTTAAATTGTCAAGTTCTAGGGGTCTCGTTGCATACACATTAACAAGTTAGGTATAATCAAAAATTAATGTGTTTATGCACATGGGATTTCAAAAAACGATTCCTTAATTTTAAGAGGACTTACTGCGTAGCGCACTACTTCTGCAAGTTCTGGGATTTTTCAAGAAGACAGACTATCCGGTGTTTTGCTTTCCGACGGAAGAACCAAGGGCCATGTTTTTAGTCGGTCCTACTGTCTGTCATTCTGCCGGATATATACCCAGTTTCTCTATGTGCTTGTCTCGTGGGTGACTGTCTCTCAGTCAGACATGACCAACTGCTCTTATAACTCCCTGGATTTCAATTCAGCAATCTACCCGGTGTTTCTCTCCGTGGGTCCAGGGTTTTAGTGTACACAGAGATAATAAATTCTTGAAGTCTTGGGGGACACTCGATAGTAGCGAAGCTTCTGTCGCACTATGTGAGTTGCTACATCAGTCAGTAGGCGCGTGTACTGAATTTATCTGACAGAAAACTGTTAACAGAGAGCAGTCTAATGTTTCAGATGTGTAAATAGGGAGTCATGGGTTCTCAAAACGTGGAGTTTGAAAGTTCAAGTTGTACAAAAATACTATTCGAAATTATACCTCAGGTCACCATTTATTTAGAAGGGTCAAAGACTTCTCGTTCTTTTACTGGATCTTGTTTTCAATATTAATGGATCTAAGAATGCTGAGAGTAGGATTTGAAAAATGAAAAAGTTCTCGCGAGCCATCAGTCTACTTTCGCTGTTATTTTGTGGGGAGAGACAGGTGCATAGATATAAGGGAGGTGAACACCCCGAGCTAATAAACATTGTTAGTTGTTATAATTTTTGACTTAATAAAAATTTTTTTCCCCTTATAAATAAAGATTTTTGGGCAATTATTATGTAAGTAGCATTTATTTTTTCATCTTTATTTCTCAGAAATAAACGTAATATTCTAACTCAGAAACTGTCCGTATCAATGTTTTTACTCCCCCCTCCCTCATCGTCAAAATACTCCGAAGCATAATGTTTGCATCAATTTTTAATGATTCAAACAGCTCATAAAATAAGATTTTTGGAATAATAAGATACAAACTTAGCCGTTAGCACCAAGACATGACCATTCCGAATTTCCGATGATTATGAAATTATGTGATAGCAATGATAATAATAATAGAGAGATTACTGCTCATGTAACACATGCATACCATCACGGATTACACCCGCACCTGCACGCATAGACTCAAAATAGCTGTTTGGTGTTTGAAAACAGAAAAAATACATAAGATAGTTTTTTACATTAATAACAGGACAAGCAAGAATTGAAAAAAAATGATAATCTCACTAAATTTTTGTTAGCTAATTAATTGGTTAAAATTTTTTCCCATTTTTTTCACTACAACATAGAGTTTTTTTTGTTTTCGCTAATGTTTTGAATTATTGCCACCAGGTTATTTATTGAAAATTTAAAGTGTCGCCCTCACAGCACAGTGGCCAATTATGGGACGACACTATTACAAAATATGAGTACATAATAATAGCAACCATATAAATTTTTTTCAGGCTCTAAGGGAGGGGGCAATTTGGGGTTTCGCCCTTCTACTTACAGACCTGTATGAGTTCCTAAAAATTCAATAACGACCTATTTCTTTTCAAATACTCAAAATAATAAGAGAATGTTGAGGAGAGGAGGGAGTCTATATTGATTTTTCCGTAATGGTTCTATAGATATCAGTATGAGTTTAATCCTATCATGCCGTTTAAATGTCTACCTCAATATGTCCTTGATTTCAAAAGGTACTCATGTGTGTTGTAAGTTACAGTAATCAAATTTGGGAGAAGTAGACTCAATCCTGATCAACAGATACCGGATATCTTATTAACTGACACCAGAGTTTAGGAAAGTCACTCGTATCCCTCCCTCATCGCAATCTGTTACTTTCGGCCTGTTTACACGCACTGAGTCAAACGGATCTTCTGTTGTTGATTAAAATGGGGTTTTGTTGAAATTCGGAGAACTCATGACTCACAAACTACTGAAACTACAACGCAGATTAGAACGTTTTGATAATTTTGGATGTCCATGATGACTACTTACTCTTTTTGAATGAAACGACAGAATAAACTCAGCTTTAAGGGAGGGGGAGATGTAGAAGGGAGAAAGAGAAAGAGAGACTGTCAGAACACTACGCTCTGCTAGTGCATGGTCTTGCAAACGAGTCTGCAACCACTGGAGAGCATTGTCATGTCTGCCTTGCGGACTGCGTCGACATGAGAATGTCGTCGTCCGCTACGCTCCGCAGTGCACGTTGCGCTCCATATTTTTTGGACGCTACATTCGCCGGACGATGACATTCTCATGCCGATGCAATCCGCGAAGCAGACATGAAAATGCTCTCCCGTGGTTGTAGACTCGTCTTCAAGATGATGCACTAGCAGAGCGTAGTGCTCGCAGGCTGGTACCAGGAATGTGATGCTTGCAAGGGACTACAGACTGATACAAAGAGTGTGGTACTCGCAGGCGAATGCAGAATGTTGAGTCAGTCAGTCCAGTCAGTCAGTTTATTCCGTTGTGTGCCGAAGTAAAGACATAGAAATGTCAAAACGATTTCCATGGAAATGATAATTCCTTTTTGTTACTCCTTTTTGTTCCTCCTCAAATGTAATGTTTTTCTCGTTTGTGTTATATCTATGGCTGGAATGTGCCAAAGTAAAGACAAGAAAATGTCGAAATAAATTTCCATGGCAATGAGTATTTCATTCCTCCTCAAATGTAACGCGTAACGCGTGAAAGTAACGTTTTTCCGGTTTGTGTGCCAGAGTAAAGACTTGAAAATGTCAGAAAAACTATTTTTGTTTTCCGCGTTAAGATTGGGAACACTGAACTTGTCAAGTGGCGAGCCATTTTTTAGAGTAGCATTCAAAACAGTGACATGTCTCACCGGTCGGTATAACACTGAGGGTTTTGTAAGAGCTTTAGCGGCGGTTGCAGTTGACGGGGACGACTGAAACTCAGTATGCGAGGTCCCAGACGTATGCCCAACCCTATTTGGCTCTGTGGCGTAGCGGTAAGAACTCGGCTTCCTAACCCGAAGGCAACGGGTTCAATTCCCAACGCCGGCATCGTTATCAGTAATGCAAGGAAGAATTCGTCACACATTCTGACACCGCATTCTGATAACGTACACAGAGCTTACAGCAGAGGCTTCCGAGAAGTGTGTAATTGGTTGCCAGAATCTGAAAGCTGTAAATGGGTAAGGCGCTACCTGCCGATGCTCGTTGAATTCACCGTCATAAACCACGGTGCTAGTGATACAGGTATTCGACAGGAAGATTACGCAGTTGACTTAGGCCGATTCCCGGCAAGAAGAGAAGTGGGCTAAGGCAGCCCTAAAAAGGCTCCCCGATGTCCCTGAGGTAATGCTCGAAGGAGCGGTTCCAGGGCTCGAGAAAAGAGAAGGCAGAAATAAAAAGAGAACCCTTTTTGGCGGGAGATATGTGTTCCGGCCCATGAGGCTTCTGTACACCCAACTGTTTGAAAATTTTGAAAAAAAGTATATTTAATAAAAGTGCCGTAGATAGGCTAGAAATGAACGAGGAAAGAGTAAAATGAGAAAACGGGGGTTCCAGAAGATGCCACACCAATCTTGAGAATAACAGGTAAATGAAAAGCGACGAGAATGACATACACTTCTTAAAATCTTCCACAAAATTGATTTAAAAAAAAAATTTCTTATCGAGCCACGAAGCTACACACACTGTCGGGCTATGGACTCGGAAAAGGTTGAAATCAGAGAGGTCTGAGAAAAACAAACAAGGGACTATGAGCACAGCGGAAAGTACGTTCTAATAACTAAAACCAAACTTTTCTGACTCGAAAGTTGAGAAATTATTTTATGTCGGGGATGAAAAATTCGACTATCATCCACCGGCCGGTGATGATGTTACGAGTATAATGCGGAAACGCACTCCATCGGTGAAGAAGAACAACTTCTATTATCATTATTAGTTTTTTCGTATCATACTTCCTTCTCGAGAGATCATTGCAAATGCACCAGTTTATAAACTTAGTGGACACCCATCAGTGGGTGACATGGCACTTAATTTAAAGCGCTTACTATACTGGAATATGGTTTATACGAGTACCTCTTTTTCGAATTTGCTCTCAACCCGAGCCCTGGAATCCGACCTTTCGAGCATTACTTCAGAGACGTCGGGGAGGCTCTGGCCTAGGTCGAAAATTCTGGCGAGTTGCTACGTGGGCTCGAACTCGGGACTTTCGGATTCTGAGACCAACGCGCTATCCACTCGGCCAACCAGACCCCGCTAGTTATACGAGTACCTACTCAAGTTCTTATTTTATCCAAATTTATGTTACCCTTGATGTGTATTATCAGTTAAACTATAATATAATTTCATTAAGATGCTCACTAGTGTCCAGCCCCTGATTCCTCCCTTTACGCAGTAATTGGCTAATAATTTTGGAGGTCTTTAATTTTTATCTGTTTACTCAATAATTCAAAGTTTCAGTTTGGTTGCTTTAAAAAAAAAAAACGCCTTCCATGAGCTATACATGCATTGTGAGGAACCAGAACTTTTGATTGCTTTTCGCCTCTGTATGATGGCCTTTGAAGTCGACAGGGCTGAAAATTCCAAATGAGGTGTAGACTAGAAAATTACAGATTTGCTGAATTTCACCCCGATCCGTCGATAAGAAAAAGAATGAAGGACGGAAAATTGGTAAATATTTTATGAAGTTATATACTTTAGCGGATTATACACTTAACGGGAACATATTTATGCATTTTATTTCTTAATAAAGGTATTTGGTCCAAAAGCGTTTCTATGTGCTGACAGTCTTCATAACTGAATTTTTCGGAAGGAGAAGGAGCATAGTCTTCCTATTTTTCATGGTGTGTGTGTGGGGGGATGGGGGCTCCGTCTCAGATCGCTACCTAACTACTTCACAGTGTGTTGAAAAATATTGGAAAATAGAACAGAGTTGCCTACATACGAACTAGCAATATCAAGAAATTTAATGTCATTAACTGTAAACCTTACACGTAATTAATTTTTTTTTTAAAAGTGAAATTCTTCTAGCTTGTTTATAGCCAGAAAAAATCAATTAATGATCTCTATTCTGCTAGTATTTGATGCACCTATTGCCAACGATAAGAAGAAAATACCCGGGAGGTTTACTGTTAATTCTCTTTGGCTTAATATCACCCATACTTAAATAGTATTTCATGATAATTTTCTTCACTCGATTTCTTCAATTAGAAATAAGCTAAACGTACCTTACATCCTTCGCAGGTAAAGGCGCCAAAATGAAATCCAGCCGCTTTTTCGCCGCATACTTTACATCGCAAGTTCATCTGCAATTAAGACAGTCATAATGTAATTGCGTGCGAAGGAGGTCGTAAAAATTCTATTACAGCAGTCGAACGAATATCCATTTTATGTATAACTTGATTTATAGTATTTCATTAATGTTTGTGCAAACGATGAATTCGCGTTATTCTTATTATTATTATTATTATTATACGTGCACACACTCGTACCACAAACGCACAATGAAGCCAGCAGCCAGCCGCGGGGCCAGGTTAGTCCACCCAGGTTCCACTAGTGCTCCGGGCAAGAGAATCTCCACTTGGGCGTTGATGACTATACCTGAGAGGAACTTCCAGACATGGAAAATGGTCGGGCTAACTGGGAGGCTCCGCGTCCGAGTCCGCGGCAATCGCGAGCCCGTAAAAATGCGACGTCGTGCTTGTTAATTATATTAATAAAAAGTAACTGCATTTTCCGGCAGCTCGCTTATTTGGCAATCGCGTTCGCAGTGCGGAGCTACACCGCGATGGCCCGTGTTAAGGTTAATTCGATAATTAAAAGAAAATCCGCGATAGCGAACTAAATATTACGACAGGTTTTTCACGGTTCACCGAATCGCACCCGTGGTCTAATTGTAGACTTATTTTATTCGGAATTATAACTAGAGGTAGTAATAATGACATTGTACACGATTATGGGCCGATACCCTCTCATCGTGCGGTTTCATGTCGTAATTAAATCGGCCACTGATCGTGGTTGCCGCGCGGTTGGCACCTCGGCACTGTCACTGATCCGATCTGCTTGACTTCGTTCGCCGAGTGGAGTCGCTGATGCTGGTGCGTTCTCGGCTCTCGTTTGCCGGGGTCCACGTGAAAGCGTTACAGGCAGTTAGTTCTTCCTGCGGATCCGATCCTGCATCCGCTAAGAAGGTCCGGCTCTCTTCTATACGCCTTTAGACGTATCCTTGATGTTCTAGAAGGGGCCGAAGTGGTGGAAAACCGAGAATTACCAAGTCCGTATCTGAGTGCCTGGTCTATCATGAACGACGCGGCTTCGTGTATGAGTAGGAGCTGAAGTGAAAGAGTCGTCAAGAAGGTTATATCAGCCAGGTTCCTTGTCGAATGGTCGTTTTACTGAGTTTTAAACTTTCTGTTATATCTATAATTCTCAAGTTAAGAGAATAAAAAGTAACCCGTGTGTATTGATATCATTTGTCTCTGCACTTAGTTGGGCTTTTTCACGATTGCCTTCCTCTTCATGTTTCACTTTTTTTATCCAGTTGCCATTGCTGATTCCGAGGTGGTCACTATAGCTTCATTATTATTTAATACGCAATTATGTTTGCTTACATAGAATTTAGGCAGGGCACGATTTGTTGCTAGGTGAATTCAGTTTGTCTATCGCCTGCTCTAGCGTTGCTGATGCTGAGGATTCATCTTCACATTTTACCGGGGTTGCCGATTTTGAATTCGAGTCCTTTCACTAAATTCTTTGAGGTACACAGTTATCGGAACCAAGCTCGAGCGCTCTGGTTACAGCTGTCACGTTATGGGATCGTCACCACTCGTACTTAGCAGACAGTCGGCGGTTTCGAGTTTGGTTGCGGTTCAGAGTTCTACTAGGGTCAGTGCAAATTGCTGATTCTGGGTGCGGGCACTCTACATTAAATCTCAAAAAGGTGTGTTTGTTGGCCAATATGCCGGCTGTACCATTTCTGAAATCTGGGCATCGACCGTCCCTCGAGGTTGCGAATGACAGCGCATCAGGTACCGACTGCATCGTCATCCAGTTACTCCACTTTTTTTTTGTGCGAAAGTACATGCAGTACGTTATATTTTAATGTTCTAAATCTGAGTAACCTTAGATAATTATTGAAAAAACCGGCGCGCTGACGAATCCAATTTCATTAGTTCCCAACGTTGGACTTACTACCTTCGCCCTGAAGGGCGGATAACACATTTACTTGCATAACAAGTTCTCTGCACGCAGGACGATTAATTAATTAATAAAAAATTTTTAAGTTGTTATCAGATCATCGAATGGCAGTTCAGTCACCTTTCTACCGCAGGCTGTATGTTAAGACTCTCTTGAGTTTCTATTCTATGATGACTAATTACGGTTCATTTACGACTCCTGACGTAAATAAGGAGAAGGGAATCCAAGAGCTTTGGTGGAGCGTATGGTGACGCACGAAACTATTCTTTCGAGTATCGCATCAGTGACCAAAGGGACGCTTTGAGGCCGGCCCGAGCCCCCATTTCGTCGTTTCACTGCCGGTGCGCGTTATCCTGCCAGAGCCACCATGGGGCTCTCTACTGACCGACGTTAGCAATCCGGATGCACCACGGTCGAACGCGCTTCCTCTTTACTCATCCCTCACCTCCTCGTTTCGGTACATGTGGCGACGCAAGAAGGCGGTGACGGCGGATGAGCCTTGCCGGGGAGTCCGCAGCAACTGCAGAGCAGGTCTTCTAGGATGGTACAGAATTGTTGTGTTCGATGGTGTGGGCCGAGCTTTGTCCGTCGGCCCTCTGCCTCGACCACTCTGTCTGCATCTTCATGATGGTCGAAACAGAAACCGACACCCGGTTCCATCCGCTTCCGCTCTTCAACATTTCCAGAACTAAGGTGTCCGGCGCGGGACGGCTGATGACGCCGTCGTTGTCGCTCGTGTTGCCGTCCCGCGCCTCTCCTGCTCCCAGACCTCACACTCGAACAGGGTGTGCTAGTGGGTGTTCTCCGCCCCTCGATCATAGTGCGTTAATACGGGGCTCGGTTCTATCGCCATTTGATGAAAGTACGAGCCCAAGCACCCGTGGCCGCTCAGGACTTGGGTCAGGTGGAAATTCAGCTTTCCGTGAGACCTGCCAGCCCATACATTCGGGAAGGAGGAGGGGATTTGTAAATTCCCAGTATGAGGTCTCTCTTTTCATTTTTGCTCTCAGCCCGAGACCTGGAATCCGCCCTTTCGAGCATTACCTCAGAGACGTCGGGGAGGCTGTTTAGGGTTGTCTTAGCCCTCTTCTCTTCTTGCCGAAAAACCGGCTGAGGTCGAAATGTAGCGAGTTGCTACGTGGGCTCGAATCCGGGACTTCCGGATTCCGAGACAAGCACGCTATCCACTCGGCCAATCAGACCCCCGGCCAACCAGACCGTAAGGAGTAGGGGATATGCAGATACATCACTGTGACAGGGGTAAACTAAAATTCTGATCCAGTTTCTTTCTTTTTTCTTTTGGTTTTCGCTTGCTCAGTTGAAATTTAAACAAAATTTTAGTCCCCGAAACTTTTTTTGGTGTTTCAAGTCGATATTTGGGCATGAAATTTTGTAGATTCTCCATTATTTTACATACAAAATATTTGAATATCCCTCTACCCTAGGAGGACTTCCTGCTCATGCTACCAACTCATTCAGACTCCCCCAGTGAATTTTAAGACATTCCAAATTTTTCTCTTCAAGATCGTTCAAGATATGGGGTATTGCAAGCCCTATCAGCGTGAAGGGGACATAAAATAAGACGAAATTGCCGACTCCGCACTCACTTTTAATGCTTGCAAAAAAAGAAAGAAAAAAAAGATAAGAGAAAAGCTCCTTCATACTTTCCAAACTGACGTCCCATCTACTTAGTTCAAAAATTTCTTGTGCAAGCAAAATGGTTGCTGATTGTTTTGTTTTGCCCAATTCTCCATAATACTGACTAAACAGTCAAATTCGTCCTAAAATTCCCACTCAAATTCGTGGCGAAGGGGTGTCACACCCTACTGTCTTAGCTACGTCCCTGTTCACGATTCTCTGGGACTCTGTGAAGACTCATTCAGGCTTTTCTAAAACTTATTCAGGGAGTTTATAAATTCATCCGGACATAATGAAAACTATTTCCTTTCGTATCTTTCAGACTGTCTTAATACTCGTTCGGATTCTCTCAGATGGTATTAGGATTAGTTAAAATTTATTCAGACGTATTAAGGCTTATTCAGACGGCATAAAGGCTCGTTAAGATTAAGATTCTGTTATAAAGGTTTATCTTAGCTTTGCGAAGACTCAAGACAGTTTCAGAACTGAATGGCTTCGGAACCTTCATCAGAGCTGGTTCGGAGTCGTCTTTCTTCTCTGAAACGGCAAAATATAATTTTTGAACGTCATTTTTCTGTTCAGTTCAACCATATCTTTCGTTCACTTTGTTCGCGAGTACCGTTTTCATACTATCTTCTAATTTTCAATCCTTTGCGTAAGCAAACCCTGTGCAGGGTGCACTGGCTCGCACCAGATGTTTTTTGGAACTCATTCAAGCGCTTTCTATAGTTACACAGATTTCACTAACATCCACTTGAGCTAGTTAAGACTTTGGAGACTCTTCTTATACTCATTCAGTCACTCTTTAAACTCATATACGAATTCTCCTCAGATCGCACTAAATAGTCTTCGAGATTTATCATTTCAGATTTTGATAAGATTCAGCCGGCTATGCTAAGAATTCGTTAAGATTCCTCAGCTTTTTCTAAAGCTCATTCAAACTGTTTTAAGCCTTGTCCGATTGGTCATATAGGACTTATTCAATCCTATTTGCCTCTTTCAAAAATTATTCTGACTATTTTAAGACCCATGCAGACTCTACTAAAATCCATTTAGATGTTTCTAGAACTCGTTAAAAGTCATAATGTTACCAGATTTATTTGAAAATAATTCATTCAAACTCTGCTACTAAGTAAGACTCACTCGGTTATGGGCGTAGCCAGTGAGGGGCAAGGGGGAAATTGCCCCCATGGATTTTGAAAGAAAACTTACAAGATTATTTTCGAATATTTAAAGCCAACTGAATAAAATTCGCAGGAAGTAGGACGTGCCTAGAGACCTAGACACTAGACAACAAAAATGTGTGACTGGCGCCACCACTGATAGGAAAGCAGCGACTTGCATCTGCACAAATTCTACATTTTTGCTCCCCCCAGGAAAAAGTTCTAGCTACGCCCGTGCACTCGGTGACTCGAATGGATCTTGAAACTCATTAATTTTCATAACTTATTCCGACTATAGGTAGGTATGTTACGTCTTTTCCGTCACATTTATATTGTTTTAAGTGAGCTAAGGCTCAGAGAGTATTTTTCGGAGACCAAAAACAACCATGCAGACTTAGTAAAAACTCATTGAGACCTTCAAGGAAACAGACATGATATCAAAACGTTGGAAAAAAGTGGTCGTCCATGTTACTCTTAATTATGGGAACATATGTGAGGCATGCTATCAACGTTTTCCCATGTAACTTGCAAATCGCCTTAATTGTGTCCCTTGTTCGAAAGAATCAGTTTTGCAGGGCTTGGCGCTAATGGAAGTTAGTTCCGAGAGTTTGGAATCTAGTGTTCTGGGAGTTAAGAATTCAGGTTTTTGAGAAGAGGTATCTTTCAGCTGCCTTTTACCTTCGGCGCTGTGGCAAGACAGGCAAAGTAGAAGTAACTAAAGAACGGAGAATCAGTGCGTATGTGAGTTGTGCAGTGAATCTGAGAAGACCTCGCGCTTGTTGGTGTGCCATTGGAAATGATCTTTGTATAGTTATAATAGTGACGTGTCCATATCTGGTCGCCAACGACTGAAGCGACCATGTTGGACAGGTTACTAGGCGGAGAGTAGAGATAGTTTGCTGTTGTTTCCCCTTACGGTCTGATATGTTAGAGTATTTTCTTCCGAATCGTGAATCGTTACTAGCCGCATGTCTTACAACGCTGAGTAAGCTATACCCATTAGACATGCACAAGTGCACAACACTATATACCAATCCTTTATAGACACTGGTGGTGACGTGTTGTGCTCGTATAAAATGCTTTTCAGAACAGAGAACTGTATCTATCAACCTCGATGAGTGCTGCGGAGATGTTATGGCAAGAGAGCCGAAACCTGTTCACTAGCTTTTCGACGCTGAAAAGCTCACCGTATATTCTATATTTTGCCATTTAGGGTCTGGATCGAGAGCGGATCCCGTTTCCAGATTATAGTTAGAACCAGTCATCCTTGAACCTATTTGCAAACCAGAAAGAAAATTCAACCCGATTGATGAGGACTCAGTTCATGTCGTATAAACTGAATTCTATACTTGGATTCAATTAGCATTGTTTTCGGTGTTGAGCACTGTCCAAAAATATCAACTAAAAACACGGAACCGCCGACCCAGCGAGGAATCTAGTTCCTTCGTTCTGCTTCGTACTCATGAATCCGAATACGAAGCCAACAGATTTGATTTCATTTTGACTAGGTTTTTACCTTACTCTAGATCCGTGGCCGTATCTGTTAGACACTATAAAACAAGAATCGCGAGCAAATGTATCACTACACGATATAATGGCCCATAACTCGAGTCTGCATGTCTGCAATAAATTGCTATCCAGACATCCAGACTAGTGTTCTAACATCAACACCGAAGAAAATACGCATCGCATCGTTTTAAACATCAAGTTGCGACAATTTTGAAATGCTCGGCGCTAGAATACACCCACACAATGTGCACGAAATGGCAGCGCACGCTGTCCACTCGAGCACGACTGAATTTCCAATATCTGCAATTCTGAGTGCCGATTTCGCAAGCAGAAAAATTGTTTAATAATTAGTGTCACCTTTAATTACAACGAAGGTCAAAGAAAAACCGACTTGATACATTTTCTTCTTTTTTCTGTATTTTTCGTACTTATTTATTTTTTTTTTCTCTTTCTTGTAAAACGTAACAACATGTAGATTATGTCGTAAGTATGCGATAATAATGACCGAGACTGTGAGAAAAATATTCTTATTATTTTTGTACGTGATGCGAAGGACAAAGTTAACGGCCAAACTAACGTTTACGTATGCTCGCTACATATCGTAATAATGATTATTTTTTCGTGTCTTAAACTCGCACTATTTAATTATCTTAGCTTCTCAATGTAACGATATGGTTGCAAAATTGGATTATTTTAGCCGTACTGGTGGCGATGGAATTACCTTTTTGGTCAAGGTCGCGGCGGTGTTTTTTATTTTTAATCATCCACGATGACAAAATTGCGTTACTCGCGGTTCGATGAATGAGCGGCGGACGATTTTTCGGCCTACGATTCGGAGCAGTTGCGTAAGTTCCGGATCTTTATGCTTATTAATTCGATTAAAAGTCCGGTCGATCGTTACGACTGACCTGATCGATGCTGCCATGGTTTTCTGCACGCAGGTACGATAAATAAAAGATGCTATTTTAGCGGCCACGTTGCGGAGCGTGTCTGTTCACGAAGGGCTAATTTGAGGGTGAATGTTGCTGATGACTGCACTTCCAATGAGCGTCGTCATTAGGATAGGTTGAACTGCAATGTGCTAGAAAAGACTCGATACTCGATTTATACAAAGTTATCTACAACCGTTCTTAATAAGTTTGGAACTAACTTAGCAAATCGGGAGGAAGCAGAAGTGGACTGGTTGCGAGGGCGAAGAGCAGCCTCCTGGTTTGAAAGGTTCATGACCTGCCGGTCGGAAAGGGGCCTGTTATGAAATAAAATAAATATTAAAAATTTGAGAAATCTGCCCCTCCATAACTGACGAACATCCATTCGCAGCTTTTGAAGTTATAAGTGGCCCTTTATTGCTCAAACGGTCCGGTAAAAATATATTTGCCTTTGGCCTTTTTGGTCCTAATATACCCCTAAGAAGAAGCTATTAGAATTATTTCCTTGAGCAGAAAAAATTTTGGTTAACTTCTCGAAAAATAACTAGTTTTCCTGTAAGATTAAATGGCAGGGGAAGCTTAGGCTGGATGGCATGATGACAAAATCCAGCCTGCTTTAATCTGAAAAGTAAAAGTATGAATTGAAGGATACAGTTACCAGATGGAGGAGGAAGAAGAGATTAAACTAAAAAGAAGACTATAAGATAGTATTCACGCCACTAATACAAATTGTATCTCAGTCTTTTCTGTCTGCCAGCAATCAAGCAGGCGAGCAAATAGAAAGAAACTCAAGTAAACGGGCAGCCAAAAAGACAATTCTCCTACAGGGCAAACAACGGAGTCGAGAGACAATGTCCATTTCTCTACAACATAGAACCGAGAGAAAAAATCTGCGGACGGACTCTTAATTTTGTTCAACGTCTGTAACTGTCTGTAAAAATGGCTATTGTGTCTCTAATCTGCCAGTCAACCAAAAGAAACCTCCATGCGTGTACCGAAGGGTGAAGGGCGATGCAGAGGAAGCTTCCGCCTAAAAGGTTTCAAATTTGCCCTAATTGAAAATTTAAGAAATAGTAGTAGATGTTGAAATTTTTGATTGGGACTGTTGTCAGTTTTTGTTCTTCAAACATTTTCCCGTCCATACGCAAAAGAAAACAGCCTTAGGTATTTTTTTTTTTTGAAATTAATTTTTTCTTTTAAGAAAAATCTCAGGGACAAGGAAATTCAGAGGGAGCTACTCCCCTGTTCGAGCCGCCTCTCTTAAGAAAATTAAGACCTATATACCTGCGGCATCACACTTTTTTTTTGAAGGAGCAGGGTAGGAGGAGGTATTAAAAATTTTAATTGGTGACAAAAAAATGATTTCTGTTTCAATCGAAGTTGGCAAGCAAAAAAAGAAACAAAAAGGGTTTATTTGTCGGAACTGTTACAAATTTGAGAGTAGAAATTTTATTTATTTATCTATTTTTTAGGGGTGGAGGTGGGGGACGAGTAGGAGGGGTGTAAACAGTACTTCATTCCTCCATTTTGTACCAACCTGTTCCAATGCCACTGATCACTGATAGTTTTACTTTTGCCTGATAATTATTATTAAGTAAATTTTACTAATTAGAAAAACTAGGGGCTGTGCCCCCTGGCCGCTTAGCGGCCCAATTCTGCCGTCATAGTCATTTTCCCCCACCATGCTCCTTCTCGCCCACCGCGACGCCCTTCCTCACCGTGGCAGTTCTCCCTCTCCAGGAGCTCCCACCGTCACCGAGAAGCTTCCCCGGCGTAGGGTACCTCTGGTGAAACGTGAAATTAAGGTACAGGGGAGGCCACCAGGAATTTATACCCACGAAGGGGAAGGAGGAGGTGGCTTTTAGTGTTTAGTTTACAGAGAGCCCTCCCTTACCCACAACTCCTCCTCGTCCTTCACCGTGACCTTCCTCTCCCCAAGCTTCCTCTTCTACCATGAACCCCCTCCCAAGGGTAGGCTATCCTTGGAGAAATGAGCAATTAAGGGAACCCGCAGTGGGTTTTTTCTCCCGGAGGCGGTGGTGGAGGTAGCGGATTTTACTTTTTTAGTATAATATATAGATAGTCGCTTAGTAGATAAAAATTGAGATTTATCTTTGCCACTTCTCTTAGTCGGAAAAGTTGCTTCGGTAACACCTACAAACATATATGTACAAAACGAGATGGTCACTACCGAACAGGTTCGCTCGTGTTAGGGAGAGGTCTGGGTCCTAAAATAGTCAGTGAGCAAAGCTTTTTAATACTTGTTACAAAAATTGCTCGCTCTTGAGAGGAAGGGGGAAGGGCATAAACCTAATGTACTTTTTCTTGAAAATGACGCGAGTTTGGAAACAATTTTTACACCTGTACAAATTTACCTACCAAATATCCAAAAAATATTGGCAGTTTTTTTTTTAACGAGTGCTAAAATGAGACTGCTTATGCAGAGGATTTTCCTAGAAAATGGTTCTGCCAACGCAAGTAAAACTAACGCTTCTTACAAATTCTTAACATTTTACCGCTCGTAGCATGACAAATTTAACAAAAAAGAACAATTATGCGGATCTGGTACTTACCCCATTCTTAATAAATTTCGTTCTGCTATAGTTAAGGCATTGGAAGAGGGACGATATGAATCTGAAATCTTAATTTTGGAAGACAATACAGCTTCAAAGAAGAGAAAAGTTGAAAGGAATTCTAAAAGAGTCTGCACGCTTGATGAGGCTAAAACACTCAAAAGATCCTATAGGAACCAAAGAAAACTGAAAGATCGAAGTAGAGTTAAAATAAGTTAGAAATCGAAACGGTTTGTTTTTGAGTCGAGTTCAGGGTACTTGAAGAGAAATGTTTTAGAAGAGCCATATAAAACAGATGAACTACTTAAGCCTTTTGTTTAACCGATAGTGACAACTTTCTGTAATAATATTTACAATATAACAAGGAAGAATCAAATTTTCTATGGCATCAAATTGTTACAAGTTTATTTCCATGCGTACATCTCATAGTTTGTGCTAAAAATCGAACGGCTTCATAGAGTCGGCAAATACAACAAATGAGGTCATATGAATTTTGAGGCTCTCTCGCACTTGTTTAGGATTCTTTGAAACTCTTTAAAAGACTCTACGAAGCTCGCGTGAAACATTGTAAGACATTACCATTTGTAAAGCATTTCTGATTTCAGTATTTTTTGCGGGAAGGAGGGTGGGAGTTGCCGCATTGCCTCTCCTATGTATCCATGGCCTGTCCCTCGGAACAAAATGTAAAATACACATCTATACTGGAATTAATTTTGAAAATTATTTGATCAATTTTAGACTTGGTGAAGGAATCTGCACAGTTTCTAATATTAGAAGGAAAATACGAGGAGGCGAGAAAGAATTTTCAATGGTCATTTTCGAAAAATACAAACGAATTTGAGAAGTGAAAACTAAACTTTGAAAAGAGCATCGAACCTTCACTGAGTCCAATGAAGTTCTTCAGTACAGCGGCATTCTACAAGAGCACCGCATTGGAGACTTTGATGACAGTTCCGATATCTTCATCTGCAGTTTTCACACTTACGCCTTACTCTTCCATCGCGTTTCCTTCCTCAAATATTCGAAGACCTAATTACTTGACAATATGTTTCGGTTTGATTCAGTTCGCAGCTTTATTCGGGTCGTCTTCCTTTATCAGACGGCCACTTCTACTGAGACTGCTCTAGCCGCTGCTGCTTTGACAAACTTCACCCTCGCTGTCTTGTATTGCAAGCGAAAAAATTTTACTACAATTGCAAATTTTCCATGGCTGATCTTCTTCACCATTAGCTTGTTCACGATAATAACTTTGACCGGGCTGGAAATCGTAATTACTGTGTTATGGGCCGAATTGCTTCCTCAGAAAATCAGCTCCTTGGAATTGTTGTAAGCGGTGCGATGCCGCCTGTTATTTCTGGCTTTATTCGTGTTCCTCAGAATCTCCGAAACATTCGGAATTTTCTCAAATTTTCTATTTCTGAGAGCTGTGCTCTGCGACGCTTGTATTTTCTTTATTCATTCCGGAAACTAGAGGCAAGCCGTTATTTGATATCCAGAAAATTTTCAAAAAGTCGACTTATAAAAATAGCTGTAGTTCAGCACAGTCAAAGGCGTTAGGTACGTGAATTCGTAGCAATAAAATTCACACCCTTTGACGATAACCGTTCAAAAATAGTCGGCTAAGAAAATCTCGGCTATCCTCTGTTACTTCTCGAACATTCATAGTCGACCACGATCATAAAATACAAGTGAAATTCGCTTCTGCGCCTTACTTTATTGCAGTTAATGGACGTTTTTAGGAGAAAGTGGGCGAAAATTGGAGTTACACAACACAAGAAAGTTCTTGTTTCCGAAACCTGAGCAAAATAAGCGAAAAATATCGTAAATCTTGTTTCTAAAATCTCTCAAATCGCCTTTTTCTATCAACTTGCTGAATAGTTTTTGATATTTTAAAATACTCGTATTCCTTTAATGCGTATCAGGTACACATTTTTTTGGGGTTGTAAAGGTGGATGAGTAAGTGGGGAAATACACTATTACATTATTTGGTTACAGCGCAGTAGAATGTCTTGTGAATAAGTGGATTTTTTTCATATTTTATTGGTGGTATTCCGGATGTTTTATAACGAAGTCATTTTATGGTGTATTAACAGGTGTATTATACTCGTACCATAATGGATTGTTGTTTTTAATTAAAAAGGAAAATAAAGAGTGACTGAAGAATCTAATAAATCTGTTCTCGTGATATTTAATCGACTTGCAGACTCTGTCGGTCAGGGACATCGCAAGCACTGTATCAGCGGTGGAGGAAGGAATGGGGGAGGTCAAATAGGAAAACACAGAATAAAATACAAATTATTTGTCGATCCCCCACATTAGATTTATACCGAGTCAGTACATATAAACATTACTAGGCATATTTTTTCCGGGCAGTACTGTTGTGTTAATACTTCTTACCTATCTATGTAAAAGGGTGCGGTTGATTCCGCAATGATCTAGAATCTAATTTAAAAAAATTGTTTCCCCGAGTTGGAGATGGGGCATCGATAGTGGATGGCCTAAAATGTCTTCAGTCAACTCAAACATTTCTGGCCGCCCTAGTCTCCGGGAAGGAAGGTTTGAATTTGAGGTTGCAGAATTTAGCTTCCTTAAGAAAAGAGCTAAAGAGATGCGGCAAAAGATTTTAGAATCTGTGAGGAGTTGAAAAAAAGAATGTATCCATGGGTCGGTTCTAGTGTTGGACTAGAATTATCGCTAGATTTCGAATGGAACACGAATTTATGAAGCATAAATAATGTATTCGAAGCGGTTTCTTATGCTCTACGTTATGGACTAGTCAAAATATCAAATTCCTGAAAAATTCCTGAAATTTCTTTGGCTTTAACTTTGAAATTGTGGAGGGATTAATAGCAAACCGGAAGAGTATCGTTTTATCTGTTAAAGTAGGAGTTATTTCGGTCGTTGATTTTGAAAATTTCGTCGTATTTTTCATCCAATCCTGATTTGGGTCAAAACCCTTACATTTCCCTCTCAATATGAGCAAAATTGACTTTTCTGCGCAAATTACAGAAAGTATCAAAGTAGGGGTTTCATAGGTCGCTGAATTTGAAAATGTTATTAGTTTCTTCGTCCAACCTCAATTTGAGTTCTAAAATCCAAACATCACTCTGAAAATTGATTTTACTGAAAAAATGTAATCAAGGAAATTGAATGAGGTATTGTCACCGAATTCAGAAACTTTATCAAATAATTTCATTCGGCTCTGAATTGAATCCTAAAATCCAATTTTAAACCTCTTGAAAAGGGCAAAATATTCTTTTTTCTGTGAAAATTAAATAAAGCATTCAAGTATGCTGGAGACTTGGGTTGTTGAATTTGAACATTTCGTTAACATTTTTATCCGATCTATATTCAGGCACTGAAATCCAAATCTTAGTTTTGAAATAAAAAAAATTTACTTTACTGAAAAAATTGAATCAAACATCCAAATACAAGCTTTACCAGTAGGTTTCTGAATCCAGACATTTCATCAAATATTTCGAACGACTATTGAATTTTACTTTTGAGGACGTAAAATTAATTTTACTTGGAAATTTGAATAAAAATAATCGTGGTACCGAAACATGAATTGTGCTCTATTTCAATACTACTGAATTCGTGAGTCGGGTGATGAGATTAGATGATTGTAGTTGCTTATTTTCAAAACAAAACGATGGAAAATTATTTCGTCAGGTGCTAAAACTGCAGAAATTATTGCTATAAGTACAATAAATTAGATAGATTGTATTAATGCAGGGCAACTCAGCGCCTTTGTGAGTGATTGAAAAATAAAAACTGAGAAAGATATCGTATTAGCGTGCGTTGGGAGCAGATAGTTTTATTCGTTATAAAATAGTACTGTGAAGGTCTTTGTTCTTGCGGGGTCCGGGGTAAATGGCTCCAGTCACGCCACCCACTAAGTGTCCTAGTAAACATGTAACAAATCATCGCATAGATACACGTTATCACAACGTCATAGTACCAAGAAACGTCATCATTTCTTCAGTAGTAATGCTGAAATTCCTGAGTCGCCAGTTGATTGTTTTGTCTCGGTACTCGGTGAGTCGGCTTTATGGTGTTAACAATGTAGCACCGCCCATTACAGCGATTTGCAGATTTTAAATTCCCGATATTTTCAACGTTTTTTAATTCCCTTCGTCTTTTACTATAAAATGAATCAATGGACAGGATTTCACTGCCCCTACCTCAATGAATAAAAATGCCAACCAACCATTTTCTCATTCCTCTGGCCTGTCACCGCTCATGGTACCGAATTTCTCAGATTCGGGGGTTGACTTCGGGCGCATGTTTAGGAACTAATTCTATACGATTCACAGAGATCGAGCCCATTCTTATACCAACAGGAAAACGAAGTATTCGTACTAGTGGAGAGAGGAGCGTGACAGAAATTTATGTCACTACTTTTTTACCTCTTGGTCAGGTTCCTGTTACAATTAAATGCTGTGAGGAAACAATAGATTTTGACCTTATAACCGAACTTTACGTGTTGTCCATTAGAACTTTTTAAAGTCGTAACTGCATGATTTGTTGCGGATTTCCGTAGTGTAGTTTTTTACTTCTTTCTCTTTCCCCTAGCAACGATTCCTAATTCTAATTAAGCCATTTCAGTCTTGTAATGAAATAGGTCTTTCTCTAGTTCCAGGTTACCTACTAGGCGAGAATATCCATATCATGGCAACGTAACACATAGAATTACGACATTTTTATCGGCAAAATCTTATTCTCTTGGCTTAGTATTACAGGGAGTCTTGCGTCGAGAGAAACGGAGCACTCGAACTTCACATTTTGGGTGATTGCTTTTTGGCGAGTGGGAGATTTGAAAAATAGATGATTAATTGGAAGATTGCCATGTTAAGGTGAGTGGCGTCGGAAAGCTTTTGTAAGAGTGTGCAAAAGTTTGAGTCGATCAGCAAAAAAGAGAGGAGGCTTTCGTTTCAGAAATCTGAGTTGAAAAGCAAAGAATATTGTCTTATCTTTAAAATCTCTGAATGCACCTTTTTATCCGATTTCTGCATAGTTTTTTGAATTTTTTGCATTTTCGAGGTGGCGAGGGAGTGTATAAATGATACCTCATACAGGGTTGCCACTTTTTTCAGGATTGGTTTTCCCTGACTTCTCCCGGTTTTCCAGACCAACTTTTCCAATTTTCCCTGACTTTTTTACAGGATTCCGAGAAAGCCCAGAGGGAGGAGAGTCACAGAAATTTTTTACAATACAGATTTAAAAAAAATCGCTATCGAGAAGAAGAAGGTACAGATGTAATTTATGTAATATTTTTCAATATTAAAAATACTCAAAGAAAGTTGAGTCCATTCCAACAGATAAAAAAAGTTTACTCTGATAAAATACGAACTAGTTTGTTATTTTCAGAAAATTTCCCTGACTTAAATGAAAATTCCCTGACTTTTCCCTGACTGGCCAAATTCCCTGACTTTTCCCGGTTTTCCAGAAAGTGGCAACCCTGTCATACCTCCCCTATTTTCTTTGGAGGAGAGGGGGTACAATGAACCCGAGTATTCCCTTTCTGATAGCCGATTATTCTTTGACATGCCGGCTCAGCCAGTCAGAGAGCATAGTCAACTTTTATACCATATTAATTCCAATTTGAGGTTTTCAACGAAAACCATCAATTTTGAACATCATTTGAAGAGTCTTTTTCTAAAGTGGCCTAAGTCATTTTTGGCGGTTCTGAGATAGCAACGTAGTCTGGTAGAGAATATGATGAAGTATACAATCCAGTCGTGGTCTAAACCCTCCATCTATATCACATTTGATGTTCTATGCGTTTTAAGTTGAAGGTTGTTTCTGAAGTAGCCTAATTTCTCTTGCAAATGCTGATAACAGTAATGTAACTACCTATTTATTTTTGTTATGTTAAAGTATTTAATGCCAGAGTGGTGTAAGTCAGGTAGTTTACGAACTTTGACGTCCTTTCACAATATTTTGAAAGATTGTAGGATGATAATTTTGTTCACACTCGATTGGCACTATCTTTAACTGTCAATTCACATCATTTCTAGCTTCTGTGCGGTGATTGCATGGCGTACAAATTGTTTTTATCCATTTTCTTAGAACGGCAAAAACTGACTTAGGCCATTTTGGAAAAAAGCTCTTCATTCATAGACTACACCGATAATTACTTTTAGAACCGTCAAATTCCGTTGTATTACTTTCCACATTGACAGCTGAGATTCGTAACGGCACAGGAGCCTTAGATTAGTCCTTTATGCGAGTCAGCCACGGATTGTGAATTCAAGAAGACCCAAAGTAGCAGATCTCAACACATTTCGCTTATACGATACGCGATCGTACTAAAAGCATGATAGGAAACCAGGGTGCGGATTTTGGAGCTGGCACCCTGACTGAAACAGCCTTACGAGCAAATCACTTGAACTTTTGGTGCCAAAAAACGGAAAATTAGCCGCAGCAACGGAGCTGCGACCAGGTGCATAACTAATCCATCCCGAACACCGAGCATTGCGAGTGAATTCCACATACCGGTGTACTTAAATTGTGCAGGTATATATGTACAAACCTTATTGAATACTTCATACGTTCGCCTAGCCGAACGACAGTACAAAAAACGAATTACATGAATTCGGGAGGTAAGGCTGCGGAAACGTAAATCTGACACATCGTAAACTTGCTTTCAGAACGAATACCGTGCGTCGCGTCGAGTCCGGCGCTTGTAACCGCCAAATAGCGGCACCGATATTGACTCGTTGAAATAACATCGAATCACCTTCAATGCGACGAATAATTCTCAGAGGTGGGAGCACGCCGCGATGCCGGACGCCGACGGTCGCCGGTGACATAGCGCCTGGGCGCTTGCCTTCTTACCGGTCCACTTAATACCTGAAAATGTCACATCCGAAATCGTCTTCCAGATAATCGAAATCTGGCAGGGTGGACCGGATGCGATAAATTCATTCGGTAAAGCCATTTCGGTGATCCTGTAAAGGCCTCTAACTATAATGATTGCGAATTCAGAACTGATGACCCATCGCGGACAGGGCAGTGGTCAGTTTTTTTTTTTTTTTTTTTGTAGAAGAAGGGGTGTTGTGAAATAATCTTGTATAAGCAGAGATAACCCAACATTTATACATTATCACTGGAATACAGATTGTTTCAGCCAATTAATTAATTATGAAAACTCAACTTGATGTAATGGAAGGCCTGCGGTGAGCTTTGATTGCCTGCACGATGGCCTGGCAATGTTGTTTACATACTGAGAGTCACTTAGAACGGGAATGAAAAGTCATAGTATGCAACAAAATGTATAGTATTACAAATACAAGCAAATAATACGCGTCTAAGGTAAAATAGGTTTCTTGTAGTAGCTTCGGTCTTGCTTCTTGATGGCATCATGTAACAGTACGTAAAACAAACACATATACATGTGACCTGGAATCATGAAATGTGCTTCTGGTGTCAAGAAATTATTTTTCACTTTCTTGACAATTTTTGTAGAAAAAATATCACGCTCTTTTGAATGAAACATATCGCAGGTTCCTATCTTCATTCGTTTTCCCACATACTGCATTTAAAAATTACGTCAAAAGTTTAGACACATCCGTTTTTATGGCGTTGTGTGAAACGGACCTACAGGAATGACAGAGAACAAGAATTCGAAACGCGGTAAATGCACCCCCATACATCTGTGCGCATCACTAGTACCATCCCATCTTTACACTAGCTTATCTCGAAAATCTGTTTTCGCACGAGAGGCACATTTCATGATTCCAGATATACACTGTCAGTCATAGTCATACGATGTCAAAATAACGGTACAATTAGTTAAATGAAGCGCCAGCATAGTATTCTGAGGGAGGGTCATGTAGTCTGTAAAAGGCGGCGTACTAGGTGACTTGTAAAACTCCAGTATACGACGGCTTGCGCGGCGGCTTATAGTAAGTACCTTTTAATAGTAGTCAGCATTATGGAAGACAACTTGAGAACTTACCGGTGAACTCAATGTCAAGTACTGCTTGAACACAAAATGCACAACTTACAGCTTACAGGTGGACTCAGTGTCAAGGACTGCTTAAACACTGAATGCAGCACTAGTAATGGAAAATATGAATTTATAGGTGGAGTCAATGTCAAGTATTGCTCGAACATCAAGTGCACCCCTAGTAATATTCACTTAGGTACGTGTTATTATTGGCCGACATGAGGAGTCGATGTATGTTGCAGGGTAAGTTACAGTAGGCTTTTGCACAACTTACGTATTACAGAACCTGTGAACGCGTATTGCGCCAGTGAGCGGGTGAGAATTAGCGAGATAGAGAGAGCGAGATCAACCTTTGAAAACTGTAATAAATCTAAAGGTTATCTGACCTGAGATACTTCTCAGTTCTGCTTGGAGCGGCACCAACATAAAACAAGAGCGCAAGTTCACTTTCACAGTACACGACGCACAAAAACGCAAGAAAAGCTCACATCTGAACCGTAGGAAGATCTCTGAACAGCAGTGAGACTGGGGTCTCTTGCTATGGTTACCAGGCGGGGCAGTGGCTGGTAAACAAGGTCATTAATCTTTTGGTTCATTCTTAGTTTGCAGAGGTTGACAGGCTCAAGTGGATTGGCTTTGTCAAAGCATCTGAGGCTGTCACATACGAATAATTGATTGATGTGACTTCGAGAGTTGACACCGGTTGTGAAGTCAGTGCACAACATATATTGGGCTTGAACGTTAAGGGGTCTGACCAACGACGGATTGTTGGACTCGACTTCTGTAAAACTGTTGTGACGTCGTGACTTTTTGAGATGGTCATAGTTGCAGGCTGACGTATGGGTGGTTGTAACTGTTGATCTGATAATGGCCTTGTCGGGAAGCTGTGGAATTTTCTGTGGTGGCATTATGACGAAGTATGGGGTTACTGCTCTAGGCTGCCTATGTATTTCATAGGTAGTATAGAAGAAGCTGCTGGTGCTTTCGTGCTGAGAACGGTCCTCCGTCTTATTTGACCACTCTGTAGCAAAGATATGCGGTATGCCTCTACTTCGATAAGTTTCCAACCTACAGCTGAACTGTTGACTGCTTGAGGCCAGGGTCGGACTGTGAGGTCGAGTGAGGACTAGTTCGGCTAGAGCTCTATAACTTCGTGTGAGTACAATCGTCCGCTATTTTGACTTCAACCTCAACCGTGGATGCCGAATTGACTACGCAGTACGCTCTGTATAGTCGGATTCGGCATCCGCGGGCGCGGTTGGAGTCAAAATGGCGGATGATCGTACTCACACGAAGTTACAGAGCTCTAGTTCGGCTAGTCACGTCAAACTGGTGTATCGCTAACAGGGACTGATGCGTTCGGACTTATCGTATGCTATGGCCAATATCAAGCTTGTCCCTTAGTGCTGGAGGTGAACAGACGCATTTTGCGCGCGATATTGTATGCCGATGGTGCTACAGGCGATGCATTCAGAGAAACTGCTAAGAGTTGTTGTTGATACTGCAGAGGTAGTAGTCTATGACATTTGAACACCTGGCATGGATTGTTAAGGCTGCAGTGGTAGTAGTCAATGGCAGCGGATGCTCTGACACTAGTTGTTGAGACTGGAGAGGCAGTGGTCAATGATAGTAGTGAACCTGGCATCAAAGTATTTTTGGGTTGAGTACCCTGGAGTTGAAATTACTAAAAGGATGACTAGAGCGGAACTGAAGACGAGTTGAATCTATGAATTCTTTTGGCTTAACATTTGGTATCTGAAATTCTGAACATTGAAAATACAGCTGGTTGCAACTTGAAATCAAAATTCCAGTGGAGAATCTCTGGCTTTAATTCTGGTATCTGAAATACGAACATCGAAAATTCAGCGGGTGACAAGTTGATATCCAAGTCCCAGTAGAGCATTTCTAGCTTTAAATTTGGTACCTGAAATTCCCAAAATTCACGCTGCAGTAGATTAACAGTCCATATTAAAAGTTGTGGTTAAATATCACTTTCGGATAACATTTGTTATCTACAGTCACTGTCTGGGAAATGAAATTTCTGACGGAGATTCGCCATATCTTTAGCATCAATGAACAAACGGACCCCTCAGCAAATTATGAACAATCAAACCACTTCCTACCATGAAAATCGTAAACCGAAGAAAGTAATTGCTCGACTTCGAATTGGACACACATTCATCCGATCATCACACACCGGCATTTATTTGATCGTTCCCTTCCCCCTTTCTGCGAGATATGCGTTACCTCCATAGATGTCACCCACCTTCTCAACTACTGTCAAGAATTCACCACCACTCGAGTACAACCCTGTATTTGAAAGTCTGACTGACTCCTCATATAATGTAGCACTCGTCATCAAATTTCTCTTACTTAAAAAAGAAACACTTTTGAAATGTATTCAATGTAGCCCGCCAACTCGAGAGTCGTGAAAAACTAATTTTGTTGTACCGCGACGATAAATAAATATATTGATTGATTGACATAAGAGCCTCAAGTTGCATTTTTTTATTCTTTTTTTATTTTGTTATTATCGAGCCACAGAGCTACACTCGGGCTGTGGGCAAATCATCGTCAATTATACGAATGTATATTCTAAGCAGTTCTCTGATAAATACCTAGCTCATTATTTTAATAAAAATGAAAAACACATACTAAAATAGACATAAATTGTTTGGAAAACAGCAGGTACGGAGTTGATGAAAGTTTGAGCATTTTCAAGGGATACCAACATGGACGGACAGGGATAGGGGTATTTTGATCAAACTGATTAGCAGGTGACACTGTACCTGGCCGACCCCCTCCCCCTTCATATCCCAGAGAGGGTCTGATATGTACTTGAAGAGATATCGAAGGAAAGTTGAAATCTTGTCGTTTTTGTAGAATTAACTCTCTACAGATCGATTAGGGATTAGGGAATAATCACGAGTCGCTTGTTGAAGATCATAAGTTGTCGAAGATCTTCCGGAGCTGACGGTATCACAAATCGACGGTTAAAATGGTCAAGCTATATTTTGTACTCGAAGATGGTCGGATATTCGGAATCGAATGGGTGCAAATGGTATTTTAGCGCGATGGTGCACCATTTCGTTGCCCATTAACTGGGCCATACGTATGTGGGTGTTTTACTAGGTAAAGTGTGCACGCCGCGCCGTCTTCTTGGGTGGCCTGCAACCTGTGGCGACCTATTAGAAATCAACGTCCGTAACCTTCGTCACCTTAGAGGCGATTTGATTCATTGAAAGTTTTTACACTTTCGTGAAAACCAGATTTACACAAGTACCGTGAAATTTCCATCGACGCTTTTGTCTTTTCGCTCGCCGATTCGAGCAGTTTAATTACCTTTTCTCTGTTTCGGAATGTGGAACTGTACTGGAGATGCGATGAGAACGCCTCGCACGTACTTGTAAATTTTCAAACACCACCCTGCGGAAATTGTTCGTTTCAGAAACGCATCGACAAATTCCAGTTTACGTTATACCTGCTCGTAATAGTTCTAGTTTTGTTCCTCTACTGGTTATTATCATTTTTTTCCTTTTTATAAACTAAAAAATGTAATCGCGTGGGCATATTGTACGTAATATCGCGGAGACAGAGCACTAGGTCAAACGTTTAATTTCGGAATTTGATCATTTTATAGGACGTGTTTGTGGAAAGAGGAACGCCGCCCAACCAGGTGCACACAAAATAGCATTTTTGGGAATTGAAATACGAGTTTACTCGCCAACCGCACGTTCAATGAACGAGTTTCCTCCTAAATCCCGCTCGCCCTCCCATTGAGTTCTTCTTCTTCTAATCGGTAGAAACACACGAAGTAGCTATGTATAAAATGCGTATAGCTAATCTAGATTCGTGGACAAAAGTCTCATTAATTTAACATCGCGTCGTATCGTTGGTTGGCCTCAGTAAATTAGCCTTTCCATATTGGAAGACACCGATTTACATATTTTCACCGCATTTTATTAGTATTTATGTTATAATAATTGTCATACTGTCCGTACACGGCCGTGTTCACGTGCCGGTTACATTAAAGCCAAAAATTAACCTTTACCATTAAAATAAATAAGAAAATCCGAATACAAACTAATAACCGCTGATTAAGCCGCGTAGAATTACCTTTTCCTCCTTCTAATTTTCTGAAAAAGTAGTCGTGCGAACTCATAAGAAACTACTATCGTCAACTAGAATCTTCCCGACTCCGAAATACGAGCGAGCGTTCAACGAAATGTCTTCTGTACAGCTATTCACGTTCAACCGATGTCGAAAAAAAAAATGAATTTTGGATAAGTTAGGACATATTGTAGTTACACATTTTTTAAGCAAAATGTACCCGTTGGTCAAGCACGGATACACGGGGACATCAAAGGGGCTGTTGCCACCCCTTCTTTTTTCTAATTTTACTCTCAACCCGAGCCCTGAAATCCACCCTTTCAGGCATTACTTCAGAGACGTCGAGGAGACTGTTAGGGCTGTCTTAGCCCTCTTCTCTTCTTAGCGAAAGACCGGCTCAAGTCGAAATGTAGTGAGTTGCTAAGTGGGCTCGAACCTGGGATTTCCGGATTCCGAGACGAGCGCGCTATCCACTCGGCCAACCAGATCCCTGTTGCCGCCCCTCCTCTTTTCATGTGCTCTCACCCGAGACCTGAAACCGCCCCTTCGAGCATTACCTCAGGGACATCGGGGTGCCTCTTAGGGCTGCGTTAACCCTCTTCTCTTCTTGCCGGGAATCAGCCTAGGTAAACTGCGCTATCTTCCTGTCGAATACCCGTATCACTAGACCCGTGGTTTATGACGGTGAGTTCAACGAGCACCGGCAGGTAGCGCCTTACCCATTTACAGCTTTCAGGTACTGGCGACCGATTACACACTTCTCGGAAGCCTCTGCTGTAAGTGGTTGTGACTCTGTGTACGTTATTAGAATGCGGTGTTAGAATGTGTGACGAGTTCTTTCTGGCATTACTGATAGCGATGCCGGCGTTGGGAATCGAACCCGGTGCCTTCGGGTTAGGAAGCCGAGTTCTTACCGCTACGCCCCAGAGCCACCCTGTTGCCACTTCTAGGAGAGATAATACTGAATTTGGATGCCGCTAAGCGAGACAGAACCAAACGACAAAATCTGTTTCTTGAGAACACGTATGTAATTTGAAGTTCAAGAGCCATGAAGAAACTATATGACATAGCGTTTCGAGTACATATTTTTGAATTGAGAGCCCAATTTGGAAAAATTCTACTCTTTACGCTCTTTCCAACGATACTAATAACTCATTTTGTCAACCATGTCGCTTGGTTCTGTCTCGTTTAATAGCGTCCAATTGAAAATGCTTCAAAAATAGTTTGTCAATGGGGAAATTCAATAAATTGGAACAATTCGATGGGTTTCTCTACGTGTATGTACGACAGATCTGGCACCAACCTCATCCACCGGCCTAAAAAATGCGTAAAAGGTTATTTACTCAAGTTGTCCGGGCAGATTTGTTATCGCAAGATCCAACCAGACAGAAAGACAGGCAGTCGAGCGGATTGACAGACAGACTAAAGAAAGCAAAAAAAGAAAAGAAAAAAAGAAAGACAGACAGGTAGACAAGCAGGAAAACACTCGGGGAAACGGGCAATCATTTTTATCGATTCTGTCATTCTTGTTACATTTCTCCAGTTTTACATTCTTGGAAATATGAGGAGCAAGGACCTACCCATGGAGGGGGAGATGAACGTTCGACTTCCCTCAGGCGTCAAGAGTTGAAAAATTGAGTAAAATCAAATTTCAGTTCGCAAAATTGAATCAACAGTTAGTCAGTGTTCATTTTTCAAAAGTTTTGACCCGTTTTTCAGCCTCTCGATCTTAAAAATAATTGTCAGTTGGTAAAATTGAGCTTTTCCTCTCTTTCCGCCCACCTACATACACGCAAAAGTCGTTTCCGTGCTACCTTGATGAGGAGAAAGGATGAAGAAAACAATATAATATTTTTAATCGCTACTTAATGATTGACTCCAGGATGTACGTCAAAAAGTCTTAAATGAGTCTGAAAGCGCTGACACGAAATTTACACAAATCTGAAATAATTTGAACGTCTAATTGACTCTGGAAAAGTACTAGCGAATTTTTAAATAGGTTTGGAAAAGACCTAGCTAGTTCCAAAATCTGAAGGCTTTTGAAAGCGTCCTAAGAAGTTTTGATCAATTCCGAGGAGTTATAAAGAGTCTTAGTAAGGTATAGAACAGTCTTGATTAATTTTAAACAAGCTTAGACGTACATTAAGAAACATTAAATTCGACGCGGTCTTTAAGTCTTAAGTAAGTTTTGAATAATCTTATTTAGTCTTAAGACGTGTTGAATGCAAGTATGAAAGGATGTACAGAGTTTTGCGCAAGTTTGCGAGAATCTAAGAGACTTAAAAACATTCGTAAGCAAATAGAGAGAATGCTTAAAACTTTTGATCATGCCTTTAAAAGTCTTAATTACCTAAGTCCGAACAAATAAGTCTTAATAGTCTTATATCGAATTTTAATGACGGCACCCATCCTCGAAGGGGGAAAAAAATCAAATGTTGTTCTGAGTTGGACTTGCTCCCAGAACTGTCGCTCAGTCATTAATTCAATGAGTTTGGCGAATTTCAACAACCGGTCGTTCAGTCGGCCATCGACAATCTTCACGTTCATCTTCGGCCCGCAGTCGTAACTATAATTATTTAAATTCATTATACATGCACGACTTCAACGTTGACGGTTGCAAACTCAGCGGGTCAGCATCGCTATTCAATCTCCGCATTATGAAATGTGAATGCTCGAACGAGGAAGACGCTTAACGCGAATGCGTTTCAGTGTCACCGCAGAAATGACTAAAATTACGAAATTCAAATTTACTGGGTCAGTATGGGCGAGTCGGCGAGTATTTTCAGGCCTTCCCTCATTCCATAAAATTCACGTCTTCGGAGAAAGTTCAAATGGGTGCGATTAACCGGGCAAATTAATTTAAATAAGCTGATGCCGTTTGCGAAGAAGACGAAGCTTGCAGCTGTCGTCTACGATTTATGATATTTCGATGTATCTTTTCTCGAATTTAAGGGTCTTTGCGAAGCAAATGCCCGATAGCATTCAATTTACTTTTTGTTCTTTAATTTATTGTTTGTGGCTTTCACGGAGTGCTGGAAGAAGCATACGAACTCTAGGAGATGACAGTTAAGAATGACATAGGTATCTTTCTATCCATGTTTCTTTGAAGTATAATATTATGTGTGTAAGTTCTTCGTGGTGAATCTGTAACGAATAATGTTGACGGTAGAGGCTTTCTGATCAGTAGGAGTGCTAAAATTCTGTTTGTCTGCGTCAGGGGTGCTGAAAAGTTTTTAGTGCTTGAAACAGTGAAAGCTAGGCTTGATGTCTACTTTTTCTTTCTTTTTTATTCGAGAATTACACATGTGCAAGCTTTTCATTTTGAGCAGTGGCGGATACAAGGAGGGGAGTGGGTTCGGACACCCCCTCCCGAAATATCTACCTAACTCTGTCTATAGTGGCCTAGAACTATTATGTTTCGTCTATAACATTTTTCATTCGGATCTCCCGCTCCCCCTGAAATTATTTTCTGTATCCGCTCCTGATTTTGAGAACTTCTGCATATTGGTCTCAACATGGAATGAATTTACGTATTATACTACAGGCGTTCGTATACCTAGTAAAAATCAGAAAGGGCTGTAGGTTCACTCAGTTATAGGTATAGACAGTTATCAACCAATGAGAAAGTTATTTTTGATAGATTTTCAGGGAACATTTTGATTGTCTTTCAATTCAGAAGTGAGAGTGTTTGGTACGGTTCCTTAGCAAGTATTAATCTGAAAGACAGTAAGTACAATAGCTCCTGTGTTCATATTGTTTATTGAATACAGTTTCACATCGGGCTTGTACTTTTGGCTTTTCATCTGTGGATTATCATCAACATGGAACGAAGTTATTACACGACCGAAGAAGAGAGAATAAGGGAAGAGCGAAGCTGTAAATGAGCGAACGGCTCTACGTTTTCGCTGAACATTATAGGCTTATCTAAATTAGTTTAAGATTGTATAATTTTGAGAGTAGGTAATGAGAAAATGGTAGACAAGCATTGTATTCAAAAATAATTTTATATGATGAACAACTGCCCACACTTACTCCCAATCTGTGTCTATGGAATGAAGGGTGATTTTTGCCCGGTTCTGTTGTAGTACTTCTACAGCAATTGAAGCCGCCTCACAATTTCTTATTATGCCTAATACGACTTCTACAGTCTGTGTTGATTGAAGAAAGCGCGGTTGAAGAAAAACCGCAACTGAAGCTACTTAACACTGCCCTGTAGAATTTCCCAATAGTAATGAAAGCAAAAAGGAACCCTCATTGCAGTCATCTGCGCGCGTTAGATTTTGTGCTTCGGCAATATCGACTAAAATATTCTGAATAATAGGTAGGCTGATACATGGCCATTGTGACTAAATACAAGCCAGGTCGCTGTGCGACCTAATAATAGGGTCGGCCTTTCAGCTGAAGTCTAGGCGGCTATTCCACTAATCAATTTCCAACAAAAAGTACAATCACACTTGAGCGCTGTTAAGCGTAAGGGAACCAACCAGCAAAATCTAAGAGCCATGTAGAAACTATATGACATAGCGTTCGCTAATAAGCTTTGATCAATGTGAGTACACATTTTTGAATCAGGGGCCCAATTCTTGAAAATTCTACTTTTTACGCTGATTCATTTTGTTTACAAAAATGTCAGTTGGTTCACGCCGACCCTAATTTCTGCAAGAATCATACACAATATTACAAACCTCACAAAATGAACTCCTTTCATTGATTCCTTATGTTGATACCTGGAGTCACTTTTGCTGAGACTCTAAGCATGATGTAAAACCATCTTCCTATCTGTTTCTTTTACACACGATTATGTTCACTTTTACATTTAAAACCACAAGGATCATTTTTGAAAGCAAACGCGATTCATTCTCGTGTATCTCGAATATTGATTAATAAGAAACAGAGCCAATGGAAGAGGAAGACAAACACAAACCACTTACGTCACGCGTCGCCTAGAACTATTTTTCCATTGTATAAGGCTCGGCTGTGCCAATCTTAAAAAGGCGGTGTCACGAATACAAAGTAGAGCGCCACTATTGCATCGCGTAGATTTATTTTTTCCATTGTATAAGGCTTGGCTGCGCCGACCCTAAAAAAACAGTAATGGAGAAGTCGCCTCACAATTCCCTAGGTGAACGAAGAGACCATATCCTCTTTAGAAAAAAATCATGTGCAAAAGTCTGGGACAAAGGTGTTCAGTTACTTCCATTATCTGCTCGAAGGTAAAAGAGATGCAGGACTGCATGGGGACGACTTAAGATCCTTCTTCTCTTGTCATGTGCTCTCACCCGAGCCCTGGAACCACCCCTTCGAGCATTACCTCAGGGACATCGGGGAGCCTCTTAGGGCTGCGTTAGCCCTCTTCTCTTCTTGCCAGGAATTGGCCTAGGTGAACTGCACTATCTTCCTGTTGAATACCCGTATCACTAGCCCCGTGGTTTATGACGGCGAGTTCAACAAGCACCGGCAGGTAGCGCCTTACCCATTTACAGCTTTCAGATACTGGCGACCAATTACACACTTCTCGGAAGCCTCTGCTGTAAGTGGTTGTGACTCTGTGTATGTTATCAGAATTCGGTGTTAGAATGTGTGATGAGTTCTTTCTTGCATTACTGATAACGATGCCGGCGTTGGGAATCGAACCCGGTGCCTTCGGGTTGGGAAGCCGAGTTCTTATCGCTACGCCACAGAGTCACTCTTATCTGCTTGAAGGTATATTAAATAGTATATTATGAAGTAAAGTGGAGAACTGTAGGCATTTGAAGACCCCGCTTTAGTTGCCGTTTTCGCCTAGCAACAACGCTATACATGCTACTTCTCCTCAGTTTTTTTTTTTTTTTTTTTTTTTTTTTTTAAACAAGCACGTAGTGACGCGTGATTTCCAGTTACATAGCTTTCATGGTAGATCAGCTGGGATAGTTTGGCATTGCTTTCATTTCCCCGCAGTTAGAGTATTTCTTTTGTCTACGATTTGCGCATGCACAGTGCTGAATCTTTCGGATCTGGTGGTAATACGCTCTGTCGGTGTAATGCCTTGTCCAGTCAAATTAGCGGGGTTACAGGCACACACGGACTGGCTTTTTAGGACGCTCCGGGAAATCTGAGAACTGAAAGGGCGCTTTGCAGACGAAAAGCAGTGACAGGGACTTTTCCCACGAGCAGTTTCTTTTAAAGGCATTTCGCAACAAAGGCAGTTGATACTACAATTTTTTCGCGTCCAAATATTACATGTTCATATTTGATTGATAAATGATTATATTAGCCACATAGCCCAAGTGAATCACTAATTTTGATTGGAGAAAATTCGCACAAACGATTTGACTGCTGAAAAATGTTGAGGAAGGTGTCTTTAATAAGTGGTGAAAAACCACCCCTTCACACTGAGAGCGTCCATCATTATTAACGAAGGGGGCTACACAAAATTTAATTTTAAACGATTTTCTTGATTTTTCTCAAATTCATGATATTCTTGGAAGAAAATACCTCAGTGAAAAAAAATATTCCTTGTAAAATTTTCTACAAAAAAGCCCATTACAAGAATTTACTCACAAGTCATACTTGAGGAGTTACAGGCATAGAAAAGTTTATAGTTTTGTATAAAATAGGGGAAAGGGTTCCAACATGACACAGGTTCCAAATGACACAGTCTTAATTTCTCAGCCGCTAAATGTCGTTGCAGCTTGAAACTTGGATAGATTATATTTGGCAACGTCGGTGATCTTCTACATGAACTGGTAAACTGTTATCACGGCTATGAAAAATTTTTTACCCGAAAAACTATTTTCGGTTTTAATTTATGAGATGTGGGTGTAAGATATGAGTATTATCAAAACGTTGTAGGAAAAGGACGCGGTTATCAACGCAGAACTGATAAGAGGACAGTTCGCTTCCTCCGATATGGATGTAGCGGTGAATTTAGTTATCGAAGAAAGAGTATTCATATCGGCAAGCTACATAATATCAATTTGATAGGTAAGATTAATTTCAAAACCCTCAGCCGGTAAGACTTGCAGCTGAATAAAAAGCTCTGCTATTTGACTTGGATGTAATAAAATACAATATCTACTGGAATATAATATTATTATTCGACAAAAACAAAATTACACCGTTCTTCTAGTTATGTGTCATCTTGGACACAGCCGTTGTGTCATCTTATACAGCCCCTGGTTCCAAGATGACACAAATCCAAATTTTTATACTTTGTACCCGGATGTCCAGTATCTTGCCAACATGTTTTCAAGTTGCATATCATTTTGAAGTTGAAGTAGTTACCTTCCAAACGGTTCAAGTTTTGAAACAATTGAATATTTTGGTGACGAGTTATAGGCGAAAGAAAAAAACCGAGGGTCATCTTGGAACCATTTCCCCTACTACATGTACGAGTAATCATTCATCATTATCATCAGACTCGTCTACATCATCTAACTGTGAATAGCCTGACCCAGCATTGGAGCAAGACAGGCCGTGGTAGGACTTGCAACCGTCTGTACAAGGTTTTCCTGGAAAAAGAAAGGAGCCAGTACACGTTCAAACATTTTGTAGTTTAAGTTTATCTGAATGCAATGAGTGCAAACCTAAAGAACGACAGAGTCACATTTATGCCCACATCCTTTCTTACAGCCGCAGAAGATTCTCGCCATCAGTTTCTGTGGAGCCATTTGAGCTTTTATTTTGACTGGCTGTAATCCTGACTCAGTTTCTATCCAGCCCCATTCCAGTTAGGAGACTTTACGATCCAGCGAAGACTAAATTTGAGCGTACACTCGGTAAGAGTGAGTAACTTCTTGTAATAGGCTTTTTTATAAAATATTTCACAAGGAACATTTTTTTTACTGAGGTATTTTCTTCCTAGAATGTCATGAATTAAAAAAAAAAATCAAGAAAACTGTTTAAAATTCAATTTTATGTAGCCCCCTTCGTTAATAATGGTGGTGGTTTTTCACCATTTATTACAGATACCTTCCTCAACATTTTTCAGCATTGTGCCAATTTTTTCCGATCGAACCTGTTTCTTGATTGTAATTCTCCTGGGCTATTACGTTTAAACAAGTTGACATTTACAAATTTGGGGCGCAAATAACCACTGGGGCGCACCGGGAAATTTCCCGGTTTCCCGCTTAGCCAGTCCGTGTGTGGTTACAGGGTGCGTTATCTTCTTACCTCGATTGATACTGTAGTCGTTTTGTTAGCTAGGATGTTAATGGGAGTCTGAGAGTAGTCAAATATCAATAGCTTTCCGGCACTGGTGGCGCTTCAACCCGAAACACAAGGATTGCGAAGCGAGCACACACCACAGAGCGACCATTGCTAGGCACAGGCCTCGATCCATACAATTCTGTCAATGGTTGCTTGTTTCCAGAGCGGGCATATTTAATTTGTAATTTCATCTCTCCAGCGAGCAGCTGACTTACCGCAAAATATGAAATCAATGATTCTGAGTCTCAGCTTCTTAATTGCGGATTTCTCACAGAAATTTTCAAACATTCGTAGAATATAAGGTAAAGTGTCCTAATATTGTGTAGCGCGCAATATCGACCACATTAATATTTCATCCGTTATTAGTGCTACCTAGCGGCTAGCGGCTCATTGCAAAAATAAGTTGTGTTTAGTGATAAATAGTTACATAAAAAACGTCTGACCCATTAAGCTCAAAAAAAGTTATCAGTGGTTATTAAAAACATGCCTCCGGAAATTTCGTGACAGATGCGAAAGGTTCATAATCATACCAAAATTTTATTATTTTCAAGAAAACTATACATCCTTCAAAAGAGTAAGTAATTTACTTTGTATTGGCTCTCTGGCGTAGCGGGAAGAACTCGGCTTCATAACCTGAAGGCACCGGGTTCGATTCCCAACGCCGGCATTGTTATCAGTGATGCAAGAAAGAACTCGTCACACATTCTAACACCGCATTCTGATAACGTACACAGAGTCACAACCACTTACATCAGAAGCTTCCGAGAAGTGTGTAATTGGTTGCCAGTATCTGAAAGCTGTAAGTGGGTAAGGCGCTACCTGCCGATGCTCGTTGAACTCACCGTCATGAAACACGGGGCTAGTGATACAGGTATTCGACAGGAAGATAGCGCAGTCGACCTAGGCCGATTTCCAGGAAAAAGAGAAGAGGGCTAAGGCAGCCCTAAAAGGCTCCTCGACGTTTCTGAAGTAGCTCGAAAGGGCGGATTCCAGGGCTTGGGTTGAGAGCGAATCAGAAGAAGATGCTTTGAATTACCCTCCTTAATCCTTTATGGTAGATTTAATTGCACATCCAAATCAAAAACCCCTCGGCGTGAGTAGCAGACTGTGGAAATTTCACGAGAGTATGCGCTATTTTCATGATTTCCACTAAATAATAATTGAAGCTGCAACATTTTTTGCTGGTTCTGTTCGCTATTTCGTCTATATTTTCTAAATATTTTGTATTTTCGTTGGTCTGCAAACTAATTTTCATGGTAACGGAGCATGTACAGAACTAGTGAGCTCATTAAAAAAATATCATTTTTTAGAACGTATCAGTACAAGTGAAAATTAAATTTGATGGAGTCAACGTGTCATATTTTATACTGCCTACTCATATTTTATACAAATAATATGACTACTGTGTTTTTACATTTACACATTTTCATTCAAACGAATAATTTTTCAAAGAATTTTTTCTTTCATTCTCCTTATTGTATTTTGTAAGTTGACTTTCTCTTGAGAGTATGCGGCGCATACTCTACATTTTTCAAGAATTTTTTGAGAGTATGCGGCGCATACACCGCGACACGCACAGTTTGTCACTGCTAGGCGTCCTAATATCGTCCGCTGATGAAATCTGTATACTGAAAATTTCGAAGTGATGAATTATGAATTATTCGAAAATAAGAAAACTATGGAGCAAAGAAGCGGTGGTGAGTGCTGTCACGTATATGACTACTTCAATGGGTTTTGTAAATTATGAGAAAATTCCATTCAAAGTTGATAAGAGTGTTGCACATTTTGTTACTTTTTATAATAATATTTACATACTCGTACGTTCCTTTATAGTAGCAATAAACATAGTATTGCTTCTTATCATTTTTTTGAAATTTTTTGAGCGGACGATATTAGGAACCCAAATTTTGAAAGGTCAATTTTGGGTACTCTTGTAGAATCGATCTTTGAAAAATTTTGAATGAGAATTTTGGGAAGGTAATTAGCAAACATTGTCCGCAAAGAATGGTTCTATAAAATAGTCTTGCCAAATTTCAAAGAAATTCATTTCGAAGCACTAAAATTTTGGGCTGAGTAAAAGTGGTTGATATTAGGGCACTTTACCTTATACTCGTAGTTAATCTTCTTGATTGTTAGCTTTTGCCTTACCTTACTATGTATTTATCCTTACTACATATATTCAACTGCAGAATGCTGTGTACTCACGATCGACTGCATTTGTACATATAGCATGCATAGCATTCCTGGGCAATGTTCGGTGTGCACTTTTATCGTGGACAAGGGTACGAAATTTCACAAGCAGATGGAATAGGATGCTTGGTGTGGCGAAAACGTGCGCTGATCGCGCATAATTGGCAGTTACGAATTTCTATTAACGGGAATTTTTTTTTAGGATGTTAACGATTAGTTTCATTGTAAAATTCTAACCACCGTTGAAGTTCGTGTATGAGCTGTCGATTCGTGCACGTTTCTTCAGGATTGTATAAGGGCTCGGTTTACCGGCGATATACAGTAGCCGTGGTATCCTCAGCGTATATAGCTAGTGGTATGGAGGTAATTTATAGACCATGTTATTTGTCAAAGTTAACACGAAACAATCTGATTTTACTTTATTTACCTTAATAAGGGAATACGATAATTCCGCCGTCGTATTATTAGAATATACTCGCATAACCACGCACATTTACAATTATTGCAAAAGTTGCAATACATTTCTACGTACTTTATTTCACGTTCAGGTACATCTGTACCGATACCCGCTTACCGTACATCCCGAAGAAGAAAAAAAATTCTTCATGGGAAGCTTCTTTGGAAGTATGCAAGATATATGGCGTTAATGAGTGTCATGTAAAACATGTTTCGCCTTCCTTACAACAAAGCTCATTAGATTAATACGTGTTTTCCTTTCTTTATACATCAAATTGCGGGCGTAACATGAGCTACTCGCTCGTATTCGAATAGATTTACTGCCTCGCACGTAGGCATATATCTTCGCCGGGTTCTCTGCGCCCAGACGAATGCAAACGCAGCGAATGAATCTTCTTCGATTTTATTGCAGCGATGTAAAAAAAAAAGAAAGAAGAATTATACGCGTTTTATCGGGGCAGCGCTAAACTGTGTTCTACGCTAGACAATGTTTCGTTCACTAATTATATTCTCTAATTATCAAGATGCTATATAACGTGTTGTATAGGATCTTCGTGTTCGCGCATTCTGTTCTTCGGTTCGCTATCTGCACGTTCTCGAACTCATTCAACTGGTTTTCTGTAGCACTCTGAAATGGGTGAGGCACGCATACTGCGATTGAAAATCTACATAAATTTTGGCGGATTTCGTGAAAAGAAAACACTACCGTGCTCCCCCCTTCCAAGGTCTAGGCTGTAAGGTTCGACGACAGATCTCCACCGGTGCGCGAATGTTCGAAACAAAATTCACGGAATTATGACTTCAAGGGTACTCTGATCCGAATTCTTTTTGCCTGCCAGGGACTGATTTTCATGATACTTCTGTAGAAAAACAGCATCCGAGCCGATAACATGGAGTTTTCTAGAGTGTGGCAAGTATTTGCTCTCTTTCCTCTGATCTGAGGATAGATTTAAGTTACGCATTTGCGTACTACCCCGATGTGCAAAATCCTACCGGTTGAACCAAAGGTAACAGACGAGTTTCTGGATAATCTGAGTGTAACTGAGAGTTGCAAATGGGTAACTTACCCAGGTAATTAAAGGTGAACCAAGGGTAACTAACGGGTTTCTGGGGTAATCTGAAGGTGACTGTGCGTTGCAAATGGGTAACTTTTCCGCGGGTAACTAGGGTAACTGACTGCGCATCGGGACAGCTGACAGGGAATGCACGTGTATCTTGCTTAGTAGCCGAGTAAGCACGTTGCAGGAAAAGTAGCGCAGCAGTCAAGCGTGTCGCCATTGTTTATATCTGCTGTTGAATGCAAAAGTTGGATGGCCAGTGATAACCAAACTCAGGATCTGCCGGGCCATCAGAAGTATCTCAAACTTATGCTAGCATCTCTTAAAAACGGGCAGGCAAAGAGTGGATGCGTTCCAGAGCGTTCTACTGAGACGCTCTGCGGTTCAGTGAGTTTAGACAATCCAACTCTTGAGTGAGTATGTCCAACAAGGAGTGGCACATCGTGATCAAGTGTACATCCGCAAAGAAGCTAAGGAAGCATTTCCTCGGCGCTCAAACCAATTATCGCGCAATCATGGCTATGGCTTTGACTGCCTCCGAGATACCAGAAAACGTTTCTCCTGCAACTCCATCGAACTCTTCTTCAGTAATAAATACTGATTGACTATGGAATAGCAGATTTGTACGAAGCCTCAGGTAAAATTGGGACGTAATTATAAACAAAAAATTAGAGAGGCCAGCAACTGAATTTACAACCTTGCAGTCTCATTATGTTAAAATTTTAGGTTTTAACCATTTTGTTAGCTACTCATGATCCCACACGAAGAGACTATATGTTGAGTGAGCCTCTGCATCCTTACTGTTTCACACTGATATGAGCAGCAAACTCCGTGAAATGGAACGAGTCGCCGTTGTCATCCAGTAGACACAATGAATGATTATGCAATAGACTACCATCACGTTCAAGGCTTTTTGGCCCGAGTAGGGGAGAATACCCAGTTTGGTTGATGTAATGCAAACTTTATGTATGGTTTTATGAAATTTCTATTTCAAACTGTGTAAACAAAAGTGCTAACAGTTCAAGTGCTTCTGACAACTTCTAATAAACTATATCGCAAAAGAGATTGGAAATGGTGACCTTATTGCTTATTTTCTGTAAAGCCGATAACAGATGAAGCATGGGCATTCGAATCTTTTTTAAAAGAAAGGCATCACGTTATATACGTTCAACATTTCAGAGCTCTGAAATCGAACGAAGATAAAGAATCGAAGGTTGTAGCAGCAAATAAGCGAAAGCATTCTACGAATCGCTCACTCGTAAGTAGAGGAAGGAGTAAATTTCCTGAGGAAATTCACTGTTTGCAAAAGTAAATAGGGAAATAATGATGAGTATCTCATAGGTCAGGCTCATAGTGTAGCCACCTCTCCAGGAAGGGCCACTTGAGGCAAATCGGTAAATTTCACGCCCAAAAATCCAAAGAGAATTAAAAACACAATTTCAGCCTCTTCCCCATTTGCCATTTCTTGGGGCCTGTATTTGGACTGAAAGCAAGTGACACGAATGAAGATGAACTAGTAATATCTTTCATTGACGTGAGTTTTCTTTTATGTTTCAAATAGCTATGTCAATTCTATTGATAAAATATATTTGGTCAAAGATTTATAGAGTTCGAACGAGATCACTGTTTTTAATTTCAATCATCGACTTAGGGACGTACTGATGGGGAGGGGGGAGCCCCTCCCCCCTGTAGGAAATTTTTTACTCAGCAGTCTCGGGAAAATCCAACAAGATTTTTTTTGCTTTGATACTTAGGAATTTTGAGTTGAGAAGTTGGGAAAATCCAAGTCAAAAGCTTTTTTTTTTGTTTTGATACGTACGGATTTTGAGTTGAATCAGCTGGGACTTTCACACTTGCCCCCCTCCCCTAGGAAAGACTTCTCGATACGTCCTTTGTAATCGACTGAAACCTGAGGCCAAATAGATAACATTAGATAATTTCTTAAAGATGATAAAGAAACTTGAAGTGATTATTGTAATCGAAATTCTACTTGAAAAATTTCAGTTATTCTAGTTAATGCTATTCTGGTTGTAAGGCAGGCAAAGAATCGGACCAACTAATTATTGCAATTAAATGAAGCTTGATTTCGGGAAATTATTTACCAATCCTAGATTCCCTCCTCGGTTTTTTAGGCATATTTCTAGAATAGACGGGATTTTCCAGCCATTTAGGTAAACATCAGAGAGATCGAGGGTCACGTCGTGTAGAACTGAAGGTCCAGGAGGATCTAATGGAGCCTTAAGACTATTCTACACTCGTTTAAATCGATTCAGAGAGATCATAGACATAGTCTCATACCTGCTTAAATGTCTTTAAGTTTAGAAAAGCCCTATGGAATCTTGAAGGGTCCTAAACCCATCTCACGAATCAAAAAATGTTAAAACGAACCTAAAAAAATCTTAAACAGGTAACGGTTTACAAATATTTCTTAGGATTCTGAAAAATCGTTCAAAGATCTCTGAGTGTGTCAACAAGTCTCAAACGTCTCTAAAAATACTTTCAGTGGTCTAAAATAGTCCTAAGATACACTAGTATTCTACCACGACTTTTTAGGACTCATCAATATTACCTAGTTAAAAGATTCTGCGAAGACCTATTTGGACTCATTCAAAATTGTTAAAAGACTATCAGGAGCAGATAAAACTATAATTATCAACTCTTAAGACTCTGGTCCCCCACTGGCCACTCATGCGATGCCCGAAAGGGTAGTTTCCGGTGCTGGGGGTGCGGTGTCATAGGGACCACTTTGGCATGCGTGCATCGCCATACGTCCCACGACACCATTAAGACTCTGGTGAGATTTCCAAGACCACGTAGAGACTCTGTTAAGATTCTATTAAAGCTGGTTCATACTAATTGAGACTTGAGGAATGCCTCTTTCAAGACTCTGCTACTGTATTGTTAAAACTTATTAAGACTCGGTTAAACCGCTTTAAGACTGCATAAAGATTCGTTGAGACTTGTTAGCAATAGGGTCACCATGGCCATCCGCTTCTACGACTTTGTTCATTAGAGTGTGAAATTTAGTATTTTTTGCGTTTTAGGTATACAGGTTGAGGTGAGGGAATTTCAAAAGACCTAAAGGAAGGTCCATACATTTAGTAATGGTAGGGTTCAGTCAGAGCTTTTGGTAAAGAGGGTACTGCTTGGTGATGTAGATTAATTCTTCCTCACTTCTCACTCTATAAAGATTAACTTATCTTGGAATCTAGTCAGATCAGGGTTCAAGAGTTTTGAAACTTCAAACGCCAATAATCAACATCAACAATAATCATCGACCAATCAACCATTCTAAGTACTTTGAGATAGACGAGATTACAGTATAGCCGCCTATGCACTTATTCAACATTTCTGACATATTCAGGGGTTATTCGGCGAAATTACGTAAGTGGCATGTTTCATTCGGTATTTTTGGGCTGCCACCTGGGAAATGTAGGCTTTGCACCATTCTCTCCTCGGTCACCAAAGTCTCGCGAGCCTCTCTACTTTGCTATGTGTGCAAATTGTATAGGACTAAACCGGCAAATTTGCCAAATGAACACCAATATCACCAGATAGACAGACGAACGGAACAACTGAAAATAATGTCAATTTTTTTTTTGTTCAATTCCTAAATAACTAATTTTCCGATTCCTCAGCCCAGATCCCACATGAGGAAGAATGATTTTTATAGAATAGGTAGAGACGTGGAAATGAAAACAAATGAGGAGTTATCTGTCAAAAGGGCGCTTGACATATGGGAATCCCATATGTCAAGCACCCTTTTGACAGATAACTCCTCAAATATGCTATTTCTGTTCTTTCATTGGAAGTTTATTGTTTAATACTCCTAATTTCGAATTTTTAACAATGAATGATAATTTCCTGGCATTAATTTTGACGGTAGTATGCAAGTAAGCAAGATTTTCATTTCCTAAGACCTAACACCCTTTCTGATTGAGGAGGTTGACTAATGAATGCCAGTAACTCCTATAGGTCCAGTTTAAAATAATGATGCCAGAAAGTCGTGACAGCTACCCGGGATATAAAATGACCGCGTCAAGAGAGTGCAGGTATAGAAAAATTTTCTAGAGAAGGCCAAAAGATTGAAATGTTGAAAAACAAAAACTGGTACTCGTGAACGGATCGAGCGAAAAATGTTTGCTTTTTTGAAGCAATATTCATTAGAGCAGATAAAAATAAATTTATTTTAGGAAGGAGGAGGGGGGGGTTATATAGTCCATTGTCTCCTCTTATGGGTACGTGCCTCGGAAAGTGTACACGTTTTCAGCATTGGTGTATAACTTCTCTATATGTCTTATGTTAAATTGAATTAATCAACCAAGTAGGTGGTTGCTGAGTTGCGAAAACTCCGGACACATTCTTTCGATGACCGATTTCGAGTGAAGCTTTTGATGAATTCGCGGATCTTTTGGTTGTCGACTGCTTTATAGATATCTGAATGGGTTATAAGCCAAAGCGCAGTCAGGTCGGGTATTATTAAACAATAATCCGAAGAATTTCATCTGATTATGAAAATACTGTTGAAACTGTCCGACTATATTGTTAGCTCGACTTCGACTTCCTTCTTAATTTAATTCGAACGATGCAAATGCCTGTATGTAGACCTCTCTAGTATTCCATTCGAAAGCGCATCATCACGGCTATCTCTTTCCGGATGAAACGAATATACCTTACCAATATGAAGACTTCACCTTTCGGTCTGGCTCTAATCACCCGGATGCTGCAAATATTTGCAACGTGTTGGGCAGCTCTTCAGTTTGTATATCTAATCCGAGCAACGATGAGCTGACACTGCTCTCTCACGGGACGAAAATCTGCACATGTAAGCGGTTCATTTCTCGGCTAAAAACCAGTTCTAATTTCTCATATATTAATACGATTATCAGCAATGCGGATTATTGCTTTCGTTCCCATGCTACAATTTTTAGCTTGCGAATTCCGTTCTAGAATTGGCGATCAATCGGCGGTTGACCGATTTTCGATAACGTTTGCTATTCTCGGGCCACACGACACGCCAGAGGCGGCATTAGCGTTTACGAGGCCTTATGCCAAATATTATACGGGAGGTCTTTTTGTAGCACACAAAGATAGGCACAGACGAGGAGTGGAGCTATACCCCCTCCCTTTCTTGGCATTCAAATTTTCGAATTTCTTTGCATTAGTACTGAGGTGGAACTAGAAGAAGCGTTTTCTGAACTTTCATGATGGCCCGACAAGAATTTTGTATTTTTGCGTGAAAATAACATATATGCAAAATGTTATTGAATATTAAAAGATAATAATGATGTTCAAGTTACTCCTCACTTGGTGGAGCGTATGGCGATGTACGCATGCTAAAGTGGCTCCACAGGATGAGTTGATTGTTTTGGAAGATTTAAGTGTTGTTCAGACTCTGCCTGGCTTAGTTAAATAACCTCGAGACTCTTAAAGTCCAACAGGCTTGCTTAATACTCTTCAATACTCATTTAATACTTTTGTAGCAATTTTTCAGATCTTTTAAGATATGTTTAATACCCTCTAACACTTTTCCAGACTCGCTTAAAACTATTTCAAGCTTGTTGAATTACTTATTATTTAAAGACGTTTTGGATTTGTTGGACATTTAGACGCTCTCATTACCTTCATACTTTATTTGAAACTGTTACCTGTTTTAGACTCTTATAAACTCATTAGAAATCTTTTAGACTCATCAGACAAGTTTAGGACTTTTTGAGACTCCTTACGGCTTTTCTAAACTTGCTCAAGACTACTTCTTCAGGACTTTTCCAGACAGGTCTTAAACTATCACTAAGACTATTCCAGACTCGATTTAATCGAGTGTAAAAGTCTCAAGGCTTTTATGAGATTCTTCCTGACTTCCAGTTCTATCAGGCGTGACCCTTGACCTCCTCGATGTTTACCGAATTAGCCGGAAAGACTTGAATCTGTTCTAGGAACATGCCTGTAGGACCAGGGGTGGATCTGGGATTTCATTTTGGAAGGGCTAAACTTATAAATAATATTGGGGGTAGAATCATGATTCAGGGCATTGAGTCGAAAACGTACCAGAAATTTCGAAAGGGGGTGCGGTCACTGCATGCAAATAACAAAACATTAAGTATTTGTGTGAATAGAGAGCGAAACGTTTTTAAATTTTTAACTGACAATGAATTCAAAATTACAATTTTTGACCTAAATAGTCCCTCGTCTGTTGGGAACGCCCTGAAAATAGTATTTAGGGTAAGCTTACTGAATCGGAGGGTGGGAGAGAGGAATGAAGTTCCTACTGCCATGTGGATCCGCTAGGGTGAAGAACCACTTCTTGAAACACCTATTAGTAATCTATTTTTCGATGTTTTTTTATAAAATTGGTATTTTCTGGAAATACAATCAAATGTTCGCTGTATCTCGTGAAATAATCCAACTATAGAGTGCATGAGCGCTTATTGGGAGGCTTCAACAAGCAAAATCATATTTTGTAACTCAACTTTTTTTTTCTTCAATAAATTTTTTTTTTTTTTGATTTTCAAATTTCCAACCTAATATTTTCAAAAATACTTGTATTTAGCCAAATTTTCTACAGATTAGGTACATAGTCAAAGATTTTGCTAACTCAGTCATGTCGCGAACTTCCTTTCTGACCGTGTGTGCACGGGAAGCTCGGGCAAATAATGAAACTGAAACTGGTGAGCAAGGTTGACTGAAGCCCGAAACTAGAGTGGCTCTGATTCTGAAGGAGCCGAAACTGGAGACTTGAAACTTGGTTTCGGAGAAACTGGAAATTGGCTAGCTTATTTTAACTAAAGCCAGAAACTGGAGTGAGCTTTGATTTCGGACAGCTTGAAACTGGTGTTCTCAGACCAACGCACGAGATCACAGAAACGGTCACTAGCTATAGGTTTGAATTTTATTTTAACTGTACAACGAACAAGCTAATACAACGAAACCTTAAAAACCGCATACAACTTACAACACAACTGCAAAACAGTATACAACGCAAACTGAACTTTCTTATCTTTCTCTCTCTCTGTAGCCCAGGTAATCAGTAGTATCAGCTCGGCAGTGCAGTTTACTTCAGAAATAATAACTTCTCAGCTAACTGCAAAAATCAGCTAAAACCCCACAATTTTGGCTAGGACGTCACAGTCAAAATTTGGTGAAGGAAATTTTTGTTCAAGAAAAAAAGTAACATTTTGAAAAGCATTATGGTGTAAAAAAATTACTGGGAGAATAAAATTCGAAATATGTAGGTAATAGAACAATTAGAGTGATTCTTATTTTGACAATTTGGGAATTTATTTTTCCATTTTCGCTATAAAAAATACGGTTTTATTAAAAATATTTCTAATTCTCAGTGAGTTGCTATCAAAATATGAAATTTTCCATGTGATTCATGGAAGACCCACTTTCATTTGTTCTCAGAACTTTCTTTGGTGTCAATCTAAGGGATTGGATTCGAAAACTAATCTCAAAATTGAATTCGGAGATAAAAAAATCTGTAAAGAAACTCGAATAATTTTCCACCGCACCTGTTTTGTTTTTCAACCACAGTGCGAGGAGTCGGGAAAGTTTAGAGACTTTATTATATACTTTGCATCAATAAGGGAAATTCTTTGCTTTTTTCTTTTGGCTAAATTGGAATTGCTAGTGATTTTCTTATTTTCTGCTTCCAGTTTTCACTAACTTGACCACAAACCCTTACATGAATTACGTGTTGAGCATCACTCGTGGTAGCGACCTATACAATATAATAAAATTCGAAAGTTTTTTAACGGAGACTTTTTCTATAGAGAAAACTAAATTTGGGATGCCCCGAAAAGGATTCCCACTTTGCGAAAATAAGAATGACCTTAACAGATACTCAGTTTCTGTATTAATCAATATTCTAAAAGTTTTAATTAGCCTGAGAGATCCTTTCTCTCTCGATGACCGAATATTGACTCGAACTTGAGTTTATGCTTCTTGCAAAACTTTTCCGCATTAAATTTTATGAAAAACTTTTAGTAGACCCGCTGTTTGAAATATTCGATAAAAAGTATGTAGCAAAATATAATGAAAATTCGGGTTTGGGACATTATTTTGTCCCTAGGGTTCTAGGGGACACAGTATCATTAAGATTGGTGGAGATTTTCAGAATGCTGATCAGTATTGTAACTTGACCACCTGTACCGATTCTCAGCCTTATTAGTTTTTTTCATCTAGCTATCAATCTTCAAAACAGTATTTCCATCTCAAGCAAAAACTTACGCTCTTCAAAGTTTGACAGAGACTTGGCAAGGTCTTCGACTCTAATCTGTGAAAAACAAAATCAAATGTAATTATTGGTATCTTGGAAAACATTAATTTCGAAGTTTGAAAATGTAATTGAAATCAAACTTATTTACCTGACAAATAATAAAACAGAAAATAAACAACACTTCAGGTAGAATTAGTCAATACTTACTATATGTTAGGTCAGTGATCGATCGACACTACTGTCTTGTGGACCCGGCAGTACTCGGAAGGTAGTACTGAGGGAGAGTACTATGCAGAGTTTGGGGTAGCCAGACCCAGGCGACGATGTGCTTCCTCTGCTGATGAAGCTCTCTCAGATGTACGCTGAGGGGGATACCGAGTGTCCCCTTTATGGAGCGGGATCGTTAGGATGACTCAGCTCGGAAGGGTCTGCACGGTGTGGAGAGTGAGCGTAGACCCCCACCGTTGGATCGGGGACAGGCAATCCTGGATTTGCCCAACCTCTCTCTTAAATTATGTTAGCTGTACATGAGTTAATTATGGACTTGAATACTCAGCCGTGTCTTCTTCTGAATTACAGGTAAATAACGTCCGCTACGTCAAGCCAAGGTCCACCTACATCGCAGCGGGAACATCCTAGATTAAGTAGTCTCACGTAGAATTATTTGAATATACATAGTTTTCTTATTTATAGTGTCATTTATTTATGACTTGTCAAAGTTTGTGTCAGGTTAGTTTCTCTTCTACACCATATTTGAAATTAATAAAGTATTTTATATTATACCCCCTACCCCTATTCGCCCCGGGTTCATCTTACTTATTACAAAATCCAAATAAGTTAGTTTTTCTCAATGAAATTTAGCACTCAAATGCAACTTTATAGTTGGCGTCATCATCATTTTCTCTTCTCACAAGGCTTTACGAGGTTGCACACATTAACAGCACTTAAGACTGCTACGCATCTGAGTACGTATTCATTGTGTAGAAAATGTACTTCTCATTATCGCGCGAAGCCTTATATTCCTTTCCTTAGTGTAAGGTCTGAACCTCGCGCGTTCTGCACGGGTCTAAAAATCGCTTCCCTTTTGAGAAGCACGTTGCTGCTTTTTTGATCTGACGCCGATTCCTCGACAGTAGGCGCAGCCAGGAGGAGAGGAAAACGGAGAGCTTTTCCTTCCTCTTCCACTTCTCAAAATATTCCCTTTTCATCGCGAAAATCACGTTTTTTCTCTTGGAAAATAGCTTTGTCTCTAGAAGTGTCTTGCCCTTCGGAAAAGAGTCAAGGGGCGCCTGTATGTTTACGACAGAATAGAAATCGGATAAAATAACGAGAAATAAGTAGATGCTTACCGAATACCTAAAGGTAAGTTATACCAACGTACCGATTCGAAAACGACGAAACGTTCTGACCACTTTTTCGCTTTCAACCGCAATTACACGGTTGATAAGGTTTCGACTTACCGGCCTCAGCTATTTACAATAAGAGAAACGAATTACACCAAGACCCGTGTGTGTTATCGAGAAAAATCTAATCTCGCCAACGTATTATTCATTAACAAGTTTTCTTTTCTAAGCTATTTGTACACGATATGATAAAGATATTAAACGAATTAACAAGGTATACATAAATCTCAAATGGACGACTGATAGGCTTATTTAAATTAATAATTAGTTTGTTGGTTTTTCTATTCAAACGTGATCGTATTCTCGGATGTCTTCATAAATATATCGTTGTTTCGATTCGTAATGCTGATCCGTGTGTGTGGGGTACGATATAATAATAGGGTGTTTATTAAATGTCTTGTACCTGCATTTTTTTAAATATTCAATCCGTATACGCTCTCGAGAACAGCGCAGCGTACACGATCGGGAATTAATCGAAGTCTCGATTCGCGGTCCGGCAATAAACGATGGGCCGATGAATCGTCGATTCGTAAATATCATGAGTACACGTATCTACATATACTTATGTGTTCGTGAGGAAGTGCCTCAGGCGCGCAGTTTCGAACACCTCTGTCAATCTGATACTCCGCAGCGAGCGAAAAATTTGCGTAGCTTTCGTAATAATCGATTAGAAAGCCGAAAATAAAGTCTGTGACGTTCCAAGTAGAAGGGGGTCATAGCTCCTCCAGGATTTATAGTCGATATTTCACTGAATTCTATCAACGGTCAAGGTACATAAAATGAAATAATCGACTCGATGCCCAATCAGTTATGCTCTAGTTACCCACTTACCCGCGAAAAAGTTACCCAATTGTTACCCTTGGGTTACCCTCAGATTACCCTTGTTCCCCTTTAGTTATCCGGGTAACTGGCGGGATACTACGCAGTTAGGTACCCTCTAGTTATCCTCGGCGAAAAAGTTACTCATTTGTTACCCTCGGTAGGTGCATTTCCTCGCCCCCCCCCACTTACCCAGATTGACTTGAAACATACGCCATTCGTTTGTGCTACGTTTGGGCTGGTTTGTGCTGAAAACCCCATCGTTTGTGCTGCTCCCCTTTCTGAGATATTCGAGAAAACTTTGGGAGGGGGGGCTGGAGAAATGGGAGCCCCCACTTTCTCCTAGGGGATCAAAAATGGTGTCAATCGTTTGTGCTACGTTTGTGCTGGTTTGTGCTGAAAACCCCGTCGTTTGTGCTGCTCCCCTTCCTGAGATACTCGGGAAAACTTCTGGGGGGCTGTAGAAATGGGAGCCCCCACTTTCACCTAGCGGATTGAAAATGGTGTCAATCGTTTGTGCTACGTTTGGGCTGGTTTGTGCTGAAAATTCCGTCGTTTGTGCTGCCCCCCTTCCTAAGTTGTTGAGGTTTATTTTTGGGGGGGCTGAAGAAATGGTCTATGAAAAAGGAGTTAGATAAAGAGTTGAAAGGGGAAAAGTGGATGCAATCGTTTGTGCTCCGTTTGTGCTGGTTTGTGCTGCCATCCATAATCTCCTATACCCCATCGACCCGTCGAGAGGGGGCTCTTTGTCGTACAGTAGGATACGAATCAGGTTTGCCTGAAAATTAAGGAGTAGGCAAACATATATAAGCACTTTTGAAAATTAAAAAAATCAAATTAGAAAACCAGTGATTTGTGAAAAGTGCCAGAAGACGTAGCTCAAAAATGAAAAAGTTGACAGAAAATTTTGAAGAAAAATTTATAATGTTACCTCGTTTTCTATAACTTGCACGAAATTTTGCAATTTAACCTGAAATATGCGCGTTATGTACATAAAATTTCAAGTCGGTACCTATTATATCCGCCTGTATCGCAGTGGCATTGAATTAAATATCGAGAAGTATGGTATGAGTTCTGCAAATTTTTGAGTGCCCTGTGCCTCCACTTCCCAATCAATTCGGGATGAAGATTGGACCGCACTTCATAAAGTAATGTAGGTAAATTCCGGCCTAATTTTGGAAATTTAGAATGGCGTAGTTGGGAGAGTGGAGTAATGCAAGAAAAACTTTGAGAAAATGTAGTCTCAAAATGAAAACTAGGACGAAAAATTTCCGCTAATTATAAATTATTTTATGAATTTTTTCAGGTGAATTTTTTATTTGTCAGTGTTTTTCTCAAATATTTCGGTGCAAATTACGCTAATCTAAAATCCTACAGTATTATTGAAATTTATGTTCTTTACTTTATGAATTGTGATCCAATCTTCATCACTAAGTTGATGGGGGGGGGGGCACATCGGACCCCAAAATTTCACAAACAAATTTCTAGTGGTTTACACTGGCGCTATTGACATGCACGAGTACATATAGGGGCGTAGCGAAAGAGGGATATAGAGCGTCTGACACCCACCCTTGAACTTTCGGCCTTCGAAGTCTGTATTTTTCAGCTAATTTGACCATTAAGTTGGCATTCTCGACCATAAGTTACAAAATTCGTTGTTTTTCGTTTTTTTTATTTTATTTCTTTTTTGCTTGCTTAGAAAACTTTTCCACCGAGGTGACATTCTTGGGCAAGATTTATTCGGTTTCAGCCATTTAGAGTCTACATTTTGGATTATGGACATTAGATGGGCAAAATATAACAGTCATTAACTTTATTTTTCTCTTTCTTTCTTGTTTCGATAAAATTTTTTTAGCTGAGCCGGCATTTACTACTTGTATCCACTTCCTCCCCACCAGGCCTGTAGTCAGGAATTTTTTCAGAGGGTGCAATTGAACTTTCAGGGGGGCAGTCATTAATGTCGATGAATATAAAGACGATGTTTCGTATGGAATTTAATAAATGCAAAGAAAATTATAATTACAAAAAATTAAAAAAAGTAAAAATTTTAAAACAATTGAAGCCTAGATACTGAAATAAACAGTCGGCGGATTCTTGCCGGGGGCAAAGCCGATAGCCAGGGGGGCAATGCCCCCTAGCCCCCCTTGGCTACAGGCCTGCTCCCCACGCCGACAGGTTTCGCTCATGACGCTCCTGTGTATATACGAATACCTCAGGCAATAATCCCTGTATTGTAAATTTTACCGAAATGAGTGTTATATAGTAAACAATTTTTATTCGCCTTATTCAAAGTTAGATCATTATTTGTAGACCTTCCCTATCTGGTCACTGATGCGATACTCGAAAGCATAGTTTTCGAGGCCAGGGGTGCGGTGTCTGGGGAGTCAATTTGGCATACGCGCATCACGATACGCTCCACTAAATATTCATTTTTAGACCAATTTTTCCGGATTTCTCCTCTAGTACGATTTCTCGAACTTCCAACATTTTTCTAGAATGTACATTCTTTGCTCTATTCGATGCCACAAAACTCGACATTATGTATGGAGAAACTCTTTTCATTGTCAAAAAACTTTTTTTAAAACTTAAATTGTTGCTGTGGCAACACTTATGAATATAAATGGATAAAATTCTGCTTCTATTAATTAAATACTAACCTCAGATAATAACTCCCCGCAGTTTCATCGAAATCTGTGGATTTTTAAAAATTTTGCATTTTTTATACTAAATAGCTAATTTATATTACAAATTAATATTAAACTTTGACACTCACCGTGAGACACGTGTCCAAATTATGCGATCGAGCTTAAATTTTTTGACGTATTGAGAGAAATTTCTAGGGCTAGAAGCGCAGATCCGAGAAAATTTTCAAAATAAAGACTACCCTAGTATACATATATGTATACTAACCAAGGGCATGCCACAGGATGAGGGCTTCGTTCCTTCCTCAAAGGTTTTTCAGTTGACCTTAATTGAAACGTTTGTGGCCCGTAGTCGGAAAATTCGGCATGTTCCTGCCTGTTTACATGACTCAATCTAGAAAAAGAAACCTCGAATTTTGTTTTTTTCATTTTGTTTGCAAAATTGGTGGGATTTCTACCTCATTCCCTTCTCCAGTCTTGTCATTTCTGCATACTTCTGAGTAGAACCGTAAGAGCTTAATCTGTGGACAATTGAGGAAGGAGGGCAGACTTCTGATGTGTCGTCAAAGAATGACAGGTTTCCAAATGTGCCGTAAATAGATAGGTATTGAAAATACTTGGTGTAAAATGTGAGTTCGGGTTACATTTTGGCGAAATCAGTTTTTTTTGTTATAAAAATGGGATCTACTTGGTAAAAGGTTTTTTTAGTTTCATGAATCCACTTCAGAAATTAAATGCTCCATACAAAGTATGGGGCAGACAATCCACTAGGTGGAAATATGATATCAATAACTTCCTAAAAAATAAAAAATTTCAAACAATAGCCAAACACAGGCAGGAATCTGAGCGCTTGCGAGATACCTTTGCTCTTTACGGGCCTGGGAGTAGGTGGACCTCACTTTGAGTGTCGCAGTAATAATAAGGTAGAAATATGTTGTAATAATGTATTCCCAATGAAGGTACTTTGAACACGAAGTACGATTGACGTTGCAAAAGCAGAAATAAGAATCAAATGAAAAAAAGGGTGTATGTTACGTTTTATGGCTGTATCACAACAAGAAATAGAAACGTAGTTTTCATTTCTTTTTGTAAAATTTATAAAATGTAACATACGCTTTTCTTTTAGATAACCCTCAATTCATGTTTTTTTTTTTCTGAATAAAGATTCTCATTTTTCTCTTTCAGGTATCTATGCTATTGACGCATTTCTCGGAAGAACTTATAAGAACACATATCTCGTCGATTTGACTTTGGAGTTCATCAACTTAAAAAAGTTAGTTACCCTGCAGAAGAGTCGAAACTCAAACATCACGAAGTCACAACTCGCCTAAATTAGTTCTGCTCAAAGATGTTCGAAACTGTTGGCTGCTGCCCAGAAAAATTCTTCAATTGGACATCGTGAACGTTACCACCAAGCCGTTTTCTCGTATTTCATTGACAACTTCGTATAAATAGTTGTATATCGTTGTATTCCTTACAAATCGAATGTAGGCAACTTTAATCACGCGTCTCGAACTGTCCCCCCAACTGCACCGGTCACGCATCACGGTTTCGTGAATTCTATTCTAGCTAAATTATCGCCCAGGGCCGCTGGTATTCTTCACACCGAGTATTTCTCGAACCACTAAAATGATTTATATTTCATCTTGCCTCAACACTCCGATTCGGATGTATCACCAAGATCCACGGGTACGACTTCCTCGAAATTCTCCGATCTCGACCACGATGTTGTTTCTTCCCCGCCGAATCAAAACCGGATGAACGGCGTTTGGAAACCGCCAAGATTGAATTATCAACTCCAAAATTGAAACGTTACGCAAGCGTCAACAATTATTGTATACGAACTGGCAATTAAAACGTAGCCATTATCAGCACCTCGATCAGGTTGCGCTCTCAATGCGAAATTACAATCGCCGAAAAATGATCCGTATTCTTCGGCTACAAAGTAGAATAATATTAAAATTTATAGCAGCCCCTGGCGACCACAACTCTGACCCAGAGCTGCGACTGCGACTGCTCCCCCGAACACCCACGTCCAGATGAGTATACAAATCAGCGTTTAATTCGATACGGCGAAAAGGCAATAATTAATTCCCCGTGTCCGTGTGTGATAGCGATAACCGATGTAGTTCCATTATTAAGACTCGTCTACAGAGGAAGTAAATGAATGGAGAGAAACTGAGAAAGGAAGAAAGAAAAAAATATTAGCATTACAGAACAACTATTTATTACCATTCGATGATGGCTTGTGTAAATGATATCACCTCACGGTTATTGGCTGATATTTATTTATGGTCGAAGTCACGCCTATTTTTATCTTTCGTGAGTGACGTGCAGAAGGCGAGATACGAGTATAACTGCCGGACACTCCGAAGAAATTCCGCGTTCTGGGCTCGCTTTTGAAAGCAGAAAATGCTTTTCACGTTGGGGCCGAAAGTATGAAGGTCAGGAGATTGAACTTCCTTCCTGTAAATGGTAAAAACAGAAAAATCGCAAATAGATCAGATAACACTTAATAACACAATGGGGCTTCGTTTATTGTCTTCTTGGTCCTCTTGTCGACACTCGTGCTGCTAGGCACTGCTCATCTCGATTGCTGTTTGCCTCGCTAGCTTCCATATTGGCTAACTAACTTGCAATTTTTACCTAACACCTGTCTGCCTGTCTACTTCTCTTTTTCAATTTTACTCTCAACCGGAGCCCTGGAAACCGACCTTTCGAGCATTACTTCAGAGACGTCGGGGAGGGTGTTAGGGCTGTCTTAGCCCTCTTCTCGTGTTGCCGAAAAACAGGCCTAGGTCGAAATGTGGCGAGTTGCTACGTGGGCTCGAACCCGGGACCTCCGGATTCCGAGACCGGCGCACTATCCCCTCAGCCAATCAGACCGCCTGCCTGTCTACTTGCCTGATTGCATATCTGTGTGTCTGCATGTCCGTTTGTCTTCCTGTTTAACCATCGGCCTGTCTGCCTACTATCCTGTTTGACTTTCTGGCAAGTAAGGTGTTTCCCTGTCTATCTGTTTGCCTATTTCTCTTACAGGCAGATGGTGCATAGCTGTCTGTCATTCTGGGAAATTGTCTGTGTTTCTGTGCGATAGAATGTAGAGGGGTTTGGTGCAATCCGGCGCGGATGATTCGGCGCAACCAATTTGGCGCAAAATAAGTTGAAGATAGACGCGCAGTTAGAAGATCTGATGAACTACTTCGAGAATACGTATATTGGGCGACCTCTCACGGCAGGAAGAAATAACCCACGATTTCGTATTCCGTAGTGAAATGTTTACCAAGGAACTCTAGATAAAGATCCGCGTACTAATAACTGTGCCATCGGCGTGTGCAGGTCGAATTTGGTTTCTCGCACCCTAGCCGGGCACAGAGGGCGTGGGATGTACACTATACACACACCTAGAGAGTGCCACGGTGTAACCTTAACTGAAAAAGAAGAAGCACGTAGACCGCGAGGAATGAATAAAAAAAATTGTTGTTGACTACGATAGCAGAAGGATGACCATCGAATACCTGTGAGCGATAGCGCATATTTCGTAGGAATGCATTGTCGAAAAATAAGGGGGGGGGGTTATGATTTTAACATATTAGTTTAGTTTAGTTTATTATAATAAATCTTTCTTTTGAAATTCATCTTTTAGAGAAATTTTTTCGCGCCGAATCCGCTGCGCCAAATCGTCCGCACCCAATTAAACGGCACCCAATGTAGAGATACCAGGTTTGTCCCTCCAATTTTCCTGATTTTCCAGGTCGGTAAACCAACCAGCATGTTTAGGAGATGAGAGAATGTGTGATATCATCCGAAAAAGTAAAGACAAGTCAAGATGGTCCTTATTTTGGTAAAAACGGTATTTTTTGGAGCACCAGTTATCTAGTTTTCGCTACAGAAAATTTTTTTCTCGGTGATCAATAAATAGGCCTGTTTTGTTGTCAGATGACAACAAGATCTGAAGAGTTGGACCCTTTCCCGATGATTTCATCAAATCATGTTTAGCGAGTGACAATTAGCAAATTTAAATCATCATCAGTTGGCAAAATTAAACTAAAATTAACATCTGCGTTTTTTTTGTAGGGGGGGCTGTTATAATTTTGAAAATTTGTGTGAGTTGGCAGACATGAGATCATCAATTAGCAAAACTCTAATTTCGTAACGTAATGATCGTAGTATCTGAGAGATCGCCCCCCTTCATCATCAAATTAAACTTAGACCAACGGGCGAATGAGCCATAATACAGCTAGGGAGGTATCGAAGACAATTTCTAGAGGGGAGTCGAGAAGAATTAATTTTCCCTACTGAAAATAAAAATTATCGATTTCCCGAACTGTCGAAAAATTTTGAAATGACAAGCAAAAGAAAAACAACATTTTTACAATTTAGCCATCTGATTTCGCCAACAGAGTGTTAGTTTTGCTAAACTGGCCAACTCCGGTAAATGTCTGGGGGAGGCTCCCCATATACTCCCTCATTGTCTTTGAAGCAGCTATAACAGCATCAGAATGACTCTTAACAGCAATCAACTCATTTGATAACAGATTTCAAAAACTTACTATTTTTATGGAAAATGAATTAGCTTGCTAATAATTTGTCATTAAATTTCAAGCTGAATAATTTCATGTCGCAAAGAGGAGCTGGAAATAGAGGAGAACGTTAAAAGAAATCCTTTTTTTCTTACTTTGAATATTGGTCAATCAAAATTAAATTAAAACAAGGGTATTTCAAAAGAAATTTGTTCTTGCTGACTTTTAACAGAGAGAAAATTCAAGCTGGAGACCTTGTCGTTCTAGGGGGGGGGGGGTTAAAATTCGAAGCAGCTACCTACGTATATAATTGTATCTTCCTTGCCTTGAATCAAAGTCTAGGGAAATGAAGACCAGATCAATCTCCCCCCATCAAAATTTTCAAAGTTTGAGATAAACACTGTTCTTCAGAGTTGTAGCGAAAGCTAAGTTTTGAGTTCTTTATCTTTGAGGGAGGAAAAAGGCTGGGCTGCTGCCTTTTACTAAATTTGCGTGAAAAAGTATAAACTTCTCCGGAAAACACATTTTCTCGAATTCTTAATTGAATTTTCGTAATTTGTAAAATACTCGTACTTGCAATATTCTCAGAAAAAGAGAAAATTTTCCGAAGGAATTCAAAATCTGCTGAAGCATACGAATTAATTCGATTTTTCGTCCCGAGATAGTGCCCTTCTGTGTGTATCGTTGCATATAGGGACACCTCCGAGATTTTTTTCTCAGAGGGAACCAAAAATTGACTTCGATCAGAAATTAGATGAAAGTGCTACCGGTATGCGGAATTAATGAAAAACTCCTGAAATTTAAAGACAATAAGGAAACAAGAGTACAAAAAGTGTACTTGCGAGCGAAGCGAGCTTAAAATAGTGAAAACTGAGAACAAAAAATGAGCACGAGAATAGTCGTTTTCTTCACTTATTGTGTCTTATTTGACATAGAACGCAAAATTTCGGGCGGAGGGTCGGGAAAAGCTGCCCTGGATCTGCGCCTATGGTTGAAAATTTTGTCTCACGTAAAAGGCGAAGGGGTGTTAACATTGAAATTTCTCCCTCTTTCGCTGCCTTGGGGATTGAGGATGACTCCAGATGGGCAAAACTAACTCAGAATTCTTACATATTCGTATTCAATTTCGAAGACTAGATTATAATTTTGATCCGTGGTCGATTTTGGACTCTGAAATTTAAGTTCAATGTTCATAAAAATGTCGATTTTTACAGTTTTATCATTTCGACATTATATTTTTTCTTTCATATTAGAAAACCTATGTTAAGCGGAATTCGAAGTTTTTCCTTTATATCTCCATGCAGTGAAGAAGAGTATTTTGAAATCGTTTGTACATTTGAATTTGATTTAACATACGCTGACCTGCTTTCAAATGACTTGAGACATCAGAAAGAAAAGCTGTAAGCATTGATATATTTTGGAATTTTGATTTTAGAAGCCCAGGTCGAAACCGAATGGAAAATTCGATGCAATATTCGAAATCAGATATCAAGTAACCGTTATTCCAATCGTAATTTCCATTCTAGGACAAACGTAAATTACAGAATTCAAAGAAGTCAGTTTTTCCCATGGGTACAGTTTGAGTTGTTTTCCACTCACTGGAATAACGTAGCCGGCCTATTGTTCGAGGGAGTCTAGTCTTAACCAAAGGGGGGCTAGATTTGGAAAAACCACTATTTAACGAAGTCGCAAAGATGAGGAATGGCTCCAGACCCCCTGGCTATGCCACTGACTCACTGTACCACAAAGGAGGAAGGATTTTCGATTTCTTTCCTCAGTCTTATATGCATTTTGAATTGAAACAAATTTCCGTATTGGTAATAGAAAGCGAATTCAATTTTTTCGAAGTACTTGCTACATTCCTAGAATTTCCAAATCGCATTTATCAAGCGGACAACTATAGCCCTGAAATTACGTAATCCGATGTCAAATACTTATAGTAAGTTCTTCTACTTAACTCGCTATTTTTGAAGATCCTGTTTCTTTTATAAAGTTGCCAATTCGAGATTGTCAACGTCAGCACTAAGATTAATACGACGTCACATGTTTATAATTAATTTTTCTGTTCGTGAATGTTGGCTATCCAGTTCAATTTCTCGTACGTAGATTTGTAAAATCGCCAATTTACTCTCTTTAAATTGGCAGACTTCGAAATTCAGTTCCGGTTGTTTCATAACGCCATCAATTTGTCAACTACAGCTGTAGATGCATCAACTCCGAACATTTTCCAACCTATTGAAAGAGGAAGAGGGCCCCTCATTCTAATCGTGCGCTTTCTGAATTTATTAGAACACTGAGAGAAATTTTCTAGTAATGACTAGAATTCTGGTAAGTCACTGACGTTGAGCGATTTTATGTTCTTTTTAACGGAAAATCCGGTAATATTTGCTAGGATCTGGGAAGAATTGTTGTAATTCCATCAAAATGTAGTAGAATTACAGTAATTATAATATTAGAATCTGAGAATAGGTGCTAGAAGTTTCAGTTAGGAGTGCGTGAAATCGCTGAAAGTTACAGACGTACCAGAATTCGTATGGTGTTTGCCGGAACATATTTCTCAGTATATAAATTTTGCAGTCCTGTCATACTGTTGCATTACCCAATAATAGCTTTACTGAGATCAATACACGTGAGGAATCATAAACAGACGTTATTGGCAAAAAATTTAAGATCTGTAGGGGAGTAAAACAGGGAGACCCCTTGTCACCCAACCTCTTCAACGGGGTTCTAGAGGGGATATTTCGGAAATTAAAGTGAAAGAATTACGGCTTGAACATTTTGACGGGAAGAGACTGTCTAACCTAAGGTTTGCGGATGACATGATCTTGTTTAGTAAAAATAAAACTAATTTCCAGAAAATGGCTTCCGCATTGATCAAGGAGAGTGGAAAAGTAGGACTGCAGGTAAATATCTCGGAAACAAAATACACGAGTAACTGTTCAGGCCTAAACTTAGTAAACAATAGGGAAATCGAAAGTGTGAAAGAATATGTCTACCTAGATTAAATAATAATATCATTCGAAGATGAAATGGAGAAGGAATTGCAGATGCGTAGGAGCAAGGCTTGGAAGGGATACTGGGCCCTAAAACAGTTATTCAAAAGCAAAATACAAATAGCTTCAAAAATAAAAATCTTGAACTCATATATCATTCTAATACTAACATATGGTGCCGAAACATGGTCCATGACGAAGAGATAAGCCCAGAAATTACAAACAAAACGGATAAGCATGGAAAAGAGTATACTCGGCATAAGTAAAAACGATAGAATAAAGACCGCGGAGATCATAGTAAGGACAGAAGCAACCGACGTACTGACCACTATAAGGAAGCTGAAAATAAGATCTGCGGAACACTTGGTTAGGATGGATGGGGGAAAATAGGCTAATAGATCAATCGAGTAGACACCCTCCGGCAGGATTAAAAAGAGAGGCAGACTCGCCAAGAGATGGAGGCAGGACTTGGTAGAAAAATATGAGATCCTATGGCAAAGAGCGGCCCAAAACCGGGTGTTCTGGGCAAAGATTGGGGAGGCCTGTGCCCAAGAGTTCCAAAACTGTGGAGGGGCGTGAGAGTGGTGTTTTTATCTAAATCAGGTCTCCTGTAAGGCCAAATCCTACAGGCCGATAAGTCTCGCTCATTATTCATGATAAAAACTTTAGAAAGGCTGATAGACAGACACCTAAGAGAGGTTACCCTGAAAAGGTTCTCACTGCACAAGACCCAGCAAGGATACAGGGCAGACACAGATCAGTAGAGTCATCACTACACTCGCTTGTTATGGCGATTGAGAGAGAGAGATGACTGGCGGAAGTTAAGTCCTGGGAACATTCATGGATATATAGGGAGCAACTGACGCGACCTTCCATGAATCAATAGAAAAAGCCCTGAGGGAAAGGAAGTAAAGGAAAACTTAATAAGCTGGATAATATCTATGCGAAAAGGCAGGGAGATCCAGATCATCTACCAAAAAGAACAAATCCGTGCAACGACCATCAGAGGCTGCCCATAGGGAGGATTACTCCCTCCCCTACTTGGAGCCTAGTGATGGACAGTTTGCTGGATGAGTTGAATGGTCAAAAAATATACACACAAGAAGCTACGCTGATGATTTGGCTGTGGTGGTAACCGGCAAATTTCCGGGAACCGTCGCGTACTCCAATGTGTGGAAAAATGGTGTTCGAAAAAGAATTTCTCGATAAACCTGGACAAAACTGAGATCACTCTTTTCACTCACAAAAGAATGGGCATGAAGTTGATCAAGGTGCAATACAAAGGAAGACCGTTAGCCCTCATAGGAAAGATGAAGTACTTAGGATTATATTTTAGTGTCCATTTTGGAGTGTGAGTGAACTTGATAATATTCCTTTTGTAGGGTGTGCCAATTCACTTTTCCTTCTTCTGTATTCCAGAGCGCTTTCGGCTGTTATGCCATCATCAGTGGAGTACCCTCCGCCACCGCTTCACACTGCTATAGAAGCAGCTGCGATAATGGGGGCTTATCGTCTGGACCAATCAAACCTTTGGCCCCAAAAAACAGGAGACAGTAGGATATGGGAGATGGCGGAGACGATGGACAAATGCGTTGGAGTGCCGCAGGATAGAACCGCTGTGGAGCACTTCTTTGACCAGCCATACCGCGCACTAATACCCATACGGGAGGCTTGGAAAAAGAGGTGGCTAAGCATGAGGAGCATGTGTTGACAGTTTGTAGACGCCTGAAAGAAATTACGAATGCAAAAGGCACTGCCAACTATTCAATGGCAGTGAGTGAGGATGTCACTGTCCTCTAAGCAGAGGTAATGCCGATTACAGTGGCCCTTGAGAGACGCCAGCAGAAGGGCCTTGTTAATAAGCAGATATATTGTATACAGACAGTCAAACGGCTATTAAGGCACTATCGGCACACCAAACTACATCCCTGGTGGAGGCGGACTGCGTTAATAAATTATACACCTTGGCTCAGGAGAACCGTGTCACCGTACTATGGACACCGGGACACTGGGGCATGAAAGGGAACATGATCGCTGACGGAAAATATAATAAAGGACTGGCAACGTCCAGGCCGTGTCTTCCTGCATCATACAGCGTCATAAAATCGAAGGAGAAGGCTTGGATAAATAAGCAGATGGAAATGCACCGGCAGATGAAATAGCCAGTGGCATGAAAGTCAGTAAAGCACTGATACGGGGCGCCCCCAGTAAGTACGCCAAGTTCTTACTAGGGCTTGACAGGAAACCTGCAAGACTCATGGTCAGACTGCTAACTGGTCATGGGGCCGGTATAAAATAAGAGTGGAGAAAAAGCGGCTTCCGTTCTGTAGGTACTGTGGAGAAGAGGAAGAAACCTCGATCCAGATCATATGTCAATGTGCAGCAGTAGCCGGGATAAGACACGAAGCACTGGGACTAAAGTATCCAGCACCCAGTGAAGTTAGAGGGATAGAACTCAGTAAAATTCTCATTTTGGCTATGGACGTACCGATAGGAGGGGGGCTATCTCCCCTGTCAGGAAATTTTTACTCAGCAGTTGGGAAAATTTACCATTTCAGTTAGCCGAAGTTGGGAAATTTCGGTAGAGTGTTGAAAAAATCCAACAAATTAAAAGCTTTTTTTTTTTTTTTTGCTTTGACACTTCGGAATTTTGAGTTGAATCAGTTGGGACTTCTACACGTTACCCCCCCACCGCTCTTCGGTAAGTGTCCCTGAGCTGATTCTTAACAGCAACTCGAGGAAAAGTGCAAATGGACTACAAAGTCTCAGCACTCGGCGCTACAGCGCCACCTCACACAAATGTACATGTATGTATGCCCTCGAGTGGGCGTTCGGTACACGTACATAAGTTCTTTACTTTTATATTTTTACTCTCAGTCTGAGTTAGTTTATTTTTAAAAGTGTATCGGCAACAAAGGTTATTATTATCATAATCATCACTTCGTCAATTTTCATGTTCGTACTAATTAACGACTCTCTTTTCCTTTTTCCTTTATTTTGGAATTGGTTGATTAACTACTGGAAGTTCGATTTCTCCGAACTCACAATATGCAAATAAGGCTACAATGAAATGTTCCCGATGCTTTTTTTCTTCCATAGCCACACGATGCATCACAAACAGGAGCCTGAGACGGCGATGTTAACACGTGTACGATTCAAAGATAATTTTTGAGTATCTAGCTCCGACATCAGCGCATACGAAAGAGGCAAAGCGGAAGATGTTCGGATGAATTATTACCAATCGAAGTGATAAAATTTGTAATGTAATAGCCGAAAACGACTTGAATTCCCTCTAACGAATATACGAAGGTGATCGAAGTGGACCGAGGACCGAAGTGCTGGATCTGAGTAGGCGGAAAAATATACGTGTTGCGCACGTAGACGAAGAGCTCGTTTATTTACATTTATTTGGAAATTATGTAGTCGTTTTATGCTGGTATCGGAGCGATAGCGACCGTTGATTAGAATGAATAAATTAACGTTAACGGTCGTGTAAAATACGCGTATAAGTGAAAAAAAGGTGAAAAAAAAAATTAAATTAAATCTGCGGAGTGTTAACAACCGGTACATTGTTTATGACAGCGTGCACCTTTGCACCGCCGCGCGTCGATAAATAATAATTATATTTGGGAAATCGAGGATAACGGTTCGAGTATATCCGATGTAGGTACTCGCTGCGGTCTAAGTATGCATTCGAATTACGTGTATAGATGCCTGTATTCGGCATCATTTAGAAAATCACTCGCACTCGTCTCCACGGTCTATCGAATCGAACTTGAAAAGGTCGTCGTCGCCGAGAGAAACCATCCACGCGATTCGGCGACTCGGATCGCGCGGAGCGTGCACCCGCTCACGCCACTGGCCCGTTGAAAGAAAGTCTGAAAGGTGAAGCAGAGGTGTCTGAGGTGCGACGATCGCTCTTCGATGTCCTCGTACACTGATGAAGTCACCATCGCTAGCGATCGTGTACCTACATACGCCGCGCTCGATACCTTCGAGTAAATCCCTCCACTTAGAGGTGTTAAATTCGAAATCAAAATTATCTTCGCGGATGTTGAAAAAAAAAAATCTTATAAGTCGCCGCCGACTCGAATAAATATCGGAATTAAATCCGTATTTATGTTTTTATTCGACTCGCGTATGTTCTGGCCGACCGCGACCACTCCTACGAGTATTTATTTTTTTTTCTTTTCTAGAATTCAAAAATGAAGATATTTTCAAACGGTGGCGACAAAAGCGCGCGCGAAAGCACGCGGCGATTTGGCGTTTTAATCGATGCCAACATTCTGTATCGTTCGTACATCTATACGCTGTACCTGAACGTGGAAAAAAACACCTACGTGCAATTTCATAAAGTAATTCGCCAATTTTACAAGGCTCGTAAATAGCGGCGACGGCGAGACTCGCGTGAAGATACTCTAGAAGCGTTCATTAGCAAGTTAAGCACGAGTAATTACGGCGAGAACGAATTTTAAACTGGCTTTTATACGAATACGTGTGCGCTATGTACACCTTCACAGGTATGTCTCCTATCTCATCTCGCTCCCCTCCCCCACTCTCTCCCTCATGTAACTATATCTTAGTCGGCTTAATGTATGGGTATCGATTTCATTTCGCCTGACGTCGTCGTAATTATGTTATTTAATTGTTATTCTAGCGTAATACGGTCCGAAGATCAAAAGGCGATGCTAAGAGCACGAGCTGGATTCATCGAGGCATAAAATATTACCTACTTCTTGGCTGAATCTTGGCCAGGTTCGGCCATTTTCATTTTCTTCTGCCCCCTTCCGAAATTCGTCTACGGTTCACCCTATAGTCGCTTCGCAGTACCACCCCCGCGCTGATACTGATTTTCCTCATGTTCAACACTTACTAGCTGCGTTCGTTTAAACGTCAAAAGTGTACCCTGGTGTACACTAGGTGCGCGCAACTTTACACCTACTCATGAGCAGGTGTGAAAAGTGTATACACTTTCCTACACTTCAGTGTACAATCGGAATACACGAGTCTAAACGAACACCGTGCACCTTTACACTCAGTGTATCCTGATCTAAACGAACACACATTTATACACTGAGTGCAAAAGTGTATACACTGAGTGTATAAACGAACGCAGCTACTTAGTCGCTCTGCGGTTGAGTGGTTAACGTGCCCTCTCCACAATCCTTGCACCTCGCATTCGAGTACCAGCAGCGCCGAAAGGCTAGTGATATTCGACTCCTCCACAAACATCCTAGCGAACAGAGCGACTACAGTGTCAATCGAGGTGGGAAGATAACGCGCCCTGTGACACCGCCATTTGGACTGAACAAGGAATTCGCAGGGCATGTTACCACCAGGTCAAAAAGATTCAATACTGTGCATGCGCGCATTGTAGACAGCTTATTCAACGCTGTGAAAACACGTGGCTGGTAAGCGAACTCCGTCTGCACAAGGCACAAAGAAGGATAACTCTAAGGCAACAAGCTGTGGGAAAAGCAATGGCAAACTACTGCGACTAACCCTGCCAGGAAAGTCGTGCATCAGAAACTGTGACGTGTCTATGTCCGGCAATGGGCACGACACTCAGAAGAGGAAGCCTTTACCAGAAGTGCTTTGCCTTCATCCCAACAGCTTTGCGGCTCAAACATCTGGCTTGCACTCCCTTCACTTATGCTAGTGTCTCACATTCTGCGTTCCTGCTGCCTGTTTGTTTCGCCCCCTGGCCTTTCCATAGAAACCCTGTCACACCTCAACGCCGAAAGAAATCGCATTTCCAGTATAAATTCTACAGGCGTTACGTGTCTGGCTTCTTGTCTGTCAGATTTCCTGGTTCTGCATAATTTTAGCATTTCATATGCTCTTACTATACCGGGTATACTTTGTCGCGTTTCGGGACCGCGGGGGCTAGCGAAACGCGCATTCCGGGGGAGTATGCGTGTTGAAGCCGCGAGGATGGATGACCTCGCGGGACACATTACGTGAACGGAGACTCGAAAACGCGGACATCTTTGACAACGAGTAATAATCACGACACGAGGGTTGGGGTAGAGATAAGTATATTTTACACTTTACTTTACACAATACTAAACTGCGCGGACGACAGATATCTTTAAGAATTACACTACAAGTTAAGTACGCAACTGTCACGGAACACGACGAAAATGGTAGACGACGGAAATGTACACGGGGGTAGGAAGCGAGTTCTCCCCAACAAACGCACTAACGATTGCACACAGCGAAGCACAGTCGAGGCACGACGCGAATACTTCCTACTGCGGATTACGACAAGGGGATAGGACAGTCGGAGGAGTCGGGGTGCTCTGGTCTCCAGGCAGTCACCCGATAGATGGAGGAGGAGTGGGGGTGCTCTGGTCTCCAGGCAGCCACCCGATAGAAGGAGGAGGAGTCGAGGTGCTCTGGTCTCCAGGCAGCCAGCCGAAAGAAGGAGGAGGAGTCGGGGTGCTCTGGTCTCCAGACAGCCAGCCGAAAGAAAGAGGAGGAAATAGCGAGAACAGCACAAAAGCGAAAGAAAGCAGGTTAACTTGTCGCAATACTAGCTTGCCCCAGTTGGCGTTGACTACCCTAATTTCTCCGGGTACTTAAATAGGCAGGAGCATCAGATTTCGTCCGCGAGTAGCAAACGAACCACCCTCATACCACGAAATCACCCTCGCGGTAGGAAGCTGTTTCGCGTGACACAAAATTGTTCTCTCAATAGCTGAAACGCGAGACCAGTTTCGTGACTCTTCTTCTAGCGGTGGTGGAGTCGTGAAGTATTTACTCGCCCGAGTAAACAGAGTACGCGCGTACGTAACAACTTGAGCGAAAACCGTAAACTGTAACGCCCCCCCCCCCGTAACGGCCTCCCGGAATGCTCCTGTTACTATGACGTCAAACTACTGAGTATACGTAAGCGAAAACCGTAACGCCCCCTCCCCCCTTGTAACGCTTCTGTTACTATGACGTCATACTAGTGAGTATAAGGCTTTTCCCTCTAAGGCGGTTGCCTACCCGCTCACCTGACTTCTTATCAACTTTATAGGCAGTTTAACATTGGCTCTTATGGAGAAAACACAAAAACGTTATTTTCTCAAAAAATATCGAGTTTTAGAAGAAATAAAGAGGAACAAAGTGGAAGCCCTTATCATTTCCTTTCAGCAGACTCCTATTTCACATCTTTTGGTTGAACTTTTTTTTCTCCCATAACGCTCTGTATTGATATTTTATCAACCTTGTAGGCAAATTACGGCAAACGATAGGCAACCGCCTTCTTATACTTGAGCGAAAATTGTGTTTATACATTTCCATGGAAATTTATTTCTTCCAGCCAGGGGTATACTTGAGCGAAAATCGTAACGCCCCCCTCGACACGCCCCCCGACGTCCTTTCGAGCATTACCTCAGAGACGTCGGGGTTCTCTTCTCATTTCCAATTTAGTTAAGCTTACATTTCTTTAGTTCTTCATGGTGACAATTCAGTTCAGTGGTTGAAATTTCCATTTTCTTCCAGCCATGGATATACTTGAGCGAAAACCGTAACGCTCTCCCTGACACGCTCCCCCGACATAAATTCAGTGGTTGATACTTGTTGCGCCTTGCTACGCGACTGCAGCCTACCGCCGTGTTGTTAATAGAAATTTCCAAGAAAAAACTTTCTTGTTAGGGTACGAAAGCATATAAAATGTTACACTACGTGTCTCTGTAGGAGACATGTTTTTTAAGTTCCCTTCTCCCCTCCCCTCCCCCTTCAGACTTCACTGGTTTTATGCAATTTTTTTTCAATAGAAAATTGTCAAGAATAATTGTTTCTAGTCGAAATTTTGTTCTTTTTGATTAAGAATTGTTGTTTTTGATCAAAATTTAGGAACTTTTAAATTAAAAATGGTCGAAAATTATCATTTTTGGTTGAAATTTTGCCTTTCTTTTTTATTAAAGTTAGTCTAATAATAATGTTTTTGATTGAAATTTTGTCCTAAAAATGGTCAAAAATGATTGTTTTCAATAGAAATTTCGTCGTTCGTTGATGAAAACTGGTTAGTTTCGGTCAAAATTTAATATGTAATTTTTAAATTTAAGATAGTCAAAGTTTGTCATTATTCGTCGAAATTTGGTAATTTTTAGATTAAAAATGGTAGGTAAAAATGATTGTTTTTGGTCAAAATTTTTTTGAATGAAGATGGTCAAAACTTATTGCTTTTTCACACTGAATCCAAATATCGCATAAAAAAAAAAAATTTTAGCCACATTTTCTTCTATATTTTCGTATCGTGATTTTCAGTCTTTCATTAGCCGAACTTTGGGTACGTGTACTCACTTGTTCAGTGGGTCACTTATTGAGTATTCGCCTTCGATAGGTTACGTAGGATTAGTCAGTACTCACTACATGTTAAGTCAATGCTCGATTGAAACAACTGTCTTGTGGACCTGATGGTACTCAGAAGGTAGTTCTGAGGGGGAGTGCTATTCAGAGTTTGGGGAAGCCAAGCTCAGGCGATGATGTGCTTCTTCTGCTGACCTCCTCGCTAGTGATGTGTCGGTAGTTCATGTACTAGTTCATTTGAACTAAACATCACGTTGAACTAAACGACCGAGACCTAAACGTTTAAAGTACCTAGTTCACAGAATGAACTGAACTACCGAAATTGACCGAAACAAACTGAATGAAGAAAGTAACGAATGAGAACGAAACCGAAATGTGAAATGAACTGCGGAGAAGACCGTATGATCGACATCGATGTTCGGTGATCAGAATGATCAGATTACCGAGATTGAAATAGGATAATGAAGGGTGCGTGCCAACTCTCGCGCATACCTATATTCTTCTACCTTCATCTCCATTCACACGTTCCAGGAGAAATGTTTACGTAGAACAGTATTTAAATTCCATGTTGTATGGGTCCTTTTTCTAGGGCGCGAAACCCATTTTAAGTAACTTTAATACAGATAACTTAAATAATGATCATAAAACCTGTAAATCAATATTAAACAAACAAAACACAGAAGAAATATTAAAAGAGCAAAAGATTACTACTGAAAAAGTTCTACCAAGCGGAAGACAGCACACAACAGGTTAAATCACCGTGCGGTGTAACTACTACTGCTTTGTAAATGTGTTGACAGATTATTCAGTGCGTTTCGGACAGTTTGAACTAAATGACCTAAATGACCTAAATGAACTAAACATTTTACCTAAACATTCTGAAGACCGAGACCGAATGAACTAGACATACTAGATGACCTAAAATTCCCATCACTACTCCTCGCCTTGAAGCTCTCTCAAGTGTGTCCCCTTTATGGAGCGGGATTGTTAGGACGACTCAGCTCTGAAGCGTCTGCACGGTGAGGAAGGTCAGCTCCGACACACATCGTTGATCTGGTGGCATGCTAGATCAGGGACAGGTCTCTCGTCATCTGCGGCATGTGCTGGGTTCTCGAGCCGCCACAGGCTCTTAACCACTCCTCGCATATACCGTAGGTGCTGACGGTTCACTCTTGTCCAGTCATCCGACCTCCCGTCGTCAGCCCGCCGGATACACTTTCGAAACACATGCCGAGGTGTCTCAGGGCCAACACCGCAGGGGCACCGTGTCGAGAATTTTTCAAATTTTTGATTTCAATTCTGTTCACGTTTTCTTCACTTCGTTGAAAATTACATCAGGTTGAGAAATTTTCGACCTCAACTCCATTCACATTTTCTTCACTGTGTTGAAGATTACGTCAGGTTAACGGTGATAGTGGAGAAAATAATTGGCTGATTTCTGTGGCGTAGCGGTAAGAACTCGGCTTCCTAACCCGAAGGCATCGGGTTCGATTCCAAACGCCGGCATCGTTATCAGTAATGCAAGAAAGAACTCGTCACACATTCTAACTCCGCATTCTGATAACATACACAGAGTCACAACCACTTACAGCAGAGGCTTCCGAGAAGTGTGTAATAGGTCGCCAGTATCTGAAAGCTGTAAATGGGTAAGGCGCTACCTGCCGGTGTCGTTGAACTCACTTCGTGTGGCTTCAATCTCTTGAACCTTCTCCTGTCATTGCTGGTATCTTGGAGCTTGATCGCAGTGATGTTCGGGTGGTTGTGGAGTCGGTGGTCGTATCCCTTCGCATAGGTTTTGATCACCTGGTCAATCTCCGGAACTTTTAGGTCTCGATGGAGGAGAGTGTTCGTTACGTACCGTCATAAGCCACGGGGCTAGTGATACGAGTATTCGACAGGGAGATAGCGCAGTTGACCTAGGCCGATTCCTGGCAAGAAGAGAAGCGGGCTAAGGCTCTAAGAGGCTCCCCGATGTTCCTGAGGTAATGCTCGAAGGGGTGGTTCCAGGGCTCGGGTGAGAGCAAATGAAAAGAGAAATCTGAAGAAATTTTCTGGCTAAAATGACATATTTGGACGTATAAAATCAAAGGGGTATCTTACTACCTATCAGGCGTTACCAAGGAATGCGCAAAACTTCGAAAGAAGAGGTAAAGTATTTTAGCACAATTGAGAGTATTTATGACTGTTTATGCTCTTCAACTCGTCGTTGGGAGATCCTAACGGAACACATGGGTAAAAAAGTTGTAAAATGATTATAGTACAAGGTGGTTCAGCGGAATAGGTGCTACTCGCCTTCTTCGTTATGACGCCAAAGAAATATACGACGCTTTAGCTGAGATTAGCGAAAATGTGACTTTTGAAGCCAGTACTAGGTGCGAAGCTGAGGCATTATCTAAAAAAATGCTAACATTATTTTCATTTTGTTGTTGAACCATTCTATGGCATTCAATTTTAAATTAAATCAGTTGATAAGCAAAGCATTGCAGAATATCAATACGAATATTTCTTAAAAATACGCTGACATTTCCAGAAAACTTTCGATCTGATGAAACATAATGAAGAAATTATTTGCGAAGCCGAATTGTAAGTCAAAAATTTGAGCATTAAAAAAACATTTCCTGCGGCCGTACCTAATAGATGGCGAAAAAAGAAGAAAATGTTGTCATATGAGGCCTCTGATGAGCTTATTGTAGATCCAAAACAGAAATTTAAAATTGTGTGTGTTTTTACTATCATGGATGCTGCTACCACATCTGTTAATGAAGGATTTGAACAACTCCGTGATTATGAAAGTGTTTTCAGATTCCTATATGACATTGGCTCGTTGACAAATTTTACCATTAACGGACACATTACAATGACTTATGTGCGGCTCTAACTGAAGATTAAGACAGTGATATTGATAGTATACAACTATCTGACGAATTATCAACTTTAATAACGTTGACTGAACCCAACACTTCACCTGTCGAAGTATTAACCTTCGTAGCAAGAAACGATTTTTCCCACCGAATACGACAGTTGCGTTAAGAATACTTCTAAAACTACCAATTACAGTGGCTCATGGTAAACGTAGGTTTTAAAAACTAAAGCGGATTAAGACATACCTCCGATCGAATATTGGACAGGAGCCTCTTTCAGATCTTTCCCTTATGGTTATTGAAAGCGAAATAGCGAAGGAAATAAACCCAAATCAACTTAAAGAACATTATCCACGAATCTGCTTTAGTAAAAGCTTGTAAATTTATGGTAGTACGTTAATTTTACAACTGTTGAATGTCGTGTTTCGTTTCATACTTAAATATAAAAAATTATTGTGAAAAAATTGTAATTCTCATTGCTATGGGCGGCAAAACAATATGTTGTCTGCGACTCTGAAAAATCTCACACCTGGGCTGGCTAACGCACTCGAGAGAAAGAAATTAAAATAATAGAAATACAGGTCAGTACCAACTCAGTAATAAAATCTAAGAAATTTATAATATAGTTAATTCTCGTAAATCATCGATTCGAACAAGTTATGCCGAAGTCATCATCACCAGTCAACAAAATTTGAGTTGAAATTATCGAAACAGTTATTTCGTAGACTGACAACAAATGTTTGTTCGTCGTTGGGTCCGAATCCCAAAGCCGAGTTGACCATGGACGTAGGATGAGAAATAATATCTTTTAGTATAAATATCCTTAAAATTGTAAAATTATAAATAAAAATAAGTTGTATTCGAAATTTTGATTTCTTCTAGTTAACGTCTTCTATAAAGGAACAAAATTTAGACAAAGCCTTTTTCCTTTAGTATTGAAGTAACTCCCTTCAGGTTTAAACGATCCAGCATCATCTTCAGAGACACAAATTTACATCTCATTGATCGATTGATCGCTGTCCCAGCTATTTCGGCGCTGCACGTACAATGCAAGGCACCCGCGTGACCTCTGAAACCGCCTGCACCAGGAAGAAATCCATCTTCACTAGTTTTTCTGCACCTCTCTGAGGGCTCCGATGAGTGAAGCCTTCAGCTAAAATGCTACAGTATGTAGCGTTTTATAGAACAGCAGTCTCTGGAACAGAGGTTCCTTCTTTCTACCTGAAACATCCTAGCGAACTGAGCGATCGCAGAACCAACTGATGTGGACAGATTGCGTTCTGTGCAGTTCCACACAAATTCTTCGGAATAAGACATACTCGTAGACCACGTGTTGTGTGTGGCTCGTGTGTCGCTTTCTCAACGTAATGACACACATGGCAAGTAACGAATCAGGTACGCGTACAGTCTTCGACATGGAGCAGGAAATACTCTAATGCTTCAGACCGCGAGAAAAGCAAAGGCAAACCAACCTGCCATGAAAGCTCCGCGACTGACCTGAGACTGAGGAGGTTGCCCTCAAATCTTGTCATGCCCGAAGCTTCCAACAGCTGTTACTCGTAACCTGGCTTAGTTTCCGAGCAGATATTGTGCAGTTCTCTGATCTGTACCAAGGGACCACCATAAGAACCACGGCTGCGAAACAGCGCTTCCAACCGGGTGCGCGTGTGCTCGCGACAGAAGTAAAAACGATACGAGTGTCTGCACTGAGTTGAATGCCCATCGAAACCAAAAGTGATACGATTTGACGATTCCAGCACGTCACACCGGCGTGGTCTGTGCCGGCAAAAGCGGCTACCGGCTACCGGTTACAATCACGTCCTATCAGAAGCCGCACATCGCATCGCATGTTGCCATATAAACTTTATTGCGTTCCTCGGCTACGCGCTACGCTCGTAGATCGTCTTCGGCCGCGCTCATCCGGCATGTGAGTCGCGTACTCGACCGGATGACCAAACGTGCCACGTTACGAAATGCCCCGAATTGATATTCTTTTCGGGCTCCGTTATTGGTTCATACCGTAATTCATTCATTTATCTATTCTGAAACAATAGCACCGGAAATCTCGTTTTCAAGGTCTTCTTATTACGAGTATTCCATATGAAGCTAAACTGATCGTCGCTTCGTAGAATGTACAATTGGACCGCATCCGATCGAGCTCGCACCGCTTCACATTAGGCTCTATGTCCAAGAATGCGACGAAGACGGCGACGATTATAAGGCACCTATCGACTGATGCTCGCTGCTTAGTATACCTTCTTCAGTCGCGAGTGTACATCGAGGATGCGGTTGCCAAATGACAGCGCTGGCAGACCTGTACGATACATTTCTTCGCATGTGCACGCAGAGCGAACGCGGAATTCGTAATTAGCGCAGAATCTACATCCGTACAAAGTGTACGAATGGTGGAGTCGGGCCGCAATGTCACAGTGTTAGTGTCACAGAGCACACTTGTAACGTTGGTGCGAATACGTGATGATGTGATCACGAACAGGTTCTACAAAGAAGTCTGTCAATATGATTAGCAAGTCCTGCGTCGTTTGGTTTGAGCAAAGGATTTTTAGTTGTTTGGAAGTAAGCAGTCTGCAGACAGATGTTGACACGATTAACAGTTGGGTAACAAATAAAATACTCACGGCTTCCGAAATTACCTCAAAATCTTCCTCAAACACAGCAAACCACATAGAAAATTACGACCCGAAAACAGAAATTAAAGACTTGATTAAAAAAAGAGACAGACTCAGATACAAAAAGAACAAATCGCCTCGCGATAAAATCGAACTAAATATTCTATGTAAGCTAACGAAAAAACGCTTACGCGAAATTGCGAAAGAAAAGGAAGATGAGCAAATCAGGGAAATCTTAGAATCATCTAAAAGTACCAAAAAAATAAAAAAGTTAAAATCACTGGGATCTCACTGGATTCCGTTCGTTTACGATAAATCAGGTAACAAAAAGTACTCAAGAGATGACATTAATAAAACAGCTACCTCATTCTACGCAGGACAACCCGGAAGAACCACAAGTAGTAGCAAGTTCAGACGACGAGTCTTTGATTGAAACGGTGCCGGCTTTTTTAGCTGATGAAGTTGAAAAAGTCTTAAAAAGTTTAAGCAATAACAAAGCTTCGGGCGATGACCAAATCACAAACGAACATTTGAAATACGGGTCTAAAGATAAACTATTAAATTTTCTCACCAAATTTTTTAACAAAGTACTACGCGACAAAAATATCCCGGAGAGTTGGAGAAAATCCGATATTATTTTAATACATAAAAAAGGCGATAGACATAGGATCGATAACTACAGGCCGATCAGCCTTAGCTCGACGTTATCGAAAATTTTCTCTAAACTCATCGAAAGCAGAATAAAGGGGACCATAGATGAACAACAACCCCACGAACAAGCAGGCTTCAGTAAACGAATACCAGATGGACCTCCACCTCGCCTTCGTGGACTTTAGAAAGGCCTTTGACTCGCTGAACCACGACTTCATGTTAAACGCTTTAAAACGTCAAGGAATTCCAAGCACATACGTTAAGCTTATTCAAGAAATGTACACGAACCTAAAAGCAAGAATTTTGACAGAGAGGAGGGGGGAATACTTTGATATTAAAAAAGGGGTAAAACAGGGAGATCCACTCTCGCCGGACCTTTTCTGCTGCTCGTTAGAAGAGGTATTTAGAAACCTAAATTGGGAAAACCGGGGGATCAAAATTAATGGAGAAAAATTGAATAACCTAAGATTTGCAGACGATATTGTACTCATCTCAGACAATTTAAACGATCTCTACGAAATGTTGAACGAATTAAAAGAAGCTAGTCAGGAAGCAGGTCTGATTATAAATTTTTCGAAAACAAAAATCATGTCTAACGCGATAAAAGCAGATAACATAGAAATAGGAGAAGACGAAATCGAATGCGTTGAAAACACAAATTATCTGGGCCAAATTATATCGTTAGAAAACAAAACAGAAAAGGAAATTAATAATCGAATCGCATTAGGTTGGAAAAAATTTTGGTCACTAAAATACATTCTAAAAGGAAACTTCTCGGTTCAAAATAAAATCGAAATCATAAACAGCTGTGTTCTACTGGTAATATCTTACGGATCCCAAACTTGGTCTATGAACAAAAAAACAAGAACGAAACTTCACGGTACGCAAAACGCCATGACACGATCAATAGCAGGTGTTAAGCTAAAGGACCGTATAAGGATTTCGGATTTGAAACGCAAATTCAAAGGAATTAGAGATTTTGTGCACGAATGCAGAAGGAGAAAATGGGAATGGGGGGGGGGTCATATAATCAGAGCCTGCGATGGTAGATGGGGAACAGAATCCTATTCTGGTTCAGGGAAAACGAAAGGAGAATAGGTCGTCCAAGAGCGAGATGGAGGGATGAGATCGCGGAATTCATTCAGGATTATCAATTTCACCGGGTAGCGCGGGACCGGGCCAAATGGGCTCGGCTAAAGGAGTCTTTTGCCCAACAAATGGGCTTGGCGCGAGTAGGATTATGATTATACTATGTTAAATGCTAAACTATATGATTTCTCGCCAATAAAAGATAAAAGTAAAAAAAAAAAAAATCAGTCTGCAGTCAGTTTGCGGCTAAAATAATAGCGTAGCTAGTCTAGGGGGTCTTGCTTTGACTAAAGGGGGCCGGAATATTAAAGGAAGTGCTAGAATTAGAAAAACCACTATTTGACAGAGTCGTAAAGGGGAAATCCAGACTTCCCTTGGCTACGCCACTGGGCTGAAATACAGAAGACAAATGAGTTAGCTTCATTCTAACACCTCATAGCCCGAAAATTCAGTTTTAAAAAGAAACTCGAGAATATTTCAAGAATAAGTCTTTGAATAATAGAGATGAGAAAACTGGATTATGAATTAGGTTTCGGAGCCAAAATACATGACAGAGCGCGTTACGTGTTCGTTGACGCAGCATGGTAGTAGATACCTTATGTATGTTCTAGCGCAGTAATGATTTCTCTTACTTTTTCCCCCATTTTTCAGTTCTCAAGAAAAAATAAAAATTCTCTAAATTTCTGTATTGAATATTTAATTATTTTTAAGGATAATTTTAATCATTTCATCCTATTTTCTCATATCCTCTAGTTTGAAAATTTTATAAATGTTGTATCCAAATTATATCAATTTCCTATCTTTCAACTCTTTCTCTTTATTAAAAATCAAATCAACAAAAATCAACACACAATCAACGAGCTACTTTAATCATTTTTATTATGTTTTTTATGAAAAAATAAATGTAAACACATCGAAGTTTTTTTATTTCGAACTTTCAACAAATCTGATATTGATGTAAGATAATCGTATTTAAAGAACTGCTTTTGCTTTTCAACCAGACCAGACATACATGTCTGCTACGTCATCAAAATCGTATTTAAAGAACTGCTTTTCAATCGGACCAGACATGCATGTCTGCTACGTCATCAATGATTTCGAATCTCGTTGTTCTTCGGTTTATGAGATGTAACAAACACCATCACCACACCATCACCTGTTACCTATGTAATAGGCATAGACGTCCGTTACAATAACCTTTCCCTCTATGTTTCTCATGTGCGAGTTGGGACGCACCAATGCTCACATTAGAAGGTTCAACATGACGTATAGTACAAGTGAACAAGAGAATAGAAGATAATAGATCAATATAATATTTTAATTAATTATTTTTTATTCAACTTTAATTATATCCACACTATCGGAAGCTAAATCATCTTTCCAATATGCGGCTAAATTTCTATGATTATTCATTAATGACTGAATTTCTTTGATACGTTGATAAAACTCGTCAATGGTTATAGCTAGATTTTCTAGACGCTTATACTGAAACCAGATATCACCTATACGTCTTAATCTTAACGCATGACGGTCTGAAATACCAAATTCTTTTTCAACAAAAATGGAAAAAGGTATACTGACCTCCTTTCTGTCTAATTTTTCTCTATACAGATGAAAAACTTTATTCAAAAAATATCCGTACCGACAGTAATCGGAAAATAATTTCTTTGAGCTGAATTTCAAAATTTTCTTACCTGTACCGCGAAGAAATTCACTCAATTCATCAAAATTATTCTCAGAATAACGTGGAAACTCATTTTTACTTGGTACATAACGAATTAATAATGATATCAAATACGTATGAAGATCTTGTCCGCACAGTTTCTTGCTCGAACGAGACTTTCGTTTCGTTATCGATTTCAATATTTTATTCGTATGATTCATTTTTGGAAGACATAACTCACCCGATTCTAATTCTTTACGTTTTTCTTCACTTTGAGACGCAATAGTAAAGATTTTAACAAGAGAATTTAATTCCTTAAGAGAAGATTCAAGAGAAATGTTATTCACGATCGTCATGTTGAACCAGTTAAAAATTTTTGCCAACTCACGAACATGAGGAACACAAACACGTAGACTAAACGTAGGCTAGTTACGCAGTAGTCATGTCATGATAATCTAAGAGCGACTAATAGTTCAAAGCCGATAAAGTAGCAACACTGAATTATTTCTGTAGGTAGGAGTGCTAATGTTGTGTGATCTAAGGAGCAGAATAAATTATTCTCTAAATGTATGATAAATATCGTTGCTCATTTAAAGTTTTCCAAAATTGTTGAAAATGAAATAAAAAATTTAAATATACCAGAAAATACTACTCGTAATCATGACGTCAGATTGAAGGAGTCCTTAAAATGTATTAATTAAAATTTTTTATTACATAAATGGAAGTGTATAAGGACTCTTCTATTGACTTGAAAGAATTTGATTTTGAAAGCTTTATACCATATTTCAAACAACCTATTGATTATACAAAATCAAATTATGAAACTCTAATGGACCCACTTTCAGATAAAATTCAACATTTAGCTAAATCTAAACAAATCAAGTATAAAAAATTAATGGTAAATATTGTAGCTCATTTGAGTGTTTTATCAAAAATGATAGAAAAAGAGATTAAAGATTTAAATAAGGTTAAACCTATACCAGAAAATGATTTAGAATCTGACATTGAAATTAATTATTTACCTAATGGTGTTTGAAATTTAAATGAAATTTTAGTCTGAATCATCTTCAATTAAATCCTCTTATATTCCCTCATCAGGTTCTGCTTCTGAATCAGGGTCAGAAATAAAATCTTCAGGATCAAAACCATATATAAATGACTTAGGTCTACATTCATTTAAATTATTGAAATAATTTTCTGGGTCTGAATCATTTCCAGAGTCATCACTTTCATAATCAGGATCAGGGGGTTCATAAAATTCAAAATCATATAAATCTTCCAGATTATATTCTTCAGGATTGTTATTATAATCAATTATAATATCTTCATTATCATTTTCCATTTTGTATTTATTTATTTAAAAAAAAAATCAGTTTTTATTGGTAGCTATGTATAAGTTATGCAGCACTTACATTAAAATTTTTCTTTCTTAAAGGAACCATGTATAAAAATCTTCAGACAAATAAAATACGTCATCCTCATTATATCCTCTGTAATCATAATCAAAATCATCATAATCAAGAGAATTGTAAAAATTAAATTCTTCTTTGAAAAATGGTAATTGGAAGCAATTTTCCAAGTTTTCAATCGCTTTTGTTTCTTCTTTATTGAAAATTGATATTTCATAGAAAGTTTCAAGATTTTTAAGTACTCTTATAAATTCAAAAAATTCTTCAGGGTTATCTTCTATAGTAATTTCAATATCTTCACAACACATAATTTCTTCCTGAATATTATTTTAAAATTTTGAACAAAGGTGGGTAAATAATTTAAAAAAAAATGCTTAATATTGTAAAAAGTATTCCATCAATGCATTTTCATGTTGAAGTAGGTACATCATATTTCATCTTCATTTAGGAAATAAATCCCAATGTGTAGAAAGCAAAATTTTTATACGTTAAAAAGGATTAAGTATCAAAATTATAAATTATTTTTTCAATTTCCCCTTTTGTAATCAAATTAACCTTTAAAATAATTTTTTTGACTGATTAAAAATATAATTTTCCATATAAATATAGGTACCTAATTATTGCATTTCAAAACATTCCAAATAGATTTTTTATTGATATTATGAAACATAAAATTAAAAGGTTAGGATTGAAAGTACCTCAAAAATTAGTCTCAAAATAAAAAATTTTCTAGTGATGCAACATAGTGTCTTATCCTCTTTAATAAGTTAATTTTATTGCGCTTTCCTAAGTAGTCACAATTGATTTACCAGTTGCTTTTCTCCCAAGATTTTTCAAATGCTCAATAAATTTATCTCTTGGTATTGTATTATAATAACCCCATGGTATTGTATCAGTTTGCCCATCAACCAAGCATCTTTTATCATCAAATGAACTTAATCCTCTTTTATTCTGTTCAATGGTATAAATATTATGTTTTGTACTCCTTATCATTTTCTGTTTAATAGTCTTAGTTATTTTCTTTTCTAAACATATTTTATAATCATCATGAGTTATCTGATTTTTAACAATACTTTTCTTTACTCCTTTAGCTTTCTTCATTGCATCATCATTTGATGCAAAAACTTTATTAGAATATAATTTTGAAGCTAGTCCAATAAATTCCTCTAAAATTTTTCCATTCATCTCATCTTTAAACTTACCTAATACATTTTTATTGACTTGTGGTAAACCATAAATATTATCTTTTTTATAATCTGATGTATCAAATTCATCAATCATTCGTTTCATATTTTCATAAAAGTCTTCTGTTTTTACAGCAATGATTAATGAATCAGTATCCGTATATAATAGTTTTATTCTATCTCCATATCTTTCCTTCAATCTATAATAAAAATCATACATTAATGTTTTTGAAATATCTAAAATAGCTACTCCCACATAAATTGGTTGATTGAATTTTATTTCAGTTTTTCTCATTTGTACAGCTGCAAGATTTTTTCCAAAAAATGTTGATTTCTCAAAATTTGGTTTTGAAACATATTTTGTGTATTTATTACCTTCAGAAATTAATTTTATATCTACGTGCTTTCTAACATTCATCATTGTTCTTCCAAAAACAGAATTATTCATTAATTTAAAGAAATCTTTTTCAAAGTCATTCTTAGCTTTTTGTCTTAATTCAGTATTTTTTTCAATATACACTTTCATCCAATCAGATTGATCAAATTTTATAACCCTATGTATTTTCTCCAATTTTAATCCTGCTTTAAGAGCCTGCTTAAGATTTAAGTAATGCAGAACATATTTCTTCTTATCATATAATGTAGTAAATAATTTTGGAAGTTGATTATTATCAATTACATTCTCGGGACAATAAGGTAAATCAGAATGTTTGTCATGTAACTCTTTAGGATATTTCAAATCCACTTCAAAAAGATATCCAATTTTCTGATCATCTTTCATTTTTATAATTCTATTCTCATCAAAATATTCTGGATTCTTCCATTCAAATCCTCCATAAGGTAAATACTTACACATAGCCCATCCATATAAATTATTTGCATCCAAATATTGAATGAATACAGAATCCTTATTTTTATCAAATTTCTTTCCCATATATTTATTATTAGCCTTTGCATATCTATTTGAACATTGAGAAATTCCTCCTCGTTTAGCCCTTTCAAACATTAATAGCATATCCACATCAGTTAATAATTCCAATTTTTGTTTAGTAGTTTTCAGCATACAATCCCAAGCAAATCCAGGGGTTGTGTAATACCAAACTGGATCTAATTTATATATTCTAAGTGATGTTTCCCTAAAATTTTCCATAATATCAGTTAGTAAGAGTACATCTATTATTTTATATAACATTGTAAATTCTTTCATACTTTGAATATTAAAATACTTCCAAATTTCTTCTGCATAATAATATTCTCCAGCATCAACATGCTCATCATTTAATAGATTATAAAAGTTTTCTTTCGAGGGTAATTTTGTTTTGTTATACTTTTCTAATGAATTCATATAATCATATGGATAAGCTAATTTTTTACTTAATAATTTAAACAAATATTTTCTTTCCATTTCAGATAGATTTTTAGCTACTTTTTCATTAAACCATCTCTTTAGGTTTTTAAAGTGACATCTTTTTAAATTTTTAGCCAACTCAGATAGGGAGCTTGATAAGAATTTATATGAATCTAAAAATCTCAACTCAATATTATAATTAATTATTTCACCTTTTGTATTCCTTATCCCAGAATCATATTTTATAATTTTAGAAAATGATATATATTTTTCTTCATTATTTGGGATTAATTTAATATTATTATAATCCTCTCCAAATTCTTTAACAAATAAATGAGCATCATATCCAGAAAAATTATGAAAATAAATAGGAATAAATCTGGGAACTTTATAATTAAGATTACAGTTACTATGAGCTGCTCCTCTATATTCCCCAGTTAAATGATCATGATCTCGAACTTTCATTTTATTTAAAACCTCACTTGCTCGTGCAGTATCAACTAACTGTTTTAATTTTGAAAGTTCATCATTGAGTTCTTTTTTTCTATCTTCATCTTCAATCTTCAATAAAATACTACAAATAATATCAATTTTTTTATTCCATACTCGAATTTCTTTTTCCACAAGAGGTGGAGTATCTTCAAGTTTTCTTTCACAGATATGACATGTTTTAGAGTATTTATATTCCATCTTTTGTGTCTCAGATAATTCTTTCATTTTCATTTTCTTATCTAAATATTCCCTCGCAATAAATAATACATCTTCTTTTAATTTTTCATATAATTTCTTTGGAGCATCTAAACCAAAATATTCAAATAGATTCTCTTTAATTTCTCCATTAGAATACTTAATATAATAAACAAAACTAATTGGAAAATGTCTCTGAAGTTTTATTGTATAAGATTCATACTTTTCAACTTCTTCTTTAGTTTTATTCAATTTTTTACTTAGTTTTTCAATCTTAACATTCAATTCTCTTGCTTGATTAAGCTTCTTTATAAGACTCTCAAAATCAGCATATATAGCAAATGGAGCTTTCATTGAATGATTATAATTTTTAAATTCAACAATATTATCTGCTTTATTAGGTAAAATTACTTTGACAGGTTTATTCAATCCACAATAATTTTTATGATCAGATAATATTTTTTCACATGGAAAACTATTTAAACACATTTTACAAAGATATCTCTTCTTACAATTTTGGGTAACTTGTTTCCCTACTAATTTCCATAAATCTTTAATCAGACAGTAATGAGAATTTCCTGAATTATCTTTAAGAAATAGTAAATCAATATGATTTTTCTTTTCATCCTTTGTTATATCTGATAAAGGTTGAATTTTGTATTGATTATTATGATGATATATGTTAATAGATAAACCTCCTTCAATTAAATTGAGATTATTAACTCTATTCACAAATTTATTATTATTTTGAACTTTCATTGGAAATTCAATCCCTTCTAAAGCTTTATCAAAAATATGTTCATATTTTTTATATTTAGCTACTCTTTGTGGATCTTTATCTACTGGAAATAGACCGCCTAAAATGGACCATAAATAACATTTATTATCATTCTCATTTTTAATGTTTATGATAGCTTTCTTACTTGCTAGAATTTTGGGGAGTTCAATGTAAGAACCAGCTCTAAGCGGATCATACCTATTTATATTAATTCTAAAACTATTAATTGATATTAAAACCCATTGAGTACCCTCTAAATTATCCTGTATATTTTCATGTCTTCCTATTATATAGTCTATAACATTATCATACATCTCATCCAAGTTTGATTCACGAAGAAATATGTAATTTGTAGTTTGTAAATGCATTGTATCAGTCTCAATGGTTTCTGTATGACCTCTTCTTTCATAGGTTGCACTTACACAAAAATTAGCTCTAATTCCATCATGTAAATGTATCCATTTTTTAAGAAGTCCAAAAGTAGGTTTTTTCATAATATCTAAAAACTCTTTTAAGTCTTGAATTTCCCATTCATTTTGAATTTCAAATTGTATATGTCTACTTCTAAAATTTTCATCTACAACCCTTGGTCTAATTTTTAAATCATTCTCTCTCCTATTTGATCCAAATATATCTTCATTATTATCTTCAAACTTGAATGGAGTTCCAGTAAGCCATGTATTTACTTCCTCCTTTGTCAATGTGAAAGTAATTTCCAATATATTTGGATCAGGTAATCTGGATTGAGTTAATTTTGGTAATAATATGAAATACAATTCATTTAACTTTTCAACTACTTCTCTTCCTCTAAAAGCTATAAAAATTCTATACTTTCTTAAATAGTGTTCTATTTGTCTTGTTGTTTTATTTGCATAGAAATTATGCACTTTAAAAAACTGAATCCATTGAGCAATACTTGTATCTCTTTTTCCACTCTCATTTTGTATAACACTTATTAAAACTTGATTTTTAGAATTCATTTTAAAATTGTATTTAATAAGGAAAAAAATTTAATAAGAATATTTTTATTTTTCATTGAGAAGATTATAATGAGATTTTGTTTTTAAATGTGCTTTGTAAGATACAGAATTTATGACTTTACCACAAGTACATATCATTAGGTTTTTTCTTTTTTCATAATCTTTTTTCAAATTTTCTTTCATTTTTTCTTGATTTCTATTATAGTATTCTTTAAATGATGTGTTCTTACATTCTTTACACCAGTTTTGATTTCTAGCAAATTCTTCTATATTTTTATTATTTTTACATTTAGTGCAATATTTTCCATTTTCAAGCAAATGTATTGTAAGCATTAACTTTTGTAAAAATTCATCAACATTATATTCTTTAAAAGTTGATCCTTTTTCTGTTAACATTTTGTTAATAACTTTGCTATTCTCTGAATCTGACATAGTTGACTTACAAGTATCACGTAAAATATAATCACTAGTTGACGCGAGTGTATCAACAAGTTCCATCTTAACCTTTAACTAATACAGCAACTTGTATAAGATGGTTATATACAACTAGGTATTTAAAAGAAATAAATTTTAATAAGAATTTAATAAGGAAAAAACCTTCCTAAAATAGACATAAAACCATCCTAAAACCTTCCTAAAATACGTCTAAATTAGACTCAAATTACGTCTGAATTAAAATTCCATTCAATTTACATCCAAATTAGGTTCAAATTATGTCTGCATTACATTCAAATTATATTTGATGAATAAACCTTCACAAAATAGACATAAAACCTTCTCAAATTCGACATGAAATCTTAATAGAATATTAATGTTACTAGCATGAGTAGATCCATACCTATGTATTCAATTTTGTTGTATGATAGTAGCATCATTACTTAGACTAGGAACATTTACAGTTGTAATTTTCTTGATATTATTAAATCTAGGTCCTTTTCTAGGATCAGATTTCATTTGTTTCAATTCATCACGAGTTAATTCTTTAGTTCCTATTTCTGAAAATATGGGCTTGAAATCATCATGAAATTTAATATCTTTCAAAGTTTTCGTCATATATTTTGATATTTTTTTATCTTTAGAATCTACAATAATTGTTGAGAAAACATTATTTAGTTCTTCAATTCCAGAATTATCATTATGCTTTTCAGCTTGAGATTTTATAATTTTTTTATATTTTTCCTCTCTCTCAAGTAGATTCTCTATCAATTCTTGATTCTTAAAATTGGCATACTTATAAATATCTGAAGTCATACTTGTTTGTTGTAGAGCTACAAAGAACTGTTTCATAATAATTTTCATATGATTATTTATATTTTTTAATCCATCGATAGCTTGAATTATTCTCTCTAGATTACATTCCTCACTTTTTATCAATTCTTCCAATTCTTTATTTTTTGAAATTATTCTATCTAGACCTTCTAGCTCAACTTTTGAGGGCATGTATCTTTTTATTTGGCTTTCCATTTATTAGAATAAAATTTTATATTTTTTATATTGTATGGTGAGGTAAGGTATGGTATGGTATGGTGTGGTATGGTGTGGTATGGTGTGGTATGGTATGGTATGGTATGGTATGGTATGGTAAGGTATTAAGGTATGGTAAGGTATAGTAATATTGTTGAATGCTCTGCATTCATGAAATGACAATATCGACAGCAATTAAATCAGTCTTATCGAGACTACGTAACTCCGTCCGGTGCGATATCATTTATCTTGTAGGTACCGTTAGTTTAGTTGTTGTTATAGTACGTTAGAGCGTTGTACCTACCTATCTGTACGTGAATAGTTTTGTCAATATCTTGGTGTAAATATTCGTTAATTATAATTTGTTAGTTAATCGTTGTAAACTGAGTTTGCTTCTTTTCCGTCAACATTTATGGTCCTCCGAGCCCGATCGATTTTAAGCGTTTTGCATTGTGAATTGCCGAATTTTCTAGTACTTGTACCCGTCGAATCGGCTTAAACATGTTGGAAGTGCGCGAGCAAACGAAGTCGAAACTCTTGATCCGATTTAGAAGGGAAAAGCGAAATGTTACGAGAACCAAGGACGCCTTTGAGGAGTGGATGAAGAAAGGACTGGATTTGGAAATATACAATCGCGTCAAGGTACTCAAAACTGAAATCTTAGCAGCCATGGAACAGTGCAAAGAAGTACATCTGGAGCTTCTACAGCATGCCACGGAAGCAGCCACCCCAGAACTGGCACAAGCAGAAGAAAAAGCCTACGACCTCGAATACGATAGTGTTAGATTCTCGGCAATAACACTGCTGGGTAAGCTAAACGAAGCCACGGAAAAATTCGAAGCAACACGGGACGGAGAAAAGAAAGCAGAACGTCGTTCCATGTTGAACAGTTCAGTACATACCAATGAGGTAGCCACGCCCAGATACCCAAAAATCGAAGTTCCTGAATTTTCCGGAGACATTAGGAAGTTCCTAGATTTTAGAGGATTGTTTTCGAACTTGGTGCACGACAACACTGAACTACCGAAGGTAACAAAGCTCTATTATCTTAAAAAATCACTAACCGGCGATGCTGAGAAAATTTGTTTAGATATAGAGCTTTCCGATGCTGGTTACGATGAAGCCTGGAGTCGTTTAAACGATTACTATGACAATCGCAGAATAATAATTCGTTCGCACCTGTCCGACCTGTATAACCTGAAACAAGCAGAATCCGAAGCAGACCTGAAATCATTGCTGCAAAATGTCGATGTGGCGATCCGTGGATTAAAGTTATGTGGTATGCCTGTTGACCACTGGTCAAAAATATTTGCTTTTTTTGTTTTGTTGAAGGTCGACAAAATTACAAAGCGAGATTTTGAACACACAATTACGGATAATAGCACTTATCCAGATTATGAACCCGTCAGAGAATTCCTGAAGGTGAGGTCATCAAACTCAGATGCGGTTACAGCCGAAGCCTATGGTGATCGAAAACCCAAGAAAAAGGAGGATGGTAAACCAGAGCGAAAATCATCCTTCAGCACATCGAAATTTAGTTGTCCTGCATGTAGTAGTTCATCTCACCTACTCATTGAGTGCAAGGAGTTCCTAAAAAAAAGCTCGCGGGAACGATATGAAGTCATACGTAAGAATAAGCTGTGCACTAATTGCTTTAACCGTAATCATTTTTCAGTAGATTGTAGACGAAAGCCGTGCAAAACCTGCGGTGGAAAGCACCATACACTGTTACACCACGACTCCGTAGCTGATACAAAGCCGCAAAGCACCATTTTCCAGCCAAGCACGGCCGTAGCTGCTACTACCCCAGCTGAAGCATCCGCCCCGAGTAAGACATGTGGAACATGCCTGAGCGTGTCCGTAGCAAGTAAAGTGTTATTGTTACCCTCTGCCCTTGTTAAATTTCATACTGGTAACGCGTATGGAATCTTACGAATTCTACTCGATAGTTGTTCTCAGCCGACCTTGATTTCAGACGCATTCGTTCGGAAAATGAAGTTACCTGTTCGCGAAAGCGTATGCCCTACCGTTGTGATGGGTGTTGGAGGACGAGTTTCGTCCAGTAAGCTGTGTTCAATTAACCTGGTTTCGAGAGTTTCAAATTTTGAAATCTGTGTGGACGCTGAAGTTGTTCCCGCCCAATGTTTGTCCTATCAAGTCAGCAAATTTCAAATTGATGGAAGGTTAGCTGAAAAGCTGAGGCAGTTTGAGTTGGCTGATAAGGCCTTTGAAAGTTCATCTGTGCAGGTACCGAACGTGGATATGGTTATTGGCGTTGAGTATTATGAGCGATGCATTTTGAACCAAACTCGGTCAATTGGCGATGCAGTACTAAGAAGCACCCGATTTGGTTGGACGCTTAGTGGTGCTGTCCAGTTAGATAGTAATGTATCATCTAACCTTGTGTTGTATTCCAACATTATAGTCAGGGTCGAGGAACAACTGAAAAAGTTCTGGCAGATTGAAGAGGTCTCTGTGCCAGAAGCCAAGCCAGAGCAGGACCTTTGTAACGAGCTGTTTGAGAAAACTTACCAACGAGCCGCAGATGGTCGATTTGTTGTAACCCTTCCTTTGAAAGTGGATCGCGAAAAGATCACACAGAACCGAGGTCGTGCCCTAGCAAGTCTGCTCAGGGTTGAAAAATCAATGGACGAAAAAACATGGAGTATGTATACTGAATTTATGAGCGAATATGAACGTTTAGGTCACATGTCATTGGTGACGGCCAAAGATGATGCCAAGCAGGTATACTACATTCCTCATCGAGCAGTACTTCGTCCTGGTAGTGCCACAACAAAATTGCGTGTGGTATTCAACGCGACCTCAAAAGACCGTAATGGGTTGTCCTTGAATGAAGCATGTATGACCGGTCCATCAATCCAGCCCGAACTGATGGACACCTTGTTGCGGTTCCGCTGTCACCGATTTGCTTTCTGTGCGGACATAGAGAAAATGTATAGACAAGTCTGGGTCCATGAGGCCGACCGAGACCTTCAGCGCATCTTGTGGCGGGAGAATAGCTCCGCAAAAATCCGTGAATATCGTTTGAACACCATAACGTATGGTACTGTACCTGCCTCGTTTTTAGCCACTAAATGTTTACAGGTGTTAGCCAGAGAAATCGCAGAAACCGAACCGTCGGCTGCGAGAGCGATAGAGCGCGATTTTTACATGGATGATCTGATGACTGGTGCTGAATCGTATGAGAAAATGGAGCAGTTACAGAAGACCATTCATGGGACATGCCTGAAAGCAGGTTTCGTGCTGCGCAAGTATATGAGCAATGAACCAAGACTCATCAATTCTCTAGATACCTCGTTAGTTGGTGCTAAACCATCTGTAGATCTAGATAAATTGTCTACTAGTGTTTCAGTGCTTGGGTTAAGTTGGAACCCTGTTACTGACACATTTGGGGTGAAGCTGAGTTTACCAGAACCAATCGCCGGAGAATCATTAACAAAACGGAAGCTGTTGTCAGATATTGCCCGAATATTTGATCCATTGGGATTCATCTCGCCAGTTACTATCCGAGCAAAGATGTTGTTGCAGCAAGTTTGGCGAGAAGAGTTGGAGTGGGATGATGTGGTATCGAAGGAGTTATCTGAAGTGTACAATGCTTACCGAGCCGAGTTAGATAGCCTAGCAAAATTCATTGTACGCCGTCAATACTCTATTTTAGATAAACCTAGTGGCATCCAGTTGATTGGCTTCTGCGATGCAAGCGAAAAAGCCTATTGCGCTGTGATATATAGTCGAACCATAGCCGAGAATGGGGAAGTTGATTCGTACCTGATCTGTTCAAAAACTCGGGTAGCTCCAATTAAGGAGTTAACAATACCAAAGCTTGAGTTACAAGCAGCACTCTTATTAACTGCACTGGTCGACCGTGTACGCAACGAGCTGGAAGTCGACCCAAGCCGTATTCATTGTTATTCCGATTCGCAAATTGTGCTGAGTTGGATAGCCAAGCCGTCCAAAGAATGGACTCCGTTTGTATGTAATCGCATTTCAAAGCTGGTGCAAGTGGTGCCCAGCAATCATTGGTCGTACGTGAAATCAGAAGAAAACCCAGCTGATCTGGCAACCCGGGGCCTATCAGTTTCAAGCTTCTTGGAGTCAAACTTGTGGCGATTTGGGCCCAGGTTTTTGATGTTGAATCTGGAGTTTGAGAAGTCTGTTGCGCCATTCAGACCTGGGGGCTGTACCATTAAAAAGTGTTGTTTAACCACAACCCCTCCTCCCCCCTCCAATCGTTCTTTTGAACAAATTGTCAACTTGTTCTCTTGTTATGATGGGTTGATGTCTGCTATAGCTTGTTTAATTCGTCTCAGCCGGAGGCGGAAATCGACGCCGGTTACCTTGTTGGAGTCGAGAGATGCAGCCTTCATTGTCGTCATCCGCTCAATGCAGAATGTGTGGTTCCATCAAGAGATATCCGAGATAAAATTGGGCACACAGTTTACCAAGAAAAACCGGTTGAAGTCGTTGTTGCCGTTCTTGGATACGAATGGCATTCTGCGCGTGGGAGGAAGGCTCCAAAGAACCGATATGTCGTATGAAAAACGTCACCCGACGATTCTATTAGCCAGTGCCCATCTTACAAGGCTAATTGTGCGTCACACCCATCAAAAGTTCTTTCATGCTGGGCAATCGTTTTTTGTATCCTACATGTTGTCAAGGTTTTGGTTCGTTGGCAGTCTAGCTAAAGTGATCAAATCCGTAATCCACAAATGCACAACCTGCATCCGGTTCACGCAGAATCCAGTTCCACCTCTCATGGGTTCCTTACCTCAGGAACGAGTAACCGTTAGTCGACCATTTACTGTCATTGGGACAGATCTAGCTAGTCCATTTTGGTGCAAATGTACCAAGCATCGAACTGTGAAGACATACAAGGTGTGGGCAGCCATTTTCGTTTGTTTTACCACCAGGGCTGTACACATCGAAATATTGTCAAGCCTGTCTACGGAAGCATACCTGTCCTGTCTCCGAAGATTTATAGCACGTCGAGGACTACCATCTGTCATCTGGTCTGATAATGGTACGAATTTTCTGGGTGCAAAAAATCACCTCCAGTCAACCAATCCAGACCTCGAGTCCTTTGCCGCCAAAGAGGGAATTCAGTGGCGTTTTATTCCGCCGAGGTCACCCCACAAAGGTGGTTTGTGGGAAGCCGCTATTAAATCCGCAAAAAAGCATTTGGTTAAGGTCACAAAAGGAGGAACCTTCATCCATGAGGAGTTCGAGACCATCTTTGTCGAAATTGAACGCGTGTTGAACTCCAGGCCGCTTTGTTACCGGAAAACTGCAGATGAGTCGTCCATCTTAATCACCCCTGCCCATTTTTTAATTGGATCATCATTGTTGGAACCGCCCGAACCTGAAGCTAGCCAGTCACCTGTGTCGTTGTCGCGGCGATATGACCTATTACAAGACCAAATTCGTCGGTTCTGGAAGTATTGGAGGTCAGATTACTTGTGTCAATTGCAAAGAAGAGCCAAGTGGACCCGGTCCAGTCCTAATCTTACAGTTGACCAAATCGTGCTGTTGAAAGACGATATGCTCCAACCGGGAGCTTGGAATTATGGTCGAATTGTTAAGGTTTATGCCGACGCCCAAGGTGTTGTCCGCACTGTGGATGTAGTTTCGAGAGGTGTTACCAAACGCAGATCAAGCATATCCATTGTGCCCTTGCTAATGGGAGAGACTTAAAGATGTCACAAGCCAGCCCCCCTGGGGGGGGGGGAATGTTGAATGCTCTGCATTCATGAAATGACAATATCGACAGCAATTAAATCAGTCTTATCGAGACTACGTAACTCCGTCCGGTGCGATATCATTTATCTTGTAGGTACCGTTAGTTTAGTTGTTGTTATAGTACGTTAGAGCGTTGTACCTACCTATCTGTACGTGAATAGTTTTGTCAATATCTTGGTGTAAATATTCGTTAATTATAATTTGTTAGTTAATCGTTGTAAACTGAGTTTGCTTCTTTTCCGTCAACAAATATGGTATTGAAATAAGGTAATATTGTATGGAAGTATGGTATGGTATGGTATGGTAAAAAATAATAATTTTATATAAATAAATGACTCCTAACGAGCTGATTAAAATATTAAAAGAATACGACTTCAAGAAAAATAGTGTAAGAAGTTTTTCTTTAAAATATAAAATAACTGAAAAGACTATTTTAAAATATTTAAAAGAGCATAAAATACCCTACAATAATAGGAAAATAAGTTATGAAATGAGTCGAAATTGTCTTGGTCAATACACATTTAAGAATGATACAAATAACATTACTCATAAATCCTGTCAAAATTCAAGTCAACCTAATAGTGATACTAAAAATAAAAATAAGACTAGTTCTACACAACAATCTTCCAGTCAATCAGTAAACCACAATTATCAAAATAAAAAAAGTACTGGTAGTGTAAAAAATTTCACTGAATTTAATAAAAAATATGAGAAGTTTTTTTCATAGCCTTGAAAATTTGTTAAAGAATGAAGAAAGCAAAACTGATACTTTTAGCGTTTCTTGTGATACTTGGAATAATCATAAAATTGACAACATTATAGCGCTCCATGCGGAGAAACTGAAAATGTTTTTTTTCTCTCCAAACTGACGTGTGACGTCACACTTATTCTGAATGTTCGACCTTGTGTCTGTGTATGTTGATGTTTTTGACTTTTTGTTCTCGCCAGTCGTTTCTCATCACATTCTCGTCGATTCTCTACACTTTCTCTTGGTGTTGGTCGTTTTTAGCAGACGAACGTAGAATTAGGATTCTCGAAGCTTGTTGTTGGTCGTTATTAGCAGTCGAACGTAGAATTAGAAAATGACTGATAAAGGTAAGTTCTATTCTTTCAATATCACATAGTTTATTTTCTCATTACTTAATCACTAGTTCGAGTCCTCATTATCGAGTGTGTCTACTACACACGAAAGTAGTATAGAAAGGTTGGGTTCTGGACCAAGTTGGCCAAGTTCACATTTCTGTAAATTTTCTGTTGAAAACATTTTTCTGAGTGAGTTCTGTTCTCTCTGGCTCGAGTTCACATTTCTGTAAATTTTCTGTTGAAAACATTTTTCTGAGTGAGTTCTGTTCTCTCTGGCTCGAGTTCACATTTCTGTAAATTTTCTGTTGAAAACATTTTTCTGAGTGAGTTCTGTTCTCTCTGGCTCGAGTTCACATTTCTGTAAATTTTCTGTTGAAAACATTTTTCTGAGTGAGTTCTGTTCTCTCTGAATCGAGCTCACATTTCTGAGCATTCACTGTTGAAAACATTTTTCTGTGTAAGTTCTGTACAATCCTAGACCGAGTTCATATTTCTGTGTAAGTATTGTTCTCTCTGAATCGAGTTCACATTTTTGTACATTCACTGTTGAAAACACTTTTCTGGGCATTCGCTGTTGAAGTCACATTTTTGTACATTCGCTGTTGAAAACACTTTTCTGTGTAAGTTTTGTACAATCCTAAACCGAGTTCACATTTTTGTACATTCGATGTTGAAAACACATTTTTGTACATTCGCTGTTGAAAACACATTTGTGTAAGTTCTGTTCTCTGTAACCAAGTTCACATTTTTGTGTTGGTGTTAAAAGAATTGATATTGTAATATAAAGTGGTCGAGTTTCCATTTTTTTTATCAGACCACTTTTTTTTTTCTAACTTGGATTTCAAGTGATTTTGGTTTGAAATCTTAATACTAAAAAAAATAATAAAAAAAAAAAATCGAAAATTGATAACCTAGTTTAAAAAAAAAAAAATAAAAAAAATAAATAAAAAAAATAATAAAAAAAATTTAAAAAAAAATCGAAAATTGATAACCTAGTTTAAAAAAAAAAAAATATTATATATTATAAAATGGAAATGATTGAAAGTAAAAGCAATAACTTTAATTTTGATGACTCTACACACTGTGTATCTAAAAAGATACCATCAGTGAAAGTGATTAATCAAGAACCTGTAGGCTTCTGGATGTCTAATGAAAATTTGATGTCTTGTGAGTGGAGAAAAAATTGCAACGAGTCATGTTCAGGTGCCAGCTGTGTAGAACATTTTGTAAATACAAAACCGCACACAATTGAGACTCGAGATGGATCAATTCAAGGTAGGATTATCGATAAAAATCGTATTTTAATCATTAGACGCCAACTTAAACTTATCAGACTTTCTCGAAATGATTACTCTTTTCCTGGTTATTGGGTAAAAGGAGATACAGACTATATTTCAGCACGTAAGTATCTCTTAGTGTTTCTAGATGAAAAGAATCATCCACTACATAAAGAACCAATCCAACTTACAGCTAGAGGTGTATTTCAGGTAGAATTTGATAAGAATTTATTAAAGTTTAGAAAAGAATTTAAAACAGTTTATAGTAAAACACGAGGTGTAATGTCAGATTTATGGTATTCTATGCTTGTGTTCTGTCCTACTTTTGTATCAAACGTAGTAGGTTCTTTAAAAAAGAGTAGAGCATGTTGTATTGAAAATTATATTGTTCCAACAGAATCTAATTTGAACTCTTTATGTGTAGGTAGAGATAAAGAAGTCTCAAAAATTGTTGAAGCTATGTTTAATGATTCTGAAAAATGGAAAGCTGAAAATAGTAAACCTTTCATAACCACATTAGTTCAAGAAAATGAATAATATTAAAGTTGTTATAATGTATTTTTATATGATTTTTCATATAAAAATAATACTTATTTGACTGTCTTTTTTTTCTTTTTCTTTTTTCTCATTTTTTTAAACACCTGTTCGATAATATTCCAACAGAAAATTATAATACACATCCAGTTGAATTTATTTTCTGAATTGTTCTCTGAATTGTTTTCTGATTGCATACCTATTTATAAGAATATTTTTTTTTTTTTTTTTTTTTTTTTTAGTTTTTAGGAGCAGGTCTAACCGCTCTAGATATAGGTTTGTATTCATAACAAACAGGTTGTTTCAAAAGAACAAATATTTCAGCTGTATTAGGAAAATCATCACGCCATGAGAATATAATTTGTACATTGGCTACATCTGTTTGTAGAGCGTCAGGTTGTCCTGTAAGATCAAAGCAAAAGATAGTATATTCTTTTTCAAATTGCACAAGATCAATTAAAACATCGTCTTTTCCATTGTAATTTTTAAAATATGTATATAAAGCTCCTGAATCCTTTTCATTAAAATTTAATCGCATTTGCTGACGAGGATATTCATAACCATTGACATTGAAACGTACATCATAAGGATTACAATGATCAAATTTACTTTTATCAGCAAAGAGATCATTGTTCCTTTTATTTTGGAAAACTACAAAAGCATATTGTGATGTAATATCTGTAGGAATTGACCACCTAAATTCTTTTCCTGATACACTACCAGCAGGTTTCTTTAAACATTGCCAATGCTCAAAATTCATACGAATTGGTATGTCTTTATTTAACAATGGTAAAACTTCTTTTTCAAGTTGTAATGAAAGCTTCACCACTGGCATTCTCCAAGTTATATACTTCAGATTCAATTCCACAGTATAATCTTTTAAATTTGGGTCAACTTGTAGCATATTTGTAACACCATGTTGTTCTCTTGCTAGTATCAAGGATTGACTAACATTAAAGAGAATTTCTTTATAAGTTCCAAAACCTAGAAACATATCGAAAGGTAATGCAACTTTGAAGTAACCATTCGCATCAACATTCATGTAATCATTATTTAGATTCCATCCTGCATTAGAATACTTGGTGGTTTTGGACAGTGAAACGAGACCATTAATGGTGCTGGCTACACCTGGATACTCCAATATATCTACCTGAACATCAGAAATTCTATAAATAATTTGCCTAAAAATATGGAGAAACCCATTATTAATTACTTGTACTGTACTACGATCGAAACTCGCAATTTTTTTGTCTTTATCACGTACTATCAGACGACCAGCTATAACTACCTCGCTTTTCCAAGGTAAAGTACAAATATTAGGAGTATTTATTTCAATTATAATTTCCTCATCTTTTTTATTTATATCAATATTATTAGCAGTGGAGAATTCTATTAATTCAAAACTTTCGTAACCATTCATTTATAGTATTTTTTTTATTTTTTTTTTTAATTATCGTACTTCACGTATGATTAAAAATGCCCAATATGTTTCACCATTATTTTCAAGTGGATTGCCATTCTGATCATAAAGGTTTAATACAATCTCGCTTATTTCTTTATTTCTCACTCTATAATATTGAGTTTCATTTGGTGTATAGATTATTTTTTCTCCGGGTAGTGATGATATAGGAAAATAAAAAAGTATTTTTTCATTACCGTTATTACATTCATTACATATCCCCTTAATGCTTTCAATAGGAAAAATTTTAACGTGGCTATCAGATTCAACTTCTTTTCCAGCTGGTATAATTTGCTTAGTAAAACCCAATATATTACCAACAGAAGTCACATCTCTTAAATCTATTATATGTGATGGACTCCCCATTATTATGGTATGAGCGTATTTATTTATTTTCAAGGTTATATTAGCAGCCCTAGCATGTTTACTTTCATGTATACATTTAATAATATCAGCTACTTCATAAATACCAGGATCAAGTACTATAGTTGTAGGTAATTCGTTCACCTCCTTATAAAAAGTAAGTGAATTGTTTTTAGTTACAGTTATATTGAAAAAACGATAAGATGTGTGGAAAGATTCTAACCCAATTTCCCATTCTTTATTAGGGTTGAGTCTAATAATGTCATCAACTCCACTAAAATCATGATAAAGAACAGAATCTGTACCGCTCATAAGCATACTGTAAGAACCATTTATATATTTCATTTATAGTATTTTTTTTTTAATTTTTAATAAATATTCTATGCACCGTCTACCACAATTTGTTTCATCAAGTTTTTGATCCTGCGTATAATTATAAGTAATTCTAGACTGTCCAAAATATTTCACTAATTCTGGTGGTGGAATGTTACCAAACGGTTCATAAAAATCAACTTGTGAATCATTCTTACAGTAAGCAGTCCAATGAGTTCCAGAGTGGTCTGAAGTGTCTAAATTTACAATTCCACATTCATATTTTTTGATTTTTGGTGGTAGCTCATCAAGCATAAAAACTCCTCTGAAATGAGGTATTTGCAATTTTTCAGCATATGCTTCTATTTCAAAATTAGTTAATGCGTCATTCTTGATGGTTATTTTTTTTTTTTTTCATTATCTAAGATTTTTTTAATTACTTGTTGAGTGATCATGTCACCCCCAATTTTTCTTTTTTTTAACGCCATCGCATTTTTTTTTAACGCCATTTTTTATTTTTTTAACGCTATTTTTTATTTTTTTAACGCCTCTTTTATTTTTCTCAACACCTAAACAGTCTTTTTGAATACTACCATTAACGCCATCGCATTTTTTTTTAACGCCATTTTTTATTTTTTTAACGCCATTTTTTATTTTTTTAACGCTCTTTTTCTTTAGAACTTCGTTAGGTATTTGTAGATATTGTCCTATGCCTTCACCAGACTTGTACTCCAACTTTTCATTACGACGTTTTCTCTCTTCTACTAACTCGTCATTGGCTTTCTTATTATCAATTGCTTGCTTGGCGGTTGATATTAAATTACCTACAGTTTCTACTATTTTAGTACCTACTTCTACAGCAGGTTTAGCTGCTGCAATAGCAGCCAATCCTGCTAGGATAGCTGGTGGGAAGAATCCACCATTTTTAACCTGCTTCAGTTGTGTTTTGTTCAGTTTTAGCTTTAAACCTTTTCCCTTGGTTTTTGCTGTCTCAATTTGATTCACTTGTGCTTTTGTTAGAGGTAAATATGTTTCGTTCTGTGTGCTATTTTTAGTTCTGATTAAATTTTCGTATCCTAAATTTAGTACAACAGGTACCCCTTTTTCAACACCAATATTAATTTTGTCAAGTTGTTCCTTATCTGGATTGATAGGATATTTAATGTATCTACTTACTTTGATACCCTCCCCTTTTTTGTTTCGACCATTGATAGCTGTTTCCCGATAAATATAAAATCCTTTACCTTTTTTTTTCTGTTTGTTAACATATAAATTATTCAAATAATTCATTATTTCTGGGAGATCATTGGTTGTAGTTTTTCGATCAATATGAAATCCTTTGCCTCCTTTTTTCTGATTATTGGTTATGGTTTTTCGATCAATATAAAATCCTTCACCTTTTTTAGGTAATATTTCATTAGGTAATCGCAAATGTTGTCCTAATCCACAGTTTTTACTCATATTATTTATATTATAAAATTTTTTATAAATTCCTAAACCTAACTTCTGTTTTAATTTCATTAAATTTACTGCTACATATGCTGGAATTTTTTCATCTAATTTAGCATTAGGATCTTTGACACGCTCCCAGGCTCGCCATGTGAATCTGTTATCAGCATAATCACGTTCATGAGGATCATCTGTATTTGCATAATCTACATCATGATCCATAGCTATTTCATCTAATTTATTTTTCAGTTTTACACCTTTTTGAATATCGAGGTCTGTATTCGAACCAGGACCAAGAGCTTTATATCCGGGCCAGTGAAGTGGAAATGGTACATATTTACCAATTGTATCCACAATATCACCACCTCTTTTAGATAATCCACAGTTTTTACTCATATTTATAGTAGAAAATTTTAGAAAACTGTTTTTTGAAGTTCCTGGCGATAAAATTTACCTAAAATTTCTTCACCCTTCAAATCTTTAATAGAATAGACGGGAGGGTTTGTGTGGAATACTTTGTCAACTACAAATATTTCTCTTGTCCAGTTGTTCTTATACTTGTTCTCAAAAGTTTCTTTCTTTTTGGGTATTCTCACACGATCTCCTTCCTTGAATTTTGGTCGCGTGGAGAAACTTGAAGAATACATTCTATGAAAAATTTCTTGTTCATTTGTTTTATTCACATCACAAGGACGCATTCCTATTGTTCTATGTACCCTCACATTATTATATTCGTGCAATATCTCTGGTATAAATGGAACCCATTTATGATTCTTATGAATCTCAAAAATTATTCTCAACATCCCATTAATGGTTCTGTTTACTCTCTCACCAATTGCTGATTTTTCCTCATTCTCTGTGTGATACATATGAATATTATATTTTCCCATTAATTTTTTAAAAACTGAATTTACAAATTCTGTACCTTTGTCGACATGTAATTTTTTAGGTGGACCATATTCGCTTTCTTCAATAATTTTCTCAAAAGCTTGAGAAACCTCTTTCCCTGTTTTTTCCTTGAGGGGTTTTATCCTGAGTACTTTTGAGAAGGTGTCAATAACTACTAACATATACTTATAACCCCTATTTTCTTTTGAATACTGGGACATAATTAATAAATCACCTGCCCAGATTTCATTGATTTCATTTGTGATAATTTTTCTTTTCTGAAATTTTTTTATCACAGGTTTATGAAGTTCTTTGGCTTCAAGTTCAACTAATGACTGCATTTTTTATATTACTTGACATTTTCTATTGACCTTCATGATAACCTACATTTTGAACATTTCTGTCTTTTCCTCTAATATTTTTTGAACATTTTCATTTGTTTGTGGTAAATTTTCCTGCAATATTTTCTGAATATTTCCAGTTTTTTGTGAATTTTTCTCCAATATTTTCTGAATATTTTCAGTTGTTTGTGGTAAATTTTCCTCCAATATTTCTTGAACATTTTCATTTGTTTGTGGTAAATTTTCCTCCAATATTTCTTGAATATTTTCAGTTGTTTGTGAATTTTTCTCCAATATTTTCTGAATATTTTCAATTTTTTGTGGTAAATTTCCCTCCAATATTTCTTGAACATTTTCCTCCAATATTTTCTGAATATTTTGATTTGTTTTTGATATATTTTTCAATTCTGTTAAAATTGCTCCTAATTGGGTAATATTGAAAAGTGAATTCTCGCAGGTGGTAGCCAATCCAACTACCTGCCGCGTAATATTTTTCAGTTCAGTTACAGCTGATTGATCATGTTCAGTAATCTTTTTCAGTTGTGGTAAAATACTGCTTGTGTTATCCTTTATATTGTTTATGTACTCTTTCACACCATTAGCATACTCTATTATACCAACAGTATAATTTTCATTATTAATGACATTTTTTATACATTGTATTATCATATCTGAAATTTCGCCAACATCTTTTATGACAATTTTCAGAACAGACTCTAAGATTTTCCCCGTGTTATTCTGAATTTTTTCAACTGATTCATACAAATAATGATGATTTTTTCTAGTAAACATTTATTATAAGGTTTTTAAATTTTTTTTGGCTTCTATCAGTTCCTCCCGAATGTTGGTCATTTCATTGAATATTTGTGGATTATGATTACCTGCTTCCCACATACCTTTCAGTATTGTAAATCGATCAATTAATTCTTTAGGATCGTTCCAGTATTTATAATCAGTCTGATTGGTATAAATTTTCTTAAGACCAGAGCCACGATGTGAAAGTATGAGTTCCTTCTCAATCAACATAGGTTGGATGAAATTTAAATATTTGTACCCACGACTACTTTTAATTTGTCCATTCTCAGAACGATAAGATTCTGTACTGAGAATAATTTTTTGATAATTTTTCAGGTCTTCATCAGTATAATTTTCAGGTTTTTGCATAGTTAGTAATTCCCATAGTCCTTGTGTTCCTGGATAAAGGGTAGTGTCATTACTTAGCTTAATATCAGCACGATCATTATCAGCATAATGATGAACTTCCATGAGTCGTGCATTTCCTATATAATAATCTTTATTTTCGTATCTAATACCAAAAGTTGAATCAGTAGGTATTTTTTTATTAGTATAGTAAGACAAATATCTACATGCAAGACTTTGAGACATATCAAATCCTGGTGTTTCCTCTGACCGTTCATAGGTAATTTCTCTTGGTTTGTCAGCAATCATAGGTAATACTGGTTGTTGTATTACAGGCTTAAGGTCTTTTATTGTATCAATGATTGGTTTATAGTTTTCTTCCATTTCTAGTTTTCTATTCACTTGACCTAACTTTGCACATTCAATATTTTTTTGTAGAAGTGCACGTTGTTTTACAACAAAATCAATATCATTTGAATTATAATCTGTTAGCTTTCTCATTTATAATATAAAATTTTCCTCAAATTTGTATTTGAACCTACCATTTTTCTGATCACATTCTTTATCTATAACTACAAAGTCATACGGTTTTTGCCAGCAATCATTACATATTGATTTGAACTGATTAAATGTTATAGTCCTAGCATATTCGTTATAAATATGTGTCAGATTGGTAAGATCTTGTTCAAAAAGAATTAAGTAATTAAAATTATCTCTAATCTGTTGTTTTGGAATTTTTGAATATGTTTGGGATAAATAGTAGCATGAAATATCATTATGACGACTCCATGAATAATATTTACCTATTTTATCATGGTTTTCTGTGTAGATATCATCAAAGATTACTACTGATCCTTTTTCTATTTTATTAGGGTCTGGTAAATCCTCGAGTGATACTGTATGAAATTTTTTGTTTTTAAGTTTCTCGTTTTGCAATATTTGGCGAAACTTTTCATACTTTGGTTGATTAGAAGTATTTGAACATAAATATACATTATCAGGTAATGGTCTATCCACTAATATAGTCAATAAAACATTCGTTTTCCCAGACCCACTAGGACCACATATACAACATCTCATTATATTAGGAAACACTTCCTTCAATCTACAAGTTGGAACACTATTATCAAAGTTTAAAACTTCAGTCTTATTCTTTATTTTAGTTCGTTTCATTTATTATACAATATTTTTTATAGCCATATGGAAGTGTATTCATTTCATCAATTAAGTATCTTTTATCATCATAAGGAGATAGTGCAATTTTATTGATTGATATAGTATACAATTTCAGCTTTTTGGAAACAATTCCATGCACAATTTCCTTAGTTTGCTTGCTATTGAACAAACAGTTTTTGTACATTTCAAATTTCATTCTTTCTATATTCAATCTTTTAATTCCCTTACACACTTTTTTCTCTTTCGATGTGTCGTTTCTGAAGGAGTACATTTTTGATCTTAGTCCTACCCACTCTCTTATTGGGATTCCTAAGTATTCATCCTTGAATAATCCTGGAACTTTTTTGTTTACTTGAGGCATCCAATCCATTAAATAATCTGAAGTGTCGTAATAATCTAGATTCTCTTTTATGTCCTCATAAACATCATCACATTCTATATAAACAATCAATGAATCTGTATCAGTTCCTAATAATCTTATTTTGTCTCCATATTTCGTTTTTAAAACATTGTAGTAGAACTGGAACATTAATAATTTTGACAACTCCAGAACAACAAACCCCCCAAATATTGGTTTATTCAACTTTACTTTCTTATTTTGAATGTGAAGTAAAACAGTTTCTTCATCAAGAACAACTCTTGTTTCAAACTCATTCTGTTTAAGAAATGAGTCTAAAGTAGTCACTATTTGTACTGTACATCTTTTTCTAACGTTCTCCATTTGTTTTCCATAGACACTATTATTGAGTAATTTATAGAGATCTTTCTCATAATCATTTTTTGCTTTTTGTCTTAAGCTTGTATTCTTATCAATATATGGTTTCATCCAAGCTTTTTGTTTGAATCTTATGTAATTATTTATACTCTTTAAAACTATACCTTGTTTCAAGCATTCTTTCAACATTCTGTAATCAATGAGATAATTATGTTTTGGGTGTAGCGTACTTATTAATTTACTCATTTTTGGTTTATTACCTATTTTTTGTTCAATCAAAATTTTTTGAAAATCTGACAATTCTGATTCTCTAGGTACATATTGTTCTGGAAGCATGGGATAATCTTTAAATTTTTCGTGTAATTCTGTAGGAATCTCAAGATCAGCTATAAAAGTATATCCATACTCACCATTGTCATCTAGAGTAAGAATTACATCTTGAGTAAAGTCTGATGGTTTATAAGTCAATTTTTCAAATTTGCTTTCTAAGGATTTCTTTGCTTCGGAATTTTTTGCTTGCGCATCTTCAATTTGATGGGCTAGCAAATTATAGTTCAAGAATTCACCTATTGGTAATGGTTGACTCAGAGCCCACCCATATAAATTATTACAATCTAAATATAGAATATAACTGATATGCTTTTTACTATCCCAAATTCCTTTCTCTTTGGCTTTTTCTTTGCTTAATTTTATCGTTTTTCTTTCTTTCTCATCGTAAAAGTAACAATTATTAGCAAGAGCGTGTCTATGAGGAATGTTGGAAATCCCTCCTCTTATTCCTTTCTCATAAATTTCATAATTTTCTTGATCAGTAATTAGCTCAAGCGATTGTTTCGTGAATTTTAAAGAAGCACTATCTGATAAATGTGGTGCTGAAATATAATATACAGGATCTAGTCCATAATGTTTATAACACATTTCCCTAAAATTATCAAAAATATCTTTTGTGAGAATTGTATCTAGTTTCAAGTATAAATCATGATAATCTCCAAAATTTTTACATCCAAAATATTTGTAAACTTTTTTTGCTTTTGATAAATCGTCATCAGATATATGTTTATTATTTAACATCGAATACCACGCCTTTTTATCTAATGGTAATTGGTCAGAGAATTTATCATAAGTACTAACCCAGTCATAAGGATAAATCCCCTTCTGTAAAACCAAATGTAGGTCTTCTTTTTTAAATTCTCTCAATATATTTTGAAATTTATTATAATTAATCGGTTTTGTCAATTCAGAATCACAAATTTCACATTTTGCTGCATATTTTAAAATACCATTCTCATTTATTGGTAAAAATTGTCCTTTCCTAATTTTCTGTACTTTTTTACACCTAGCACAAAAACAGTCATTCACTTCTGCTAGATTTTTTACTGCTTGATCTAAACTAATTCCCACAAAATTTAATGTGTCAATAAATCTAAATTCCATTTCTATAGGTATTTTATCTCCTTTCCTACTTATTTTCAGTTTTTCTCCTTGACAAGAGGAACATTTTTTTAATATTTTGTCCCAATATTTTCTTTTACAAGTGCAGCAATAAGTGGAATCTCGTTTTACTTCACAATGATCTATCACCACCTTTTTGGAAAATGTTTTATAATTTTCACAATTTTCTGCAATAATTTTCACATCATGTTTCTCAGAAGGCTTCCTCTCGTTCCCACTAAATAATTTTAACAACCATTGTAAAAATATTTTGGAATCGTATTTTAAATTATGAATCAAAATTGGAATGAATCTTGGCATTCTTAAATGCGAGTTGCACTCTCCACAGGCTACACCACGAAATTTTCCTGTATAATGATCATGATCTCTAACTTTTTCATTTTCTGTAAGAATCTTGTTACATAAATGACAGTGAGAAGTTTCTTTGAATTTGATATCTTCATCTTGTCCCCAAATCATTGGCTTATTAATTCTTCTTATCTTGCTGTATGCGCGAGCATGTTCTATTAACCAAGAATTGAATTGATTCATCAAGTTTTGTACATTCGAGTCTCTAACCAGCTGTGTTCCTTGTTGGTCAGAATAGAAACAAAAACTGTTAGCAATATGTTTCTGGAGATATTTTGTTGATTTAGTTTCTTTTTGCATTTTTTCCAATAGACATTCAAAATCCAACGTCACTGTGTATGGATGATATTGTTCTGCCCCATTTGTGCAATATTTTCGAAATTTCTTCTCTTCATTTGGCATTTCTATATTTTGCTCATCATTTATACAATTTTTTAAATGTTCCCCATATTTTAATTTATCTTTAAATCTTTTATGGCATTTCATACAAATTTCTACATGTTCATTATATTTATGTATTTTTCCTTTTAATAGAGCACTCAAGTTTTTTATCCCAACAATATGATCCTTATACTGTAGTAAATTTACATGGTTTTCACTACTAATTGGTTTATAAATTAAAGAAAATTGACCAATACCCTCTTCATCTTCCTCATACTTATAAATATTGATAGATATACCTAGAAATTTTTCATATTTTTTAATATTTTCTGGAATTAAATTAACTGGATATTCCATTTTCAGTTCTTCATATTTCGTGATATCATAATTTGAAACTCGATCTACATGATTTGTAACTGAATTCAAAACACTTTCCAACGCATATTCAAAGCATCTAAGATCTTCTTGCTTGAGACACTTAAAATTTTTATTTTGAATATTTTTCACATTAATACAACACTTTTTTGATTGAATAAATTTGGGTAATTGAATATAAGTCCCACCACGTAAAGGGTCATTTTTATCAGATTGAATATTTATTTCAATAACTTGATCAAATTTATATTTAGTATTTTGAGCAGTATAACTCTCATACTTTTTTATAACTTCATTTTTTGCTGAGATTAATGCACTTTCAATTGCATTCGAATCTACTATAATATGATGCTTTGATCGAAAATATGCCTCTTTATCACCTATTTTATCTCCAGTTGTGTGATCTATTTCTATATAGTTTACAACTGCTATTAATCCTATGTTTATTGCCTTTTTCTTTTTCATCTCACTTTTAAGCATTCTACCAAGAAGTTCTGTAATTTTGTCTAAATAAATTCTTAAATCATATTTTGCAGGTTCGTATACTATAGAGAATTGATTTACCATATTTTTCCAACACCCATCTATCTTTCTCACACTAGGACGAACTATAGGCTCATCAAAACTATCATCATCAAAATTAAATTCTTGGAGATACTTTACATTTTGAGATTGTAAGAATTTTTCAATTATTTTAGCTCTAGTTAAATTTTTGTTTCTTTCTCCAACTTTTTTAATGAGTTCTTTTTTCGTTAATTTATTCAGAATCTCTCTCTCAAAATTCGAACTCTGTCTCTGTATCTTGTCTCTAATTTCCAATAATTCAGATTTTTTCAACTTAGATACACCTTTCACTCCACAATTTCGCAAATCATTTCTTAAATCTTTTGCTGTTGTTGTTGTCCTTCCATGCTTAGATCTGACATGTCTAGCATAATTTTTGTATGTAATTTTTTTATTACACTCTATACACATTCTCGGTGCATATTTTTTATTTATCGTTTCCATTTTATTATATATGATTATTCTTTTAACGTAATTCAATTTTTTATTTATCGTATTTCTTCATTACACGCTAATTTATGCACGAAAACAACCAAATAATTAACAAGGTTAGCGCAATCAATTAAATGATAACACCATCATGGCATTGAAAAAAAAATTATACATGAATCGAATCTATACGGCGATGATAATTTATTCATAAATATGAGAGTGCTATGTTTGCATTTTCAAACTCATATGTAATGTTGGTTACGGGCTTCGTAAGTATATATACAAATTTTAAATAACACTCTATCGGAGCTAGGAGCTGTACATTAGGCTTCCTCCCCATATTAGACGGAAGTGCTAAAGAGGGGAAAGGTCCGTACACCTCACCTAGGCTAGTTCCCCTCGGGATAACAAACTGTAACCGTGACTGAACAGCGTCACGGCGGTAAATCAAAAGTGTTATCTCGGGGTCGACGATGTCGAGTTACTAAGTCTCTGTAATCAGCGCTGATTAGGTAGTAACATTCAATGCAAAATAAATAAAAAAAAAACCGCTGTACTAGATCTCTGACGTACTCCGATGGCGCGGGTGCACACGCGTCGCTGGGTGCTTGGAGGTCGAACTACAGTGAAAAAAAAAAAAAAGATAACACCGGGTTTAGACTCGCGTACTCTGAGCTGATATGAAGCCGGCCATATCAGTCTCGGATGCGTGAATCGACGGCCTTGGTGAAAAAAAAAAAACTCAGAGTTTCCACAGCCTCCCGCGGACAAAAAAAAATGCAAATAAAAATTCAGGGCGTTCGCGGGGGGCAGTGGTTTTGCAAAATTTTCTCGCCATTTTCCAAGAGATTTCAAATAATTCTTGTTTGAAATCTTAATAATCTATATTTTCTATTTCTCCATTTTTAAATGTAATATTTTTTTTAGTTATTTTTTTTAAAAGTATTAGCATTTTAATTTTTTTTATATCTTCTTTACTTTTTCCCGTTCTAATAGCAAATGTTTCTATCATTGTATCATTAATATTTTTTCTTGAAATATTTTGATTTTCTTTTCGTTCTTTAGATTTAAATGTCTTTCTAATATCTTCTACAAATTCTTTCTCGCCTTTTTTTTCTAAATCTTTATAAAATTCTTTAATTTTATTTTCAGGAATAAAGTCATAAACAATATTTTCCATAAATTTATATAGATCTGTTTCCAAATAAATATTAATATATTTAAAACATTTAAGGAATTCAATGTTTTTTAATTCGCAATGATAATTTTTAAAAGTGTTATTCATTTCCATTTATATTATTTTTATATGAAAAATCATATAAAAATACATTATAACAACTTTAATATTATTCATTTTCTTGAACTAATGTGGTTATGAAAGGTTTACTATTTTCAGCTTTCCATTTTTCAGAATCATTAAACATAGCTTCAACAATTTTTGAGACTTCTTTATCTCTACCTACACATAAAGAGTTCAAATTAGATTCTGTTGGAACAATATAATTTTCAATACAACATGCTCTACTCTTTTTTAAAGAACCTACTACGTTTGATACAAAAGTAGGACAGAACACAAGCATAGAATACCATAAATCTGACATTACACCTCGTGTTTTACTATAAACTGTTTTAAATTCTTTTCTAAACTTTAATAAATTCTTATCAAATTCTACCTGAAATACACCTCTAGCTGTAAGTTGGATTGGTTCTTTATGTAGTGGATGATTCTTTTCATCTAGAAACACTAAGAGATACTTACGTGCTGAAATATAGTCTGTATCTCCTTTTACCCAATAACCAGCAAAAGAGTAATCATTTCGAGAAAGTCTGATAAGTTTAAGTTGGCGTCTAATGATTAAAATACGATTTTTATCGATAATCCTACCTTGAATTGATCCATCTCGAGTCTCAATTGTGTGCGGTTTTGTATTTACAAAATGTTCTACACAGCTGGCACCTGAACATGACTCGTTGCAATTTTTTCTCCACTCACAAGACATCAAATTTTCATTAGACATCCAGAAGCCTACAGGTTCTTGATTAATCACTTTCACTGATGGTATCTTTTTAGATACACAGTGTGTAGAGTCATCAAAATTAAAGTTATTGCTTTTACTTTCAATCATTTCCATTTTATAATATATAATATTTTTTTTTTTTTAAACTAGGTTATCAATTTTCGATTTTTTTTTTAATTTTTTTTATTATTTTTTTTATTTTTTTTTATTATTTTTTTTTTTTAAACTAGGTTATCAATTTTCGATTTTTTTTTTTATTATTTTTTTTAGTATTAAGATTTCAAACCAAAATCACTTGAAATCCAAGTTAGAAAAAAAAAAGTGGTCTGATAAAAAAAAAATGGAAACTCGACCACTTTATATTACAATATCAATTCTTTTAACACCAACACAAAAATGTGAACTTGGTTACAGAGAACAGAACTTACACAAATGTGTTTTCAACAGCGAATGTACAAAAATGTGTTTTCAACATCGAATGTACAAAAATGTGAACTCGGTTTAGGATTGTACAAAACTTACACAGAAAAGTGTTTTCAACAGCGAATGTACAAAAATGTGACTTCAACAGCGAATGCCCAGAAAAGTGTTTTCAACAGTGAATGTACAAAAATGTGAACTCGATTCAGAGAGAACAATACTTACACAGAAATATGAACTCGGTCTAGGATTGTACAGAACTTACACAGAAAAATGTTTTCAACAGTGAATGCTCAGAAATGTGAGCTCGATTCAGAGAGAACAGAACTCACTCAGAAAAATGTTTTCAACAGAAAATTTACAGAAATGTGAACTCGAGCCAGAGAGAACAGAACTCACTCAGAAAAATGTTTTCAACAGAAAATTTACAGAAATGTGAACTCGAGCCAGAGAGAACAGAACTCACTCAGAAAAATGTTTTCAACAGAAAATTTACAGAAATGTGAACTCGAGCCAGAGAGAACAGAACTCACTCAGAAAAATGTTTTCAACAGAAAATTTACAGAAATGTGAACTTGGCCAACTTGGTCCAGAACCCAACCTTTCTATACTACTCACGAATACTGAAATGGTCGCTATATTTGTACTCGGCTGTATAATTAAATGGAAGAGTTCGAAAGTGGCTGCTTAAAGTAAGTTCCATGAAAGGAAACAATAGAGGTACTTGGTAGTACAGTACAAAGAGTTTATTTACGATTGATGAGATGATGATTCACAATGGACGTCAACGGATACTTTCTGACTGGTACTTTAGTGGGTTCAGATGCAAGGTATCACTTCATTCGTACATCACTACGATTATTTCATGCTTCAGAATCTGACGTAGGAATATTTTCCATGAATAAAACGTCTTCAAATCTGAGGTGCTAAGATTATTTTCGAAATCCCAATTTAATTAATTTTATTAAAATTATTATATTTCAGATCTGCAGATCAATGGTCCTTCGAAATCGGCTTCAAAAGTACCGTCTCCAGATAAGGTCGAATTGAAAAAAAAGAGGAGAATGGCCCATGTATGTAAATCCTAAATCGATATAAATTTCTTATATTGTTGAGAGTGATTATGTATTACTTCTTTTTTCTTGAAAGGTGGTCGATCCAATGAAAATGAGTCGTGAACTATTTGTTGATGACGAGTCCTATGCAACCTATCAACAACAACTAAAACTCATGGAGCATGCAGCAAAAGGTCTTGTTGATGAATTTGCGGACGTAGAAGCTGAAAAGGACGATTTGACGACTTGTGTCGGAAAGATGGAAAATGAAAAGGTAACTATGTTTTACTCCCGTGATTTATAACATTCCGTAAAACGAGTAATTACTCAACTTTTCACAAATCACTATGTTTTTTCATTTTATATTTGTACTGTTTATTCAATCATTCTTCTATCGAGTTAGTGTTTTGTTCCGTAAAATGAATGATTACTCGTGTTTTTCAATCTAGTGTGTTGAAAATCGTTTTAAAATTGAGCTCCCAGATTCTTATTTTCGTAAACAGTTTTGGAACCTTCGTTTCATTTGATTTTCACCTTTTCTCGAGGGAGATGGATGAATTTCGATGCCTCGTTTTATTATTTCAAGATCTAAGTTTCTCCCCGTTGAAGATTTTGATGTGCGTATCCAAGTGGAACGCATTCGGAAAACCACTTCCACTACTACATTGATGAGCTCTATATATTAAAACAGGGTTAGATGCAAGAGTGGTAGTAAGCGTTCGCGGACAATCTGCGTTGTGGAATTCCCACTTTAAAATGTACACCAAGGATCTATGTATTGGCGAGCGCATTCAGGTGGATATACATTCGTAAAACCACTACTACTACTACATTGATGAGCTTTATGATGAAAACCGGTTTAGATGTGTGGGTGGTAGTGACAGTGAGCATTCCCGGACAATCTGCGTGGTGGAATTTCAACTTTAAAACCACAACATAACCGCTACCCCACCGTTTCTGCACTTGTACTATGACGACCAATCAAAACGTTTCTGTTGAAAACGGTTGATATTTCAAACAAAACAGAATTACCTACTAATGCGCTTGATACTGATAACGTGATAACTATATCATTCGGTTGTTCGGTGTTACTTTTCAGTTTTCAAATAATTATCAGAAAGTTTCGAGTGTTGTTTTCAATTTGCAATTTAAGAGAACTAAGTATTCAGTGTTTTGTCGATTGCATTTCCTAAATACCTAACTCGCATAAAAGATCAAATGTTGGAGAATTCTACAATCCATTCCAACAAAAGTTCGTGGGAAAAAAGCAAACATTTTGCAGCGAGAGGTCTTTTGGTGACCAGGTAAGGCTTGAAAAATTTTGTAATATCCTTGTTATGTAGTAAGTACTAAGCTCAAAATGCACAGATCCGGATTGGTACAAGCATTTTTGTACTGTGCGCGAATCGAACGACCAACTTTTATCTGAACCTGAGATATCAGACTTAATACAATTAATACGGTACCGTTTGCGATTAGTGTACCAACTTGTAGGAAATAAATAACATTGTGGGTACAGAATATACTGTACAAACCCTGGAATAGATTGTATTTGTATGTAATAATCCCTTATTGCCCTTTACATGGTTCATCAACATGATAGTTCTTATAGTGTAGTGGCCAACGTTAGAGGTGTGCATCATTCTCATGCAATCACTTTATTCGAAAGGGGTAGTAATTTAGCTTACAGTTTTTGCAGAAGCTAATGCTAGGGGTCAAGTCGACTTGATCGATGTGCAGTCATAGAAATGGCCAGTTTCAATTTATCGTGAATTATCAAGATCACCAGGTTAAATTTTTACACTTATGTGCTCTCAAAAAACGAAGACCGCTGCAGAAGTTGCTTACAATTTAATTGACATTTTTTATGGATTCAGTGCCCCCTCCCTGTTACAATCTAATAATTATCGCGAATTTGTAAATGCCATTATCAGTGATTTGGAACTGTTATGGCCGGGTCTCAAGACTGCATATATAGTAAACCTCGGCATTCTCAAAGTCAGAGAGAGGTATCAAACAACCAAACCGCGATGTTGAGGAAATGGCGAGAGCTTGGATGATTGACAATGGTTTGACTGCCTGGGCTGATGAATTATGTACGTTTCGTCCAAATTTCAAAAAAATAAGTTACCCCTCAGGAATTAAACAATCCCCTTTTGAGGCGCTGTTTGACAGGAAAGCGAAATTAGAAGTATCAGTGTGATGGAAGTTACACTAGAAACTGACCTCAATACAAAAAAAAAAAAAAAAAAAAGAAGAGAAAAAAAAAGAGGAGAACAGTTCGTCTTCAAACGATAATGTAATGCTGGAAAAGCTATACGTACTGTTTCCATCAAGAGGAATCTAGATGAGGGATACTATGATGGCTGCATATCTCTATTTTCTTCTTTGTCAGCTTTTGGTCTTATTGGTACAAACTTTTCATACATTTCGCAAATGGTACAGCATTATTTGTACCTAGTCCGATATTTCGGGTTCAGTGCAAATAAGTTGGTCGTTCGATTCGCGCATGGTACAAAAATGCTTATACAATTCCCGATCTGTACAATTTCGGGTTTGGTACGTAACATCCTGACCGTTATCTGTGAGAAGATATACCAGAGCATTATTGTTGTAACTATGTATAATATATTGTAGTTTCTGCCTTCTATAATTGGTGGACAGGTATTTGGGTGATTCCATATTGAATTTCCAGCTAGGAATTTGTAAAAAATGTAGTACTTAATATAAGTAGTTGTATCTAATGTTGGCCACATTACATTCAGCTACATGTATCAAATATTCTCCGCATATTTACCCAATGGGAAAAGGAAAATGGCAATTTTGTTCTTAAGCGTGGACATAAAATAGGTATGTTCAACGTGGACACTCACATATTTCTTGTATCCACGACGAAAGACGTGAATCTGTGGACAACAATTTTTTTATGACTCTAGACTCCCCCCCCCCCTTCAAAAAAAATCAAATTTAAGCCCGCCCGTCGACGGAATACGGTTTTCTCAGTGCCCCTAGTATCGATTTCAACGAAAATACATTTGGAAAGTGAACCTCAGTTTTTTGTTTTTGTCCACGTCGAATTGTCTAATTTTCAGAGAATCACCCATTTCCTGTCTTGAGCATTATGGTATGCCTTCCCTTAGGAGATATCACAAATTTATTATTTGTCTGTTATTCCATTTATTATCTCCTAATTTGCGCATATTCATTTTGCAGAAATAGCATCAACTATCACCAAAAACGTATCCGAAACCTTGAACACTGTTCAGGAATGGATCAGAAATAAGCGGCGGGGCACAAAGATACGAAATGACCAACGAAACAGTGCACAACCACGACCAAGTATAAAAAAAGGCGGACGAATAGTTCAACGCAGCCCGGACATTCGTTTCCAAATTTGAATCAAATTCAAATATCTTCGTTACTGCGCACCCCTCTCACTTCCTCAAAACATCATACCTTGCAAACAATAGTGACATTAGATGGTCCGTCCATCTCATCAATTTCCAGAATAGGATGTATACAATACTTTAGAATTTGTTTTTTATTTAAATTGTTTTTTAATGAATGATTTTTTTTTTAATTTTAAATAATATTTCAGGGTATCTACACCTATTGATAAGCAGTTTGGTTCTCGCACTGAGCTTGTCATACGTTCATGGTTTTGCCCGCTTCACGCTTATTAACTGTTCGGTTTCTTTCAGAACTTCCTCAAACTGATTGTACGAGTCCTGCCCGTGTTGGTTCTATCCTATTTTTGGACGCCATTCCTTTGCAGATGCAATGTAAAATTTGTAAGTCAGTCTTGCTCTCTCTGCTATCTTATATATATTTTGGGACAAGTATTTTGTAAATTAGCTCAACCATTTCTTTGGAGAGGTGCTCGTCTATGAAAATCAACTGGGGAGCCAGCTCAGATTACCTGGCCATTCAGCTTTTCCTTCTTATAGTTTTCTACCAGGTCTTATTTGACCCCATTACTATTTAGTCTAACAATCATTGTTAAGGTCTGATTTCTTGAAGGCAGCCCTTGTACTGCCCAGAAATAGTAGTCTTGGAGCTCTACCTCAAGGTTTTCTGTCGCCTTATTAAATACTTTCTTCACATCTTCTGACTCCTGGTACAGAATGCCATTAATTATGACATTGTTTTTCTTGCTTTATTGCAGAAATAGACTTTAAAAAAAACTTCTAAATTCGAGTACATGTAACGTTTATCTTTTTTGTTGTTTCAGTTGTATGAGATGTGTAGTGAGTTTATTCTGTCTTGATATTCTTTTTTTTTTAAAACATACATATTTACTTTTTTGATATACCATGTGCATATGTGTTACCGGAAATGTTGACTGTTCAGAGATTACAAAAACGCCGCCTAGTCCATCACACGAGTTCCTAAAATGACCAGGTCATGACTATAATGACTAGCAGTGGCGCAAATACGGGAGAACCCCCCCCCCCGAACCTCTTATAAGTTTATTTTTTGTTCATTTAATGAAAATTGAACATGGTGAAAAAATACCTACTTTTTATTCTATGATTTCAGCCCCCCCCCCCCAGAAGGAACGATTAGTTACGCTACTGATGACTAGGACGTAATAACGTGTATTTTAATTGTTGTAGGCAATGCGTTGTTGATTTATAAGATTATAAAGCTGGCCTAGGCTGTCTTGTGAGTGCTGGAGAGGTAGTAGGTACTATCAATCTTCAGGACAAAGAATGACTCAGTAGTGAAAATGAACAAAAAAATAGTTTATGCTTTTACATGCTTGTATTACGTTGGTAAGAAAAACCATCTAAAATAATTGTAGAATTAAGTACAATATGACGTTCTATTCTACAGATGAGAGGAAAGCACGAACAAGAAGAAATCTGGAACATCCGAAACGTATAATGAGTTATCACGTTTTCAGTTATCGTTGAGCCGTCAGTGTAGAAACGCGCATGCGCGGGAACAATTATAGAACAGGTGTTTTGTCTAAAATTCCCTAGACATTTAAAATTTCATAAATGCCACTTGTGACGTGTCCAAGAAAAGGGTCTTAATGGTAAGTGAACATTCAGGCTCTTTTCTTGTGACATGTCACTCTTCTGTTCTTTAAAATCACAACTCACTTAAGCAGTCACTTTAGCTCCTAAAAACTGTGATTAAAATCGTACTTTACCATCATCTGTAGAATAAATTTATAAAATTACTCGTAAATTTTCGAAACTTCTGCCATATTTTTAAACTTCAGATTAATTACTGTTAGATCTTTCAAACTTGAATTCGGTAATATGTAGTTTACACGAATGTTATAAAGAAGGTATACTAATTTGGTGCGGTAGGTGCACCTATAGTAATTTCAAAATGCAATTAGGGGTCGTTCATTTATTACGTACAGCCCCCCGGGGGGGGGGGTAAAAATCTCTACATGGCCTTACTGAGAAGAGGATGAGAGGTAGAAGCCATTCTTACGTAATATTTTATTACGTAATTTTTAATGTAGCCACCACTCAGGCGACACATTTTCTACATGCAGCCGCTAAAGATGAGTAAATACACATACAGTGAAACCTGTTGAACCTTTTCAAATGATATTAATTTATTTTAAAGTTTTTTAGGAAAATTCATGAAAAAATCACGTAATAAGGGGGAGGGGGTTCAGTTAATCTTATGTGTCCTTACATGGGGGTAGGGGGTCAAAAACGGCCAAAATCATCCTTACATAATTAATGAATGACCTCTTAATCCACGTTTGCATGTGTTCAAATGTGCCCAGAAGTTGTGATCAAACGAAACTGTATATGTATGCAAAGTACTAGTGCGCAGAGATATACTAGACACTGCCTGCTCCTGATTAGGAATTAACGAATAGGCCTAGTCAATTTTGCGAATTTCAAGATTTCCTAAATTATTACGGAATTCAAATTATTTAGTTACTATCCCTCGTTCCTAAAACCCAACAACAGTGATGTTATTGCCTGGACATTCTCAAGTTTTCCGTAATTTTCGACACTTCCAGTAACACAAATACAATACTATCTTCTGTACAAGCTCGTTCTCTCCTCTTTGATGCCGAATTCTGTTATGGAAATATTCTGATGTAATAAAGTAGTTTTCATTTATAATTAATAAGTTTTTTATTATGTCCTAAATTGTCAGGGGCGGATACAGAAAATAATTTCGGGGAGGGGGAGGGGTCCGAATGAAAAATGGTATAGATGAAACATAATAGCTTTAGGTCACTATAGACAGATTTAAATGTTTGGTATTTCATGGGGCGACCCCCCCCCCCTCTGTATCCGCCACTGTAAATTGTGCATAGTGGCATAACGTGCATAAGAATACTGCCGTATGTATGCGCGAAAATTGGCTTGCGTAGTGGTTTCGCACACGTAATGTAATGGTACGGCGTAGTTGGAAACAAGTGATCCGTGAGCGCATTTCCACTACAAATAAATGTGTTCTTGGGGAAGCACCACTGCCAAACGCATTCCATGCGTGTGCGTTTCTTTTGAAAAGACAATAGTTCATAATGGCATTACCACTCTGATACGTGCACGCAGAGCAACTACATTTTCATCTTTTAATGTGAAAATTTTCAAGGGGGTAGTGGTACGACGTAGTGGGAAACAAGTGGTCCGTGAGCGCAGTTCTACTACGAAGAAATCGACGTAGTGGGAAACAAGTGGTCCGTGAGCGCAGTTCCACTACGAAGAGATATGTCGTCGGCGTAGCGCCACTGCCATCCGCATTCCATGCGTGTGCGTTTTCTTTGAAAAGACAATGGGTCATAGTGGCATTTCCACTCTAATACGTGTACGCAGCGCAACTAGATTTTCATGTTTTTAGTGGGAAAATCTTCAACGGGTCATTGTCTGTAGCTGAAAATTACGTCTTCCTTACGAATTATTTATCGAATCGTATCGTTTATTTTTCCCATTTGTCGACGAAATATTGTGTGATAAGTATTCTTCGGGTTCATTCAAATTTTTCTTGAGATCATGTGTCGATTGATTTGAACTTCGATAGCCGGTGTCAATATCTGTAAAAATTCGTTGCTGATAATGAGGTTTTAGTTTCTTCTTTTACGAGTTATTTCCGAGTCATAATGAGCTAAATACGAAAGTCACTTTCAGATTAATACTCGTAATAACCTCTGTATAAAAAATCCGTCTATCGAGATAGTGTTTTCAAGACCTCTACAAAATATTGCGAGGTAAAAATTCTTTGTGCGTCGATTTTTTTTCTCATTTTTCGTGAAATCGTTGTACAAAGTTTAAACTATGTACATATCAAAAAATTCTGGAAGTTGAGTTAGGATATGTTGTAATTGAAATTATATTTTCTAGCACCGTTGTATTACACTTCAATATTTTCTCAATAAAATAATGTATGATGTATTATTCTTTTGTTTTTTCAGGTAGTCATTGAAAACTTTGCTCGAAAGGTGGCATGCCCGACTCGATTGCGGTATTCTATAGAAACTTTTCCGAAAAATTTTGTTTTTTCGATGGATGACATGAATCGTCGCATTTCCGATTTAAACACGAAAATGGTTGCAGCGCTTGATTCGTCACGAAGAGTTACTAATTTAGTAAATTTCGTGAGACAGTTTGCCTCTCTAACATCAAAATCAGAAGATGATCAGAATTCAAAATTTCCTGCTGTATGGAAGCGCTTAAAATCTGAACTTCCAAAGCTAATAAAACCACAAAACCCGACAGACCTGCAGAAAATTATTATAGAATTATATGAGGCAGCTAATGAAAGCATTGCCAAACAAACATGGTTGAATAACGTCAAAGTTTGGAAGACTAAGTTGGGTGAACTGACGTTTGAAGACCTCACAACCGTGAAGGATCTAGCTTCCATAGGAGAGGAAGATATTCGTGAGAAAATAGAACAAGGTGATTTTGATAAAATATTTAAGAATGAATATGAAAAAGAGTACGTCCTTGACCTATTGAAATTAAGAAAAATTGGTACAGATTTACCTTCGATGTATAAGATATGTTTTTGGATCCTTCATGTATCGGTAGATGAGGAGGTTGAAAAACTTAAGAAGAAAATTAGTGGTGAATGGCCAGGTGAAATTCGAGCTGTCAGATACGATTATTACTGTACGAAAGTAGTTGAATTATATAATCTCGTGTCCGAATTGAGTAAGCATGGCCCAGGCTTAATTCCTCCGTTAAATTGCAAGCCTACGATAACAGATTTTCACGAATACCTGAAGCAGTTGTCGTCCATTGGTGGTAAAAGTTTAGCTTTTGTGGCTGAAACGTTGTATGTAAATGAAGAGTAATGAATATTGTTTAGCTTGTTGACGAAATTTCTTCCAAGTTTTCCATTTCATACTAGGTACAGTTCTTTAGCTGTATATTTTAATTTATCAATCGTGGATAATTCATCAAATTATATTCTTTTTAAAATCGATTTCATTATTTTTTCCTGCTCGTCATCGTTTATACACTTTTATTGAAAAGTATTTTCTCTGATATTGATACTCATTCTTGGAGAAATATGACTGAACAGTGTGAGTGGGGTGGAGACCATTGGAGAGTAAAATTACTTAATTTTCTTTATAAACTTGACTAAAAAACGTGCACGATTTATAAGGTACTGAATATTAGCATTTCTAGAGAGTTTTTGATGGAATTTGGTACGAATAATAACGTGTGCTCGAAAAAATTTTCGAACCATTAGAGAAGAAAATACAGTGAAACACTTGAAGAAATCTATAAAATCCTGGCTGATGGTGACATATTTTGACTAGTTTTGATGGAATTTGATGCAAAATGGATACAAAAAAATTGAAAATTTTGTAAAATGACGACAGAAAATAAGGAGAAAATGATCCATTTGTCTTCTGAAAACAACAAAAATTGGCGAGTTAATTTTCAGGAATTTATAAAAGTGAAGAAAATTGGGTGAAAAGTTTAGAAATCTTTAACTGTCCCAGAACATATACTGTGGCCCAGGATCTCATACATTTTAACTAGTTTTTATGTAAAATGGATACAATTTTGTAAAATGGTGGCAGAAAATAAGGAGAAAATGATCCATTTTTCTTCTGAAAACAGCAAAAATTAGTGAGTCAATTTCGAAGGATTTTTGAAAGCATGGAAATCATACTGAGTATATTAATCTTATGCGTTCAACCAGTAGTTGAATGATAGGCTCTGTTATCGTTATTCGATGCGGAAGTTGCGGTTTTGCAAATTTTTTTTTTGATACAACGTCGTCTTATATTTTATACGATAATTTTACGTGACAGACGATTTCTCTAAAAAAGGTCTGAAATACGAATAAAAATCACTTTGTTTTTGTCTGAACGTTTCCTGAATGATTACACGCTCATTTTTTTGAAGTGATATTGATATTCATTTTTTGGAGAAATATAACTGAACAGGATGAGTGGGGTGGAGACCACTGGAGAGTAAAATTACTTAAATTTCTTTATAAACTCGACTGAAAAAACATGCACGGAAAAACCGTGCATGATTTACAAGGCTCAAAATGACATACACCTAATTTTTAGAGGGTTGAGAAAAACGATAGAAATTTGATACAAAAGTTGTAAAATTTTCGAACCAGTGGAGAAGAAAAATATTCATATTCGATTTAAAAACAGTAAAATATTCAGTGCAGAAATTAGAGGATTTTCAAGAATTTTTAGGGTTTGTTAGAAACGTTAATGAGAAATTAGCCTCTGAGCTTGACTGCGCTAGAACATATATAAGCTATCATTTTTTTCTTCAGAGGTGAAAAATAGGGAAGAAAGTGAAAGAAATCTTCAACTGTCACAGATTGATGATTTCTATAAGTAGAGGGTTAAAACAGTTAAATATCAATATGAAATTTTGTTTTTTCTTGAGAACTGAAAAATGGGGGAGAATAAATATAATGTATCATTTTTTTCTTCAGAGGTGAAAAATGGGGAAAGAAGTGAAAGAAATCTTCAACTGTGCCAAGAGTATTATTACCTATCACAGATTGATGATTTCTATGAGAGAAAGAGTTGAAAGATAGGAAATTGATATAATTTGGATACAACATTTATAAAATTTTCAAACTAGAGGATATGAGAAAATAGGATGAAATGATTAAAATTATCCTTAAAAATAATTAAATATTCAATACAGAAATTTAGAGAATTTTTATTTTTTCTTGAGAACTGAAAAATGGGGGAAAAAGTAAGAGAAATCATTACTGCGCTAGAACATACATAAGGTATCTACTCATGGTATCAAATTCGTAGAAATCTCAGAATGTCCATCCCGTGGATTACCATTCATTAAACGTGGGAAAATCAATAGCAATCCACCCTCTCTTTTCATTTGAGCTCAACCCGAGCCCTGGAACCGCCCCTTCGAGCAATACCCCAGGGACGTCGAGGAGCCCATTAGGGCTGTCTTAGCCCTCTTCTTTTCTTGCCGGGAATCGGCCTAGGTCGACTGCGCTACCTTCCTGTCGAATACCTGCATCACTACCCCCGTGGTTTATGACGGTGAGTTCAACGAGCACCGGCAGGTAGCGCCTTACCCATTTACAGCTTTCAGATACTGGCAACCAATTACACACTTCTCGGAAGCCTCTGCTGTAAGTGGTTGTGACTCTGTGTATGTTATCAGAATGCGGTGTTAGAATGTGTGACGAGTTCTTTCTTGCATTTACTGATAACGATGTCGGCGTTGGGAATCGAACCTGGTGCTTTCGGGTTACGAAGCCGAGTTCTTATCGCTACGCCACAAAGCTGACTAAACCTTGTCTAGGAGAGTCGCGCGTGAGAAACGGCGATCGCCTGTGTTCAGCAACGGATACGGCACCTGAAGAAGAAGAAGAGATATTTTATTTCTTGGGCTACCTCACACAGTCGCCTTGCTGCTGTCAGTAGCCTGTTAACATGAGGGAATATCAAAATCTGTTACTTCTTCTTGTAACAGCTCTAGAATGTTAAGATGGATATTCCTGGACGATGCGTTTCTATAAATGTCTTATTAACGAAGCTCAACCCTTTTTCTTATGATCTGAAGAGCTCTGGGTGATACAATGAAATCACAGCTCAGTTTCTCAGGAAGGTCTTCTACTCCATGAAGCGAAACGTTTGAAATTAGTTTTACTCACACGGTACGCGTATAATTGATTCGTTGGACTTTGGTACAGACTGACAAATTGATACTGAGCAGATTACGAAAGCACATGGCAAGAAAATTGGGTCGATAATTTACAAAAATAAAAGGCTTACACGTTCTTCATCCCAGTATGGATAGGTTCACTGCCAAGATCGAGGTCTCTTATGAAATGACTGTCTCGAGTTCAATCGAAGAATTTGTTTTCCACATAGCATCTGAGAAAACTAAATTGCTCGAGTGACGAAGAACGACTCAGGAACACATTCCGTACTAGCGTTGCGTAATATTGTTCCGGACGGTGATGAAGCACGAGAGGTCGTGATCGAGACAGACGGGAGCAAATATTAAGAAAATTACGAGTTAATTTTATACATCACCGGGTGACATGAGAATAACGGCTACCAGTTGTGTGAGAATACACCGCAGTGCGCTCGATGTATAGGTAAGTATTTGCTCTTCTTACAATCCAAATAAGGATTGGCCGCATTTATCGCCGGCAGCAACCGCAAAAGAATTATAACCCTTTTGTACAAAGATCACTTTATTTTACAGTTCACTTGAAGTCTTTTTGTCCTACATAAATAACTTCATCCGAAGGAGGTCTCCATAAATATAAGAAAAATCTTTACGAGTACTGTCGCTTAAAATATACCAGTTTTTAATATCCGATAGTCTTTCTTCTTCTGAATATTTTTTTGTCTCTCTCGGTCTTTTTTTCTTCTTTTTTTTTAAAAGTCCGTTTATCCTTTATTGTGCGTTGATATTTACGAGCGAGAATGCTACTGCTTGGAATAGCCGGTGCTTTGTGTCGCATTGAACCAGTTATAACCGTATGAATAACAATTCAAAGCGTAAAGGGCTTATGTCAAGTGAACTCGAATTAAGTTATAATAATCTAAATGCTACCGACTTACAGTATACCTCCGCTTCGTAAATCGCGGCGAGTGCGTATACATTTGCATATACTCGTAAAGTACACGAGGGGGAAATCACAGAGGCGTGCAGTAATTTAAAATTATTTATTAACGATACACTAAATAGAAAATTATTACTGCTGTCCGGCCGCTTAATAGTTATCGGCGTACAATATTTTTCAGTGCAGGTACATTTTTCACCTATGCCTACCGTAACCGGCTCGGTAAGGTGAACTCAGTTTTACTTCGTTAACTTGACGTAAGAATTTTTGGAATTCCAAGTTGAGCAAGGCATGAAAATGATGCCCGAACGGCAAAATTCGGCTTCACAATTCGAGTTCATGTGAATAAATGCACGTATACATTCTCGAATATTCCTAAACGTGGAAAAATTTGACACAAATGGCACAGAAGGACCGGTGCCTTCCGAACTACCCCTATCAACAGTCTGCGATTCATCCAAACACCTTCTAAATATTTGAGGGCATCTCATCTCCACGAATGCTATCCTCAAAACATTCTCGCCAACCCCATCTTTACCAGCCTCCTTCATGATCCCTCCTAACTCCCTATCTTTCAATAACAACGATCTCTTACAATCGACCATCCAAACGAATACCAAACTATTACATCTCCCCTACAATATCAATCTACCTTGGCTCTCATATTCATCGAAGCTGGACCTGTCGCTTACCAACCTCGACAAATCTCAACAAAATTTTAATTACCTCCTTAACAAATACCCTAATTCCATCCAAATATATACTGATGGCTCCAAATCAGCAGATAAATCAGGATGCTCTATTCTTCACGAAAACTCCATAGCCATAATCCACACACTTTTCAATCCTTTCCACCAAGGGCGCAATCAAGAGGGGTTGGAGGGCTATAGCCCCCCAAAAATTTGAAAAATGTCTAAAATTAAATAGGCAGGTACCAAAGCAGCTAGATATCAAATCGAGATTTAACCCCTGCCCAAGTTTTTCCCCTCAGTTCTATCCCCCATCAAAAAACACTTCTGAGAACACTATGCCATTAAACTAGCCATCTAATATTACCTAGACCCCGCATTAAACAACTTCTTAATTCTTACAGACTCGCTATCAGCTCTCCTATCCATACAAAATTTCCATAAAAAGAAACATCCCATCTCCCACAAGATAGTACAAATGCTATCGTCCTCAAATAAAGATTTCACTCTATGTTGAATCCTTTCCTACACTAACATTCCTGAAAACGACATAGACGATGACACCGCTAAAAATTAATAAATCATTCGGGCATAAATCTTTCCAACGACGTCTCACCTACTAACAAACTAAAATCCATAAAAACTACAGTTCACTCCTGAAAAACATCCTATCACTGGACACTCCGCTCTCACTCTTAGATATAACCTGAACAAACTACCCCAAACAACCGGCGATACATGAAATACTCATATCTCCATCAACCACGTAATTTTACCCAATGCCCAAAATTTCAATCTCAGTAAAACACATATATCCCAAACTCCACACTAGAATCCCTGCTCTCCGACAATCACACTCAAAACCTTAAACTTATATCATTCCTAAAAGCCACTAATCTCTACTTTAAATTGTAACCCATACAGTCTCCACGTCTTTAGCTAATAGGCTGAACATGATGTGGCTGCCCCCCCCCCAAAAAAAAAACAGAAGAAAAGTGGGCCCTCTGCAAGAACTTCTGAAATGAGCAAGCTGGCTGGATCTATCTTCAGCAGTGGCGGAACTGTGCAAGATTTACCATTTTTGAAAAAAGGGGAAAAAATTCTCTTCCTTTCTTTTCCGTCATTTGTCCGTATGAACTTTTTAGTCGCAGGAAGCAATCAAATTTTAAAATACAATTCTTAAAAGCATTGTAAATGTTTTTTTCCCCCGTTTTTTTATAGGTTCGTGGCTTTCCTTCAAAAATTCTAAGGGCTAAACTCCCTTTTGCTCATCATGTCTCTTACCTATGTGAAAAAACCGATCTGGCCAACAGTCCAAGGCTGATAGTCCAGGACTTGAAAACAATCCAATACTGGCGCATCGTCTGAAATTGAAAAACAGCCCACAAGTGAGAAACTGCTCGGTGCCCAGTACTGATATGCAGTTTGAAACTGATCAACAGCCAAATTCCAAATTCCAATCGAAACCAATGAACAGGCCAAAACTAACCAACTGCCAAAAACCGACAAGTAACTCAAAATTAATACACGTCCAAAACAGTCGAGCAGCCTAGAATTGACAAACGGGCTCATAGGTCAAACATTTCTACATTGATAACATCCGAACAGTAGGCTAACAAATAGCACAATACTAGAAAATCAGGTGTGAATGTACGAGGGAGGAAATGGGGGTGATAGCTCTTTCAAGAGAAAAATATTTAAATCAGAAACGCCTCAAAAATTCAATGTTTTACGGGATCTGAAACAAGCCTATTAAAATATTTTAAAAATTCCTAAACTAGTCTGAAACAGTTTCTAAGATTGTAAATGAGTCTCCAAGAGTCTTAGTGAGTTATAAGCTGGGACAAAAAAGAGTCTTAGAGAGCCTCAACCAAATTTTTGAGGGTCTTCAATGAGTTTTGAAAAGTTTTAAGTATCGTCATTTACAAGCTTTCTCCTGAAGGTCTTGCCAGCACTAGGAACTATGTTTTTCAATTAACCAACCAAAAGTGACACTAAGCCTTCTTTCTCTCTCTCTCTCTCTCTCTCTCTCTCTCTCTCTCTCTCTCTCTCTCTCTCTCTCTCTGTCTCTCTTTTTTTTTAAATCAATAAAATGTCAATATCAACATATTATCATGGTTTTAATTATATTATTAAAATAAAAATAATAAGATATGAAAATGAAAATTAAACCCCTAACGACAGCACACGCTTCCCTATTCGCGGTTCCACCATCGTCGTCGTATCCGTCCTCGCCCTTTACTGCCGCCGCATCCTGGTATCACCTTTCGGTATTCTTCTCGGACACAGCGACGGGCTTCAGCTGCGGAGCCGACCGTCCGCTGGGGAAGTCTTCCCTACTTATGGGGAGTCGTCGTCGCTCAAGATCTGCTGCATGGATTGCGGGAGCTGCGCGGAGTCTGCTGTCTCACGTGTTCGGCATCCTCCTAGGCCCGATCAGTATGCTGGCGAATTGGATCATCGCTGACCAGCACTGCGGGGTAGCCAGCGTCACTTCAACCATCGTCTTGGGAGTGATATGGCTGCCGACAAACGCCTCGAGCGTTGCTCGTGCGTCGTTCCACGCAGTGCAGCAAAAGATGGTATGCTGCAGGACTCCAACGGTTCAGATAACCATAGAAGCACCCATGCATGGTGAGCATTTGCGTAAGATGGTACGTCAGTTCACCGTGCTGCAGCGAAAGCCATACGTCGAGGTCTTGTACTAGCCTCAATGTCCAGTGGCTATGAGTGGGCTCTTGGAGACGAGCCACCCACTCTTGAACTGTTTTCCGCCGGACTTCTCTCTTAATCTTTTCCTTTACTCCTTCCTTTTTTCTATCAGCTGGTGAGAGCTTCTCGAAGCGCTGGTAAAGAGTAGCGCTCTCCTTGGCCAGCAGATCAATAGGAGGCATTCGAGCTAGTACAAGAGCCGCTTCATACACGGGACGCTTCTATGTGCGCAGATTATGCGTAGTGCTGTAGCCCGCTGGACCCTTCTAGTGTCTTCTCTGTTCTCGCAGAGTGCCGCGACTGGTGCCCAATTGGGGGCCCGATAGAGAAGAACCGACTGGATTACTGTCGAATACAGTCTTCTTTGACTCTCTCTTGGCCCCTGGAGGTTCGGCATAAGCTGACGCAACGCTCTCAGCTTCCGCTCTGCTTTCTCTGCCTTTCGATCTCCAACATAGTTCGTTGTCCACTGTCATTTCCAAGTACACCCATCCGGGGCTGTAGGGATATCGGTTCATCCAGTATCGCCAGGTCAAATGGCTGTGGTCTGCTCCCTTTCCGCTCTAGATCAGGTGTACCTACATTGTGCCGAATTTTTAGTTTTGTTTTACTTAGAATACATGTATTCTTGAATATCTGTTGACACGATCTCATAATTTCAGTAAGGTGGATATGGAAGAACTTTTTCTTGTTCATTTATTCTTCGAAGCTGCACAGATGTCCCATTGTGCTGAGAATTTAGTTTATGGCACATGGCATCTCTGGACCTTTTTCAAAATTTATTTCCATTTGGTGAACCTCTTTTTCATTCAGGGACATGAAGAGGGAGTTCCCAAGCAGTTTACGTCTATCTGAATGGTTCAGGTCTTCGGTACTATTTCGTTTGTTCATGCTAGTGGAATATGCTGAGGATGTGGATCATCATAGACTCGTCCAGACCCCGTGGGGCTTCATGATGGTCTGTGATGAAATACCTATAAAATTATGGTGGTAGTAGGCAGAACGTTCCCGACTATTGGCAGTTATTAGCCCCCTTCATCGGCAATCTACTACCGGCATTTCTCCAAAGGTATGATCTGTGGGAGGAATCTATTCTTCCAGGGGTCTTATTCCGAAACTAGGGTGGGATATCCGATTCTCGGAGAATTAAGCTACATCCCGATGACGATGATAACGACATTCCCATCACCGCACGAAAATCTAGGTCGAGGTACGATCTGTATCCCTCCTCCAGAGAATCAGTTTTCAAATGTGTGCTAGTGCCTTGGGGTACTGGGAATTTGGGCTGCGTTGTAGAGGCCGGGCCTAGGTAAACAGCTCCAGCTATCCCATGCAGTAGCTTCGTTCTGACTACATACCGGGCGCAGCATACTCGATCGGTCTTCGAGAGCGACCTGGCGACAAGACAAAGGTGATAGCTGCTACCAACGACATCAGGAAATCAAGCGGATGGACAAACAGTCGCATATCCTTTGGCTGAGTTCCTGTATGGACACTAGGCGTGGGTATGCGACAGAGGCATGGGTAATGGGTATAGTCCGCGTATTTGGCGCACGAACGGAACGGCGAATGTGGTATGGGCAGCGTCGTACGGTCGTACCCGGTGCCGGCGCGGTTACAATATAGGATATGACGCACGAGCTGTACACAGGCTGGAATGAGCATCGAATGAGCCGCGTATACCGAACGTGATAACGTGCATTATACGGCCAAACGATGAAGCCGTGAATCATGCAGACCTCGCGAATTATAAATCAGTGTAGTATACGAAGTATTCTCTGCTCTGGGAATAACCTTGCTCTTATTACCGCTGGCGGTTCGCGCGGTACTCCTCTACCTTATGTTGTGGATTACATAATAATATATAAACACCGGGGTCGAGATCATTGCACGTTCGTTGAGCATATGTCGTGGGAGATAGCTTCTTTATCACTTAACCTATTTTTCGTTTTCTTCATTAACCGCGTCTTTTTATTATTATCTGCTCTTTTCCCCCTCTAATCTTTTGCTTTCCATATAACAATTGTAAGAATGACAATTGGTTGTCGTAACCAGCGTGTAGTCCACATGTATACGGTACGTGCCATATGAGAGGATCGTACACCTATATAGCTCATGAATCGTATTTATCACCATTGCCACGTTATTTATCATATTTCGGGTCGTATCGTGACCGAAATCGCTCTCTGCCGTTGCAGTCGCAAGTCTCCGTTTCAATTTCGAAGCGATACGAGCGGAATAAATAATACCGCGACGAAAATAAAAAAAAAATGATAACGAACCGATCGAACTTTCGAGGGTAATTATTTTTTATGTAATAATCGGATGATATTCGAATTCGGTTTCTTTCGTAACGACAATGTACCTACGACTGTGCATTGTCGGTTGGAAAAAAAGTTTTTGCTAACCATTCGCAGTCGTTAGCAGCGTTTTACGACCGCTCGAACGAGAGAACACAATCTCGTTAACAGTCGAGCAAAAAGTATTATTATGGTCGAAACCGGCGGCTAACGGCGATAACGGCTATACGTCCGCCGTATCGCCGATATTTTCTTAGTTTTTCTTCGTTTTCCGTTTCCAGTTTTCATTGCCCCTTGCTGCGTTCGCCCTTCCTTATGACGTGAAAATGCGCGTTATGATCGCGGTAGTAGAGAAAACAGTTTCACTCTTTGAATCGAGTAAACTAAACACGCCATGCTGGATGAACTAGCAATTCGAACTTTCAGTTCGTCTTTGTCCGGCGGTCTTAATGGATAGAAAAATAGCTACTTTTGTTAACACGTAGCTCTAGAAGTGAGTTCGCAACGTTCACGTTGATTATACGCAAATACCTTCGCGTTTAAGTTTGCTCGAACTTGAACTGCAAGGTTGGTGTGGTGGGACGTATGGCGATGCACGCATGTCAAAGTGGCCCCTATGACACCGCATCCTGGGCCACAGGAACTACCCTTTCGAGTATCGCGTCCGTGACCGGAGGGACGCCTTGAGGCCGGGCCCGAGCCCCCATTTCTACGTGTCGGAATGGTGCGCGCGTCCTACCAGGGCCACCATGGGGTTCTCTACTGACCGAGGTCCGCACTCCCAGAGCGCTCACCTGGAAATTTCAGGTGCCCTACTGCCGGACGCGCTGCCTCTCTTCACTCACCCCTCACCTCCTCGTCTTGGTCCGTGTGTCGACGCAGGTAGGTGGTGACGACGGGTGAGCCCTGCCAGTGGGTCCACAGTGTAGCTGCAGCAGCTCTTCTCTAGGATGGTACAAAGTTCTCCTCCTGTTCGATGGTGTGGGCCGAGCTTGGTGAATCGCCGGCCCTCTGTCTCGACCACTCCGTCCGCATCTTCTTCTTCATGATGGCCGAGACAAAGGCCGACACCCGGTTCCAACTCCTTCCGTTCTTCATCATCTCCGCAGGGTGTCCGGCGCGAGACGGCTGATCACGCCGTCGTCTTCATCGCTTCTTCCGCCGGGATCGATCGCTGTAGTGGCCGTACCGCGTCTCTCCTGCTCCCAGGCTTCACACTCGAACAGGGTGTGCCAAGGTGTGTCCTCCGCCCCTCGATCACAGTGGGCGCACACGGGGCTCGGCGCTATCGACATCCGATGTAGGTATGTGCCGAAGCACCCGTGTCCGCTCAGTACTTGGGTAAGGTGGAAGTTCAGGTCTCCGTGTGTTCTTCCTATCCATCCGTCGAGGTCGCGTATCAGCACTCGGGTCCACTCGCCTTTGGTCGAATGGGCGAGCGCGTCCTTCCACTTCCGAAGCGTGTCCTGTTGGATGACTCGCTTGACCCGAAGTGCCTCTCGTTTCGTCTTCGCTTTCTTCTTCGCACAGTATACCGCCGCGAGTTCGCCGACCTTGAGTTCGATCGGCGGTATACGCTGAACTGCAAGGTTGTAGCAAAGCCAGTGCGAAGAACATGTTCGTCGGAGGTGAAGGGGGTAGGTATGGGAAATCCCGACTGAAATGTTACAAATGTCAGTTGATAGGAATAAAAAAGGTTTACACCTGATACTTAGTGTTCCCAATTGGATTATGGAATTTCCTGATTTTCCTAAAACATAATCAGCAATGTCTGAAGGTTTGGTGCTATGATGTTGTGCGTGACTCCTGGGTCGCTTTCTTGACGCTGTGGGGCATGTATCCGGCAAAGAGAAGGAATTACATGGGGAAAAATGGCGGATTCGATTACCAGTGCCGGAAAGCTAGTGAACGGTTTTGACTCTCCTTTCTCAAACATTCAGTAGACATAGACAGGTAGCATGCTCTGGAGGCCCCCATCAGTTTTCAGAAACAGGACATTATACTCGTAGAATATGCTACCTCTAACCAAAATCGACAAAATTCCGACTAAAAATGACAAAACTTCGACCAAAATTAATCATTTTCGACCATATCCGATGATGGCAGGGTGTATGGCGGTGCATGCACCCGAAATTGGCCCCCGGGACGCCGCATCTCCTAACCTGGAATTACCGTGATTGGGCCTGCGTCAGGATGAAGGAAACGCTTTGAGGTAGGCAACCTTTCTCCCCCATTCCTTCTTTCGCGGTGGTGAATCTATGGCGTCTTATTCTGCTTCACTGTCGAGTTGCGCTAGATCTTCCTTTTCTTCTGTCCTTTGCAGCAGCGACATTGTCGTCGTCGTCGGTGTTTGTAGAATGGCGAGTGCCGGAATTAGGTGCTGTGACGGCTCACTGCCTTTGTCTTTGCCACTCTATATCCATCTTACGGCTTAATGTCTTCTTGATAAAGGCAGCTACCTGATCCCATCTCACTTTACTCTTCAGCACTGTCGGAGCCAGACTCTCGGGTGTAAGGGGCTTAACACTCCATATTTCGAAAGACGACCGTCGCTTCTTCTCTCTCTCTCTCTCTCGGTCGAATGCCGGACACTCGAACACTGTGTTCCAGCGCAGTAGGAGCATCGCGGGCTCTCAGCTATGTCCATCCAATGCAGGTATTTGTTGAAGACACCATGGCCGCTCATCACCTGCGACAGATAAGAGTTCATCTAGCCATGGTGTCTACCCAACCACGCATTGAAGTTGCGTATTGGCGATGGGTCCACTCCTCCTTGGTACTGCGTGGGAGCTGCTTTTCCCGCATGCGGAGCATCCCGTTTGGCCCGTAGGGCCATTCTGCTCTGCGGTAGCATCTTCCGCGTCACGCCGTATACTCTCTTCCGCTTTTCGGCCACCAGCGGAATACTGCTAGTACGCAAACTGCCTCTGTGGAGACAGTGTGATTAACTCTGACACACCCTAACGCAGCCTTCCGTTGGACCCTGTACCCCTTAGCTCCGATGGCGTCGGACCAGATTGGAGCACCATATAGGAGGACCGACATGACAGCGTTTGTCAGCAGCTTACGTTCCTTCTCTGTCGGCCTCGCTTAGTCCGGCCATCACGCTCTCCACTTTCTGCGCTGTCCTGTAAGTGTGTTCTTGGAAGGACAGCTTCCGGTCGAATCACAGCCCGAAGTACTTCAGGGCAGTACAGGATGCAATCACCGCTCCCTTTACGCGATTTTTGACCATTTACAACCAGAAAATAACAAAATTTCCACCAAAAACAAATATGTTTAATCAATTTCATAAGACAATATCAAAATTTGACCAAGCATATTGATTTTTGACCATTTTTAATTTTAAAAAAAACACCAAAAAAAACACCACCAAATTCAACAAGAAATTCGAAATTTCGACAAAGAATAATCATTTTTGATCGTTCTGCATCCAAAAATGGCAGAATTTCGACCAAAAACAATCATTTTAAACTATAATATTTGCTAACAGGTGGTCAAATTTTGATCTTAAACGACCAAAATTCTCACCAAAAATAGCAAGATTTGAAGCAAAATTTTTTAATATTTTTCATCAAAAGATGACAAAATTGTAACCATAAATTACAAAATCTTGAAAGCGATAGTTTTTAACCATTTTATATTAAAAACAACTAAACCTTGCCCAAAAAATCATTTTTTATCATTTTCTTAATTAGAAACGACAAAATTTCGACCAAAAACAGATATTTTTGAACATTTTTAATCGAAAAGCGAAGAAATCTTGACCTAAAACGACGAAATGTTAAACAGAAACAATTAAATTTCAACCAAAAGCAAATATTTTGAACATTTTTAAACAAAAATGACTTCGATCAAGAACGATAAAAATTTACTCACAACCATTTTTAATATTAAAAAAAAAAAAAATAATAAAAACTGATCACATTTCAGTTAAAAATAAGGAAATAATTTTATAATTGAACAAAAGCAATCATTTCTGACCATTTTCAATTTAAAAAAAATGATCGAATTTGACTATCTTTAATTGAAAAACAAACAAATGTTGACCAAAAACGACAAATTTTCAACCAAAACAAAAACAATAATGTTTAATGATTTATAATTATAAACCGACCAAAGTTTCATTAGAAACGACAAAATCTTGAATAAAAACAATCATTTTTGGTCATTTCTTATCAGTATCTAAAGAATTGGTGAGTAATCTCGTGGATGGCTTACCCAACTTTTGAAACACATTAGTTGATAACGAATTACAAATGAAAAACGTCTTCGGCATAGAGAAGAAAATATTCTAATGCAACAAACTGTAAGAAAAACAAGGATGGCCTTGGGGAACACAGCCCTCAAATCCTCTGGAAGCAAGCAAGTTCGACTCAATGCGATTAAATCAGTTTATTATCAAAAGATGGACGTTGACCAAAATCCGCCAAATAGGACCAAAATCATCCAAAACCCTAAATCTCACCGAAAATGACCAAATGTGTCGGCGGTTTTCAGGGGAGGAGGGTTTGGGGATAATTTCCTCTCGATCGTCAAAAATAAAGAATTTTCTTAGAAATTTCACAAAAAAACAGAAAATTTTGCTCACTTTTCTCGTAAATAAGAGTTTTTTAAAATCACCTTCAAGAGTCAACACTATGATATTTACCCTCACAGAAGAATCCTGGTATCAAAGCTGACCGAATCAGATCAAATTTAACTTCATCAAAGAGAATAAAATGAAGAGTAGAGAATCAAAACCCACATTTGCCATTTTACTTCAACGGCGCAAATAGGCAAAATACTGTACACGGGTGCAAGAATATTTTTTCTGCGCCTGTGAATGTGCGATATGTATAACATACTCCACGTTCACAGGCGCAGCAAAGATATTCCTTCGCCCGTGTACAGTATTTTGCCTATTTGCGCTCTTGAAGGAACATGGCCAATGTGAAGTTTTGATTCTTTACCCTTCAAATATAATGACTTGAACCGAAGATGATTAATACCTCAAAATAAGCAAAGAGAAAAGAACAATAAAAAATGACACAATCCGATTAAATGTGACCAAAATTGACTTGAAATAACCAAACCTAATTAGAAATAATAATTGAATTCGATCATCCAAAGCACAGCCAAGAATTACAACCCCTCCCTCCAAAAAAAAGTAACCGACATAATTTAATGATGAACGATCCCCTTTAATTAAAATAGAATAAAAATTAGTAAACGACGAAAAATCAAGGGATAACGAGTACAACTAATAAGGAAAAAGTTACAGAATTGATCAAATTTTTATAAAATAGATTAAAGATCAAAATCGAGCAATTGAGACTAAAAGCAACCCAAACTTAAAGCCGAACTGAAGCTAATAAGTGAAGAGCAATTTCATAAAAATAGTCCAACTGCATCCGACTTTGTCGGGTTCTTCTTTCCTTCCTTTCATTCGCTTTACTTTTCTTCTATCCCTGTTCGTCTTTTGCATTTTACCTCGTGCCCCTGTCCAGCTGACCACCAAGGAGCCGCAGCCCTTGTGATCTCTAATGTAACTTCGGTTCTGAGGATCACAGATTCAAAGCGATATGACTCGGGTGTGCCATGATCACACACGTAGGTTACTACCCCGGTATGATTTAGATGCAGCAAGGTCTTCTTTTGTTAGTTCTAGAAGATTACAAATTTCGTAGAAAACGTTACAATCTAGGACTGGCTTTCGCGTGAACAGTGCAATTGTGAAAAGACTATAAGATTCAAATATTAAATTTTGAGGGCATCAATTATTGCTTTTTGTCAAATCGCGAGTTATGTAAAGAAGGCTCGAGCTATTCTAGAAAAAAAAAAAAAAAAAAAAAAATTATAATCTGCCTGCACCGAAGCACACCGTCCGCTGAATGCACAACTAGATTGCGACGGAAAGGTACTTGACCGTTTACGTAAGATTGGAACACTTCTCAAAACGCCGCGATTGAGCATTGGTGACGGTGGGCATCCGAAAATAGCAGAAACAAAGCCTCGTATTCGTTCGACTTTCTATCTTCATTTTTTAGGCGAGACCGAAGAGCGAGCTTTGGAAATCGTGCCTGGCTCGCGGTTACTTCGATTGTGTGAACAAAGAAGCTACCGACAAATTGCTTCTGTAAAATCGAACGAAAAGAACACGAAAAACGAGGATGACGATCGCAACAACAGAGCGGTCGCATTAGCGCCAAAAATGTAATTTAACGAAGTCGTCAGAAAAACAATGAGCTGCCCGAATCCACCACCATTATAGATTCGAACGATCACGAAAACAATCTCGAAATTAATCATCGCTAGAAATTGTGGAACACGAGCAACACTTGACAAGTCGATCGAATGAGTACTTAATTACATCGTAGACTTTTTTCACTTCTTTCTATATTTGAAAATGAAAAGAAAGTGTGAAAACGGGACGGTGATTTACATCCGAATGTACACATTAATTAATCATAGGACTGGACGTGACACCGGTAGAGGAGGGCGAAAAAAGTAAAGCAAATTAATGTTTGAAGAAGCGTATATAACGTTAGCGAGGGCACGCCCCTTATTAATGTGCGTTTCTATCAATCATATTTTGATATTTTTTTTAAATGTTGAACAGTCAGGTAAGCCGAAACTAGCAATTATCAAAGCCGCCTTAATTATTGTGGCTTGTGCAATTGCCATTCCACTGGGCTCACAAGCTCACGGGCTCACGGGCTCACGGGCTGTTTCTCCCAGACTGAGACGTGAGCTGATTTTCGCCGAGTTCGAGGCATCACCATTGCCGTCGTATCGTTCGGTACGCCCAGTCATTTTCTAATTGTCTTACAGGTACTGATCCTACTTCAAATAGGCATTTTGAAGAAACGGAGTTGCAGGAGAATTAGACTTTTTGCTCACTTCGAGACTCTTGCCGTTTCAGAGACAGCGTGGGAACGGTTTCATCTCGAATTGTTTTTTTCAATCAAGGCGGAAAAGGGCTTCAATATCTCACGGCATACCACCAATTTTGGGAAGTCAACTAGTACATTTTAGTAAATTGAGCCGCTGCTGAAACACTTAGTATTGTCCAAATTTCTTGTATAAAGGGTATGATTAAGGAGCTTTGCGCTTACATTTCATAGTGGTGGTAAGCGAAGCAAAAAAAAGTGGTAGTGTGCCTTCTATATCCATGATATTGAGCGGCAGATTACTGAGGAGGGTGGCATGGACGACCGCTCTCTCTATTTTCATAATCTCTTCTTTATATGCTCAGATCAGAATCTGCACTTGTCGCCATCTTTCCTCCGGGATAAACAAATTTAGGCGTGATTCGAACCCGACTGTTTTTCTGTCTTTGTCTTTGTTGACTCTACTATAATTTTGAATATAGATACTGTAACGAAATTCACACGGAAAAACGCACGAAAACACGTACTCTAAGAACTTTTAATATCACACTAATATAAACGCACGAAACACAGTAGCTAGATTGCTTTGTAAAACGCACAATTATCGCATATAAAAACTAGACTATACGGCAACGGCCAGCAGCCTTTATATATCCCGGCGTTGTCTGCGAAACTCCTTCGCCTTCATTATCGAACTTCTATTCTGCTGCTTGAAACGTGTCTATCATTCTTCGCTTATCTCGAACGTTAGGGATTATTCGCCTCAACACGTTATTGATGTTTTTCTAACAATAAGAAATTACCTCGTTCATCTTCTATGAAGCTCCTAGCTGTTGTCCAGAGAACCCACGGACATCCTCAAGTGACAAATCGTAATTGAACGAAGATGGACACCATCTCGCGGATATCGGCGCACTTGACCTAAGTGACAAAAACGTTTTTATTTTTTTCAGGAGAACGATTTGAAAATTATAAATAAATTGTGTTATATACGTGGCCCAAATGGTTTACGTCATCTAGCAGGCTAAAAAAGGAAGTAATTCGTCATTTGCGAGTGTAATCCGATAGAGGGTATCGAGATCTATAAGAATATGTATTAACCTCATTTTCGTCAAAATGTTACTTAGGTCAAGTGTGCATGCTGCCACTCGATATATCAAAGACTTCTTCAAGGGCGATCAACCACTTTCATGCCTGTAGTTGGGAAATTCATCATCTTCATCTTCAGGTGCCGTATCCGTTGCCGGACATAGGCGACTGCGGTTTCTCACGCGCGACTTTCCTGGCCAGAGTTAGTCGGGGTAGCTTGTCGTTGCTTTCCTCACGGTTTGTTATTTGTATACGTTGAGTTTTCCTTTTCTATGCTGAAGAGTGTGCAAATGCAGTTCGCTTACTAGCCATGTGTTTTAATAATGTTGAGTCAACTGTCAATAACTTGCACATGCACACTACCGAATCTTTCTGATCTGGTGGTAACACGCCCGCGGTGTAAAGCCTTGTTCAGTCGAACTGACTGGGTTACAGGGCGCGCTATCTTTCCAATAGTAGTTGCTCTGTTCACTAGGATGTTCGTATGGGTAGTTGAATATCACTAACTTTTCGGCGCTGGTGGGACTCGAACTCGAGTCGTAAGGATTGTGAAGCGGGCACGATATTCCTCGGCTATAAAGCGACTCTGAAAATTCGTGAATGTGTACAAACATTTTATAAAATTTGAACTTCGAATCCTCCAACTCTCCAGACAACGTTGTATCGAGATTTATATGTAAGTTTTAGCATGCCACTGCCTTGTTGGCTAGCCATCGAACCTCCAGTACTGTCCGTTTACTTTTCTAAGGGATGTAACTGAATAATACAGCCGCAGAAATATCCTGCGGTATTGTCAGAAGAAAGATATGGCAACGGATGTATAGAGTGATTAGGTCATCTTCTCGTCTGATGCACGGACTTCGTACCGGGTGAAATTGCTTGGGGCAGACGACTTTCGAATTCGTTTTCCATTCATCGGGTCACTGTTTACTGCATTTCGTACGCACATGAATATCCCGATACAACATTTATCAGACAATTTCCGGCTTGTCACTTTATAGAACTGTATATAGACTTAGCCTTGGCAGTCGGTTAATCTCCTTCAAATTCCCGGCCATAAATATGGCGTTCGCCCGACGTCAATCGACCATCTTCGTTACCCTCAAATCTGCAGCGAATTTGATTTCGATGATGGTTGCTAGCACGCTGCGTGCTATTTCTAACGTTGCCGCGCTGTGACTGACAGACAAGTGCTAATAACGACTATTAAGATGAGCCGTAAAAAGACGCCGCCGCCGCACCGAAAGTTTTACAACAGAAATTCTGTTTGCGCTAATTAAGTCTGCATTGTTATTGCCGACGTCCGATATTATTCCGCGTACCGCTTATTAGCGTTTATACGACTTTGTTTTTACGAAACACACTCGTTTGTACGGACACGAAATGCCGCCGTCGTGTCAATGAGAGCGCATTGACAGGTCCAGCTCCTATCTCATGCCCCCCTGACAGGTATGAGAACGAACGTGCAGCTTTCAGCGGATTGATGCGGGATGGAGGAACAGGTTATACGAGCTTTAAGACTCCGTTTTTGGGAGTTCCATCGAACTGGAGGCACTCTAGAAGCGAGCGGTATATAGGTTTAACACAAGCCTTGAAGAAGCTTTTCGGAAAGAAAGCACGCAGTTCGCAAATTTCAGTAAAAGCTTGGATATTCTGCAGCATTGAAGTGGTAAAAACAGCGAGACAGCGATATCCCTGGCTTCCAGATGTTTGTTCCTAAGGTACCTCACTTTGAGCCTGTAACCTGTAATTGTATTAGTGGCATCGGAAATCTGGAGAAATACTATACCCTGGTTGTTTCTCGTCACTTTCCAGACCGTTGATTCGAAAGTCACTATGTGTGCTGTTCCGTGGAACCGAGTTTCGTATTATCGAACAACAAACGACGAATAATAACCTAGTCCCATTCCTGGAGTTATTAGATGCTCCAGGATATCCAGTGACTGGACCTTCGATTCATTTCATAATAGTCGAATTGTATTCGGCTCCAAATTCGCAAAAACCGATCGTTATGGTTTCAAGGGTTTCGACTTATCAATAACTCTGCAGTGCATGAAATCGATTAATTTTTTTATTTAAAGTTATGACAACTTTTCCCCTCTTTATAATTCTTAATATACCTCAATGGCAGTGAACTGGGGGTGGCTCATCCCCATCGTTGTCATTAGCCTATTATAGAGCATATGCCTCCCCGCGTATTTTTCATTCATCCTTGTTGGCGGCTACTCTCCTCCATTTTGGGCCCACTTCCTTCCTGGATTCGTTCCACCAACTCGTCAGCAGCTTACTTTTATACCGTTTCTCGTTGCACGGCACCCAAGCCTCTACTTTTTTATTCACCTCCCTTCCTGTCTGAAAATATGACCCACATACTTCCAATTTGGTTTCTTGATCCTATGTTTCTTGCTTTTGTTACCTTTCTTATCTTTTTGTTTTCAATCCTATTCTTTTTTTCAATGCCTAAAATACTTTTCTCTATTGCTTTTTTGAGTGGTCTGTAATTTTCTTATATTAGCTTTTGGTGTTTGGTGTTTGGTTGAAGCCCATGTTTAGGCACCATACACGAGCACCGACTGAGTGCAACTTCCCATACTTTAGTTTTGAGATCAATCCCTACTCTTCCTTTAAAAATTTTCTCTAATGACCAAAAGTTTTCCCACCCTTTTTGTATCCTTCTGCTTAACTCTTTTCCCGTTTATTTTTGAACGAAATTACCCCAAATATTCCACGTCCACTACTCCTCAATTTCTACCCGCTACCCTTTTTCTAAAATAACTTAGGTACTTTTTTATTCTAACTGAAAACCACCATCACACTATTCCATACATAAGAAACGAGTTCAACTAGACTAATGCTATTCTTTTCTTGTCGTTTATTCCCATTTCCTGCAATGAACGACGCCATCGGTACTAATCGCTTCCAGTCGACTTTTAAGTCCACCGGTGACTTCATTACATGAATTGTAATTTAACGCGACGAGATAAAAATTAAATTTGGATTCCTCGGTGAGGCTAGTCAATGTTAAATTTTGTTTATGAGGTGACTACGAAATGGTTTTAATACCGGAAACGATTCCCGAGTCCCATTATACAGTCGAAATATACTTCGTGGACAGGAAATGTTGAACGCGACTTACTTTACCTTCGTTCATCTGAATCGGCGTTGCGCAATCACATCCCTTCAAAGTGCTTCACGTCTTACTTTTGGGGTGAAAATCGTTGACAGTGTTTCGGAATTTTGTGTTCTAGGAAAAGTAAGGAGACTGGCGAGCTTATCAAACATCTTCTGCACAAGGGTGTGCTCACGCCTATTCAACTCAGCACTTGAGGCTCCGTGATTTTGAAAGAATCAAAAACAATAAGATGCAGAAAAAAGAGATACTCGCAGTTCATGAGAAAAAAGAAATGGTATTGTGGAAGTCTAGCAAGACACGGGCAGGTGACACGCACGTTTCTGCCTTACTGGTTAATTACATTTGCCGAACACCAGATATAGGTTATCGAAATAGGGATGTGCAGACGAGTACAGGTTGGAGCTTCAAATGTCCTATCTTCGCTTTTTGCAATTAAAGAAGAACCCGAGGAGCACGAAAGATTTTACCAAAATGCTCAATAACAAATTCGTGTTGTGAAATTTGAACTTATATGCAATTAAAACATGAGAAGAGCCATACAGTGTTAATGCAAAAAGGTTATTCTTCAAAACTGAGAGTATTTTGTTACCAGCAAATTTCATACCATCGATTTATTATATTATTATTACTTTTTTTGTGGGGGCGGGGTGAAGGGGAGGTATTTTAAGTTACATAATCACATCCCCAACAAATTTCACCAATCCAATCCATCAGACAGGACAGTTACCATATTTTAAATTAAAAAAGCATAGGGTGGCATCTATCGTCGTGGATGTTACCAATCTTATCTCAATACTTGTTTTTTTTTTTTAAATTTTATTCCAAGTTGTTTTTCCCCAATAAAGTGGTATCACTGTTCAGAAATATTGGAAGTTGTTAAGAAGTTCAATTTGCTGCCAGTGATTTTCTATTTTGGGAAGGGATGGCGTAAAGTTCTACGACTACAGTTTTAAGTCCATTGTGGTCAGTATTTGACTGGTGGAATAATACGTGCATTGTATATTTTTCAGTGCAACAAATGGCAATACTGGTACAGTTTTAATCCCTGAACATGATCCAGGTACCCGATCCTAGTCATTGGCGCAGGTGATAGCAGGATTTTCAAAAATTCTACGGAAAAGAACATTCTTGAAGCTGTTTTGTCCGTAGTCGTGGATATCAGTATTTTCGCCATGGATAAGATGTCTATTGTAGGTGAAAAAAGTCGCTTCCCCACTCCCTATGCTATCAGTGACTTCACATTTCCTGAAAGGATAAAATTTCTGTTACCAGAGGGTTTTCAGTCCATTGTCGAGGTTAATATTTGACTAATGCAATAATCCGTGCTTTGTATTTTTTACGGCGCACCAAATATGGCAGTGCAGAGAATAAGGTCCCACTTTATTGTTATGGAGTTATGAGTACCAGCATATACCAGATAACATTTGTGACAAAATGAGACTTTTCAAAGCTCTTCAGCTCCAAACTTCGTCGAGACATGGCTGTTTGAATTTGAGATTTCAAAAAACCTGATTTTGAGAAAAATGTTCAAAAACGAAAAATTACAAATTCAAAGTGGCATATCTCTGAGATAAATGAGATAAATAAAGCGAGAGAATTCCATCAGAGCTCACTTTGTCAAAAATGTTGTAGAGAATTTCGTCGACAAAGTGAGATTTTTTTTTTTTAGAAAACTACGAGTAATACGAAATCAAAGAGTTTAATTTCCTGTGATAACAAAACAGAGTTCGTGCTGGGTGTAAAACAAAGGGAAGGCGAGTTCATATTTTTAGGCAGAGAAAAACGGATAAGAGGAGGATTTCTTCTAACGAAATCGCAATGAATCGCGATACTGACAGTTTAACCTTGATTCACCAAAATTGTGGTATCTCAAAAACGAACATCGACAAAGTGGGACCTTACTCCCAGCACTGACACATAATATGGCAATAGTCGTACAGTTTTGATCCTTGAACCCGATCCAGGTGCCTGATCGTAGTCACTGGTGCACGTGATGGCACAATTTTCAAAAATTTCGTGGAAAAGAGAATTCTTGAAGCTGTTTTGTCTATAGTCGTGGATATTGTGGCGAACGCTACTGAACATTCGAGATAAGTAAAGAACGATCGACAAATTTCGAGCAACAGAATAGAAGATTGATAACGAGAGTGATAGAAAGTTTTGCCGATATACGGTCTAGTTTTGTATGCGATAAATCGTGAGTTTTCAAGGCGATTTAGCTATTGTATTGTGTTGTGCTGTATTAGTGTGAAATTAAATTCGTTATTACGTGTTTTTGTGCGTTTTTCGGTGTGAATTCTGTTACATTCAATGCTTTTGCCATGGATAAGATGCCTATTCTCTCTAAATTCTGATGTTTCTGCTCTGTAAACTTGTTGAATATTCTCTATTACATATAAACTCAGTATTATGAAAAAAAAAAGTCTTAAAAAAAGAAACGCCACCTTAATATTCTCAGTTTCTGGAGAATGACTCAGAGACGTGCAGTATCTCTTTTTCCCGAAACAAGAGGTGAGATTAGAAGAGTATCAGATGTATTTGACGGTGATATACGAAGAAGTGCCAAGTTCTATACAGGGTGTCCCATTGAAGACGCCATAATATAACTTTTTTGCTATGCCGAAATGTGATCTGATTTTCGAAAATAAGACATTAAAACGGATTCTGTGTCGACATGCCAACAGCCTACCTGGGACATTATTTTTTCAATATTTCACCTTTACTGGGATTTATGCCGAAGAAACGCGTTGTCGATAGGACAAACATGATATGTCCAGAAAACAAAATTTTTTAGGTGTAGGAAAAAACGTAGTACAGTCATAGTGAGATTGAACCTAGCTCAGAAGACATTTTTTACAGACAGATAGGAGACACCAACTGACAAAACAGATTTTGTACACTGATGTAGGCAGTGTTAAAGTACGCGAAACAGTTGAAAGTCAATTTTGAAAAAAATTGCGTTTACATATTTTGTTCCCACTAACGACAAACTGCGCAAAGGTGTCGAGTTTTCAAACTTTTATTATAGTAATAGAGCTGTGTGATTTGTACGCCATTACTAAACGGGAAAATCTCAGTTGAGTCTGAGATGCAGATTTTCGTCCCACCTGAGTCCCGTGCTGACAGAAGGTACATCGTAGTTGAGACCCGCATTTCCCACCCTACTTAATCAGACTTAGGACTGGCTGCAAGAACGTTTGCAGGTGTGGTTAAAAACACTGGGCTCCTGCAATAACGGAGGCAAAAATTTTCGACTCAAACATTTCACATATTCGTAACGCGTTAAGGTGCCAGTTCCGTATTTCGTCATCGCATCTTCGAAGAAGCAATCTTCTACGTCATGTGGGTGCAAAAACGGAAGTCCGAAAAATACCAGTAGATATGATGCGTCTTCACTTGCACTAGAGTACACTTTTTTCAAGCCTAACAACTGCAACTTCCGAAACCAGGCTTGTACAAGATGAAACCGACATCCTCGAATAATTGTTTGTGGCCATACTGCTTTCACTGATGCGTGTATAGCTTCCTCGAAGTCAGTGAAGACAGTACTCGGATGAAAAGGATGACGGAAATGATTTTCAAGTGCTCGTAATGCATGTTCGTAAAGTTCAGCTCTTTTACCAAATAGAATGCAGAAAACTAAGGGAACGCACACATGATTTTCAACTCCATGAATTACGAACAGCTGAACGAGTGGTGCAGTATTTTTCGGGACTCAACTGCGACGCTAGTAAACAAATGGAACGTCTCATGCGACGCAGTTGAAAGAAAATTGGTTACAAAGCCTCGCTGTATAAAAAAATGCCACAACTGAGATTTGTGACGAGAAAATATCCCGATTTTCAACTAGTCACAATGCAAGGCCATCTCAAAGAGGGCGGAGCGGAAGCAATTTTGTCACAAGCCTTAGATAATGCAATTTCGTACCGAAAAATCGTTGCCTCGACTAAGGCCCTCCATCAGTCGTGAAGACAGCTATTTCGAGATTCAAGTATCATCAACCGGGAAACCGGGATCAGGACCTCCTTGATTATTTGATACAGAGACGAAGGTGTGCACCTACGGTGGAAAAACCAATTTTCACGCGCAGCACGCTATCATACTGCATGTATCGTACGCTGTGTTCACCGACTGGCACACAATGCACACATTTTCTGTATATCAAGTACTTTTTTTTTTTCATTCATTCACGATTTTTGCCTTCTTCTTTTTCGCCATCGTATAATTAATTCTGACACGAGTAATATAAAGCGACGATAAGAATCTCCGTTATTTTTGAAAGCTCGGCGATCACGTTTTCGAGAGCACCAATTGCGCCTTTTCAACGCTTACGACGGAAAATTTCTATATTGTATGAATTCAATTACGATGTCGATTCGCTGCATCGCATTGTGAAGCGACGAAGGAACATATGAAACATCCTTAAAATTGAATACACCATGTAGCTGTATGCAATGACTGTACGCGCAGTATACTGATGCACCGATGCGTCTTCTTTAAAATCAGATATTTGGAAACGTTTTCAAACAAGTCACGTCCTTTTCCCGTTTCGTAATTAATTATCAGCGGACTTATAAATCACTCGTCGCTCACATACCTGCGTTCCAATTAGGCAAATTGCGGTTAGATTAAAGTGTACTTAGCGTTAAACGCGGTAATTGATATTCCAAATACGGATAGCAGCCGCGTATGCGGGTACTTTCTGTAGTCTGGAGCTGTAGTAAAAACTGCCCGCTGGAAGCTCGTTTAAAATGGATTAATGCTCTTATTATTTATTGGCCACTGAATGGTAACTGGATGACGTCTGCCTATCGGTCCCTCTACATTGTATTGGCGCCGAAATATTTCCGCTCTCCCGTCCTCCATTGGGCTGCCAACGATAGTGCCAAGAAGTTACCGGTAGGTCGACTCCCTGATAACGTCTCAATACAAGCCAGTTTGGTTTCTAATCAGGGCTGTTAAACTCGCATTCACTGTGAAGATTGGAGACTCGTTTTGATTACTTGAAAAATCTTAATGAAGTTGGTAGGGTATCACTATATCATTTCCTTTGGTGTGAAATAAGGTTGAGAATCTGAGTGTTAGTATCTCGCTTTCAAACTTTTAAGGGGAATGCGCAACATAATTCTTCAGATATACACGATCGGTTTCCAGCTGGGATAGATATTTAGCAAGTTACATGGGTCGCTCTGTGGTTGAGTGGTTAACGTGCCCATTGGAAAGCTAGTGATCAGTGGCGTTCCCAGGTGTTCAACTGGCGGGTCTGCGCCTCCCTCCCTCCACAAAAAAATCAGTAGTATCAAAAACTTATGATCAGTATCAGTATGTATAAATAATGAGTGTCAATGAAGAATGAAGTTGCATCCACCCACTCACCACATAGCATGCGTATGCGCTTCCAGAACGTTCATTTTTGCTGGTGAACGCCCTACCATTTAAATTAACAAAGTCTCCGCTTCACTCTTCGTGGTCTTTGTTGTAAACGCCACGGCGACAAGGCCGACGAGAGTGTGCATTGTTGCTTGTGAACATCTTATGCAATTACCATAGTATGTAACAAAGATAACGCCACTGCGACGAGACCAACAAGTGTGTGCATTGTTGCTAGAGAACATTGTACGTGATTTCCATAGTATGTGACAAAGATAAGAACCGCGTGAAGTGCAAAATGAAATATTCCGGCTATTTTTCAATTTTTCGAGGTTATGTTTTGTATTTTAATCAAAATTAAAATTTTCCTTTGTTTCTGGGATTTTTGTTGTAAGACAAAAATTAAGTGGGTGTGCAGTGAACACATTGAACACCCAGACACGACGCCACTGCTAGTGATATATGACTACCTCCAATCCCAACAAATAGAGCGACTACAGTATCAATCAAGATGAAAAGATAACGCGTTCTGTAACCCCGCCAGTGTGACTGGACAAGGCATTACACTTGCAGGGCGTATTACCACCAGATGAGGAAGATTCGGTGCAGTGTGCGTGCACGTCGTAGACAAATAAAACTCATCGTGATAAACTCGTGACTAGTGAACGAACTGCGATTGCACACTCATCGGCACACAGAAGGAAAACGCTAATTTTACAAACTGTGGGGAAATCTATGGAAAACTACCCCGACTACCCCTGTCAATGAAAGTTGTGCGTCAGAGACTGTGATCCACCTATGTCCGGCACGGGTACGGCGCTTAGAAGAAAAAGTTTCATGGAACACCCGTATGGTATATAGTCAGTATGGACATGGAACGCGAGGAAAATTTAGGCTATGGGCTGAATCCTTCGTCTCAAATCATGGACACTGAATGGCGCCAGTTCAATTCCCAGGCCCGGAAAGCAAGTGAACCGGTTTCATCTTTCTTCCTGCAATATGCTACTAAATAGACCAACCGCAGTACCAATTGAGGTGGATAGATAGCGTGCATTTCAGTTACATTCCAGTTCCCAAGAACGAAAGCATTATTTATTTATTTATTTATCAATTTAGTTTCCCTCAACAGCGGGAGCCAATTACAGAAAGGACCATTAAAATATTACAAGGAATAGTATTTCTACATGTTACTTAAACCTGTAAGGTAAGCAAATACAACAACAACAACAAAAAATAATAATAATAAAAACAAAGAGAACAAGAAAAAAAACAACGAAATGTCCATCAATCAGTCCTCAGACACCCCCACCCCACCCCACCCCACCTCAACCCACCCCACCCCATCAGCAGCTGACTGAAAATTCACATAAGGGGGGGGGGATCATCTTACTTCTGAAGGAGAGTCTCCACGCTAGACCTTAATAGTGAGCAGGTTTGTTATCACGAGATCTAATAACCTTCTTTGGAAATTAGGCACCCTATTCATCTGCTGTAACTGGCAAGAATGCAAGAAATCAAGTAGGTCATCAATTTTCCATTACTAAAGGAACATGTTCGCCATATCCAGGTAGGTATGTTAAAATCGCCAAGAGTAACTATTTCATTTTGTACAAGACCTGGAGTATTGGAACTTGAATCATAGATATCTGTATAGATAGACCTGGGAACACCAGGAGGTATATAAAATGATCCAATATATTATGTACTTCTATGTATATGGTCTGCGGATGGTTAGGAAACTTCATCTTTAGCATACGTAGTTGTACATTTTATTCTCAAATTCCCTATAATATACGTAGATTCTATAGTAGAAGTAAAAACATCATCTTTTATCTCGATTAATGTTCCACCTTCTCTGCCTCCTCCATGAATAGCTATACTTTGATCAGCACACATTATCAGTATCTGATGGATTGGTGCTGTATTGTGTATGGCTCGTGGGTCGCTCACTCAGTGTCCTGAGACACGTGATTAGTAATGATTCCATCACGGATGCATACGTCTACGGCACAGAGAAAGAAACATTCTAACGCAAAAATCTGCGGTAAAAGCAATGCAATAATGGTATAATCTGTTGGTTTTGGAAATATCCTTTCCAGCCAACTCAGAAACCCGTCCGCGAACTACCTGTTTCAGTTAGCGCACACAGTAGGTGCGAATATCATCAAAGCTCATCTCGCAAAACTACAGTGGCGTCGTGTCCTGGGTGTTCAAGGTGTTCATTGCACACCCACTTAATTTTTGTCTTACAACAAAAATCCCAGAAACAAGGAAAGATTTAAATTTTGATTAAAATACAAAATATAAGCTTGAAAAATAGAAAAATAGCAGGAATATTTCTCTTTGCGCTTCGCGCGGTTCTTATCTTTGTCACATACTATGGGAATCGCGTAGGATGATCACTAGTAACATTGCACAGGCACACTCTTGTTGGTCTTAATGCAGTGGCGTCACACTTACTATGGGGATCGCGTAGGATGTTCACTAGCAACATTGCACACTCTCGTCGGTCTTGTTGCAGTGGCGTTTGCAACTAAGACCACAAAGAGTGAAGGGGAGACTTCGTTAATTTAAAGGGCAGGGTGTTCACCAGCAAAAATGAACGTTCCAGAAGCGCATGCGCATGCTATGTGGTGAGTTGGTGGATGCAACTTCTTTCTTCATTGACACTCGTTATTTATTTATATTGATCCTGATCATGAGTTTTTGATACTACTGATTTTTTGTGGAGGGGAGAGGGAGGGCGCAGACCCGCCAGTTGAACACCTGGGAAAGAGTACCATGCGACGCCACTGCAAAGCTACAATAGAGAGTTCTTCATCAAATGCGATCATTAGGTACGAATCGATTTTACATTGAACACGAGGCCTTGGAAAATGCTTTCGCACTTTAAGGACTTGGAAAATTACAAGTTGGTAGATTTATGAGCTGTGCGTCGTTGTAGGAAATGACGGTACAGAGGTTTTGAATGAGCTCAGCTAGCATTATATTCCATTGATAGAACTGCTTTGTGGTGTACTGCTTCGTATTGGGAGTACTGTAACCCTGTAATTAAACGCGATGCGATGTTTGCGTTTGTTTTGAAGCACGATATCGGTGAGCATTTACATCACGATTTTACTTTTTTTCCCTCTCTGTCTCTCTCGCCGTCTTCCTTCTAGATTTGTCGTTTTCTTTTTAATAATGTTAAATACAAAATTCGTATGCCACCGATAACTGACTCGAAGTTGGGTGGAGTGACAGTGACCTACATGCTTCTACTCAAGATTGATATATGCGGGAATGTAATTGTTTCAGCCTTCTTTGCAGGATGAGATCAGTACTATTTTAGGAATCTTACGTAGTCGAATCGCTTAAATCGCTCGGAGAAAACGGAATAATTGATACCCCTCTATTGCGATGTCTAGAGTGTCGAAATTCGGCAAATTCTACAAGTCAGTCGGTAAAATTAGAAAATAAAGTTCAAATCAGTTTGCAAATATGTCTGCAACCACAAGGAGAGTATTTTCATGTCTTTCCACTCCGTTTGCATTTTAAGAATTTCCATGGAAATTTCTGTTAATAACACGGCTGCAAACTGTATTCGCGCGGATCAATGAGGACATGGCTGGAATGAAAATAAATTTCCATGGAAAAGAGCTGAATCATACAGACTGGCTTTGTGTCGGGACGAGGGTTACGGTTTTCGAGCGTGTTGGGGGAGCGTAACAGTTTTCGTTCGAGTACCTACATATAATGGCTGGAATAAAAATAAATTTCCATGGAAATGATAAGGTGCACTTCATTATCACATTCCTTTCGTTACTCCTTTTGGTTCCTCCTCAAATGTAATGTTTTTCCTGTTTGTGTGCCAAAATAAAGACCTGAAAATGTCAAAACCGTAATTCCTGTTAACAACACGGCTGCAGACTGCAGTCGCGCAGCAATAGACCAAGATCAATGAGGACATTGCTGGAAGAGAAATAAATTTCTATGGAAAAGAGCTAAATCGTATGGACTGACTTTGTGTTGGGGGAGCGTAACAGTTTTTGCCGAAGTATGCCAATGGCTAGAATAAAAATTAATTTCCATGGAAATGATTATTTCGTTTCTCCCGTTTGTGCGCCAAAAAGTAAAGACATGAAAATGTCAAATTAAATTTCCATGGAAATGATTATTTTGTTCCTCCTCAAATGTCACGCGTAACGTTTTTCCCGTTTGTGGGCCAAGAAAGACATGAAAATTTCAAAAAATGACTCACAGCCATGTGCTCATTGAGCTTGATCTTTGCTGCGCCCTGCGCGACTCAGGCCCGTAACCAGAGGGGTACTAGGGGGTGCTGAGTCCCTCCCCCAGCGCTTGTTGGAGCCCCATGGCAAAATTTCGTGAATAAAAATAAAGAATTCTTTATATTATTTTTCTCGCTAGTTTTGTTCAAAACTTTTCTCTCCACTACATTTTAATGCTTATAAAATTGGTAACACTGATTTTACTTTGAAAGATAGACAAATTGTGTTGACGTGTCACAAGAAAAGGGTCCGAGTGTCCATACAGTAGTTTCAGACGTATAGGTCTTTCTCTTGTGTCACATAATTCACAAACACAGTGGTAGGCTCGCGATCCAGTTCACATTAAATATCAATGGCTAAATGCCTGAATGGCTGTTTGAGAACTGATAACTTGATATGTCCACAGAAATAGAATATTTTTACTTCCAGCAGAAGTTTGAAAATTTGAGTTATGAAAATGTTAATCTTTTTTCACGCGATATATTCATCCCCCCCTTCCCAACGATTTGTCGGTAAGTTGAATCCCCAGTTTTGATTATGAATTTTGAGACCAAATTTAATGTTCTTACTGTAACACTGTAAATTTGCTATTTTTCTCTTCCAGAATGTTTGTTTTATATATTTCAAATATAATGGATAAGTGGCTGAACAAAATTTACAGTAAAATCCAAAAAATGCAACAATAAAGATTCGACTTCTTCGAATTCGAGCCTGAACCCAGTGGCGTGGCCAGGATTTTCCCAAGGGGGTGGGGTGGCCGCAAAGTAAGATTTTCAAGGGAGAAAAGGTCGAAAATTGAGGTATTTCTTTAAAATCATCGATCTTAGAGGACTATTTTATGAAAATAAAGGTAAAATTACTGCTTGACCGAAGAGTTTCGGTAAACATGTTTTAAAGGCGAAAAATTGCTCATTTTTGCATATTTTACATTCAATTTCAAGTGCCTGAGAGGGATCCACCCCCTTCACCCTCTTGGCTACACCACTGCTTCATAGAAATCTTCACATTGTATACTATGTATCCTCAAGCCCCTCCCCTTGGTAAACAGTCAGCACCTCCTACCGGAGATGGCTGGCTACGGGCCTGGCGCGACTAGTCTGCAGCCGTATTGTCGCTGCGCGACTTTAATCTGCAGCTATGTTGTTAATAGAAATTTCCATGGAAATATCAACCACTGAACTGAATTATCATCATGAAGAGCTAAATCATACGGACTGGCTTAGTTTTTTTGGGGGGGAGGGGGGTTACGGTTCTTGAGCGTGTCGGAGGAGCGTAACCGTTTTCGCTCAAGTATACTCATAGCTGAAAGTAAAATAAATTTCTATGGAAATGTCAACCACTGAACTGAACTGTCACCATAAAGAGCTAACTGAACTGAATTGTGACCATGAAGAGCTAAATCATACGAATAGAAGTAATGCTCAAACAATCTGCAGCCGTGCTGTTAATATAAATTTCCATGAAAATCTTTTTATTAGGGTATGATCAGGAGAAGTAACATGAGAATATCAATAAGATTTCGTTCTTGGCTTTAACTGAAATTCTTATTTTTAGTTGGTATTTATGTCATCCACAACTTCCCAAAAATACCTTTAGCTACACCTCTGAATCTCGATTTTCATGTGCCTTTTAACTCTTTTGAGTCTTGTCAATGGTTTTTAAGGACGACTCTTCATTCTCTCGAAGTTCTTCTTGATTGTTGCTTCTTCACTCTTTCGAGAAGCTTTCAAAAACTGAGAGAACACTGGACATTTTATGACTCTGATGTCGACTCCCTTCCTTCCTCTTTTTTTCCCCCAGAATATTCGACTCTGACTCTAACGGTGGGAAATTTGGTGATGCTAACACAACCTTTGCCTTTGGCTCCGGTCCCACGGCTCCGATATTTAGAGAGAGTCGGAATCAAGGCTGGTTTTCAGTCAGGAATCGGAATCAGAGTTGAAATCCTAGTCAAGAGTAGTAGTCAGCTCTTTCACCAGAGTCGGAGTTGAAATTGAGCCGATTAGTAGATGACGATATGAGTAGAATTTTCACTCTTTGCAGTCACCGTCGGAAGTCAAAACTAATTTTAAATCCAAAGTCGAAGCGTCCTCGTTGATAAAGAAAAATATTATGAAAGTGTCGAGTGGTGGAGTTGAAGTTGATTCAAAAACGGCCTGCTTTTCTTATTCGCAGACTAGGGTACTATGGCAGACAAGACAAACAATGGAATTAGAATCAATGAGGTAGTACAGCCCCCTTAGGTAGTAAATATAAACATTAATCTGAACAATATAAGTTGGCAGTAAAATAGAATGTTGGTGGATGGCATTTGAAATTCAGAACTTACAGCCAAGAATATCGGATTCTCAAAGAGCAGATACCGAACTGAAGCGCAGAAAACGAACCACAAATTTAAAGTGAGACAAATCTGCAGTTTTGCCCCCATCTCAACATGGATCTCTAAGGCTGAAAACTCGCTACTGGATATCACAATAATTAAGTCGGAAACGCGTGACATTCCTCAGCCCTCTTACAACCAGATCACCGGCTGACTCGAGTTAATTAACGAAAGTGAAATATTATGATCATCAATATTTTCCACATCGATCTTCCGACCTGAACGAACAAATACACCCGACTGTCGACAGATTTACACGCCGTCTCGAACACCTTTCCTCTTTATTTCGGTCGACTGGTCATCGTCGCTTTACGCAGCACTTATCCGGCGATCCGACCGGCATTGTTAAACCTGCTAGAGTCTATCCACTCGTCGAAAAGAAAAGAGTATGAAAGGATTAAGCCTCTAAACAACACGTCAACGTTACAATGTGAGCTGTCAATAGATCTGACCACTGCTGGCCAGCGACTGTAAATAGCTAATGTTGCGGTGAAATCAAGCGAGAAATATCTCCGGTCGATTAATACCCTCACCTAGAGCCGCACGTGTCAGGAGATGACCTCAGCTAACGAGCAGCTGATACGTTTACGCTCATCTGGGAGCCTGCGAGCGCGACTCCCGGCTCCGGGGGTGGTGTCGTGTGCTGCTTTCGTGATCTCGTGGCTGAGCAGATCTTAACGGTGGGCGGACGTCACTCATCTGTGGTTGGGGTAGTCCAAGTGATAACGTCTCCGAGAAAATTGACATTTTGATCTGATTTCGTCTGTACTCCAGAAATCTTTCAATGGTTTTGTGATTGTTATCTCCGCCGTTATCTCGTCAACCTTTTAAAAGGTACGTCTTAAACTTTGTTGGGTAAACAAGAGGATAGAACGTTCGAACGAAAAGAAAAAGTTCGCGCCAAGTGAGGGTGACTATTATAGGAAGTAAACATCGTCAACAAAACCCACGAGAGCGAGCAGAGCGTAGAAAATTCGAGAAACCCCTTGAGATTAGGGTCGATTACAGCTATTCAGATGCTTCGATTCAGCGTACACAGCCAGGGAATACCGCGAGTTTGAAAAGACGAAATGCTCGGAATTCGATTTCCAGTACAATGCCTAGTATCCGTATTTCCGTTAAGAGTGATAAGACGACTGGCGAACGGGTTCCAGAGAACTGGTAGAGAACAAGAGTCGCATAACCGTCTTCTCGCCTTGATCTGCACGTAGTTGAACTCGAATAATTTCACGTCACGCTGATAGCAGCTTTACAGAATTGCAGGAGCGACGTGAACGCAGACTCGTTCGCGCGAACATTGGATGCGAGTTTGTTGTAATCGACCGGTTACGATTTTCGATTATCGAACGAATGATTTTCAATCGTGGCGAGACGGACGCTTCGTTAATTAAATAATTACTACATCGAGATCGAGTGTTCAGGACGCCCGGGAAGATGATCCGGAGAAAGCGTGTGAGCCGTATTCGTGTAAAAGAGGAATTTGTTGCAGGTTTCCGGTTCTACAGCACTACGTACACTCATCCTGAGTGTTGGGATACCTGGTGCAAATCATTGGAAAGAACAACTCGGCTATCGAACAGATCGCTTTTTGGCGAGCTTAGAAGTTATGTGGTAAAGAATGTACCACGCAGTCAATCTCTACCCGAAGACTTTACCAGAAACGAAGGGGGGGGGCAGAGAAGGTAATTTGTTATTTTTCTAGTGGAAAGGATTTCAAGGAAACAAGCATTTTTGTAAAATAGACAGCGGGAAAGGGGAAGGCCACAAGTGACTTTCTTGAAGAAAAATTGAGATATACTCTTATCTCGTAACTCCCTGTAGGAAGGTAATCAGTCACCACAGTAGACCTTCATATGCACATAATAATCCCCCAGAGGGTTTGAATTTGGCATGTTCTTCCTCGCCCTTCTTAATGCTTTTCTAATTCAGGGAGTAGTGACGGAGTGACTTTCAGCCACGCAGGATTCATGGCAAATGAGACGGAGTAGTTTGCCACTGCTTTCCACGCGGTTTGCTATTTCTTTTCCTCTATGTGGAAGACGTATGCGTGTATATGAAACGTCACCGGCCATGTGTCTTACAATGTTGAGTAATCGACCATTAGCCACAAGCAATGCAGTATCAATCCTTCAGATACTAGTCATAACCTGTCCTGCACATACCATGACTTGTTCCTGAGAACTGGTTGTGTGTTGTAGAGCATGCTATCTATCCCCGTCGATGGTACTGTGGATACTTCTCGCTTGCAAGATGAGAGACGAAACCTGTTCACAAGCTTTTCGGCGCTCAAAATCATGCGAAGCGAGCCCGCAGGGCAGTAGCTAGGCTTTTGCTGAAGGAGGGATTCTGAGTACAAATAGTAGATGAAATATGAACTGAAAAAAGAAGATGCAGTTTTTTGTAGTGTAAAATAAAACGTCGAAGGAGTTTGAACCCTTTCGCCGTAGCCCCGACAGCACTTAGCCACAAAGCGATTACAATACACGAGAGTTATCAAACCATAAATGGGTACGGGAGGCTTAGTAGATGACTCATAAACGTAATTACAATGGCGGATCCAGGATTTCATTCCATTGGTAGAGTGTATGGCGATGCACGCATGCCAAATTAGCACCCCTGGCCCCGGAAACTGCCCTTTTGAGCACTGTATCAGTGACCAGAGGGATGTTTTGAAGTTGACTCGGGCTAGCATTTCGCCTCTCCGCTTCGGATTCGCGCTGTTCTGCCAGGGTCATTACGGACACCCTACTAACCGAGGCAACACTCACCCAGTACTGATCTGGAATTCAGGTGCATCACAGGCGACGCGCTTCCTTCCTGCATTCCTCAGGTTCTCGTCTTAGTGAAGGTGGTGACGGCAGCGCGAACCCTACCGGGAGGGTTCGCAACAACTGCCGCAGCTCTAGGGTGGTACAAAGTAATTTTGCTGAGTGTGGGCCGAGCTTTGTTTGCCAGCCCTTTGCCTCGACGATGCTGTCTGCATCTTCTTCTTCATAATAGTCGAGACAAAGGCCGACACCTGGTCCCATTCACTTTCGCGAAGTGGGAAGAAATGGAGAAAGCGGCTCAGAAACAAAATTTTTCGTGCAATCAAAAAAATATTTTTACAAACAAGCAGATTCTAACAAGAGCGGACGTACCGACAGGCGGAGGGGCTCCCCCGTAGGAACTTTTTGCTCAGCAGTTAGGAAAATCCAACAAGTTAAAAAGTTGAACGTTTTTTTTTTTTGCTTTGATACTTGGGAATTGAATTGCGAAAACTCAACAAGTCAATGGTTTTTCTTCTTTTGCTTTTATATTTGGCAATTTTGAGTGAAGTCAGTTGGGAAAATCCAACAAGTCAAAACTTTTTTTTTTGTCTTGATACTTGGGAATTCTGAGTTGAGTTAGTTGGGAATTTCACTATTTTAACCACCCCCCCCCCCGCCCTCCCCAGGAAAACTTTTCGGTACGTCCTTGGCTTCTTGTCCCATTTTCTGTACTAAAAGTAAGACAGGATGCTTTTATGAACCTGTTACGAGGACAATCGGGTATAATTTCTGGTTTTTGAAACTTGAAACGGTGGCTGTCCGCTCCCTCCGTGTATCCGCAGCTGGTGATTAGTATCACTAATTATATTTTGGATAGACAGACTAATGATATGGTCGATATAGTTATGATCATTAGAAAATGGAGGAAACTGAGGAAGGAAAGGACATGGGCCCGCTCGTTAGAACTATAAAATACGGACTCGTTGGCTTAGTATTCGAGACCATCACAGTGAATTCATCGCGAGGGGGGATTTTAACTCTTCCGATTACAAAACGCCAAGTTTGCCAGTTTGCCAATTGGAAAAATGCTCAGGTAGGTAAGCGAGGAGAAAATACACGTATAATATTCATTTTTCAAATTGTGCCAGCAGAAGATCCGAAATTTAGTTTTTCCAATTCAAGTAAATATTCAAAATACAAGTGCAAAAGAAAAATGTCCACTGTAATTTCAATTTTACAGACGGATATTTTGATTTTCTCAGTTGTCTTTTGCAGCGATACGTTTCCAGACCTATTTGTGATCATAATTCCTCTCTCTAATCGAGGGGTAACTAATCCGTGTCTGATTACTAAGCTCCCTCCTCGCAATAATAATGTCCTTTTCGTGTGTTTATAGTTCATGTGATCTTTGCACCCCACGATCGGTGATCGAGAAGTGTGATCATACATTTATACATACCATGTACCCCTCTCTCGGACCCCCCCCCCCAGTGGATACAATCCAGCATGAAAACTTTTTTACTCTCTAAATTTCAATCAGAGATAAGCTGACCGCAGATTCAATCAGTTCCCAGTTTTACTGATTTTCAGTGAATATTTTCTGATTGAATTAGCACGAAAACTACTGACTCAATCAAGATGGCAGTCTTGAGGGGGAGAGAGGGCGAGTGTTTCCCCTAGAAAAATTGCTATTGAATATGATTTTTTCCATATGAGGCATATGTGCTTCATAGTAATATGTGAAAGCAGTTTAAAGGACCAATTTTGAAAGATTTTTTACTGAAAAAAAATAATAAATTAAAATTAAAAACAGTAGTGGGAACAGAAAGAGATACAACATATTATTTGTAACTCCAACGAGCTTTTTTTCCTTGACGAAAAAGTTTTGGGATAGTATCATCAAAAATGTTTTGAACCCCCTCCACCCTCCAGGAAGAATACAGATCGTCACGACTGGGTTCAGTCAGCAAATACGTGCTGAAATGGTTTCTGATCAAGTCTGTAGTTGACTTATCCTTTGGATTCAGACGTAGAGAGTTCATATCTGGTCCGAAAGAATGAGTGCGCAGGTATTCGATGGCAGCTAGACTCTGCAGGAATTCGCTAACACCAGATATATATTTACAGGCTGAACAAAAAGAAAAAATAGGTGCGTTTATGAAACAATTGATATTTTTCGCCGCAAACGCTTAGAAAAGTAATTAACATATTTATTGTTTGAAATGGACCGACGTCGAGGAAACAATAAAACGAACGGCGGAGACAGGCCGGCCTCGTGAGATCAGGTGCAGATGCTGCTATACGTGCGGCACCGAAAGTGCCTCTATACCGAACGTGTTCGCGTGGAATGCCGATGGTGTTTAGTCGAATAATTTTTGAGTTGGTTTTAATTAACGTCATCGTTCATCACTGAGTGTCATAAATGCTGTTGGAGCGAATATTCGTTTCCGACCGTCGACTGGAGCTGTTCGCTGGAGATCCACTCGGTTCTCTACGCATTCATCCCAGTGTGGATGTGGAATACCCGTCGTTCGTCAAGAGGAGAGAGACAGAGAGAGAGAGAAAAAAACAGAAATAAGGAGGACGGTTTCGACTGAATTAAAAATAATTAAGCGGACGTTCGAAATAAATCGAATAGCGCGAGAATGTGTATTTATACGTACACATATTTTCCGTAAATGAATACTGGTACCTAATCCGAATATTCGTGATGAAATTAGGTTCGAGCTGGCAACTCGATAGCAGAGGTGTACGATGCCAGTCAAAATATTTTTTAAATTGCGTGGCAAGCTGTGAGATGGCTGGCAGACAACGAAATATACGAATCCGTGGACGTTATTTGAATTTAAGGTGAAAGAAAAAAAGGTTATTCGAGACGTATCTGCCTCCCTCAGAGCTTGAGAGTCGTAAACAACGTTAATTTTGTCGGCATGCTGTGCAAATGATCTCCTATACCATACCTCTTGTATTCGGTGTTCGAGTTGATTTTCCACACTCATACGCCAACAGAGTAGTACGAGTAGTACACGTAAATTGTCGCCTTATTTTGACGTTACATGGCTCGTCGATCATTGGAAATTGCTAATAATTAGGTTAGAGTTTAACCAGATCTGCAGATCAGGTTTGAAAATGGTTCAAAGTACGGCCAAGATGGAGGCTCTCTTCTATTCAACTAAGCCTGGAAATGTTACAATCATTGGACTCAGTTAAATCTATTCCTACCAATGTACTTCGATGCAGACTTTCCTCAAATATTTTCGTCAATTTTCCAATCTGGGAAAATCGATCACGAGTCGGCATATTCAGTTTTCCGCAGTTGGGACAGAAACTAATATCTGTGGCGAGCCATAACAGAGCTCTTACCTCAGCACTGTTTCTAAAATAAAGGGCCGGAAGCCAATCTTATTTCACTGTTTCCCCCTGATTATGGGACACGTGATCGATTCCCAGTTCACGTACACCTAAAAACCAACGTCTTAATTATGGGCCATTAATCTAAGCGTAATGTTGAAAGGTTGAGCCCGGAGAAAATAAGGCGTCAGTTTCAGTCATTTACACCAGCGCAAGACCCGTAAATTTCATTAACGCCCCATCATTAAGAAAACGTAGTTAAGACGAAAAAGTGCGATATGCTATGGCTAAGTTAATGAATCTGACGATTTACTTGCTGGTATTGATGGACATGAAGATTGCGAGAAAAAACAAACAAACAAAAATGATAATGAATGAAGACATAAATCGTAATAACAAATAAATATAGGAAGTAATTTCGGCGTCGGGAAACGAAGCTCTTTTTACCAACAAGAAAAAGTTCTATATAGGTACCAATAATCAGGTGGTAACATTGATAATATAGGTGTAACTTTGATAACCATGTTCTTTCGACTATCACGAGCTCTAGCGGCTGAACTAATGAGGCTATATCGCTTGTTCCCATCTTGTTGAAGAGATTATTCAATCCATATTCTTCACTTTGTATCAGTGATGTATGTTGTGTTGTCATAATTCGAGAATAAATAATTAAGATAGCAATTTTCTTACTAAAAACTTTGTTGTAAACAAAAATCAGCAGTACCAGTTGGTAATGAAGATTTTTTTTCATGTTACCGGTGTTATAGGCTGTAGTTAGAAGTAAGTAACCAGATGTTTCTGTAAACAAAATGTTATCTCGCATTGGACATGTAGGATTTGAGGATTTCAAAAACGGGATAACATTGATAGCGTACAGTTATTAAATCACCATTTATATCTAAATGTAGCGAATGTTGTTTTCCTCGACAATGTTGCCAAATGGGAAGTTAGGAAGTTGAAAAATGTATCAGCAATAGAAGTTCCAAGATTATACTAGATTTCATATCAAATATATCAAATACAATGTCCAATTTTTGAATTTGTACCTAAATGGTAGAAGAAATTTTTATTTTTAAAATGTACTAAAATCCGCTTAGCATATTAAAATGTACCAAATCCTACCAAGAATAATGAAAATGGGCCAAAACTTACCAAAACTGATAAATGTTCCAAATCTCGTAACACTGCTCCTCGATGTGGGCGATGGACTCATGTCGACTGTAGTGGGGCTGATAAAAATATGCACAGATTCACATGCCTTTATTCTATGTGCCTAGATGATATTTTTTAATTTCTTTTTAAAAATATTTCTATTTTATGTACTACCTCTAATACAATGAATTTATGCATTGTTTTACGTATACGACGTTTTCTCGTAACCTATCAAAGATGCCCTGTGTATTACTTGTGAATTTTGCCGTTCAGTGACGTGTATTTTCAGCCCTATCAATATTACCCCGTTTTAGACGATTTCCACATTAAATTAAAAAAAAATTCCATCTCGTCATCCTCATATGTTTCGACAACCACATCGGACTCAAATTATTCAGAATTCCGTGATGTATTTAAAAAAAATAAAATAATTGAAAACTCATGTTCAAAATTATTAGGTAGAAAAAAGAGAAAATTCGCGGAAACCCCTGTTTTCCATCAATATTACCTCCGATATTGTTGAAATGAATGTGCGCAATAAACTCTAATTAGTGTAAGAATACATCTGGACATCTGGAGGCTTATCCTGCAGTATCTTAAGATGTTGTCCAATTGGCAGAATCGTTCTCAAGTGGCAGCATTGCTTTCAATTGATACAGTCGGGTTACCAGTTACAAAAATTGAAGAACAGAGCTTTTTTCCATTTGTCAGTCAGCAGTTTTTCCCAAGTAATATAACTGTCTGAAACCCTCAAAAATTGTTTTCGTTTTCTTATTAAAGCACAACGAAGAAAGAAGTTCTTAGTTGAATCATTCAATAACTTTGTTGATCATCCGCGAAAAAGTATAAAGAGTCTTTAAGAGCTGACTGAACACCGCCCCTGGTGAAGAAGAACCAAGCCAATGCTCAATCAGTTACCTTCTACTTACCCAGTTACCCACGGGAAAGTTACCCATTTGTTACCCTTGTTCCCCCTTAGTTACCTGGGTAACTGGTGGGATTTTGCGCATCGGGAAAAGGGGCGGCGTGAAGACGCTATCCCCTTTCAAAAACTCCATCAGTTGGTGAAATGGAAGAACTGATGACCTCTTTGCAAGTAAATTGTCGATACAGAAACATTAGCAGTTGACAATATTCTTAATGCTTATATGGCTGTCTGAATATTTGGACACCACTTCAAATCTATAGCACCTCGTACCTGGTTTTCATTTCGCCCTTTTATCCCCCAACCGCCCGAAAATCTGACCAACAACAAGAGAAGATGGGTTATTCCAAGTTCCAGCCAGAGAGATACGGGCCACAGACGAGGAACTATGTTTTTTTTGCCCACGGACGCGAGCATTTCTCGAGATGGCGTTTGATAATCACAGATATATCTTGACGAGGAAACAAACAGGAAACAGCATCCCTTATTATTTGTCCTCGGGTGTAGCTTACCCCTTACTCCCCGAGTGAAGTTAGCTTCGTTGTTCCATGAAAACCGCGTGTGAAAAATTGTAATAAATGTAACGAAGTATAATGTGTTCTAGATAGAAGGAAAGTCTTACAACAAGCACGGCGATCTCAGTCAACGATAGCGTTTAATTGTACGTGAAATTTAAGATTTATCTGTCGACTCGAGCAGAAGCACGGTTGAGATCTGCCGAGTGCCCTCTGCCGGCGTTCGAACAGTCAGCTTCGGGTTGGTGAACTCTGGGAAGATGTTGAGATAAAAGCGCATTCGGACTTAACCATGGCGGACCATGATGGGGACTTGGCGCAGTTACGGTGAGGATGTTCGCTTATAAGGTTAAATGTCACAAGGGTAACGGAATCGTTCGCAACAGTACCCAAATAATAATTGTAATAGTGTTAATACTGCATTAGGTAATAATTTGTTGCGAATGTAATTACCGACCGAGTTACGGTCTAAAAGCAGTTGAACGTACACATTACTTTTATTTTAATAGCGACTTAAGGCTTGGATGCTTACGTCCTTGACTTAGTTACGCCACTACGTCGTCAGTTACAGCGCACAGCCACCGTCGTCGTTTTCGGGTGTACGAGTGCGTGCGAACTCGTTCCGGTTAGGTTTGTATAGGTAAGTGTATTATTTACACTGTCGAATGAGTTTTGTTTCTTTTCTATCTTTCTTTATAGCATTCTCTCTATCTTTCTATTTTTTTTTTTTTTTTTGCTCGAATAACAAATTCGCCGCGATTTATTGCCAACTTCCTGCTGTTTTGTAGCACTGCGTCTGTCTTACTGGTAGGTAGTTTATTTGTTTAACACGCCGTATATCCACCAAGTGGTTGCCTAATCTGCACACAGGGTTACATTGTTGGTGAAGCTTGGTCACGTGATGACTTAGCGATATTCCTCGAGATACATGGCGAGTTGACACTCTTGGAACGCAGTATGTTCATTTTCACAATTGTCATACAACTGATAGCTCAGTAATAAGAGCAATCTAAAAGGCTGAAATTAGCGCAAAGTTGAAGCTTGGAAAACTAGGAGGAGTGAACAGCCTCACTCTGAAAAGAAACCCATTACTTGTTTCCAGTCGGCAGATCACCTCTCGTTGGGTAGGTAAAAGAAGTGGCCCAGTCTTTACTGGTGAAAGTATGCGTTCTTGTGGCATTAGTCTTTGAATCGCTTCTGTTTTTTTCAATTCCTTTGAATTTTTAACAGAGAGTTTAGTCTTCTTTGCAACCTTATCATGACATCTTTATTCTTTCACCGACGACGCCCTTATCCTGTTTACGGAAAATGAGGTGTACTTTCTTAACCAACTATCCAATATCTATACAAGTTCTAGGGACTACTTCGGGTACATCTGAGATATTTTGCACTTCAGATTGGTAGTTAATTTAAACATGAAGAGATTCACAAGACTCTCTTATTATAAATTACTTCAGTACTTACTAGAATTCAAATACATTTGTGATTGAGAGTTGATTGGAAAATCCATGATACTCCTTACGCATGCGATGGGAACCCTTTTATACTGATACGGTAACACATTATACACTGAACAATTGAGCATGATTTGGAAAACTTATAAGATACTCAGTGAATCCACCCATGTCACCTTTATGTTGTACAGCGGGTTGACAGGGAAACCTATAAGACTTCTATCAAGTATAAGATGTGAAAACCTAATGTTTATCCAGCATTGAAGTTCTGCAGAGAATACTTTGTTAACACCTCATATACTCTTGAAGATAGTTCATTAAAAGGTTCATATAAGTCCTCAAATATACAATCGGAACCTGCTCATTGCATTTCAAGTTATACGGACTACTTTGGTAAATTGTAATACTTATCTGTAACATTCCTCAAGTATGGGATGTAAACTTGTTCATTCAACACCCACGTTGTGCAGAAACCGTACTGAAGTAACACCTTTTATACTTTATTTACACTTTGGAATTGTTGATTGGAAGGCTTATAATAATGTTCTTTAAGCATGTAACGTGAACCCGCTCATTTCAATTTTATGTTCCATCTATTACCTCGATAAATACAGAGCTATATATGCAAGGAATACAGAGCTATATATGCAAGGACCCATAGATGAGCTAGCACTGACAATCTTCGCACCAGCCCTGTCTGTTTTCCGATTTTCTGAGTTTGACCAGCCTATAGATTTTCCCTGACCCGGAGATTTCAGTTGTTCGTCCCACATATTTCATTTGGTTGAGGCCTGGGTGAGTTGTGATACCAGTCAGATTCCTCGAAGAGATGTGCGATGAAAGCCCGTCCACTCGACATTTCAATTCTGCAGAGACTACACTTCGGAAATACCTCACACAACACCCCCCGATGCGCAATCACTTACCGTCTAGTTAGCCAGTTACCCGCGGAAAAGTTACCCATTTGTTACCCTCGGTTATCCTCAGATGTTCCGCTTTAGTTACCCGGGTAACTGGTGGGATTTTGCGCATCGGGCCGTGAATCATTAATTGGAAGATTCATAAGATTCTCCAAGTAATGCAGAGTCGGCGAATTGTGTGCAGGTAGGTAATTACGGGTGACGCTGTTCAGCTGATAAGAATGACGTCACAGAAAGAACAAACATGACAACGTGTTCTGTTGCCCATGAAAAGTATGTACTTCCTTCAAATGTTATTCAATTCAGACAGCTTCTATTTCCTTATTGCTATAATGTCAACTGAAATTCGACAAGATTAGGATGTTATTTTCAGTGTTACGAAACTAAGAAACGTGTTCAAACAGATAGATATCTTTAATGGAGAAAAATGAGACCTATATTCTCCATTAATTATAAGAAATTCATTTCACGAATAGTCTTTGGGGTATCAATATTTTTATTACTATATGCCAATCGAGCAGCTGTGTGCTGCTTTATCTTCATGGGTAAACACACAGTTAACGAAAATTTTAGGATATCATCTGAAATTTTCGTATTATAGGTATCAGAATCCTATATTACAACAACATTCTTGATTTTGATTCATGAAAATGATTAGGATCGCCAAAATTTTGATATTTAATAGTTTTCTAGAATCTTCCAAGTATGATATGTGCGCAATCACTCACCTTATGGACACAATTATTCATCTTATGCGCGCAATTACTCTTCCTTTCAAAACATTTTGTGTTCTTGTGAAATGAATATGTTTATTTGTCACTAGCCGTCAATCATTGTGCATCACGTTTCGACAGTCCGACAAAACGCCGACCGACACTGAGAACGAACGACTAACACCGAAAATGTTACTAGGATGACGTAATCATGGTAATTGTTGTTTCATGATATTTGCTATCGTTTGCCATTGTTTGTGGCCATACGCCATTCTGAAGCCCACCGCGCCCGTCGATGCCGAATTGACTATGCGGGGTGTACCGCGTAGTCAATTCAGCATCGACGGGCGCGGTGGGCCTCAAAATGGTGCATGGCCACACCTGGGGTTCTAGTAGGTATTTCTACCGCTGTGGGCGTGAATTCGTTCCTTATTTTACTCGTTCCTGTTGTGTCTCCACACTGAATGCGTGGAATGTATTCGGTAGCCATAAGACATATACACGAACCGATGTATACATGCATGCAATACATATTATATTCTTAAAACTAAATTAGCGCCCTCCCCCCTCGATTGAATTAAAATAAATTAAATTCAAAGAAATATGAATAGCAGATAATATTTCCAGTTTCATGGTAGGTGACTTGTCAGAATGCAAAAAGCTTAGGTGAGCACAGTTTACTGACTTTCCACCATGGGATGTGAATGCGTTCCTCCACCATTCAAATTCTGCGAATTATCTTGGTAACTCCTATAAGACTCCTCAAGTGTACATACAATTTTTTGATATATCACTTCACACGCTATCAACAGTGAATCCAAGTTTTCACTCTGGAGGGGGTTAAATTTCGATTTAAAAAAAGTTGGCAAAAAAGTCATAAATTACAACAACGAGTAAAGAAAATACTGTGCATTTCCTAAGAAAAGCGAGATTACCTCATCATCATCCAAAAAAACAAAACAAAAAAAAAACAAAAAACTAAAGGCAATTGAAATTTTTTGAAATGTTGAGGAAAACATACATAAAAATATTTAAAAAAATTACATTCCTGCTGAGAACTCACTAGAGGTTTTACTTCTTTTTTTTTTTTTTTAATGCTAGTTATATAGTATGTAACGTAAGCTTGTGTTGGATCTTGAAGGCTGACGCCCCAGTGACGATGACGTAGTCAGGATTTTTCCAAGGAGGGGATCAGCAAAATTTTGGGCGGGGGGTACACCTAACATCTGTATGTTTTTACATTGACGTATCAGTATGTTGTGCTATTCAACTTCAGTTATGTATCTGGATTTAAATTTCATTTCGCGCATTCATTGTGATACTGCCAGCATATAAAAAAAAATCTCATCTCAAGGGGGGGGGGATTCATCCACCTAATCCCCCGTTGGCTACGCAGCTGTGACGCCCTAATAGCCTCCCCCCGATCCACCACTGCTTCATTCATACGTGAGAGAAGTTGATTGAAAAGTTCATGGGATCCCTCGAGTAACTAACGTGGACCCGTTCATCGATCTTTTTAATTCTATGGTCTACTTTGGTAACATTTTACGCATTTTAGTTTTCGAATCAACATACCAGTTGCTGACAATGGTTTTCCAAGAGGGCAATATGAATCCGTTCATCGAATATTTGAGTTCCATGGGCTATTTCGAGAACAACTAATGTCTTTTACACTTTGAAACTCGTAATCCATTAAAAGCCCCATAAGATTCTACAACTTGGGGATGTGCAGTTTATATTTGCAATGGTGTTTTGAACAATTGCTTCCGCACCCTTTCGTTTTACTTCAAAGTCGTCCATATTTTTTGACGAGCTCGAGACAAATAAATCTTGGAGTGTCCTGTCTACTAATGAAGTCCACAGTTTCATATATTTTGTACTAATGTTTCTAGTGTCTTGTGGTAGTTTCGGAGGCACCCCAATAGTATTCAAAAGTGCCATTTTACACACCTTTTCTTGCTCCGTTTTCTGCATCGCTTACAGTCAAAGAACACAATACCATGGCGGTCACGTGGACACCTACCACTAAAGGCATTCACACCACGAGTCAAGCAGCGTCTGCGGTCTCCTCTACAAGGAATATAAGTTGCCGCAAATGCGGCAACCACCGTGAAGATCGTGTGCGCTCCTTCATTACCATTTCAAGCGATTCTCACTCCTGCTAACACAACCGTAAACACCGTATTTTAATGTTCTTGTCAACACCGGGTACAGTCGCGAGACTGTTATGAGGAAACTGATCCTGGATGCTGTCGAGGCGCACCGGTCCCGTTGTAATTCAGATTCTAGGTAGGTAGGTGTGTATGTATATGTGTATGTACGTCTGTATGCTGTGAGCAACCTGAGCAACGCACATACATAGGTATACGTGACACCCAGAAAACGAGCATCGCATCGGTTACAAATGGTAACGCGACGATGGACGGCGATGCGATGCTGTCGAGCGGCGCGCCGCCGGACGTTTCCGAAAGAATACGTACGTTGTCAATGGCGAATATAATTCATTTAGTTAATATTTAAAAACAGGTAAATAATTTAAATATGTTAATTAAACGGAGACGGGTTAGTGGACACTTATATGAGTGTTTCGTTATCTGATACCCGGTACACGGGTAAAAATCAACAGTCGTTTCGCGTTATGGTAACACGATTCACGGTACTATACACGGCTCTACCTATCCAGTTCGTAATAATTTATTTATAAAATATAGCAGAAATAGTGGATGAAAGCTGTGGTCGTAAAATTCGATGTCACAATCCGAGAAGAGGCGATAACCTATAAAAATAATCTTCGGAGACTCCTCTTCTTCGTGTATACGCGAGCCTCCATATGTGGGTGTAAATTGATAACGTCAATGAAGCGCCTCGGGCGACGATACTCTTTAAACTGACCCAATATACGCGGCTAGATTTTTAATTTTTAGCATGCCATCTGGTATCGTGTAGTGCGAACATGTCGAATGCGAAATTTTACGTGATAGAAAGTTTGCCTTTCTAGGGGAGGTTCGTGAGATGTACGACTGCCGCTACTAACTCTGGGCGGCGTTTTGCATTTTGTTGCAACAGCCATATCACTCGTTAATTTCTTGATGTTGATGGTCTTCGTTTCTATACTCTTTAAGTGCAATCTGGTGTTCATCTTTCTGATCCCGCATCCAATCCGGAAGGAACTCCAAGTTCAAGATCCTTCTGCTAGATTCTTCTTTTCCAAAATCATAAGCACCCGATGGTTTTGCCGTCGTTCCGTTCTGGACTAACGCCTTTTTAAAAATCCACCCCTAAAATATGTTCACTGGGCTCAGAAACGGTTTTAGAGGCTGGCAAAATATGCGACTAAATTAAGTCCGTTGGAGTGTCACGTGATTTTACATGTTTCTAGATAGAATATTCGTATTGTTGATGGGGTCTGGTTGGCCGAGTGGATAGTGCGCTGGTCTCGGAATCCGGAGATCCCGGGTTCGAGTCCACGTAGCAACTCACTACATTTCGACCTCGGCCAGTTTTTCGGTAAGAAGAAAAGAGGGCTAAGACAACCCTAACAGCCTCCCCGACATCTCTGAAGTATTGCTCGAAAGGACGGATTCCAGGGCTCGGGTTGAGAGTAAAAATAAGAAATTAGAAAAGAGATAAAATATAGTTAGTTAATTGAAAGTTGTTGAGTATTCAAGCCCTTTTCATCTTCAAAGGTTGAAGTCGATCCGATTGACTGGAAATTGGTAACGGAGCCTCCTTCTTTTCTTTCTTATTTCTATCTTTAGGTGTCATATCCGTTGCTGGACATAGACGATCGCGGTTTATCACACGCCACTTTTCTAAACAGAATTAGTCGGGGTAGTTTGCCATGGGTTTCCTCACGGTTTGGAGTTTTCCTTCTTTGCGTCGAAGAGTATGCAGACGCAGTTCGTTTACTAGCCATGTGTTTTCAAAACACTGAGTAAGCTTTTCATAACATACATATGCGCAGTACCGAATCTCTGATCTGGTTGTAACACATCGTGCAAGTGTAACGCCTTGTTCAGTAGAACTGGCGGGGCTACAGGCCACGTTATCTTTCCACATTGGTAATGTAGTCGCTCTGTACGCGTGCTAGGATGTTAGCGGGGGTAGTCGAATATCACTAGCTCTATGGCGCCGGTGAGACTCGAACCAGAGACACAAGGATTGCAAAGCAGATACGTTACCACTCGGCCATAAGAGGACTTAATACACAAAAATGCCAAAAATAAGGTACATTACCCTGGCCCCCCAAATTTGATTTTAGACCCGATTTTGGGTTAGGGAAAATGTACCCGAAATGTACCCAAATGTACCGCTAATATTACAAAATGTACCTCCTCCCCTTGCGAAGAGGGAACAAAAGTACTTTGGTGGGGCCAGGGTAATGGGAGCCCCCCCCCCAATTTGTCTGATTTCATCAAATTTGGTTCGAATGAAATGTACCCGAAATGTACCACCAATTATCTGAAATGTACCCTCTTTATAGCCGCCGGGGGAGGATTAAATTTGGTGGGGCTGTGCTAACGTTAGCTCCTCCATTCGTTCCACTTTCACAGAATTTGTGCAGAATGAAATGTACCCGAAATGAACCATCAATTATATAAAATGTACCTCCTCCCTTCCCATGTAATGACCAAAAGTATAAGGGGGCCGAAATGAATTATAGCTCCCAAATTAGCTGAATTCGTCAAATTTGGTTCGAATGAAATGTACCACCAATTATCTGAAATGTACCCCCTTTATCGCCGCAGGGGGAGGATTAAATTTGGTGGGGCTGTGGTAACGTTAGCCCCCCCCCCATTTGTTCCAATTTCACCGAATTTGTGCAGAATGAAATGTACCCAAAATGTACCGAAGTGTACCACCAATTATATAAAATATGCCCCCTCCCTTCCCATGTAATACCAAAAGTATAATGGGGCTGAAATGAATTAGAGCTTCCAACTTAGCTGATTTTGTCAAATTTGTTTCGAATGAAATGTACCCGAAATGTACCATCAATTATATGAAATATACCCCTTCATTGCCACCGCGGGAAGGATTAAATTTGGTGGGGCTGTGGGAACTTTAACCCGCCCCCATTTGTTCCAATTTCACCGAATTTGTGCAGAATGAAATGTACCCGAAATGCACCAAAATGTACCCCCAATTATATGTTTATATAATTGATCATTCTACATAAATTCGGTGGAAGTGGAATAAATGTGAGGGGAGGGAGCTAACGTTACCACAGCTCAACCATATTTAATCCTCCCCCTGCGGCGATAAAGGGGGTACATTCCAGATAATTGGTGGTACATTTCGGGTACATTTCATTTGAACCAAATTTGACGAAATCAGCTAAGTTGGGAGCTCTAATTCATTTTGGCCCCCTTATACTTTTGGTCATTACATGGGAAGGGAGGGGGTACATTTTATATAATTGATGGTGCATTTCGGTACATTTCGGGTAAATTTGATTCTGCACAAATTCGGTGAAATTGGAACAAATGGGGGGGGGGGGCTCCCGTTACCCTGGCCCCACCAAAGTACTTTTGTTCCCTCTTCGCAAGGGGAGGAGGTACATTTTGTAATATTAGCGGTACATTTGGGTACATTTCGGGTACATTTCCCGTAATCCAAAATCGGGTCTAAAATCAAATTTGGGGGCAGGGTAACGAACCCCCAGAAATGAGATATTTCAAAAAATTGTCTATTGTCAACCAATAAGAGTGCAAGTCACCTTGCAGTTGGCGGAGTTGACACAATTTTGCCACAAGTTTTACATAAGGCAATTTTGTGTCCAGAACCGATGCCTTATAGGCGGCATTTCGTCGATTGGGACGTAATGTATTATGGCGGCATTGGACTGTCACCGGACCTCATAAATTTTAAATTATATTGAAACGTGATTATGAAATCAGATACGATAAAAGTGGAACATGCTGTTCGAGACACCTTACGAATTATTCCCCCTCTATAAATGCATAAATGCGTTCAGCGCACCATTAGCAGTCTTAGGGCTGTCGAAGTAGCCAAGGAGAGGGTAACTATGTAACCCTTCTTGTATCCATACTTTTGCTAAGACAAAGACCTCGTACATAATACTTGACACAAGACCTCGTGAACGCTCACATAGGCTCTAAGTTCTAGGCTTTTCTCTCGCCCATCAATTGAGACGTAGTAGTTCTTTTTGCAAAACAAACACATTGTCGGTGTTTGGCGCGTTTAACTGTGACCGAGCCACGTGATCGGCAGAATTACTATTTATCTTCAAGGCTGACATTTCATAAGTAAGTCACAAAATAATGAAAACGTACGAACATTTTTCTGATTGGCTAAGCTGTCATGCAACAATGCTATCAAAATGCTATCAGTATGCTCATCCATTTTCTTGATTCGCTGAGGGATGTGCTAAGCCGTCAAAATAACCCACTAGCAGTATCATTTTGACTCTGGTCAAACTGTGTTTTTGCAGATCGGGCAACGAAAAAGCACTTTGGAGTTGAGACCTTCCTTCCCATTAATGAAAATGTTCTTCCTGGTACCTGTGGTGGAGTCTTGGTGAAGCAATAGGTAAGATAGTGAACTTGACTGGCTCTAGTCAAAGATGAATGTGCTCGTTGCTCACTTCCCGATGCGCAATCAGTTACCCTAGTTACCCGCGGAAATGTTACCCATTTGCAACCCTTAGTTACCATCAGATTACCCAGAAACCTGTCAGTTACCCTTGGTTTCACCCTTTTTTCCTGATTCTTGCTCTCAATCCGAGCCTTGGAATCGGGGAGGCTGTTAGGGCTGTCTTAGTCCTCTTTCTTTCTTGCCGAAAAACCGGCCTAGGTCGAAATGTAACGAGCTGCTACGTGGGCTTGAACCCGGGACTTCCAGAATCCGAGACCAGCGCGCTATCTACTCGGCCAACCAGACCCCCTCCCCCTTTAGTTACTTGGGTAACTGGCGGCATTTATCGAATTACAATCTTCGACTGCACTGTTCTGTTTTTTCTTTTTTGCCGCCTAAGAGTTCTGCACGTAGCAGATACCGATGACAACGTCGCAACAGTAATTCAAGCGTATTTCTGCGATTTTTACATTTCTCTGCTTGAGATCATAGAGTATCATCACCACATTTCTACGACAGGCGCCATCGCGAGTAAGCGTCAGAAAACGGGACAGGAATTCAAGTTCGTAGAAATGCGAGGATAGACCCGTACAGGTTGAATTATTTTCGAAAGTAATTCAAGCTCCGGCGATGGTTCCGATATCTCGCTAACCCCTTCACACGAAAACAATGTTCGGTGCTTTAACGAATGCGTCTATTCTGCCCGAGTTCTCGGCATTCGAGTCGTTTTTTGGTTATTTTCTTAAAAAACCGGATCTATACCTTTGCGTCGTATCAGTATCACAGAAAGCGATGGCCCGATAAGTGTCCAGAGAAGAAGAGAACGAAGATGAGCCGTAATTTACAAAGTATAGCAAGACGAATTCGTTCGCTGTGTGGTCCTGGATTATTTACCAATTTAACACCTCGGTGTTAGCATTAATCGTCGATAGATCTCATGGGTTCTTTTATGGGGTATTAAATCTGGATCTAACCGATGTAAATATTTTGATAAAAGATTCTCCCGGTCGTGTATGATCGGAATTCGGTCTGTCAGACAACGCTACTTACGAGAACTCTTAAAAAGCGGCGTATACGAATATATATCAGCAAACGAGGCGTAGAAAAATCGTTTAAACGGTCTTTAAAATCCGAATTAATTCGCTGGCTACGTATAGTCTTAACGTTTGTGAAAGAGTCGGCGAATTTACACACGCAGGATAGCTTTTACTTGGGCTGGAGCACCGGGCTCGCGTTCTCGTGTGCTCGCCTCCAGAGGTGCCGTCAAGCGTCAACCAATGAGGTATCGACCTGTTTCGGCCGAACGAATTGGTCCATCTGCGGCTCCCAAGATATGAGTTTGAGAGTTCCCATGTCCGAAACTGGCCTGCTTCGTTGGTACAAACACGTCAAAACCACGCCATGTTACGGCCGGCCGAGCGAGCGGACTAAAATTAATTATTTATTCTAATAAATTACGTATAACTCTTTGGTGGTCCGAGTTGTCCCGCTCCGACTAATTCAACGTTATCAGAACGAATGAAAGAAAAATGCCTGTACGATGATGCTAAATCGTAGTACGATTACTCGGCGTAGAAATATTATTGTAATTCTCTAAGCGGCGAAATATACATTTTGCCATTCGAAGTACACGAGAGTATTCAGTACTGGCTACACGTATACGAAAAAAATCGATTAATTTTGATATCGAATCCGAGTACATAAATGTAAACTGTAATCGTTTTTCAATAACAATCTTTTAAACTATCATGTTGTCGATAACATATGGGAGATAATTCTGAAAACATACAGAAGGCGGTGCGAGTGTCAATGCCGATGACTGATCGAGTATTACGAATTGTTTCTCTACTCGGCAGCTAAAAGTTATTTTATAGCTGTAAGAGATCTCAAATCGTCGAAACGCAGGTACTGGAGTACACCTATTTCTAGGGATGTAAACTGCTGCACGATTTTCTAGACAAAAAATGACTAGTTCGATTTGTCGGGACTCAAAATGGCTAAATGAGGTATGTCAACCGTAAAATATACAACAGCTGATTAATTTGAAATCGACGATGATGGAAAGAGATCCACATTTGGTACCTGCGAACGATTCCCTGCTCAGAAAGACCCGGTTGATCGAGATAACCTACCCAAGCCCACGTGAGGATTGACAGGGAGCTAATCGAAGAGGTCAATTATTAAAAAATAAAGGATATTATTATTTCATATTTAATCGCACACTCACGGCGTCGAGTGTTTCATTTTCACAATTTCGCTCGTCATCGAAAAGTACCGACGTTCAAAAACAAAGACGAAAGCGAGGGTTGGTTTCTGACAGTGTTTTTGTTCATCAACCCGTTAGTATGGAGAAGGAACTGCGGCTGCATTTTAATCGCCTCATTTTCACTGGGGACGGAAATAAGTTGGTAAGAGCCAACTAACGCAACATCGTGAAATTTCGAAGAAGTTCATAGTTCGAAACCTATTTTGGAATCAATGGGACCCAGATAAGTGATCGCGAATCATAACAAATTTCTCTTCTTTATGGGGATTAAAATTTTCGCAGCTGCTTTTTGATATCCTTAAATTTCTGTGCCCTCTTGAGTTGAGTTGTCGCTGTACCTAGATCGGCGCACAGACATACATTTTGATATGTTATGTTCGAGCATGAGAGTAGTCACATCCGTGATATCCAAAAACTAGGCCCGGGGAGAAGAGAGGTAAGTCGAGGTTCTTGCTTTTCAATATTTTCACAGCAGTTAAAAATGATCTGCTTTCTGCGATTGCCTGTGACTTCATCACTTAATTTCACTGAAGTATTTTCATTAGGGGTGGATTACCAGTGGGAGAGGAATAGAGGATCCAACAATAATTTTTACCAGTATTTTTATCCTCCTGAAGATAGCAGTTCTTCTATTTGAAAGCAGAAATGTTAGATAAAACGATTTTTTGTCATTTTGTCAGGACGAGCATTTCATGTTTTTCGTTATGTCACGAGTTTTGTTATGTTTGAAGTGCTATCATTTTGTTTTTTCATATAGTTTCATTATGTCATGACAAAATTATTTTGTCAAAATGCCAATACCTATCAAACAAGTATTTTATATTATACAATCCAATTCCACCAATTACCAATCCTCAATACCACCAAGTGCAAGCTTCGCTTTGTGGCTGAGTGCTAACAGCCCGCTTCACGATCTTTGCGTCTCGGTTCGAGTTTCACCAAATCCAGAAAGCTCCCCCACTAACACCTTAGCGAACAGTCAGGCTATAGCATTAATCGAGATGGAAAGATAGCGCGCCCAGTAACCCCGCCAGGTTGACCGAGCTAGGCATTAGACTCGCAGTGCGTGTTACAACCAGATCAGAAATGTTAGGTTCTGTGCGCATGCACGTCATGGACAACTTACTCAGCGGGGTGAAAAACACGCGGCTAGTAAGCGAACTGAGTTTGCATTTTTTTCGGAACAGAAAAGGAAAACTCTAACGCAACAAACCGTGAGAAATCAATGGTAAACTACCCCGGCCAACCTTGCCAAGGAAAGTCGAGCGTCAGAAACCGTGATAGCCTACATCCAGCAATGGGCACGGCGCCTAATTTTTGACAACATCTCACTGAAGGTGATACTGCAAGAAAGGAAGCTGGGACTTCGCCGTAACATGAAATACGGATCCATGATCATTCATCGTCATTTGTCCACTGCTCACGACTGAGCACTTGGTGATCCATCACGAATCCCTGACACAGTTTTCCGCCAATCTTCACGGTCTTCGACGTTCCGAAACGAGTTGTTCCGAACTCCGATCCGATATTTCCTCCAGTTGGTCCAACCATCTTTTCGGATGAGATCGGCCACATCAAGTACCATCCACTTTACCCTGAACCACAATTTTTTCCAGGTAGTCCCCTGGTCGCCTTACAATATGTCTAAAAAAACGGAGGATTCGTTGGTAGCATTCAGAAAATAAGCGTTGTCTGATCTGGAACTCATTTATTATCGATCTGTTTGTACGTTCGGCTGTCTACGGTACGCGGAGCATCCTGCGGTAGGTCTACATTTCCAAGGTGTCGATCCTCCTTCGATCCTCGGCTTTCATGGTCCGTATTTCGGCGCCATAGAGGAAAACAGGGAAAACGAGAGTTCTTAGCAGGTGTAGCTTTGTGTTACGTGATATGGCTCGATCTTTCCATATACGCGTCAATTTCCTAGTTGCTTCTCTTGTAAGGATAATTGAAGGGTAAAGAATCAAAACTCACATTTTCCATTTTACTTCAAGAGCGCAAATACGCAAAATACTGTACACAAGGGCAGGAATATCTTTGCTGCGCCTGTGAAGTGCGATATGTATACCATACTCCACGTTCACAGACGTAGCAAAGATATTCCTGCACCTATGCACAGTATTTTGCCTATTTGCGCGCTTGAAGTAAAATGGAAAATGTGAATTTTGATTCTTTACCTTTCAATTCTCCTTCCTATTTCCGCAGAACTGCTACCATTGCTGTCAACCACTGAACCCATGTAGGTGAACTTGGTTCCTTTTTCATGATCTTGGAGTACTTTGATACTGGAAGGTGTCCTGCTCTATTCACTACCATTACCTTCGTTTTTCCCCTGTTGGCGTCAACTCGAGTCCGTTGCCAGTTTTTTCCACGCGTTCCAGGAGCTCTTTCATTTCCTCTTCAGTCCCCGCACACAGAGTCGTATCGTACGCTAATTCAGTATTTATTGATTTGCAGTTTGTTTAGTAATGGATCTAAGATGAAAGGCATACCCAGCTTCTTTGCGAACAAGAGAATTTCTTTTCTCGAGGAGTTAATTTGCTTCTTTTGACCTTCCCCTTGCACACGAGTGCTCGTTTGGATCAATTGAGTGGGGGCGATAAGTTTCCAGTTTTCAGGGCCCGTCGTAGCTGAATGCACTACGATCAATATCTCATGCCTCCCATCTAGGTTACATATTGCATGTAATTCGTGATGCAGAGTACCGTGAGTACAAGTTATCACATTATTGGCACCCTGATTTCGGTAAGAGAAAACAGAACTAACTTGGGGCAGGCTGTCGATTCAAAATGTAATTACACGTTTTTTAGACCCCTCAGCAAACTTCCCCGGATCGGCAGACGCTTACGTACTCCACTGTCACATCACATTCGCACGTTGGACTGTTGACGTAGAGAAGGGCATTGTCTGGTGCCGTCTAAAGGCCCGAATAGATATAACTGGAGGATTCGAAAGATTATTTATTTATTTATGTCTCCGTCACCTTTGCCTAGGTTTTACGGTTCGCCGCAGTGCGTCCCCAACAGGGTCCAAGATGTTTTAGTATCTCCTCTATCCACCTCGTAGCTGGGCGACCTGTGTTCCTCTTGTGGTCACGCGGAACCCAGAGAGTGCATCTGATGTTCCATTTGTCCGGGTTACCCCTGGACATGTGGCCTGCATAATTGAATTTGAGTTTTTTAATTTTGTATCCAATGCTTTTGGACCCGGTCAGTTTTTTTGAATATTTTTTATTTTTATTTTATCTTTCAGCCGAAAATCCAGAATGCTTCTTTGCATGGAACTATGTGTTTTTATTAGCCGTTGTAATTGGCTTTTGGTGATGGATCATGTTTGGGCGCCATACGTCAGTATGGGGAGCACACAGCTCTCTAAGATTTTTATTCTCAATTTCAGTTTCATTTTGCTTTTTAGTATGGATTTGTTTTGCCAGAATGTTTTTCAACGTTGGCGATCCTTTCTCTTATAATACCATGTTGAGGTTAAATTTTAAGGTTTGGCCCAAGTATTTGTATTCGTCCACCCTACTTATTTTTGCCCCATCCTGATAGAATTCGTTTAGTCCCCGACCATTGGACATAAATTTTGTTTTCGATAAGTTCATGGATAGGCCGAAGGCCTCGCTTTGGATTTTCAGGTCTTTTGCCATTTCGAACATTTCATCGAAGCTTTTTGCCACTAACACTATGTCGTCAGCAAATCTTAAGTTGTTTATTTCTTTCCCCAAAATATTCAATCCCTTTTTCCCCAGTTTAAGTTTCTAAAGATTTGTTCCAGACTGCAGTTAAACAGATTTGAAGATAGTGGGTCCCCTTACTTCACCCCTCTCTGGATGGGGAAGCGGTCCCCCTTTATGTCTGTTTTTACATATTCCGATGATTTGCTGTACATATTAGCCAAGGTTCCAATTATCCATTCATGTATTCCCTGCGCTGCCATGGCCACCCAAAGTTTATTGTGGTATACCGAATCAAATGCTTTATTAAAATCTATAAATAGAAGCCAAACTTCTATACTGAATTCTTTAGATTTTTCTGTTATTTGGTTGAGGGATTGGATGTGGTCTATTGTCGTGAAATTTTTCCTAAACCCCCCTTGCTCTATCGGTTGTTGCGTATCCAGAGTGTTGGTGTGGTGGGACGTATGGCGATGCACGCGTGCCAAAGTGGCCTCTGAGACACCGCACCCCCGGCACCGGAAACTACCCTTTCGGGCATCGCATCGTAAATTTTCAAAATTTTCATAAACAGCTTTTCCAAGTTTGGTGATAAACTTATCGGTCTGTAGTTGCTGACATCCGCCCGGACATTGTGATGGTGTTATCCTTGATTCTAGGATTTTGTTAAGAATTTCTGTTAGGGGTTCCATTAGATTTTCTGATAAGATTTTAATTGCCTCGTTTTAAATGTCGTCTGGTCCCGGGACTTTGTTTTTACTTCCTTTATAGCCTTGACCACTTTCTCCTTCAACAGGGGGGGGGGTAGTGATTCCATCTCTATGAATCTACTTCTTCAGTTCGATGGCTTGTCGTTGCTGTCTTTGGCGTACAGGTTTTTGTAACATTTGTAGCAATTTCCGAAATCTCTTCTCTACCATATTTTAGTACGCCATGCTTGTTTCTCAGTTTTATAAACATGGGGGACCCTCTTTGTGTGTGTTTTTTGGCTAATTTTGTGGAGCCGTTTAAGCTAATTATATTCTCAACTAGAGAAGTATCGAATTTCCTTACATCCTGACGGATTTCTCTCCTTACTAATTTCCTTACTTCGCTAAGTTCGATCCTATCTTCACTTGTTTTTTGTAGTTTTTCATTCAACGTTTCTCTTAATTCTAAAAGCTTTGTTGTATTTTCTTAGAGTTTGTCATCAGTTTTTGGGACAGGTCTCCTAATCCCTACCTTCTTGATAGTGTGCTTAATGGCGTCTTCCACGATGTTATACATATTTTAGACTTGTTTACTGTTCGTAAGGTGTTTCTCATTCAATTCGTTGGCCAAGTTTTCGTTTGCTTCCCTGTATTCATGTCAGACTTACAGTTATGCATTCTTAGGTTCGCGGGCATTTTGACAGTGGCCCTACCCGCCCTGTGGTCCGAGGAGAAGCCGAAGTTATTAATTAATAATTTCCCGATTTTTTATGCTACGTATCTTATTTGTAAGGAAGTGGTCAATTTCATTTTTAGTGAGGCCATTCGAAAGATATAACGCGTTAGTATTCCACTGCCAGACCACATTCATAAGTTGGCCTGTTGTGTTCGAGAAGACCGCTGGGTGGTGCTCCCGAGCGAACTCGAACCGATAATCGGGTGATTCGAAGGTTCCCAATTTCCCCCGCAACTCGAACGCGTTATTTAGCTCGCGTTTCTTTTGGGTCCAGAGCGCGCGTGAGTTGCGCCGTGCTGGTCAGTCGTGAGAGGTGCCGATGCGCTGACGCTGGCCGGCCGGTGCCGCGGCACGACGATCATCCTTCATCGCTAACGAGTCGGGCGATCGTCGAGTCGAGCTCGCGAATGAATAATTAACGCGGACGGTGATTTTGACGCTGTCAAGCGGGGATGCCCGAGCTGGCCTGCGAACAAAAGGGCGTTTACGGTGAGAAAATAATAACGCGAGATAGAAACAAATCAGCACGTAATAAATATTTAAACACAATAATTACGAAATCACGAAACGGAAACGAATGTTAGCAGCGAGCAGATAAAAAAATCTAGACTGGCCGACAGAGAGCGCAGCCTGACTGACGTTAAATTAGGAGCAAACTGCTACAGTCGTGATATGGGCCGCGAATTCGACAATATGCGTTATGGACAAATTACAACTTTTCATCGTCGACGCCGCGGCCGACCGTAATAATAAATTCTTATTTACAGCTTCCCTCTTCGTTCGCTCTGCCTTAAATTTACTGTGCATTTCGAATGCTTTATACACCGGGTACGCCAATTTTCACGTGATTTATCGACTCGCCGTAACCTTAGCATACTTCTCTGTAGTATGCAAATCGATCGACGGCACGTTCAAAAGACAAGCCAGCGAGCCAGGTCTTGTTGTTGCTGTCTGTTGTTAAAACTGGTCTAATTCCACGATAATGGTAACGGATTAGCGGCTCGAAGATGCTGCTCGCGATATCCGAACGATTTCTGTTCGTCGTATAGTCCAAGGTTGAAGGTACAACGTCCACTTCGACGTAATCGACGATCGCCGCCGCTTGTCGCCGTTACAGAATCCGCAAATTCGGTTATTTATGGCGGTTGTGAAAGTGGAATTTTCTCGACGGCGATTTCGCGCCACCAATGTTTCCATTCATAATCTCGCGTTGCGGAGTTCGGAGAGCCTAGACCGAGAATTTAAGGAATTACGCTCCGACCCATTATTTGAAATCTCGACCGTACAGACCGAATCGATCGTATTGGCGTTACCAGGTCGACTTTGTGAAAAGGGTTTCGAAGTCCCGATCATTTGGTCGTTTCGTAAAAAGCACAACTCACGCCATTTTATAATAACGCTAATCAGCGGCTGGACCAGGGACCACTGATAACGCTACGTTCGCATCTCGATAATTGCCGCCGCTAATTTCGACCCGATCAGCCTTTGATAAAATACCTTCAACCCTTCGACATTTTTCGACCCGTCATCATCGGCGAGGCTGGGTCGGTTATTTGGCTCGAGCTAAAAGGTTCTACGATCGAAAACTATTAGTTTTTGTTTGTTCTCCAGCGAGCGCAAATTCATCGGAAGTTTATAAACGTTCGTGGGACAGACGAGCGACCCTGCTCTGGAAAGGCAGCCCCGAATTTAAATCACAATCGAACGTTAATTTACGAATGTATTTATAGCGATTGCGGTGTCGAAGATAAATCGATATATGCGTTAAGGTGTCATTTTCGATATGTTTTAAGCGGACGAGAAAAAAAAATTGTTCACACCGTCGATTTCGATTAATTTATTCATTATTTATCGGCAGTTGCTTTTTTCTCCTTCTCTCGCCAGCAGACAGTCAATCAATCAGTTCACGTGACTCATGCGAGCGGTGCACGGCTCAGCGGGTCTTCGACTCGATTTTTCTTTCACTGACTAGTGTGATGAGTGTAGGAGTGAAATGGGCCAAATAAGCGTGTGGTTGATAGTCGAGGCTTAATTGAAATCGTGACCTTAATGATAATAAGATATAAAATACTGAAATCGACTAGCCGGGTGTTGCGGGGATCAAACGGAGATGAAAATAAGAGTCTTTCGTGCGCAGGGTATTGAGGCTATTTTGGCTTCATTTTGTATGTTACTGAAAATTACTGACATGCTGACTGAAATAGTGCTGTTGATAACGCTGACATTAGATCACTTCTTCGGAGGAGAATTTTCGGACGAAAGGGAAGTAATACTGAAAGGGTCAGCGGTAGATCCAAGGAGTAATCCTGTGGGGAGTAAGTCATAATGCCTGAGAATTTAGTCCTCTCTTCTCCCCTTCGTCTAAGTACTTTGATCATATTTTCGCCCTTGCAATGGTACTTGAGTTATTACTATTTTCTTCAATCGACGTTAAAATGAAAATACCTTACAGAGTACCTGTGCTATCAAATTTTTTTAACACTATGGATTCTCCACCGGATGACAATTTTTTGATGATTTTACTTTTGTAAGAATCTTTTACACCTTTCCGACAGCGGCGGATAAAGGGGGGTGGGGGTCTGTACATCTCCCCCGAAATATCTAAATCTGTCTATAGTGATCTAGAGCTATTATGTTTCGTCTATAACATTTTTCATCATTGGATCTCCTCTGAAATTAATTTCTGTATCCCTACCATCCAGACTTGATTAAAATTACTGAAAATTTTCTAAATTTGCTTATGAATTGCTAAAATTACTTGAAACTCGCTTAAAACTTTTCATAACTCTTCCAGACTTGATTATGGCTTTTCAATACCTGATTAGGATTCTGCTAGAACCCTTCAATCTCTTAAGACTCTCTCAAACCGATATGATGTTATGTAAGATTTTTCTTAAAGACTCACAGACAATCGAAGATTCGTTTACAACATTGTACGACTCTTCTAGACTTTATCACTTCATGACTTGATCAAAACTTAGATGATTCTTTCATGTTTCGTCAAGACAAGCAGACACTTCCTAGGACTAGGTACTGCAAACTTTTTAATAACCGCCATGACAGTTCAAGATTCGTTTGAGACTTTTCATGACCCTTTCAGGCTTGCAAAAATCTCTTTGTGACTCATTCAGACTTGATAAGGACAATTCAAGACTTACCTACTTTTTTTCTTTTTAGAACTCTAAGAATCTCAGTGAATTTTCAATACTTAGTCGAGACTCTTGAAGATTAGTGTACTCCTTTTAAAACTCTTTTCAGCTTGTTTGAAACTTACGGCGACTTTTTAAAATACCTCATTTATGATTTTGAGACTCTATTGTTTGTTCTTGCATAGGATTTTTTTAAACTTCTTTAAACTTCTTTAAACTTTGTGTGACTTTTAGTTTTTGACATTTTTAAGCGTTTTATATTAATTGCAATCTGTCTTTTTAGGAAAAGTTATTGCTCCCTTGCTTCTCTATGTGTTTGCATCTGGTTAAGGCAACACAGGTGTAAGAAATCAGTAGTTCTTAGCTCCTTCCCCTCTGATGAGTATTTGGATCATTCTTATGCCAACAAAATGGAATTTTCGTGAGAGATGAGCGAGGAATACATTGAGTATTGAACGACATTGATGTTGAAAATGAAATTCCTTCCGACACGTGGGTAGCGAAAGTCGCCCAACTCGCTGAATTCTCGATTAGGTGATGATTTTAGGAAAATTTGTGATGTTTATATCTGTACCCTTCAGTTATTTAATCGGGGAGTAGATGGGAATCCTTTCACAACTAGTCTCTTCAGTATCTGTTTGAGAATATTGTACATGCTTCCAGACTTGTTTAAGACATTTCAACGCTGTGGTACTCGTTCACGACTTTTATAACTCGCCTAAACTTCATTAATACTTTTCGATATTTGCTCAAGAACTTTATTGACACTTTCATACCTGTTTAAGACATCTCAAGATCCGTTTAATACTCTTTAAAGCTCTTCCAAACTTGCTACAGACTTCGAAGATCTTTCTAGATTAATTTTGTTATGACTCTTCAAGGTGCTTTTCGATAGGGCCGTACCGACCCAAAGTTGTCATACCTCTCCCCAATATTGTGTTTGAAAAGTCAGTAACTTGGTAAATCCTATTTTCCAATCGGCAAAATTAGAAGTGTTTTCTTTTTTGTTTTAATTAATCAATTAAATTATTTTTAGAAATTTTTGGGGCAGTTCTGATGTAAAAAAGAAACTTGTTACCTACGGTCAGAACTAGTACGTTTGTATGCAATGGATTTTACGGTATCCTCGCCCCACACCAAAAAGAAAGAAGAAATATGAAAATGTTAAAAACAATCTTTCGCGAAGAAAATAAGTAAACATATTTCGATTTTTAGGAAAATTTCAGCAAGAAACTCTGTTGTGGATGATCACAGGGGGAGGGGTAGATTATTTTTAAATCCCTCCTCTAAAACCAGCTATGACTACGGCTCTGCCTTTAGACGTACTCAAAACACTGTAAGATGTCTTTCCAACTTTATGATCACGGGGTGGGGGTAGATTATCCTTAAAGCTCTCCTTTAAAGCCAGCTATCTACACGGCTCTGTTCTTATACGTACTCAATCTTCTTCTTTTGTGTCCGGACTTCGACGCGTTGGCAGTTAACTTTAAGTTTAAGTTTTAAATTTAAAATTAAAAATTGTCCCCCTCCATCTCTGCAAAAGGTCTAAGGTGTTGTCGTCTAGATTAATCCACATCTCCCCTCTGGTATGTGTGGTCCCTCCTCCACACACAAGGAGGTGGTCGTCGTTTTGAAGCTGACCGCACATCTGGCATCCTGCGTTGTCGCGATGTACAGGCGCATCCGTTGCGCAGCCTATTCAGGGTGAGCCACGATGGATAGAGGAGATCATGTCCACTGACTAGGACTTTAGCGCGCAGGGTGTGATCGATGTTTTTCTATCTTGTCGCCCTAGAGGTCGAGGGGTCATCTGTAAGGACCGATGTATTGTTGAGGAAACTCCTCCTGGACTTCAGTCTCGGCGTTGCTGCCACCTGGCTGAACATGATGTGGCGTGGGCCGCTTCCCTTCTAAGTCCTCTCCACATCCGCAGCCACTTCCCTCCTCACCTCCGGCGGAGCGATTCCACATATCCGAGGAAGGTACTTGAGACTAGTTGGTCTCAGGCAGCCAGATGCGATCTTCATGATGTTATTCATGGCCTCATCAACTTTTTTAGTATGTGCAGATCTACTCCATGCTGCACATCCGTATTCCGCGGTAGAATAACAGAGCGCCAGAGCTGTGGTCCTCAGTGTGCTCGGCTTGGCTCCCCACTTGGTTGATACGAGTTTCTTCAGGATACTGTTTCTGGCTTCGACTTTCATCTTAGTATTCTCACAGTGCTTCTTAAAAGTAAGTGTCCTGTCAAGTGTGACGCCAAGGTATTTCGGATTTTGGCAATTTTCAAGCTGTATTCCTCCCCAAATCAGCTTCAGCCTGCAACTCGCCTTAGCATTTTTCAGGTGAAAACTGCACACCTGGGTTTTAGATAGATTTGGCTTGAGAGCATTATTCGTGTAATATACTTCTAGTTCACTGAGGATGTCCTGCAATTTTCCCTCTACCTCTACGTGTGTATCCCTCTGCGCCATCGCTGCCAGGTCGTCAGCATACAGGAAGTGCTCTGTCTGGTCTCCAATCGGCTGGTCGTTAGTGTATATATTGAATAATGTGTAAGATGTCTTTCTGACTTTGTTGAAGACTTTTCAACGGCCCGTAAAATTTCCCTACTTTTCCTTTAATGCCATTTCCTCGGTGATATCAAGGGGGCTGTCCCATCTAAGCTTGAGTTCTCACCACTTCAACACGGAGTTTCCTACCTCAGCGTGGGAGTTTCTTACCTCATCATCACAGTGCTTCCCCTTCAATCCGAGCTTTTTTCCGTCTTATCACCGTGGAGTTTACCTCTCAATTTGAATTTTTTTCAACCCAGTTTGGGTTATGAATTTCTTTCACTTTATCTTGCGTTTTGATTTACCTTGTTTGGTCTCTTCAACATGGAGTGTTGCCTCCGGCTGCCGTTGCCAAACGTATTGAATCTCAACCTATACTTAACACATACGTACCCGATGCGCAAAATCCCACCAGTTATCCGGGTAACTAAAGGGGAACAAGGGTAATCCGGGGATAACCGAGGGTAACAAATGGGTAACTTTTCCACCGCGGGTAACCAGAGGGTAACTACTTGCGTAGTATCACGCCAGTTACCCGGGTAACTAAAGGGGAACAAGGGTAATCGGAGGGTCATCTGAAGGTAACCCGAGGATAACAAATGGGTAACTTTTCCGCGGGTAACTGGGTAACTATAGAGGGTAACTGATGTCGCATCGGGCATCTGACGTATCTTCATGAATTTTTACAAAATTCAAACAAGTGGTGTCCGATTTATAATAAACACGCAGGATCGGAATTCGGGGTAAATGAGGGGGTCAAATAAAAGAATTCAATTTTACTTTTTTTTTTTTTTTTTTTTTTTTTTAAAGCGTAAAATTTGCCATTTTATCTCAAGTTTCGCCCGTGGAAAAGTGGTTACGCTGTGGGTCTGAGTTATAACACCGTCACAAACACTTAACAAAATCGTAAGAAATTTCATCCTAGTCCTTTTCTGCCTGAGGAGATTCCGGAAGCCTTCATATCGTCCAGGTCTCATGTTCAGCACTTCACACGGCTTGTAAAAGATCACTTTCTGAGTACACCCGCTCGTTGTCGCACGAAGCCCGAAACACCGAGTGAATTTGATGACTTTTCAGTCAAACGTGAAACGCCGTTTGATGGAATTGACTTTTATCAATCCCCGGACTCCCCCAGCTTGGACGACATACCTCATCGACGGTGCATTCGAAAATGCGCGTACAATCGTCGAGCATTTTCTACAATCAAAGTCCAGTTTCTAAGAAAATCGTATTTTCAATTACGCGGCTCGCCATCAATAACGTACAAAGATTCCAGGTCCGCTATACGCCGCAGATACAACTCAAACATGCGATTTACACGGTTGATTTGTAACGTTTATCTAGTGATTAATAGACCCCGTTTGAGATATGTCATAGCTGATACGCCTCTCTCGGTATTGGTGACCTCGGTAAAGATCAATCGTCGCTACGTAAATGAAATGGGCAATATTTACAAGCTGTTAGTTCTCACGAACAGGGTACTCGCATGTTTCGCCGTCGCAGGCCATACCATTTATCCGATGCTGATGCGGTGCTGTGCTCGTTCGCCGTTGCTTTCTCCGGCGAGCGCGGACCGCGGCCCGGGTATCACCCTTTTACAAACGCATCAACAACGATAATTCACTCTTACAGTAACATTTACCATTTAAATATCTACCGAATCAATTTATTATTACTCGAGTGAACGCGTTTCCTCGGCGCTGAGAAGCAGGTCTGTTTGTTCACTGTGTACTAGATCGAAAAGCGTCTTGCTTCGACTCGTGCATTGACCGATGGTCACTCATTTCGGAGGTACATGTAGAAAACTCATCGATGGAGTGCCAGGTAGTACACGCAGCGACGTTGCTAGACTTCAATACCTACTGGAACATGATTATTGACACTCAACTTTATTCTTTGTACAAGTATGATGCCGTTTACAGGTGATTCTGAAGACCTGAAAGGGTCGGATAAAATAATTTTCCAGCTATTTGGGAATCAGGAAGTTCTACAATGAGAGTTGACTGGTCTGTCAGCTTGCCTGATGAGACTGTTTCTCTGTCTATAGGTCTGTTTGACGAGATTGTTTCTCACTTTGCCTGCATATCTCACTGTCAGTATTCTTGCCTTCTATCTCGCTGACTAGCTAGCTGACTGTCACCAGATCAAGCTGACTGTTTGGCGCACTGTCTACTGTGACTTTTGAGCAACATCATATATACCTCTACAATGTTTCGGATTTTACAGACAAACAACCCACGGCGTTTTCCTCACAGATGCCGCGTATACACGTTCAAGAGTATAGATAACATGTCATTTCTTGTTAGGGATCTGGTTGGCTGAGTGGATAGCGCGCTAGTCTCGGATTCCGGAGATCCCGGGTTCGAGCCCACGTAGCAACTCGCTACATTTCGACCTAAGCCGGTTTTTCGGCCAGAAGAGAAGAGGGCTAAGACAGTCCTAACAGCCTCCGCGACGTCTCTGAGGTAGTGCTCGAAAGGGCGGATTCCAGAGCTCGAAATGGAAAAAAATATGTGTCATTTCTTGTTCTACAACGAGTGCGAATTTATTTCCTTCGATCTAGCAACTATGTCGTACTCGAACCGCGTGTAAATCACCAGTGATTCTTTTTTGCCGATGGGATAGATGGGAATTTTCTAAACCTAATTGGGGGAATTGTTCGGCCGATTTTTCCGTGTGTACTAGAAGAATCAGATCTTCTCTTCGTCTCCTAACGTTGCTTTTTGATTTAGCTTTACTTTGGAAGAAGGAGAAAACTTCTTCTGGCAAAGTCCCGTCGGTAGGTTTGGCTAATTCTTTCTGACCACGATCACTGGAGTGGTCGAAACATCAGGATGAACCTCTGGTGCGGCGTTTGACAGTACCACAAATACCTCCAGCTGCCTTTAGTCGCTACTTCTGCGCGAAGTGGTCGGTTGATTATGATAAGCATAGATTACTGACTGCACCTGATGGCTGTTGTGTCAAGATGATCCTGTGATGCTACTTCAGCCTGTACGAAGTTAAGGTCACGACTGCTGAGTGGACGTTGGTATCTTACTGCAACCGCCACTCCGCGAACCACTTCTGTTAGCACAGAGTTAAAGGCTCCGAAGCGCAATCACTTACCCTCTAGTTACCCGCGGAAAAGTCACCCATTTGCAACCCTTGGTTCCCCTCAGATTACCCAGAAACCCGTCAGTTACCCTTGGTTCTCCTTCAGTTACCCGGGTAACTGGCGGGATTTTGCGCATTGGTTCTCTTGCGTTCACTGTTCCACTTTTTGGGTTCGTCCTCAGAGTCGAGTTGTGAGCGCAGTAGTTTGCGACGAAGATCGTTGCACCTGCTGATGACTAGAATTAAAATAAGTCACTGGGGTGCCTCCAGCCATTTCAGAACTAAGCTCTCCTGATTCGGTCAAGAACGGGGTGCGCGGTCCAGTGGCGCATCCAAGAGGGCCATGGGCTACATGCCCCCTCCCCTGGTTGCATATTTTCAACGCAATAATAGGGAAAAAAAGGAATAAAAATGATGAATTGAACGCTCATTACACGCCACGAAGGTCACCGCCGCTACTGACCCCCCCCCCCCCCCCACCGGTCTCTTTTTTCTAAATCCGCGCCTGGCGCGGTCTTTAGTTACACCTGATCTATCAGGAATCAGTGCGGCTCCGGTATGTGCAAAGCTAAACTCCTCTAGTTTATCTCCTCTCAATACGTCTTCTTCCACTTACACGTTTCTTGGAAATTCTGGTAGAGTATGTGGAGAGATTGTCTAGTAGCGCCCTTTAACTGTTGGACTCAGACGATACTTTGGTGTGTGCCATAGGCGCCGACTTACGTGGGTTCGTGGGTTAGTAATCACCCACATAAAAAATTGACGTGGGTGAATTCATGGCTGATGCAAGGAAACTTGATCTTGATGAAGCAAACGTTCCTTGTAAACGAAAAGTTCCTGCAAGGTTTGATAACAATTCTGAGAATGCTGCCTATCTCAATATTGAAACATATTTTAGGAAAATATATTTTGAGATATTAGATTATGTGGTAAGTGGACTAAAAGACCGTTTTGAAGATGAGAACGCTGATTTGAAGTACTGCATCCTGGCCGAAAAATTTATCCTGAAGAAATACAAACAGAATGATGAAGCATATGATGATGATTCGAATTTGGACGTGGGTATGGACAGAGATACTGAAGAAGATGAAGTAGATAGAGAATTGAAAGAATTTTATTCACGTGATTTTCCAGGTAAATATACATTTTATTGTGGGGGGAAAATACAAAAACCTAATTCTTGATACATGTTGTGCATTTTCTGTTTATTCAGATTTCGACAAATTGATCTTGCATCGGGATATGTTCATTGATATTACACAGCGCGAAAATGTTTCTATTACTGGATTTGAGGATGTTTTCAACTATTAAAAAAAAGTCCGTATGTCATGACGTAGTTGCCCGAACTAACTAATTTGCTCAAAATTATAGGCTGCGTGCCTCTGACTACCGCAGTGGCTGAAACATCATTTAGCACATTGAGGAGATTGAAAACTTACCTTGGGTACGTAGATGGACTGCGTTATTTCTTGATGAGATTTTGGAATTCAACTAAAATAATGATCATATCATGTTCTAGATCTACTATGACGCAATCTCGGTTAAATCACATTTCTGTTTTGCATGCACACAAGCCTAAAACTGATTATCTATCTATAAAAGAAGATGATCTGGCTGACGAATTTATCAAGAGGAATCAGGCTAGGAGGAATGTTTTTTTTCCCCAATTTCGACTACTAAGAATAACGAATAACTCACTACCTACTTAATAATTCTGTTTTTGTTCCTTGAACATTAATGATACCAAAGTAGTACATACTCCCTTCCTAATTTATAATATATTCCACTTTTGTTTTTGTCTTCTCGTTTCCAATAATATAATTTATAATATTTTGTATGTGCTTGAAAGTTATGCTCAGTGTGACCAGCTGGAAAAATCCTGCATTTTGGTACCCATATTTGCTTTAAAAATCGCCCTAGATGCAGCGACTTCAAAAAAAATTTCTCGGGGCGGAACCCCCGAATCCCCCTTCTCGTGAGGCTGTCGCCCCCACACCCCTGCTCGCTATTCACACACGGACAACTTGAAAAGTCGGCGCCTATGGGTGTGTCCCGACCAGCAGAGAGCTAAGCTCTTTTAGCACGATTGCCAGTGATGTGCGCTGGTCCTTTTCCTCTTCATCCTCTCTCCGACAACCCGGGATTGAATCTCAGGTGTGGCTTCGGTCAGCACAGAGGTAAGCTTTCTCGGTTTAGTTTCTGGCTTTTACTATATTTTTTTTCGTTTTCTACCCATCTGTAGACGCGGCAACCCTGCTGCCTATCGAAAGACTGTTTTCTTAATGTAATTTTTTCCCCTTGCGATTTCAAGTCAGATAAAGAAAATTAAGATTTGTTTCAACAATATTTATTTTTGTCAGTAAGCATACGGTAAGCTTCTAAGCCCATTGCACAAATATTGTGCCACAAAAGATACTGAACACGCTTCAAGTGTACAGTTGAATATGTGATTTCCCAACATGAACCACGCATCATTTCCGAAGTTCGTTCCGACCAGTTTTCATTTTAGCACTCTACAACACTGGCCACCGAATTGGCGATGGAGCAAAAGCACTCTCCGCGCTCACGAGTGTAACATGTTTGTCGAGTTTCATTGCTCTTAGGATTACCCCTAGATATGCAAATAGAAGTAGAAACGCGTTCTTTGAACGCTCATACCAAAGCCCCGAGCCAGGTTGAAACGTATAGAGTCAGCAGATCTTTTGTGAGACATGAAAGATTTTCCTCTCAGCATGAAAAGAGGTTTTCTGTTTTTATTATTCTATGGCATGAATTCGTATAGAGGATGCTTCTGAAATGGCGCGATTCGAAGACGCTAGCCCTAGTAATCTCATGGAGATGGCTCTGGTCAGATGGTGAATGACTTATCCAGCGAGTCGGAGAGACAATGATCTCACCCACCACCCTTTGAGAGCGGTACTGGGCCACGAAAGTGTTCCTCAGATCAATTCTCAGAGAACGGGAGCATTACTACAGATTGCTTTCTTTATACTGTCAGAATGTCGAGAGAGCAACTTACGTTTTATATGATTGCTCCTAGTATCTGCTGATGGTCAGTGACCTTACTCAGGTGACTCAGTCGGCCAACAATGCTTAATCGTTGCGTCACTTGACACCTCTGACCGTGAAACATATATCCAGTTTGACTCGTATTCCGAAACGCTCTTTCGAATGTGCGTGGCACAGTGCAGCGGCAATGGCCATGCGAAGCCGGCCACGAATTCCAGGCGAATCGAAAGTGTTTCACGTGGACATCGCATCGAGGGATGGGGAGGGTGTTGTAAAACGTCAAACCGAATAATTTGCACGCTGCACCGCATTACGAAATGCAGGCCGAACGATCTCCAAAACCAGAGGACTACCAAAGTTACGCAAACACGTGTATCGGATTCGGAATGAGCGAACAGGCGAAAATGATTAATCGTGCGTCCGAGAGCGCCGAATTCCACGCCACTGGCACAAATAGGTGTACGTAGAATTTCCGGTAATTCCAGCGCACGCCTCGCCTCGTGGTACCCAGAGATGAGCGCGTGTAAAAATCCAATTTAGCAAAACAAAACCAGTTTATGTCATTTATTATTACGACGAAGACACCTGACGTATTGTGAATACAATTGTCATCCGAGGAGCGGGTTGTGTAACCGAAATTTCACCATTGAATGGAGCAGCGAGCCGGGCCGACTTTGAATGATGCGAAGCGGTACTTCACGATACGGTACCGGCGAGCGATCCACCGAGACACCGAGAGTCGATCGATTTGAAAGAACTGCCACTGAGTGCGTTATGATTTTAGCGAAACGTATCAAACTGAAGCTGCGACGGCAGATAATACCGAGTACCGTTACACAAAGTGACACCCCGTGTACGCGTTACATGTTCGCTAAGGAGTGCCAGTTGGTCTAAAAGGCGAAATACCGCCAATATGTGCCCGTATTAAACTAATTAATCCGACACAATCGAAGTTCACTGATTGCAATATCGATAGATAGGTGAACTATGAATACGATAGGACCATTATTGAAAGTTTCCGAACAGGTAATCCTCTCTCGCCTTCTCTCTCGCTAGTTCGCTCTGTCATTTAGCCTTTCTTTTTGTTGGTCTCGCTCTGATCGCGCACACGCCACTACTATAATTATCTCGTCATATGTTTCGAATCTTCCGAAAGTCAATAACCTCGCTTAATTATCGACTTTTTCATTTTCTATTATTTTTTTTTGCAGCCGCTGCGGTTATCCCGTCGATTCTTCTTTACAACGTAACTGCAGGTGCAACGGTATCTTCCTGATCTACGCTCTATATTGGCTCACGTGTATCTATCAGTCTGTTAAAACAGACTAAACAAATTATTACGCCGCGTACACTGATCGAAGCTACAGGAACTATTTTTAATGAAATTTTGCCCGATAACCAGTTACCGTTGTCGCAATATTCTTTTATTGTTTCAGTGTTCATTCTATACTTTCTAGTTTGTTCTCGTAATCTACATTTTGTTGCGTTCGCATCCTATTTTTATGAAACTTTTTTTCTTTTTCTTTTCGAGCAATTTGTCTTTCTGCGCTACTACAAGCTGAGTAAGATTTATCGAATCCCCGATGCGCCAACCTTCGCGGTAGGTTATCTCGTATCGCGTAGGCGAGTCATTTGTACCCAGTGTTTAGTAGCAACACCGGCGCAGTAATTCCTAAACGAGGTAGAAAGTCGAATTTCGTACCTATCATTTCGTTATATATATATTATGTATACGTACATAGTGCTCCAACGACTGTCATTCTCAATATCTGAAAGGCCTTTTATTCAGATATGGGATCAGCGCTGTCCACACTCAGCTCTCGTTTTCTATCAAGCAACCCGGTGTTTGAAGAATAAGATCCAACTTGGAAAGACCCAAAGTCCATGCACCGTATAATCGAAGAAAATACGTAGTTTTCTGTATAATTTGGCGGACAGAAGTACCTAATTCCGTTAACTTTGTGACCCCTAGAAACTAAGATGGCATTTTAGTTCGGCTGCTTTCAGAAATGGCGGCTATTATTGCAACAGGCCTACATTTTCAGCGTTGCGATCAGATCTCGTATCGTTTTTCTTTAAATCAGTGTTCACTGTATGAGCAACAAGAATTTAGTTCTTATACATATTTACATTTCTTGCATCTGCAGGGCACTGATTTCATATTTTTACAAAATTTCACGCTATTACAACTGTATATTTTGTTTACAGCGATCGTAAAAGGTCATTCTTCATTTTTTGCGAGGTAAGGTCTTTCAGTTCCTGAAAATTTCAATTGATTAAAAACGTTTTTGGGATGGAATATTTCTATTTTATAAAGCAAGTTAGCGTAACTCCATACATATCTAGAAGAAACTGGTCATTCGTGTATTTCACTGTAGAATACTCGCCAAACACCCTGCAGTGTAAATGATCTGCTAACGCTCTTGAAGGCAAATAAGTCAAATTTTGCACAAGTATGGAGGATGAGAGTGCGTTGACCATTGAAAATGAGTTGCTCATGCGTATCTCCCATTTCGTATCTCTTACCAAACACTCTGTTAGTGTAAAAGGTCTATCTTGACGTGCTTTCAATCAAGCAGGTAAGACTCACATATTTTTTATTTCAGAATACTCAGAGAATATAATAAGATCTGTAGAGTGCTACGTGCTGTGTTCTGGGTGGGGGGGGGGGGCAAAACCGTAGAATTCCGTCATTTGAGCACACTGACGCGAGAGGAGAATAATGAAACGACCAAGAGACCACTACAGTGATTATGGGAAGACTCAGCTACGTCGCATGAAAGAGAGAAGTGCGTTAGAAAGTGTCATTGAAACAAGAGTCGTGTACAAGTGTGGACTCCCGTATGGACTGCAAACCACAGACATACCCATGACAAAGCATGGTGGATACAAACGGTTAGTAAATCGAAAACTTCCTCGGCTGCCTACAGTCGTGGAATGGTGAGAAGGCCTTCGAAAATCAGGGTTTACACTAATAGCTTGTTTTAACGGGAAATTTGAGAAATGATATCCTCCATGACTGTACAAAATGGACTTTTTTTTTTTTCAAAAACTAGGGGGCTTCGCCCCCTGGCCGCTTCGCGGCCCAACCCTCCGCCGTCACTCGCTTCGCTCGTACTAAGCTTGCTCGCCGCTTCGCGCCTCGTCCTACCATCACAGTCCTCAGTGTTTGATCTAAAACTTTTGTTCCAGAGTTGAGGTTTGCTTTGCGTTTCCTTTGTTCCCCTCTATCAGCCGTCCTCAATCTTCCACCATGAACCCCCTTCCATCTTTTCTTCATCACGAGCGTCTTCCTCCATCACGGTCGCTCTCCGCCTCCACGGTCACACTTCAATAGTCGCAGCCCTCCTCAGCCACAAACTCATCCCCCACAACGGCCGTAATCTCCTACCAGAGGCTTCAATACCCATCCAATGGTCTTTTACCTCCGCAGTATCCCCCTGCGAACCCTTTCCTTCTGCACATCCGGGTAGACCCTCTCCCGTGGATTTCCGCCTCACCACTACAATCATCAACCACCACAACCAACTTCCACCACCTGGACCTTAACCTCTTCACGTTACCCTCTCCCTCTCTCCATGACCTTCTCTGACCACAGCTTCTCCCCCACATGGCACCCTCCGTACATCCCTCCAATCATCATCCAGTCCTCCATCTAGTCTCCCCCCGATCACCCTCTTCCACCTCGAGTGCCCTCCCCAGGACCCCGTTTCCTCGACCACCCCCACACCATTATGACCTTCATTTCTGTTCATGTATCACAGCTCCACCACAACCCCTTCACCAATCACTACACCCTCCCCAATTAAGGCCTTAATCCCTCGCTACAGCCTTCCCCTTCCACTGCTCCTCCTCTGCGGCCTCCGCGTCTCAACTCTCTCGAAGATCCCCTGGTCCTCCACTCAGAAGCTCCCACCACCATAACTACTCTTTCCCTTCAGACCCCCGCCACCAGCCCCTCCCGCACTATGGCTTTCGTTTCCGTCCACAGTCTCTCTTTCACCCAGGACTTCCTCGACCACCACAACCACCCCTCCCCACGAGAACCCTTCCCCTCAAGACCACCTTCCCGGGACCAGAACCTTCCGCACCACGGCCTCCATTTGCCTTCCCGGTCACCTCTCTCACCAAGGACTTCCTGCTCCACCAGGACCTACACAATCCCCCTCCCCTGAGACCTTTATCTCCCTCTACAGTCCACACCACCCAGTGGTTTTCCTCTACCTCAGGAGCTCCATCCTCCACCATGAGTAACTCTTACACCCCCGGACCTCTATCTACCAAAGTTATACTGCTCCTCCAGGACCCTCACCTACCATTACATCCTCCTTCCTCAATGGCTCCCTCTCCTACCAAGGGTTTCCTCCGCTACCAGAACCCCTCACCCACCACTACCCCTGGATTTTATCTCCCTTTACAGCCTCTGTCTTCACTATGGTACTCCGACCCCCTCGAACCAAAAGCCCTTCCCCCTCACGACCTCACCCTGCTACCAGTCTCTCCCGCACCACGGCCATTTCTCTCCCCGGCCCCCTCTCTCACCAAGGACTTTCTCTTACACCAGGTCCTGTTACTCATCTTGACCCCCCGCCTCACCCAGAGCCACCATCTCTGGCCACAGCTTACGCCCCCACAGGGGCCCTCCTCCCTCTTCAGGAGCTCCCTCCTCAACCATGAACCCCTCCTGAGGGTAGGCTACTCCTGGAAAATTGAGCAATTAAGAGGCAGGGTAGGCAACCCGCAGAGCGTGATGATGATGACGTCATATGGACCTGAGATCTCAGAGTCCAAGGTAGCTGGTCTGCCCTATTCATGAACACTATATCTGCCTTTATACATATTGTAAATTACACTATATGCTACATCTTGCGACTTGAGATCTTGGAGATTATGGGTACTTATGTCTATTGTCTTAAAACTTGGAGATCTTTTATGTCAGAACAGATTATGTCCTTGAAATTAGCTGATCTGCCTCGGCAATTTTTCTGATTTTTAGGTAGGCAACCCGCAGTGCGTTTTTTTCCCGGAGGTGGTGGCGGATTTTACTTTTTTAGTATATAGAGAGATTCTTCTGAAAAATAGTATTTGTAATAGTTTTTGAGATTTTGAGAAAAATTAATTTTTGTGGATTTTGACCCCCTCCCCCATCCCTTTACCAACCAAGGGTGAGAGTGGGATTCTTAAGACATTATTCAGGAGGCCCTTGACTTCAGTTTTTAGCAAAGTCTAAATTTTATTCCATTTTTAAAATTATTTACTTTAAAGTTTTCATATTACATGGAGACTTAAACGCAAGTATAGAATAATTCGATCGGAAATTTTTGTATATAATAACGTGGAGACTTGAACGCGGGTATAGAATAGTTCGATGAGAAAATGACACTTTCATGGCAGAAATCGAAATTAAACCTGAAAATCAGCGTTAGTATCTTCAAATATATCAAAAATAGAGTTATTGAAGTTGCTGAGTTTTTGAAGTTATTTCAGTTGTCACTTGTATCTCTTCAGATTCATGGACAGGGCCTACAAACTGAAACATGAACAGTCGCGTAACTGGACATCAAGTATATCAATAATAGGGTTTCATGAGTCGCTGAGTTCATTTCTGGAGCCATTTCAGTCATCACCCCTACCCATGAAGAGCCACTGGGGGGCTAGGACCTTACACATGAACGGTCACATAACTCAGTTATATCAGTAATATGGTTTTCTGAGTCGCTGAATTCATTTTTGAAGTCATTTCAGTTGTCACCCCTACCCATAAAGAGCCACTGGGGGCTAGGACCTTACACATGAATCAGTAATATGGTTCTCTGAGTCGCTGAATTCATTTTTGAAGCTATTTCAGTCGTCACCCCTACCCATACAGAGCCACTGGGGGCTAGGACCTTACACATGAACGGTCACATAACTCAGTTACATCAGTAATATGGTTCTCTGAGTCGCTGAATTCATTTTCGAAGCTATTTCAGTCGTCACCCCTACCCATACAGAGCCACTGGGGGGCTAGGACCTTACACATGAACGGTCACAAAACTCAGTTACATCAGTAATATGGTTCTCTGAGTCGCTGAATTCATTTTTGAAGCTATTTCAGTCGTCACCCCTACTCATAAAGAGCCACTGGGGGCTAGAACCTTACATATGAACAGTCATGTAACTCAGCTACATCAGTAATAATTATGGTGTTCTCAGTCACTGAGTTTATTTTTGAAGTCATTTCAGGCATTATCCGAACCCATACAGAGCCACTGAGGGGCTGGGACCTTACATATGAACAGTCATGTAACTCAAATTCATCAATAATAAGGTTTTTTGAATCGCTGAAGTCAATTTTGATATAATTTTAGTCGTGACTTCTGTAAGTGAAGACCAACAGAGTGTTACGAGTTGAAATATGAACAGTAGCATATCCCTTATTTCGCGACTTTTCTCGATTCTCCAACAGCAGTGAGTGCCAAAAATTTGGTCGATCCGATAGGAGGAACATGTGTCACAAGCCCTCTGTCATTCCTGTGGGAAATAACTTGCGAGTTCTGACTTTTCCGACTGAATTCCCTTCCTCAGTCTATACTAATGTTACAAAAAATCGCACAATGTTCTATATGTAGCAGTTTGAATATACTACGGATATAAAATTGTTTAACTCAACAATCTGAGCCGATAACCCTCTGAATTTTTTTAAAGCTTCTTTCGCCTTTGCCATTTTTTTTGGGGGGGGGGGATCAATATTCTGAAATCCACTCACGTAGAAGGATTCTAGTGTGATCGGCCAGGCTTGGATTGAAGTAGAAATAATAGAACCGAGCGTGACAAGGGTCTGCTGATGCACTCCAACAAAAACAGAAAAAATGTACTTGTGTTGAGGAGTTTTCGTGTCTTGTGGATGCGCCGCTCACCCATGACTTCTCTATAATGCTTGTAAAACACCTTGAAATGTGAATAAAAGGTCGACTGATACGCTTCGAGGTAAATATGCCACACTCTAAGTGCATATACCGAGGATGTATTGCCGTGTATCGAGGATAAGCCGCTCGTTCATATCTTTCATTTCATAATACCTGCAAAACAGCCTGAAGTGTAGTGGGTCTGCTGATGCGCTCCAGGGTAAGTGGGTTAAAGTTCCTAATGCATCGATTATGAGTTACTGTGCATTCCTAATAAGTTGCTTCTCTCATTTCATAACACCTGTAAAATACCATGTAGCTAGTGGTGTAAGAGATCTGTTGATACCTGTAATGAAACTATACAGAAGTTAAAATACGTATCGAGAGTAAGTTTTAACAGACAAATCTTTTTATTGATATTCGAGGATGAATTTCTTGCAGGAGTGTAATAACAGTAATTGTTGTTTTTGTTACATTTATGTTACTATCTCGCGAAATTGTTGATACGTTATTTCATTAAAAGATAAATACTTTGTCGTAATTCTATAAAGTTATTTCAACGTTGTAGCCATCCCTCTCGCGGTTTGTATCATGTCTTTCATGTTTCATCTCACACAAGTGTGGAGGGAGCCCCGTCCTTGTGGAAGGTCGAAAATGCCGACTCAGTACAAGAAATTTCCATAAACACAAAAAATCTCGAGGTTTTATATATTTGGCCGCTTGACTTTGAAAATGTCGACTAAAGGATACAACATTTTTTATCGGCGTGCAAAAAGAAAAAAACTGCTTTCGCTTTCGGCCGAAAAGCACTCGGATTATTCGGCCGAAATGTTTAAGGCCATTCACGTTTTAAAAAACGCAACTCTCGACAAGGAATAGTATTATAAAAATAGAAAACTACCCAGCTATCAAAATTAGAGTTCGTATAAATTTAAAATCGAAACATTGAAGGCCGAAACGTGTAAGACCGCTACGCGGCTATCAAAATTAGATTTCGTATCAATTAAATCTAAAAAAAAAACATTGAGTACGTAAGTCGCCTCGCGCTTCTTATGCTGAACTTAAATTGAGGAAACTCGTGAACGACTCAACCGATTGTCATCAGACTTTTACCTGCACAACTTCGAGTACTTCTCTATAATCTACCAAAATTTGGAATCAAATGATTCAATAGTTTCTGAGATTTTCGTGCCACAAATTTTGTCCTTAAATAGAGGAAAACTCACGAACGGCTCAACTGATTGCCTTCAAACTCTCTAGTCTCTACTACATAATTTCAAGTACTGCCCCATAATATACCAAAATTTGGAATCAATTGATCTAATAGTTTTTGAGATTTTCGTGCCACAAAATTAGTGTGTATATATATATATATATATATATATATAAGGAAACCTGAAATTCAGCCACTATTACAGTCGTGTTCTAAACACTCTGAAACGTAAAAAAAAAACATTGCCCCGCCCCCATCTTGACAACTGTGACGAGTGTAATACTTCTCTTTTCTCCGAAAAGTCGGTAAAAAGAAAGCTCATCCGTTATCACATTTTGGCGGTGTTCAAAATACGCCCCGATGTTATAAAAAATTTTCATCAAAGGAGGGAAAAAGGGTTAACGAATTTATAACCTTTTTTTTGTTTCATCGACTAATGATCCAAAATGGGGAATAAATGGTCGAACTTCCTGAAAAACGCCAACTCCGACGATTCGTGGGGGTAAAAGGTTGATTGTACAACATTTGCAAAACACCTGCTTACACGCCCAAACATGAGTAGGTGGCACTGTGTACATGTATCAGGGGTGATTTTCGTTGTACATCCGTGTATCATAATATTCTCGAAAACTTTGCAGTGCAAAAGATTCGTTAACATGTTCGAACCCAATTAGGCGAAACTGTGCCCGTGTATCGAAGGTGACTTGCTGTGCATAGAAGATCTGTTCGCCCATAGCTTTTCTTTCAGAATATTTTCAAAAAACAGCATAGTGTAACGTGTCTGCTGATGAGCTCTGAGACAGTTTGGAAAAACTCTGTACATATGTCGAGAATTAGTTGCTGGTATATCGCAGATGAATATTGCTTGTTCAGGTCTTTTATTTCATAATTGCTAGTGAGATATCCACTGTAGAACGTAGGAGGTTTATTAACTCGTTTTAAAGCTACTAGACAAAATTTCGTACGTTAATTGAGAACGGGTTGCTCGTTCAAGTTTCAAATTTATATGAAAGATTCCGTATCACCCTACAGCGTAAGGGGTCTGCTGGTACGTTCTGCCGGGCTAATTGCTTTCGCTGTCAGTGACTCACTTCACCTTCTGTTTAAATAGCAGGCGCTCATTTTGGGTGATTTTGTAATCTCGGAAACGATGTTTGCCTACTCGAAAACATCTGTACCAATTTTCTTCTCATCGGGACTCTGCGCTCGTTATCATTTACCTGATATTTTATGACCTCGAACCAACAAGTACCCGCGTACTTAATGAAAATATCAGCTAACGTCCAGTGCGCGGCAGTAACATTAAGCCGCTACGACGTTGTTTTTAATTTAAATATGATTAACAGGTTGAGTGGAACGATATTCTCATTACGGCGCTCACGCTAAATTACGAACGTCTGGTTAACTTTCCGACTTACTCGAGCAGAGTTGAGATAAGAAACTAATATTGACTACACGAGACCGCGAGAGAGTGACGTGGGCCTAGGGGCGAGGAAGACGAGCTCGATTCCAAATAAATAAAATCGTAATCAGCCCGGAACACATGCAGCCTCCCTTCGAAGGCTAATCCGGAATCGAAGACGCTAATAATGGTCGTCGTCGTCGTCGCGATAGTTTATTATTCAATTTGGAAGCTGTTCGACGGAATTAATGTCATATTCACGGTTAATGATAGGGATAACTAGTTTGAAAATGATCTGGATCTCTTCGTAAAAAGGAATATCGTATAAGTCGTATTTCGTAAAATATCTGACGTGACCCCCCGTCGCACCAAGAATATCCAGTGACAACTTGTAATTTGTATGGTGGTATCGCGGAGAGGTCAGATAAAAGATATTATACGGATTTTCTTCCAGATATACACTATATAGCTGTATACTTCTCCTTCGTCTTCGACTCTCTATACACGTATAGAGCTGTGGAGATGCATTCCGGACATAAAGCGAACTCATTTCTGGCCGATGATTTATCTCCTCCTACCCGACAATTTAGGGAGTTGTGTGTGATCTGGAACAAGCGGAGACTACCTGCGGATCGTCTAATAACCGCGCGCGTTTTCCGATATGGGTGTATATATATGTATAAAATATGAAATACTATATAGAATATAAAGCGTTATTACTATACCCAGCATCTGATAAACTGACAATACAGAAATCGACCTTATAGCGTTATATACGGTCAAAGGCATTCGAGCACATCAGGTAAATGTTTTTTCTCTTCTGTCTCTCTGTCTCTCTCTCTCTTTTTTTTATTTCTTAAAAACCGCCCCGTGTAAAAAATTCCGCAGTTCGCGACGGGTGATAATGCATCTGGTTGGATGATCAGGTGCGAGAGAGGTGATAGCGCAATCACGAAAATTTTCTCTGAATCGAGCGAGCCCCGCGCATACAGAATATAATGTTGGACGACGTATATAATAAGATTTTTAAATAAAATACGCGGATAATTCAAACTAAGTAAGATTCAGTAATGTATAGCGTTTGATAAGAACTACATTTTCACACTTCCAAGGTGGTTTTCATTATAAAATAAGCTAAAGAATGATTATACACATGTCGTAAAAGCCGGTTTCGTTATCAGCGATGCTAGAACAATATGATAGGAGAGAAGGTAGCGATTGCGTGCAGCAGAATATAAAGGGCAGTCATTACGCACTTAAGGCATATATGGTCGCGTTAAACGTTTCCTCTCTAAAGCACGTCCGTTCGCTACTTTTCACACCTTTTTGTCGCACCGCTAGCGACAGGGTTCAAATGTCTACCGTTCTGATTGCGTGAAATTTATGTTCCTTTTTTTCCTATTTCTCGCTCCTTTCTTTTTCAACGCGTTCGTCGCTGTACACACCGAACAGGTACTGTACGGTGTACACAATGATGTTGCACGGTTTCGCTTATAGCGCAACTTTTTATATCTCTCCCATCTGGAATTTAGCAGATGCCTTTTTGCAAATCTGCTGATCTATCTGCGAAGCGCGTCGCGTTTCTCGCGTATTGTCGCCGCCGCGAGCTTTCGCCCGCAGTCCATCTTTCAGCACCGCCACTCCGCGCGCGCTCGCCACGCTGAATGCGCTTCGCCAACCGAAACGCGGAAGCTATGCGACTGCGAGTCGCGTGAATGTATACACTCATTCGCACCGTCTCCAGTGGCTAGTTAGCATTTTGTATTCTCGCTATCGTATACGAGATGACCAGTTGATTGTCGATTCGTGGTGGCACCGAGGATACGTATAAGCCTTTTATCGTTTCCATTTCGAGACGTAGATGACCCGAGTCCCGGGTTAGGCCTCGGCGTAGGCCCAATCAGGCTTGAACTGCTGTAACGGAATGCACCGCAGGTTTCAGGTTGAGAGGAAGAGCAAATGGATAGATGAGACGCATAGAAGCCGCTTTCGTTACGCTTAAACTGTCTGAGAAGAACTGAGGAATTTCGCCCGTTGGCCACTCATCACTTTGATACTCGATTTGTTCGTGCGCCCTTCCTCCTCCACCTCAAGACAATTTATTAATATTATAAAGACAAGTTGCGTTTTTATGTCGTCAATGTTCTCAGCCTGTGCTGAATATTACAGGGTGAAATTTGCACAAAATATAAATATTGAATCGGCGAAGAACCTTTTGGTATCAGATTTTCAATAACTGAAACATAAAAGCTGTAATTAAGCTTTAAAGTTGACTTGCATGTGTGTCTATGTGTGAGTGTTCCGCGCGCTTACCCCGTCATTGTAAACGCGTGTTAGAGTGATCAGTGTGGCCAGTAGACACATTGTAGATATGTAGAACGATCAGGGTGGCCATGCGATATCTACATTATAAAGACAATCTTAATTTCTTTCATCTAAAAGAGTCTCAGTGTACATACTGTGGTGGATGAGGCCATGTTGCGTTTTTTTATTATTGAACTTTTACTTTACAAATCCTGTTTTAGGGTTTCATGAGTTCAAGACTTGGTCCATGTGTCGTTTTTTTACTATCGAATTTTCATTTTTTATATATTAAAGAGATTAATCTAATGTATAAAAACAAGTCTCGACTTTTCCTCATCGGTATTCTCACGTTTGACTGAAAGTGTTTATACTATAGCGAGCAAAAAACCGAAAACAAATTTGCACGAGAAAGCACGAACATATACGAATAGTAAGAAATCTTTATTTTGAGTACATTCCTTTTCATCATCATTTGTAATACTGCCGACCGACACAAGTCTCCTCTGGCCTTTCCTTTTCATGACTCATCAAAGCAGCAAGAATACATCTCATGTTTGATTTAGCCTTTGGTATAGATAACGTACACAATAACAATAGTCATCCACTAGAAAGAAAACCGATTCTATTTATTTATTTTTTGATTCGATTGATTCGAAACATCTTTAGGGCTTCATGAGTTCAAGACTTGGGCCATGCGTCGTATTTTCATTATCGAATTTTCATTTCACAAAGACTTTTTTGCTTCATTTTTCGTTTATTAAAGAGATTAATCTAGAATATAATGACAAGTCTCGATTTTTCCTCATCGGTGTTCTCAGGTATTACTGAATGAAATCTTATAAAAAATGTCTCATATGGCAGTATGTAACATTTTTGAATCGGGGGCTTAATTTAAAAAAATTATACTTTTTATGCTCTTTCCAACAATACTAATAACTCATTTTGCTTACAAATGTCGATTGGTTATCTTACGCTTAACAGCGTCCAATTGAGGGTTGGAAATGGGTAACTATTCCTCGGGTAACTAGGGTAATTGATTGCGCATCCGGTTGGGAGACAGATATACCAAGTTCAAAACACAGTTCATGTTTTGTGAAAGCCGATATCTTTAATGTATTTTAGAGCCTCTGAATGGGACTGTGCAAACTGTAGAAGCGCTAGCGTCGAATCTTTTAGTGTGTTTTTTTTTTTTACTATCAAACTTTTATTTTACAAACACTTTTTTGCTTCATTTTTCATTTATTGAAGAGATTAAAGAGATTTAGATGATTATACCGGCTAGGCATTTTCAATGTGCGAGATTATAATCGTACTGCATACAATGATAAGAAGAACATATAGCGCGACCTGTGACACAAACATACAAACTGTTATCAAAGCCGATATCTTTAATGTTTTTGAGAGTCTCTGACTGGGACTGTGTAAATTGTAGAATCGCCAGCGGCGAATAAGTTATAATGTAAACCATCATCATTCGAACTTTTATCCTCTGAGATCTATTCTGAAATATCTCATTAAAAATAAAAATAGTAAGGTAAACTACCAATTCTGAGCCTAGCATCAATTGTGAGTCCTTTTTTCAAAAACGCGTTTTCTCGCTAGATCGAGGCATCGGACAACCGCGAAATCTCTTCTATTCGAAGGACCAACATGTTTTACACTATCCATATTGGTTTCAAGTTCATAACTCAATGTGTTTGTTGTGATCAAATTTCTTTTCCAAGTTGTTATCAAAACATGCCGTATTTTTCATGTGTGTGAAATTTCAATATTTTCTCAGCGTATTATATATGGTTGTACAGAGGAGAGTCTAGGTAACATTTTTCTGCTTGAGTTTTCGATTTCGGTCCACATATGTGTGTGTGCGGAAAGAATAAAGAAATTCAAAAAAGGGGGGAAAATTTGCAAAAATCGCGAAAAATCAAAGTGAATGATCGGGTAATCAAATGAAAAGTGTAGTACGAATGATACTTTAACTTATAAGACCAAATTTCCCGTTTTTACAGTTACTTTTTTAAATTAAATTTTAGCCCGACCCACAATTGGTACTACCCTTTTTTCAGACCCATTATTGGTACTGTGAATTTACTCGAGTTGAATGTGTTTTTAAAACACTTGAAGTCAAAGAAGACGTGTCAACGTGTTTTTAAAATAAATTTGAAATACTTACTTAAATAAACTACATCATTTTTCATTTGATTTATTATACCTACTTACCAATTGTGGGTATATCAAAAAATTTCGTATCAATTGTGGGTCGTTGCCAATCATGGGTCGACCCATAATTGGTATTTTCAAAAGTTGTTCGGATCGAGTCTAGCGAACAACTGAGAAGGCCTCAGTGTCATTTGCGAGGATATTTTATAGCGAATTGTAGGAGAACCAGAAAATACCCATAATTGGGAGCAGCACTCAATCTTGGGTTTTGAAAACTTTTGGGAAAAAATTCACCAAAAATCCAAAAATGCTTAAAACTGAAAAGTAACTGTCACAAGTAGTAATAAGTTCTTTACGATAGGTAATATTTATTACTATTGAAGCAGGGCGTGACAATGAACGAAAGCACCCTCAGTATTCCTATTGAGGGCCTGAAATGTACAGGATAATTCGATCACTTCTTATTTTTGAGATAGAGAAGAACGGGTAATTCGATTTAATTTTCAAATATTACAAAGCTTACACATTTATGAAAAAACAATTTCATGCTTCATTTTCTTTCATTAAAGAAAATAATCAGAGCGTATAAGTATAAGCCTATTTATATTCATATGGGAATTTACATGTAATTTCATTTCATACTATTGCATTTGTTTGGGCAAAAGTGCCGCTCAGTACTTCTATTGAGGACGTGAAATGTACAGGATTTCGATCATTTCTCATTTTGGAGATAGAGAAGAATGGGTAATTCTATTTAATTTCCAAAGATTACAAAACTTATCCATTTTAGGAAAAAACAATTTCAGGCTTCATTTTCTTTATTTTTGTTTTTCAAAAAGCCAGTTTTTTTTCTGTATGGGAATTATACGTTATTTCGTTTCATATGTACTAATGCATATGTTTCAACCCGTCCGAAGGACGGGTGATTCAGCTTGTTTTTAATATGTGTAGCTCAGCAGCAATGATGTTGGCGGAGTCCGAGTTACGTCCCGGATAGGAAGGCCGCCTCTAAGAGATGACCGAATTGCGTCCCGTGTTTTTGAAACGACGGTGTAATTGCGTTCCGTACTTTGGTTGAATTGCGTCCCGCATTTTCCTTCCCACTTTACCAGACTTAGGATTGGCTGCTAAGTTTGCAAGTGTGGTTAAACATGCGGGTTGCTTATTTTCAATTAATGTGAGGAGGTTGGAACTTTCTCGACAGTCGTTTAACGTATTTGTACGGAGTAATTTCTGCTTTCGTCAATTGTGTCATAGCTTCCTCAATGAAATCTGCCTTTGAGTCGCGCCTTCCTTAGGAGAGTGGAGCTTATTTTCACATGCGCGTCGATGAGTATGTACACATTTGGGTAGGGGGCTCCCCCGTAGGAAATTTTTTACTTAGCAGCTGAGAATATTTTCCATCTCAGTCAGCCGAAGTTGGATTTTTTTTTTACTTCGTTACTTAAGAATTTTGAGTTGAAAAGTTGGAAAAATCCAACAAGTCGAAATCTTTTTTGGGAATTTTGAATTGAATTAGTTAGGACTCTACCACTCCCCCCCCCGCTCCAGAAAAAACTCTTCGATACGTCCCTGTTTGAGGCTTTCTTCAGACTTTTGAAAACCTTTCCTAACTTCTTTGATAATGTTTACGACTCTCTCAGACTTGTTTGAAATTTATTGAGAAGGTTTTTGTCTTTGATTAACATATTTTAAAAGACTTGTAACACACGTTCAGACTTGTTTTTAATTTTTTTAGGCATTTTCCCGATTTGCTTAAGATTCTCGGAAATTCCTCGAAGACTCGTTGAGATACTTCAAGGTCAATTCTAGACTGAAGTGAAGTGCATTACTATGAATAGGAATGTACTGAAGCGACTTCTTTTTGACAAAAGGGGAGGGGGTTCAAACAGGATCATCTGACGCATAATTTTGGGGACCTGCACCTAAATCTAATGATTCTTTTGCTCATAAAGAGCCTCGACAAGCCCGTCTTGACTTTTTAAGGAGTTTTTTCTCTCAAGGGGCCTCAACGAAATTGTCTAACCTTTTTTTTTGTCCGTCTGATCTTCTTTTGGATGGTCTATTTTTGAGGGGTGGGGTTAGCACAGACTCTTGCAACCTTGATCTATATTGACCATATGGACCCCAGCAACATATTTGACCTTTTTTAGGGTAATTAACCAGAACTGCGCGAACTTCTTTAGCATCTATAAGGAGCCCTAGCAGAATCATCTGATGCTCTGTCTATATTAATATTTGCTCGACATCTTTTCATTTGAAATATTAAAGATAGTAGCCCCGTTCTCCTATGTTCAATATTATTTCGATACTTGTCAGTCCCCTATGAGTCCCCCACTCAGGTCAGCTATTTACATTCAAACCCTAGTTCTTTCATTTTGTAAACATCGAATTCGCCAACAAGTTCTCAGGAATGGAAAGAAAATGCGTCGCATTCTCTTGCAATGTTCTTCATCGTTCTCTTCACACTTTTGATGTTCCAATAGCACCATAATGAGTCTTCTTTTGGAAAGGACGCCAACGGCTCTGCCGTTTGCGCAGAATTTCTATCGATACTCGCCAATTATTATCTATGCTTACCATCAATGGCGCTGACTTGGAATCTGCCCAGAAAGTGGACGTTATCTTCGTCCTGCTCACCCGTATCAACTCGCTTTTCACTTAAACGACGTAGATATAAAATACCGGAGCGAAACGAAGAGCCAATAAAATAATCGTGTTATCATTCGCGTAGTCGCTAACAGTACGCGCGATACATTATATTTACAAACACGACCAACCGTTTTATGATCTTTAATGTTTTTCTTCTGTTTTGCGTAAAAAATTGTACCTTGTAATAGTCGCATTAACGGGTGCCAGCAGTTGTAATTTCAAATATTATCGTCATTTTTATACCTCTTAACGGCGTGCTAAGCTGCTAACGTTCCGATTGAAGGTTCGAACCTGTAATGCTGCGAACCGGTTGCAATTTCCTCGGCCAAATTTGACTGTGTACGAGCGAATTATGAGAAGCGACTGCGGCTGTGTGAGTACTCAACGCTGTCGCCTACGCGTGTCATCGTTTATTTGAAGAGCGGAAAATTAGTTCCAATGAAAATTTCAACGCATCTCGTAAATAAAACGGCGTTTGTTTTTTACGTTTTTACGATTCGCAAGCGCAGCAGATTTACAAGTATATTAATGTCGTCTGTATTTAAAATCGACATGTAATGTTGACAGTACTCGACTGAGCGTTGGAGCGGATTATCCAAGATTTCCCGACACCTGCATCAGTTCTCTCAGCTGAAGAGTATCGCGAGGAAGCATGCTGCTGACTGCATGGTAATTGATGAGCACCGGTGCGGACCATCCGAGATTCCCTGACTTGTGTATCAGTATTATAAACTGAAACGTATCGAGAAAAAGTAAACTGTTGACTGTAAGTGCGCACCCACGGGGTGGACGAAGGGGGCCATCACCCCCAAAACTTTTCATCTTACCATAGGTTTCCTTGCTTATAACCGTACTCTGCAACCTATCGGGAGTAAACACAGAATTTCAACTTTGTAGCCCTCTCTCCGCAAAAAAGTCTGCGTGCGCGCCTGGCTAATTCTTTCATTGGCTGATAGGCACTGGTGCGAAAATCATCCGAGTTTTCCTACTCTTGGGTCAATTTTCTGAACTGGAAAGTATCGTGAAAAAGTTTATTGTTGAGTATGTGGCCAGGGACGTACCGAAGAATTTTTCCAGGGGGGGGGGGGGAATGTGAAAATCCCAACTGACTGAACTCAGAATTCCCACGTATCAAAGCAAGAAGAAAAAGAAACTTGTGACCTGTTGGATCTTCCCAACTGACTCAACTCAAAATTCCCAAGTATCAATGCAAAAGAAGAAAAACCTTTTGACTTTGTTGAGGTTTCCCTCAATTCCTAAATTCCGAAGTAGTATCAAAGAAAGAAAAAAAAAAACCTTTCAGTTTGTTGGATTTTCCCAACTTGCCTGACTGAAGTGGTAAATTTTCCCAACTGTTGAGTGAAAAATTCCTACAGGGGGGAAGTTGCTACCCCTACCCCCTATCGGTACGTCCCTGTATGTGGCAACTAGTAATATGCGTTAATGCGAATAGTCCGAGGTTCCTCGACGCTTCGGTCAATTTTCTAAATTGAAAAGAATCACGAGGAAGCGTATTCTTGACTGTATGGCGACTGACGAGCACTGGCACGAATTATCCGGGATTTCCCGACTTCTAGGTCTGTTTTCTAAATTAAAAAGTATACGTATCACGAGGAAGCGTGCTACTGAGTGTATGACGAGTAACGAGTAGTGCTATGTCAATTTTTTTTAAACTAAAAAGTATCGTGCGAAAGCGTGTTCCTAGCTGTCTGTTGAGCGCCGGCACGAATTACGTTGGTACCCAAAATTTACGATCCCAGGGTCAGTTTCCGAAACTACGTTAAATGTGAACGATATAGGCATCAATGATCGGAAGTGACCTCGACACGCGATGTAAGTGTCTATGGGGGGTCGTCCGGGAAAATATTGAAAATAGTTCATAATGTGTTCCAGTTTTCTTATTTTTTCCTCGCTTAATGATATATTTTAATAAAATTCATAATTCGAAGGTCGGTGGTATTCGTAGCCCAGCATCGACGAATTTCAATACCGAATTTTTTCTAGCTCTGAACAGAGCGAACGAACGGGGATATAATAAATTAGAATTAAAAATGATTATGTTTTTGTCAACATGCTAGCGAATGAAAATTGAAATCGAAGATATTTATGTGGATGTGGGGAGGAAAAAAACGGGAACAGCCTGTGAAATAGTGTATCTGTGCCTATAGATCTCCAATTTATTTATTCGGTAAGGAAAAATTAGCTTACCACTAGTATATTACAGATTTTTATGATACGAATTGGAGATATGAAATTCTGTAGAGCTGAAAGATTGCAGGGTGCCTAGTTCAGGTAAGCTACAACTTTTTAAATAAAATTAGACACTAATTCGTGATCAGGAGAGAAGGCAAGGAAACCTTGAATACTGTTGTGGACGAATATAAAAATAGGATTACCAATGGAGTCCGCTGCGTATAAAATCTAAAAAAGAAGTTATTCAGCCTGTGGAAATTTTACTGTGCGAGCAGACATAGTGCGTAATTCAGGTAAAATGTACCCTAAGTCATACCCCAAGTCAAATTACTGAAAAGAACTTCACCTGAAAAACGTTCTTTTTCTTTGTTTTTCCCAGTCACTGTTTCCTTGTTGAGTGAATAGGGACTTCGGTCTTTTTGTTTTTCATTTAACGGAGGTCTCTCGTCAGGTCGAGAGCGAAAGAATTATCCAAACAAAAGGATTATCTGTTAGTTTAGCTGTCCTAAATCAGCAGCCCTGGGACAAGGGCGTAAAAGATTCCAGTGTACCCCGAAAAAATTTGACTGGATACAAAGTACAATTTGTACCCCTCCCCTTCTAAAAATTAAAACGGGTACATTACCATCTGTGTTGTGCTGTTCTTCTGGCTTTTACCAAGTTTATAATATTCCTGGGGTAGGAGGGAAGAATTGGATTAGGGATGCGTAAGATTGAGGTTTTTGCTGCTTTCACTAAGGCCATTGTGAGCGATTCGATGGCGGCGTCTATTTTTGGCAAAGTTTCCAGTCGTATACAAATTTTTCACAAATTTTTTATTTATTTTTATTTATTTATTATTTTTTCGTTTTTATTTATTAATTTATTTTTTATTTTCTTTATTATTATTATTATTATTTTTCTTTTTAATTATCACTACATTTGTTTTTTTTTTGATTTTTTAGTTTTTTTTAGTGGTTTGTTTTTTTTGTTTTGCTTGTTGTTTTTTTGTCTCCCCTTCCCTATAACTGGCCATCTGGCTGTTGGAAAGGGGAGTAAATATATTTATTATTATTATTATCTTCAAGTTAATGCTGCTGTCTAAAACTTCGTGGTATAGATCCCAGTTTGTGTGTCTACTGGTCAGCTTGAGAGCCTTTTGCTTGTGGAGAATTTGGTTTCTCAGCGTCGAGAGAATGGGGGCGTGATCCAGTGAGAAGTCAAGATGCTCTGGATGTCGATAGTTAGCAGAGGTACCCTTGGCGATAAAGAAGTCGATGCATTCAGGTATTTATCTGGGTGTGCAGGCCAGTAAGTTGGAGTGCCATTGGAAGAACTCGTGCGTTGATGTTGTCGATAGCATTGTTCAGTGCCGTTCCTTTGGCTGTACTACGACGAGAGTCCCATAAGATTTTTTGCGTTAAAGTCTCTCCCAATGATCCATTTGTCGCTTAGACTATTAAGTAATCCGCGGTATTCTGCAGTTGATATAGCGTGCTTAGGAGGGTTGTATATTGTGGCAATACATATTTTAGACCCACGGTGAAGTTTGACACTGACTGCAGATTATGGTCGGGAAGTATGCAGTAATTTACTTCGCAACAACACACTTATTGTACTGCAGTTGTAGGTAATACCATCAGTGCCATGAGGTGCCAGTCCAATTCATTCGAAGAATTCGCGAACAACCCGGGGCTGTTGAACAATGAGTCACAAATTCAGTCACTTTGTTTTCAGTACTTCATCTGTTAACTTGGAAATCGGTAAACGATCTATCCTGTTGTTGATTGGAACTTGAAAAACCATCTCTCAAGTGTACGGAAATCAACAGATGGTATAAGCTATAAACGGGCTCAACACCCTCTCCAGTCACACACTGAAGTATTACTTCTCGGGAACTTCGATGCGAAACGATCATCTCACTCTCTTAATGTACAGAACCGCCGATAGACTGGAAAGATAAAAATGAGAAAATTGATGCACTCCCTTTTCTTATCAGTCCCTGAATGACAAGAGTTCAGCCACTTGGTGTGGTGGGACATATCGCGATGCACGCATGCCGAAGTAGCCTCTGAGACACCGCACCCCCGACCCTGGAAACTACTGTTTTGAGTACCGCATCATCGGCCGGAGGGACGCTTTGAGTCCGGCCTGAGCCCCCATTTCGCCTTCCGCTTCCGGTGTGCGCTGTTCTGCTAGGTCCATGGGGTCCCCTGCTGACCAAGATTGACGCTCCCAGCACTAACTTGGAATTTTCGGGTTCCTCACAACTGGACGCGTTTCCTCTTCACTCACCCCTCATCTCCTCGTCTTGGTACGCGTGGCGACGTAGGAAGGTGGTGACGGTGGGGAGCCCTGCTGGGAGGCCTGCAGTAGCTGCAGCAGCTCTTCTAGAATGGTACCAAGTTTTTCTGGTCGATGGTGTAGGCCGAGCTTTGTTCCTGTCTCGACCAGATCCGCATCTTCTTTCTCATGATGGTCGCGATAAAGGCCGACAACCGGTTCCATCCGCTTCCGCTCTTCAACATTTCCGGAACCAAGGTGTCCGGCGCGAGACGGCTGATCACGCCGTCGTTGTCGTCGCTCGTGGTGTTTCTGCCGCCGGGATCGACAGCCACTTATCTAACTATTGGCCTAGACAGGCCTTAACGGGGTACTGGTATTATCAAAACTGGAAGTACCTATAATTCCAGTTTATCACGTCTTTCATTATCGGTTAAGCAGCCTGTTCGTCTAAGAGGCTTTTCAGAGGTTATATGAAGAATAACAGACGTGGTCTGCCAATGCCATCCATGTCATCCAACAGTTGTGGACAACGAAAAATTGTCTCTATCATTGCGATCTGATGATCTCTGATACACGGGATAAGACTTGAGGCGGCTTAAGAAATGGGGTTGGCCTTTTGGTCAGCCACCAAATATGACAAGAAAAGTACTACCTATAGCGCTAGGTTATTTGGGTTAGCACTAGCAGCCTAATATAGCAGAACTGGCTTAATAGTCAAATACTTTGTGTGTCCGCTCTTCAAAACACTTCAAATCTTCACTATACCCATAAAACGTATAGACTTTTTTTATTATTATTTTTAATTACTAAAAGCACCTGCACCAGTATAGTCTTGGACGACTCGGAGGTCGAAGAAGAATATGGCTTGAGGTAGACATTTAGGACAGTAGGCTACCGAAGTAAACCACAAAGTCAAAGGTGACCTATGGGCGAATGCACGGTCGACCGAAGTGCAGCGAGCAGTTTTTACGATAACTTCTTTTTACAATTCGAAAATAAATCAAGAGCCTTTCTACGCCCATTTTTTAATGGCTTAATTACTCGCGGATGGATCAGGCTGCAAGTGCATACGCATACTGCACCTTGCGATTTATGGGCACGAAGACCGAGTAAATGAATTATTAAAGTTAATTAAAAATTTTTATTCGCATTTAACGCGTGTAGTTTTGTTAGTTCAGGTGCAGAGTGTAGACTATAATATAGTGCAAGCGTAGCTATTGCAGAGCCGGGTGTTTGTTGGAACCTACACTGTGGTGTGTCCACGTCCGCTTAGTCGGGTAGCTATATACTGGTTGTAAAATGACTGAGAATGTTGGACATTCTCATTTCATTATAAATAAATAAATAAATACAGCCTTGAAACAGATGTTTCGGTCCACCCACTGGGACACAGGCCTCCTTGATCAACTAACTATCTTTGATACAAGGGTTATAGTCTAATTCCCCTTGGTGACAAGCCATTACTGGGGAATGGTTATGAACGAGTTTTCCTTCTCTATAAGGGGCATGCATCCTGCATGGCACACCAGACTAGACAGGTGTTAGTAGTCTATAGGTGTGGCTAACCCAATTGTAGTCTTTTTGAATTTCGGCGGAACAATGAAATTGAACTCCACCTCTTGCTACAATTGGTGTGGCTTGGTCGGATGTTAAAGTTGTTCATATATTCGTATATTCTATTATTTTCTTATCATATTTTAATCTTTAAAATTCGCAGTCCGTACTGGGATTCAAACTCGCGTTCCGTGGTTTAGGAGGCAACGTTCGAATCCACTCAGCCACCAAGCCACCGTCTCACTTAATTACGAATTATAAATTATATTCTACGTGCTCTAATTTCCGCGGCTTATGGAAGGTTGGGATCTCTTACGGAATGACGTTTGAAGTGAAGTGTCGAATTTCTACAGTCATGGGGTTGGTGCTTGACACCCTAGGAGGAGGAAGAATGCGATATTTCTCCGTTCATTGTCGTTTTTCCAGGAAAGAATAGCGAGAACGAATGCATTCCTGCACTTGACACCTTTGCCACTTGACACATGGAATCCCAGGTCCATGGGAATGCACCACCTGTTTGCTCTATCCACTGTAGTGTTACTTCCCCACCTCAGAAATGAATTCTGCATTCAAAACCCGCGTTTCATTTGTTATTGCTCTTTTCTAACTGTGGACGGAAATATCCACTTTTGTTACATTCTAGTTCGCAAGTAACGTTGTCGTGCATTCAGAAATCGCTTTATCGTGAGATGTAAGTTATTCAGGAGGATGGGAGGGAACCTCCTGTACTATAGAGCGCCTACAACCCTTCCGGGATATTCACAGCTACGATAGTATACCCTCAAGTCCTATTATACGTCCAGTCAGCTCCAACTGCTTTAGGAAAGCAGACTGGGTACAAAAGCTTGCACTGACAATTGCTCGCGGATGACGATCAGTGCCTTGTAACGCAGATACGAGTGCGGCCAATATGGCTCACGAATTCTACATACACACTAGGGTGTCCCTTATTTTACAAGTTTTTTCCTGTTGCTTAGGGTCGCATTGAAATTTGTTCCAATCTCCAATGGACTTAGAAACTCGCCACAAAAAATTTGAACTCAATTTGAGGTCATTAACCCATGCTGCTTTTTATTTATTTATTAAAGATTTTTAATATCCTACAAGGATTATAATCTTAAATTTATGTATAGTAAATAGGTATACTTTATGTGCATATGCTGGTTACGAAGACACGCTGAAGTTGACTCCGATTTGGGTTCTGAATTTGTGGACGAGGTTAAGGGCAGTCTGATTGTCAGTTAGTATCATTTGGAGGTTGTTTGGTAGTTGTAAGTTCGTTCGTATTTTTGTGTATTTTCTGCAGTCAAGTAATATACATATGTCTTACTATTAGTTGTTCGTTGCAAGTTAGACATTTCGGTGGTGGTTCTTTTTTCAGGAGGAGTGAATGGGTCAAGGTTGTATGTCCTAGTCGCAGTTGGTTAATAGTAGTTTCTAGTTTGCGTTGATTTTGTTGTATTGTTTTCCAGGGGTGTACGTGGTTTTTGATTTTGCGCAATTTGTTGTTCTGTTGTACGGTCCATTCGTGATTCCATTGTTTTATGCACTTGTTATTTATTTGCTGAGTGCGGGTTTTGACCTTGAAGTTATGTTTAATACTGAGATTTTACCAAAAACCGCGAATATCTCAGAACATATCAACTTCAGGACCGAAATGCATGAAACATAAAATATTCCCTGTTAAATTTTCTATAAAAAAGATTCCATACAACTTTTATCTAAAACGCATATGTATCGAGATAATTGCAATAATGTGTGAAAATTTCGAGGAACGTGGATTTTATTTTTTCTTTCGTAACCAATCTTTACCAGCTAAATCAGAACCAAAATGCAAATAATATAAAATATTCCTTGTTAAATTTTCTGTAAAAAAGATCCTTTACAACTTTTTTTAGAACACATATTTATCGAAATAATTGCAAAAATGCCTGGAATTTTCAAAAAACATAGTTAAAAAAAAAATTATTTTATGGCTGAAATATCTATTAATGTCGGGTAATACATACTGCAATATAACTTCAGTTTTTGTCTGCTGGGGAAAGCGCCCCAGCTTGCCCTCCTCCCGCATCGTTTGTCGGGTACGGCATAAGATATAGCATTGTGCTGTTAAGGAACTGTTATGTGTTCTCAGAATTCAGGGGCATTTCCTATGGGCAAATCGCTGTTTCCTATTGTTGATATACATCATCTCAAGTCCATCATACCAATCTTCAACGGAATCTTAGGATGCTCAAGACTCAATAAAACAGGTTGTTAACCCAAGATCGCAAAGTTCGGTTTTCTTCAATCATTGAATTTGGAATTAGTTATGGTGTGGTGGGAAGTATGGCAATGCACGCATGCCAAAGTGGCCCCTAAGACGGAAACTACCCTTTCGAGTATCGCATCACAGAAGGACGCCTTGAGGCAGGCCCGAGCCCCCATTTCGCCGTGCTGCTTACCATACGCGCGTCCTGCAAGGGCCACCATGAGGTTCCTTACTGACCGACGTTCGCATTCCCCAAGCACTAGCCTGGAAATTTCAGGTCCTCTACAGCCGGAAGCGCTTCCTCTTCACTCACCCCTCACTTCTTCATCTTGGTTCATGTGGCGACGTAGGCAAGTTGTGTGAAATATTTTTGACGGAAAATTTAACAAGGAACACTTTATGGTATTTGCATTTTGGTCCTGAAATGAGTATTTGTTTTAGATAACTACGATTTAGCAAGTGAAAATCGGTTATGAAAGAAAAAATATGATCCACGTTCCTCGGCAATTATCTCGGTAAATACGCATTTTAGAGAAAAGTTGTATGAGATCTTTTTTATAGAGAATTCAACAAGAAATATTTTATGTTATATAAATTTCGCTTCTACAGTTGATATGTTCCAAGATATTCACGTTTTTTTTTTTTTAATCTCAGTATTACACATAACTTTAAGGTAAAAACGGCACGGGTTAATGACCTCAGATGAACTCAAATTTTTTATAGCGAATTTCTAGATTTGTTGAATCAAATTTTAGTGCAACCTACTAATCAATTGGCGAAAACTGGTAAAATAAGGAACACCCTGATACACACTCATCAATAATTATCAATCGGTTTATCACCCGATCGAACGCCAATATAGTTATGGAACAATCTACACGATAGATCAAATCATTATACAAGAAACAGCACCATCAGTTTTCCTTGTTCTCTGGTTGAAGAAATTAACCTCTGGGATTGATAATACCTCCAGCAATGTGGTCACCCATGTGGGATTGCTTTGTGGTGCCTACTTCTCGCTTCGAGTCCGTCAGATATCACCCAATGCTAGAGTTCGTCCAAGTTACTGACTTCACTACTAGCGCATCGGCCCTGTCTCTAGCGAAGGTTCGCTGGATCTGGGCACAAGCGACAGCGAGGGGTGAAGTACCACAAATTCTGAATACAGATAAATTCGCCGTTGAAACAAAGGGTCCAATATAACCTGGTAGGTAATCTAATCGTTTCTGTCGCCTTACGGTAACGTGACATGTCGTCGATGCGATGTATATTCACATTTGCGTCCGATATTATTTGCGAGTTTCGGAGAGACTTCACATAACCTATACCCAGTATCCCGATCTACAGACATTGGAATTCTTTGGACAAGTATGAGTAAATGAGATTTACAATATACTGGCCAGCTTTACAGGCTGTCTCTGTAAAACGAAGGGTGAAGTAAGCACTTTTAGCAGGCTGATACCAGGCGGTATTTTGGCGTCTGGCTAGTCAATCTATGAGCGCAATAAGCTCTCTGAGCAAATTAACCCCATTTTGGGATTTCTTAACACTACGTTCCTGACTGGCAGCAACAGTTTCACAAATCGGAACAGAGACAATTCGATCCACACCGACTCTATGGGAAGAAGCGATGGTACAATTCTATCGAGGCGCAGCATATTTTCGCTCTTCGTTTAGGTATGTCGTTGACTATATCGTCGTTTCCCTCGATATAATTCCGATTTTTAATTACTGTGGGATACGTAGGATTTTCTCCAGAGATGCTGCGAATACGAGCTGGGCTAGATCGGCCGATAAGGCCGTAAACTCAGCCGGTGGTCTGTCGATGTTGCCGTTGTTTTGGTAATTAAGGCGTACTCTCCAGTCGGCGCAAATTATTTTCACTAATAATGAACACGTCTCCTTTAATTCGGTGAATCACGAGGCCGACCATATGGGTTACACGGGTAGGCGTTCGTATGTACACCGTGCAGGAGTAAACTTGAACGGATATCGAAAAACGTGGTCCGACTAGAACGGGTACCCTCCGGTGCTGCATCAACGCGGAGAGGAAAAGAAAAAAGTGAAATGCATTTTTCACGAGCTTATTTCGCATGCATTTTTCTTCTTTCTTCGACGCATTCCGATGCATTAAACATCAGCCATGGATGCGTACGGTCGAGCACAATGAGCAAATACATCTTGGCGAACCGTTAACCTCGTTCGATATCAGATTAGCACCATCTGTAATTCGCGCCGCGGCTAACGCAGCACAGTTGTGCGTATTTCCACGCCTAGGTATATACATACAATGGTACAGAAATAACAATTTGTCACCTTTAATGTACATTAGTAGCGATGTGTGTTTTCTGGCCGGTGCGGCGGAATTATATTCATCGCGCGTGAATCTGCGCTTTTTAATCACCATCACGATTTTGATGAGGCGGTATGATCGAGCAGCTGGCTGCGGCGTGCCAGTGCCACTGGAATCGGATGTTGCGTCAAAGCTAGCAGCGGAGAGTCAGAACTGGGAAGAGAAAACCGAGTGGAAAGACGGCTGCGAGATGGTCGTGCGCGGCCTCAATGGAAAACTGAGTATTGAAAAATAGGCAGCGGCGAAACGTTGATTTTTAGGAACCCTGGGGTCAGTAGCACGTGGAATGTGTGCTTAGGGCCATTCAGAGCTCTTGTGGGGTCCGGGGTAAATAAAAATGTTGCAAGATTCATCGACTGATGAACCATGCTATTTCATTTTTGTTCGCGGTGTCGAGAATACCTTACTTAATCGTTTATTGTGGAAAAAATTGTAAAAAGTTTTCATTTCTCAAAAGCGTCCAAGATAAGTCTACAGTTGGAAGGTCTCAGGTAAATTTCTCCAGATTCCCTACCCTTGGGAATGGCTTCTTTCGTAGACTAAGTTCCGAGAGTTTGCATTTCAAAGTTGAAAAATATGGTCCAATGAGGATGCAGGGGAACGCGATGATTAACATTGAGGAGGGAAAAAAATTACAGAGCAATTTTGAGGTGCTTACATTCATGGACCAGAAAGCTTGTTACACACCTCTTGATTTCTGCGATTCATCAATTTGATCAGTTCTCTTTTTTTAAAATTTCTGTAATTTCATTTCCCTTAGTTATTTGCCGATTCGATTTTATCTTAGGGATATACCCAATAGGGTATGGGGAGAAGGTCTTTTTCAACATTTTCGTCATTTGGTAAAATTGTTGTCGGGGGAAGAAAGCTAGACGAATTGGACTATCAGTCTGTAAATTTCACAGAGTATTTGTTGTTTATATTGGAAATGAAAACTTCCATTGTAGTTGGCGAAATCACGTATCATGTCAGTTAACAAAATTTAAAATGGTTAAACCTTTTTTCCTCCATTCTTTTTGGTCTCCAGGTCACAATATTTTTTCAATCACTAAAATGGATATTTTATGCTTGGACAATTTCGGAACCCGCAACCACAAAATTTTGGTATGTCAGTCAGTTTTGATGTATCTCTTATCTTCAACTACTTCAATTTATTCGATTTATTAGTTTTTTAATTTTTTTTTATTTATTAAATTTTTTTAAAAGTAGGTGTTACTCTTAATCTGATTGTATTAGTAAGGAAAAAGGTAAACTTTTCTCGAGGAACACTATTGATTTTCAGCTAAGTCTAACCAATAGGAAGTGAGATTTCTACAATTTTTCGACGCGGTTATTTTCTTTTTCCGACGAGCCTCGAATTCACCGGCGGCGTTGAGTGAGGCGTGAAGTAGCGGTAGCGGGCAATTGGGACCCCGGTGTGTCACGAACAAGTCAGCGGGAATGAAGCGATGATGAGATGCCGACGAGTCACGAACTCAATACGCGAAGTGATAGTAAGCGAGAAAATGCTCGTGCTAATAAATGCTCAGCATTTTTGAGACATTCTCAGCAAATACTTCGAGAAGAAATGCTTGATTTTAGAAAAGCTTCTTCGGTAACACATGCTCGAGTTTTTGCAACATGTATACTAAGGTGGCACTTGCTTTATCTTTTATTTTCGATTTTCGCTACCACACGTGTTCGGACTGACACTACCTAGATGGAATTTAAAATGTTGCGAAAGTATTGAAAAAATAGAGATTTCGATGTAATCGCTTCGCACATGATTTATTTATGCAAATAATTAATGTTCTGCGCGTCTAGCTACCTCCTTTGTTTTGAGCACACTTTCTGCCAAAATTAGTCCAAATAAACTCACGCGGACGGCCCCGGAGAGAAAAGCTAATTAAAAAAAAGTACTTTCTACTTTGTCTGTCGGCTCTTATGTCCTTTTCTTCGTAACTGTAACGACAAACGCTAAGTCATATAATTTCTACATGGCTCTTGAACTTCGAATCACGTGTTCTCAAAAAACAGATTTTGCTGGTTGGTTCCCTTATGCTTAACAGCGTCCAAATGCAAAAAATCAGCTTCTGTGAATTAGTAATATCAGATTCTGTAATTTATCTGAAGCAACACATATTCTAACAAGTGGTACTGCCCATATTGTTGTGCAGCACTACAAACTTGTTGGTCACTTCCAAAAAACAACAGTACATACATAGTTCAAAACTCACTTACTTGAAATTAGACTGTACTTTGTTTTTTCTTGGGAGGGGGCTACAAGTAAGGAAAAATGATGATAAAATCAGTAATTTTCTGAATTGGGCAGCTCAAAGAAAAGCTAAAATAGGCGCTGATCTGAAGCACCTTATAAAAACTTGTTTCTTGCATTTTTAGTTCTGTCAGTTATGTCCCCTTTCAATTATTAGATCAAATATTTTATTCATTTTCATTATTTCTTTCATTTCTTTCTTTTTTTAGACGTGACGCTAGCGATAGCTGCGTCCACAACTTGAATGTATAATATGAAGAGTAGTGAAAAACACGTTACAGCAATGATCCAGACGGGCGATGACTACATTTAAAAAGAGCTGGGTTGTAACCAGAAAGCATGTCACTTTCTGGACTTTTAAAAAATGCCTTAGTGTGAGGTCTGAAGGGGCCAGCGAATGAAAGATCCAAGGATCAACAGGGCCATCCATGCCCGACCATCCATGCCCGACACCATCTCTGTGCTCAAGCCCAATTCCACAGCCTTCACGTGGCCACTCTCTTAACACGAGCGACATAGTCGGGAGGCGACAAATGTGGATAGACACAGGAGAAGGAAAACTCCGAGATAAAAACTACATCAAGGGAAGGTAATCCCAGCCCAAGCCACTATTAAAAAAGGTCCTTACGTTGCCTCGCTTGTAAGTGCGGCAGTGCGGGTACCTCTATGAAACTGAAGAACGGAGTAACACGGAGATAGTTGGTCATACATCAGGGAAAGTCACCCTGACAGAAAACTAAGTCATTGCCTCACGGTTGAGGGAAAACCCTGAAGACGAAAGGAGACAACTCCTATAGAAAATTCGCTGGCAGGGAAACCCACTATATTTATGGATATGTCCATTGCGGCTGGCAACCACGAAGAATGAACCGTACATTATTCGCATTAACAACCATGATAGCCTTGGATCAGGTGGATTTAACGTGAACACAGGTAGAAGAGGTACCTACCTTGTCTAAGAATAAATTACGTATACCGAAAACAAAAACGAGATTAATTGGAACGTTAAGGGATTAACCGGAAAAGAAGAGGCGGTTGAAAACATTCCCACCACACAGAACATATAGACTTTGCAGCAGTCTGTGGAATAAAGAAGAAGGGCCAAGGAAAAAAATAGGACATCCAGCGGATATGCGGTCGTCCAAACCGAAACCCGATCACAGAAGAATTCCTACTGGAGTCACAGAATGGTTTCCAAAGCGGCCTGCACAGATGTAGCGTATACAGTGACAGTGCCGGATTAACCCTATGGGCGAAATGGGCAACTGCCCAGGGCAGCAAAATTCTCAGAGGGCCAGAGGGCGCCACGCTTGGCGTAAAAAAGACGTAGTACGATATCAAAACGCGTGTAACTATTCTTTTTTGCAATAGTCAGAACGTCGGCACATGGACTAAAGTCAGGGTACCAAAACTTCACTATGGTCTGATCTGTTAGCCTCGATTCGACACCTGATAGTACACATTGTGACCAGTTGACATTTTTGCTGAGAATGGTGAATAAAAGTGGTGAACCAACTGAAAGGTTTTCAAAATTTATTCCTAGAAATTGGTCACACTGCTGCAGCAATGGAGACTGCTGTAATCGACACATTTTCCAAATTTAAAATTAATATTGCTGATTGTCGAGGCCAGTCTTACGACAATGCGGCCAATATGTCTGGTGTGTACTCGAGCTTGCAGGCGCGAATCAAGTCTCACAATCCACTAGCACAGTATGTAGGTACCATGTGCTGCACACTTATTGAACTTAGTGGGTCAATCAGCTGCTGATTGCTGCACAAATGCTACTATTTTTTTCATATTTGTGAATGACATCTATGCATTTTTCACTGCTTCTATTTCACGTTATGAAGTTTTGCGACAAGAAATGACTGAAAGTGAAAATGATGAAACCGTGATACCTAAAAATCTGTCAAAAACTTGTTGGTCAGCGAGGCGTGATGCAACTCATGCATATTGGTCAAATCTTACAAAGTTTTTTGTAGTGCACTGGAAAAAATATCAGAAGACTATAATGAAATACCGAAAGTGAAAATTCAGGCCAAAGGAATCGTCAAAAATTTTAAGCGTTTAGAAAATTGTATTCTGGCAGTATTTTGGAATGATATTCTAGATTCTAGAAAGATTTGACAAAGTGAGTAAATATATTTAAAAAAACAGAAATTAATCTGGCTGATGTTGTCCAGAGTTATAAATGGTCTGAGAAATTATGTCAAAGGTCTTCGTGACAGATTTGATGACTATGAGAAGAAAGGGAGAGACCTCTCCAGCTGTCAGGAATACTACTCAGAAAAAAAGAAGAATAATTAAGAAACGAAAACTTCGACGTGATGAAAGTACAGAATCAAGGATGAGGGAGACTTGTTTTGATGCCAGACAAGATTTCAGAATCAATACTTTCTTAGTTATTATTGACAAGGTGGTTGCAGAATTAACAAGACGAAGCGAAGTCTACAATCAAATTGCGTCAGATTTCTGATTAGTAACGGATTTCACCATACTCTCACATGATGAATTGCGAGGAAATGAGAAATATGCTGGATAAATTCCCCGATAATTTGGATGAATATTTTATAGATAGAAGAGTGTGTTCACGTTCAAGACTTTGTGAAAAATGTGGAGCTAAAAGAGAAGTCTCCACGTGCTTTATTGCAACTCATTCGCAATAAGTTAGTGGCAACTTATCTTAGTATGGAAAGGGGTAAAACAAGGCGACCCATTGTCCCCTATCCTCTTCAACTGTGCTTTAGAAGAAATATTTAAAAATGTTGGAAACTCCTGGGAGGAAAAATGAATAAATATAAATGGTAAATACATCACGAATCTAAGATTCGCAGATGATATAGCTTTAATAGCAAAATCAAAAGACGAATTATCCCAAATGATAAAGGACTTAAATTACTTTGGGGAAAAAGCGGGTCTATCGATGAACAGAAACAAAACGAAAATAATTAGCAATAGGAAAGAAACAAGGAGTACAAAAATAAACGATATCCAAATAGTTGAGGAAACAACATACTTGAGACGAATAGTATCTTTTGACGAGGAAATGACTAAAGAAACTGAATCAAGAATTACAAAAACCTGGGCGAAGTACTGGTCATTGAAGGAGGTGTTCAAAGGCCCATTCAAAATTACCCAAAAATTGAAGTCTTCAATAAATGTGTCCTCCCAACTCTAACATATGGATGTCAAACATGGTCTTTAAATAAAACAATCATAAACAAAATAAAAACTACCCAAAATGCAATTGAAATATCAATACTAGGAATAAAAAAGAAAGACCATGTACCAATCATAGAAATCAAAAGTAAAATAAAAAACACAGAAGCAGTATCACATATTAGAAGACAAAAATTGGGTTGGGCAGGACACATAGCAACTGCACAGCTTTCTGGTTTACTCAATATTATATAAGGAAACAGGGAAAACAAAAGACCAAATGGGCAGATGAAATAACGACATTTTTAGCAAATAAAAATTGGGGGGGGGCAATAGCCAGAAATCGAGAAGAATGGAACCGCCTACAGGAAACCTTTGCTCTTTATGAGCCAAGGAGAATATCTTTTGCGCGGGCCTTCACATTTTGAGATGTTTGTGTTTTCGAATTTACATGTACATAGTTTTTTTAGGCCTGTATAATAGCATAAGTCTGTATTCTCTAATAAAGGTAACTGTAACTGTATCTTAATATGGATATCATAGTTCGAGTATTTTTGTTTATGTTCTGCACAAACGCAGCGGGGGGACGATCTTTCTCCCCATTCTCAAACGAGTGAAAAATTATTTACGAAATGCTATCGGTGATGAAAAACTCTCTCAAATGGCATCATTTTCTATAAATTCTGATCTCCTTAATGAAATTGCCTTTGAAAAATTGATAAAATATTTTGCATTTGCTAAGGTGAGAAAAGTGAATGTGAATTTATTACCATAAATAATAGATGCCTCAGAACAGTATCAGTACTATTGTCTATTGTATAATTTTACTTAGTAATTTTTTGAATTCAAATTTTGATGTTTGGTAAATTGTGGTTTTCGTGGAATTTAAGATTTATGTCTAGCTTTTATAATTTTCGCACTTTCTATTTTCTGATTTTCAGTACAGACTTAGTTACCTATTACGTTAGCTGTAATAGTAATAAGGACTTGTTCATTTAATTTGTTTTGAACTGTTCTCAAATTTTTGATTTGAGGAAAATATTAAATAATTAAAAACGATATAATTTCCCAATTTTTTCACAGACTTTTGTATGCCAGAACACACAAACATAAAAAATAAAAAAAAGTAATTACATTTATTGGAATATGTAATTATAGGAGAAGTGGAGGTGGCGGCATGCTATATTGGTTTTAAGGGTATCATAAATTATTTTGCCCAAGGCGTCGTCAACCCTTAATCCGACACTGACAGTGATATTGCTGAAAATCAGGAACAACAAGAAAAGATGGAGAGCACATATGGATCGAACGAATGAGGAGCGATCACCAAATCGTGTTTCCGAGTACACGCCGAGCGGAAAGAGATGGAGGGGAAGACCATGAAAGAAGTTGATGGATACCCTGGATTCATCATCGTCTAATGTATCAACACCACGGACAAGTCAATAGGCCTACTACATCAACGGCAACGATAACGACGATGCCAAAATGTAATGCTTTTCTCTTGGATTTGGCCTCTCGCTCCTTTCCCCTACGGAAGGGGCTGTAACATCCAAAATTGGTATATCTGGTTCGTATTTCGTTCAACCTGGAAAAAATTGGTGGAGCTTCGATGGTTTGATTTAGAAAAACAAAAATGGTGTAAATTCGATTATTACCTTCTTTGTTGAGAAATTAATAACATGACCTGCGTTATGACACCGGATTCGTTGTCGATGATTATGCCACAGTCAGCTAATTGCAACGCGATGAACTTGGTACACGCACCGAAATGTAAATAGGAAATTGGGGAAAAACAGGCTACCAAAAACATGCATCGAGGCGTCTGTTACACGGTTAGGATCTCGAATGTAAACTCATAATCGTGGGCTAGTAGGGACACCTGTGATTCATCTGCACATCTGGAAGGATAAGGACGTATCCAAGTCGTCGGGAGCTCTACGTTGTTAAAGTTGTTCGTGAGGCCGCAGCAACCAAAACCAGCACAAAACCTACCGTTACATGGGTCTTATATTTTCATGGAAAAGGAATTCTGGTGGAATTCATGGGAGAGAAAACATAGCTATCACAGCTGATTGGTGTTAACTTCAACAATGATTAGAATTTTCTTAAAGGACACCTAGGTAGCCATTTTAAAAATTCTCGCAGCGCCAGTCACAGCACCATGTTAAGAGTGAGACGCGTCGAGCTTCATATCACCAGTAATGGGGAACTATCGTGGTTAATGGTATTCTCAACGCAATACCCGGTTTGTTATCCGCTCCCCTATCACAAATTCATGTTTTTAAAACACGGCCACAGTTACGCTGTTGCAATATTCGATGTTGGTTTTCACACACGCCTGATACTATTTCAACCAGGCAACTATTCCAACTCAAACATATAATTCATAAATAAGGTCCAGTTGTCATTCTCGTTTCCAGCGGCTACGTACACGATCTGTTCATCTGTTCGTAATCTTCAAATAATCGTTATTACCTTCTCCAGTTCCACGAGTCCAGAACGATTACTCGTGTCGATTTCCAAAGCACGCCGCCAGTCATCAGATCAACTCGCGTCCACGATGGCTTTAATTCTGTCACAGATACACATTCTGCACATTCCGTTCAGCGTCAGCTGCTCGTTCATTCTTCCGTCGTAACGATAACGAGACCTGTAAGAGATATGCCCCTGGAAAAACCAACAACAATTTGAACGTTACGTCAAAAGCTAAATTGGTCTGCTACACCGAGCTCATCCGTCAACTTCAAAACGAACTTTTATCTCAGTTTCGTCTCTACTAATTAATTTAATTGATTCCTTTTTTTTATCTGCGGGCGTGTATCTCGTGTCTGCTTTAATGACTTTTAACAAATGCATTTAAGTGTACCTCGTCGCCCAGGGGGCAGATTGAGCGCGCCGTGGCGAGTAGGTAAATAAATACCGAGTTAGCATTTTTTTTTTCTTCAAGTTTTCTTCTTAATTATATGCGTGTAAAATGTAGATAAAGAGCTAATCGCTAAATGAGGCGAATTTTTTGTGCTGCCGACTAGTTGCTTGAAAAGCAGCGAAATCCGATCAGGTTGAAGTTGGTGTCTGCCGAAGCGTCAGACCCTAACCTTCCTGTATCGGAACTGGAGCGTTCGAAACTATCGCTGGCGAATGCATCGAATTGACGCTAATTTGGATTACAAGATTATCGATAAGATATCGACCACAAAATTATGTAAAATTATAACAGTCTTATAGGTTATAAAGATGTAGTCGCTATTGCTGGTCCTAGAATCACAAACCCGAGCGAGCAATCTGGACGCCTCGTCTGAAACTAGAATCTCGCTAGCTGTTTTAAAATCAGCTTTCTGCGATGACCCCCTCCGACACAATTGGTTGCACCTTTTCAGCGTGAAAATATCGATCCAGAAAACCTCTTACGGGCTTACCTTTGCAGCTTACAGGCAGATATAATCCGACCGATACCCGGCACCCGGTAATTTATCTCGTAATCTACGCGGTGCGGCGGCGGCCTAACCGTTTTACACGTTTTTTATTACCCCGGCTGCATCCAATTAACCGGCGTTATTTGCATTTTCCTTTCACGTCCGTCCGATTAATATTTCGAAGGATGATGTTCGAATTTGTCAAACGTGCATTCCGTTCGTAAAATCGATCACATAATTAACGAGTGGCGCCAAAAAAGGTTCGTACGGCACGTGTTTTACCAAATATAGACGGGTGGCCTCAGTTACCAAAACCTACATGTACTTACATTCACTGTGCGTTCCTTATCCATGCGAACTTCCTCCTGCGCTACGTAAGCCGAGGTAATGTATTACTATGAGCTTGTAAGCTCACCGTGGAAACCGGATGTCCGAACTATGCCATTTTTCACCGGGAAGTTTGAAATATGGAGGATTAATGGCGTAGAGGTACACTGCATTGTGAACATCTAAAGCTGCGTCCGCACGTGAACTAAACATCTCCGAGAACATGTTCGCGAACATGTTCGGAGAGCCGTTTGCAGAATATGTTTGCGAGCATGTTCGTGAACATATTCGAAAAACCGTTCGCCGAACATGTTCGTGAATATTACATATAAATTAACTATACGGAGCGATGTTTAGCGAACATTTCGATGAACCGTAGGAAATCGTAGCGTTCAGAAAGAAAAATTAACTCGCACCTACCTAGAATCAATGAAATCTCATATCTTGTGCTCATGTTTAATTCTGAATTCGATCTTACATTTGCGATATCAGCCTTTTCCCAGTTTTAAAAAGAGTGTATCACAAGGCCAAAAATTTCTAAATTGGATTTTATAAAACCAAATAAACAATTTTAGTGTCCATTTTGGAGTGTGAGCGAACTTGGTAATATTCCTTTTGTAGGGTGTGCCAATTCACTTTTCCTTCTTCTGTATTCCAGAGCGCTTTCGGCTGTTATGCCATCATCAGTGGAGTACCCTAAATGAGACTTGTCTCTTGTGGTCCTGTAGTTATAGTCGAGGGTAGTACCGTATGGTGAGCCTGTTTAGTCTTGCGTTCCTATTGGTGGTCTGTGAATATGCAGTCTGTCGCTAATCAACAGCATACAATCACCAAGCTACAAACTTGCAAAAACAATAGCCAAATTCATGAAAGAACACTACAAATACAGAACAGATTACAGCATAAAAAGCACAATACAACGAAAAGACAAACGGGACAAATTAACACTAAACAACAATGACAAACTAGTATCACTGGATGTAACAAACATGTTCGGGAACATACCAAAACAGGAACTAACAACAATACTGACAAACAACAACTACAAAAACAACACAGACGGAGCAGCATACGCAAACATCACAAAAGAAATTATTTACCAAAATTACTGCCAGTTTAATAGCAAATATTACGAACAAACAGAAGGCCTAGCAATGGGATCACCACTGTCACCCATTCTAGCCAAAATATACATGAACAACTTTGAAAATGACATACTAAACAATAGCAAACACAAGAAAAACATAAAGCTACGGACACGATATGTAGACGGCATATTGATCATCTGGACAGGAACAGACAGACAACTAGACCAATTCCTCACAGAGATAAATAGCGTAAACAACAACATAGAGTTCACAATGGAAAAAGGCAAGAAGACCATCAACTACCTCGACCTTACAATACAAATAAAAGACAACAAGATACAGTACAGCATCTACAGAAAACCCACCCACACTGACGCAATAATACCCAAAGACTCATTTCACCATCAAAAACACAAAATGGCAGCACTACACAACTACTGCCACAGAGCAGTCAACATACTAAATGACAACAACCTCAGAACAACAGAAATTAACAAAATCAAACAAATAGCAATTAACAACAAATACCAACCACAAACAGTAGACAGAATAATTAACAAACTAACACAACCAAAAAACGCAGACACCGAACCAATAACCACAAAAACAGACAAATACGCAGGAGCAATACCATTCACAGGAACACGTACACACAAAATACAAAAAATCTTCAATCAATACAACATAAAATTCGGAATCAAATACAGACCACCTCCGATCAAACAAATAAGCAATGACAAAACAGAAGCAAAGGACAGAAACAACAGCAGCGGAGTATACAGACTGGATTGTGAACACTGTGACATGGCCTATATTGGAGAAACAGGCAGAAAATTCACAACCAGAATTAAAGAACACGAAAAATCACAGAAGCTAAATGATGACGATTGACTGTCTGGAAAATACTTCAATGGCCAGGGACACAACAATGACAAATTGACAGAAAAGTACACAGAAAACAACACAAGAAAAAGAAAATTAAAAGAACAACTATAAATAATAAAGGCAAAAACAAAACAAAACAACCTAATAAATACAACAACTAACTTCCAAAGTGAGAACTTATTCCAGCTAATAACATAACACCCACGGATTGGACAGACTGCACAACCACAGACAACAAATCAGAGCACACAACCAATAACAATAACCACTGATTGGACAGACTGCATATTCACAGACAACCAATAGGAACGCAAGACTAAACAGGCTCACCATACGGTACTACCCTCGACTATAACTACAGGACCACAAGAGACAAGTCTCATTTAGGGTACTCCACTGATGATGGCATAACAGCCGAAAGCGCTCTGGAATACAGAAGAAGGAAAAGTGAATTGGCACACCCTACGAAAGGAACAAATAAACAATGCCTGCGTATCTTGGACCACTTTTTTGTGTTGATTGTGAATCCGAATACAACAGCTTTCTAAAATGTGAATTTTGAATTTTTTGCCTCGAAAGGTCTATTTAAAAGTATTGACAAAGTTTCACATTCAAGTTTAAGAATTGATTTTTGGAATCAGCGTGCAAATCTGGTCTGCAAATAGTTATTGCATGTTTGATTTCGAAAAGCAGTAGTATCCATACTTTGGCCTTTCAGCGTCTTTTCTTTTTCAATACTGAAAAAAGGCTGATATCGGAAATTAAGCCCGATCTGGGAAACTAACGTCAAATGACATTCTTCTTGAGTCACAATAGTGTCAGTTGTTGATAATCACGAAGAATCCGTCCACTTGTAGCAGAATTGATAAACCAGTGTCAGGCAGTGGCGTAGCCAAGCGGGGGGGGGGGCGAAGGGGACGAATGCCTCTCCCAAGGCACCTGAAATTGAGTGTGAAATATGCAAAAATGAGCAAATTTTTGCTTTTAAAACACGTGTTTTCGAAAAATTTTTGGTCGGGCATTAATTTTACGTACCGTCATTTTTTAATAAAATAGTCCTCTAATATCGGCAATTTAAAAGAAAAACTCAATTTTCGACTTTTTCTCCCTTGAAAATCTTACTTCGCCCCCCCCCCCTTGGGAAAATCCTGGCTACGCCACTGGTGTCAAAAACTGCATTCCTGGGACAGTATTTTGACTTTCCACAGTGGCAGATAGCTGACCTCACTGGCGATGCCAGACGTTCTGATCATGTATGCCACTTTTCAAACATATGATACCTCTTTTTTTTTCTCTCTTTTTTTTAGAATTGTAAAACTTCTGACGTTTACCCCCCCCCCCCCCCCACACACACACAAAAAAAGATATATTTTATTCTATCCGAAAATGTTTTGAACGTGAAAATAAGAAAATTCAAAGGAATGAATTATTAATTTTAATGAAAGATTCAATACACGGAATATCCCAATATCATCTCCGGTCACTGATGCGATACTCGAAAGGATAGTTTCCGGGGCCGGGGGTGTGGTGTCTCAGGAGCCACTTTGGCATGCGTGCATCGCCATATGTCCCATCACACTATGCCAATGTCATGGGGGCAAAACAATTTTTTAGGGGGAAAATATAATCAAAAGTTGGGAAAATGCGTTTTGCCGTCGCGATAAATAGACTTTCACGCTAAATTTTGAATAGCAGATTAATAGGGTAGAACGTCAATTCTGATAGAAATGCACGCTAATTCGTTACGTCAGTACATTGTATGTACAGCTAGGATATTTCTTTTCTTTCTACACGTCACAACATGCATCAGTTCAGTGATTTTATGTTGGTGCGAGTGGCTGTCCTCCGAAAACCGTTGAAAGCCCTCAAAATTTCTCAGTTGAAGAAGGTGGATGAAAAAATGTTGGCGAGTTTAAAACTGTTCATTACTGTACATGGACGATAACATTATACCCTGAAAATTCGAGCTGCAGCTGTACCTGTCCTTACTTCCTGAAGTACCTGATATGCAAATACTCTCTAGGTATGAAAATAAGGACGCACCAAGTGGCCGTCCCGATGGAAGCAAAGTCCGTTAAGGTCGTACCGAAAAGTGTTTCCTGGGGGGGGGGGGGGTAAAAATTGTGAAAGCCCCAACTGACTCAACTCAGAATTCTCAATTATCAAGGCAAAAAAAAAACCTTTTGACTTGTTGGATTTTTCCTACTAACTCAGCTCAAATTTCGCAAGTATCAAAGCAAAAGAACAAAAACCGTTTGACTTGTTGGATTTTCCCAACTTCTCAACTCAATTCCCAGCAAGTATCAAGGCAAAAAAAAACCTTTTTAACTTGTTGGATTTTCTCAATTCGCCTGACTGAAATGGTAAAGTTTCCCAACTGCTGAGTGAAAAGTTCCTACGGGGGGGGGGGGTTAAAGTTGCGCCCCTCCTCTATCGGTATGTTCCTGAAGTCCGTACCACTCGGACAAAAACGAAAGAGAGGACGACCGGCGAAAGCGAGGAGAGCTCTTTAGTCCTAGATTAACTTATTACACGGTACTTTCATTTTTATCTTCATCTTGACGTGATAATATTTTTTATAGTGCGATATAGATTTCTTTATCGTTAAGTAATAAGTAGAACGTGATAATATTTTTAATATTGTACTAATCGATCAGTTTAGCGTGATTTTGATTATTTAACGTGAATATTTTCATTAAACTCGCAAACTATCATTTTATCGTGATTTGTATTTTTAAAGCGTTTTTTCTTATTTCTTGAAGCGTGCGGTTAAATCCATCCCATTTTTTTGTGGCCCGAACAGGTGTGCTGGTGCACTCTGTGCACACCGCCTGGCGTCGCCAGTGCCTTACTTTATTTAGTTCGAATTTTGACAGCATTTTGACTGCTTCCAATAAACTCCGGCCAACCTCTGTAAACAGCGATTTATCTTGATTAAGGGTTGCACTGGAATTTAGTATGAGAAGCTGTGTTGAATGCAACAAGTTGTGGCGTTTTCTGTTTAGTTAGTGCTGATATTTTACTTTCTTGATAGGCCTCCACCTGGTATACATCAAGAAATTCTGAACAATTTGTACGTGTTATACATTAACGAACACTTCATCAGCCAATATTGAAACCGGTAATATTTTTAAAATTTAAATTCGGTATCGACCGTGAAATGAAATTAAATGAAAATCGGTTTATGTTTCAGTTCTGAAGCTGATTTTTATTAATGTTTCTTCAGAAATGTAATCCGAAAATTTATTAAAAGTCTACATGATCGCGTGCAGAATTTTTTCATGTATACGAGTTGGAATCTTCTCCATTTTCATTTGCATTTTCTCCCCTCTTAAGTTCGATAATTGTACCATCTTGTCCATTTTTATTTCTTCTGTGTGTACGTGTTTTTGCGTAATGTTTCTATAGAATACAAATACATATAACAATTTATAATCCTGACTCGGAATTCCAGAATAGGGGGTGCAGTGTCCTGAGGTCAATTTGGCGCTTGTGTACCGCCATACGTCCCACCATCATTGAGATTTCCATATTAGCATATTACCAAGGAAATGTTTTCAAATTAAAGGGAGGGGAGTTAGCCAGTCAAAACTGTGTCGTTGACCAGGCAAAATAGTGTCAAGTCAGCTAAGGAAACGTCAGTAGTCAGTCAAAATGCTGTCAAATATTTATAGTCAAATAAGTGTCAAATAAGTGTCAAATGAGAGTCAGTAATTTCAACAGATATGTATTCAAGTCAGTCGGTCTAAAGTGCGTCTGGAAGTGAAAAATGTATCGGAGTGCTCTGATTGGTTGAAATATTTGTCAAAGTGTCAAAAAACCGAGTCAAAATTTGCACAATTGACGCAGGTCAAATTTACGAGTATGTCAAACTTTCGACGTTGAGAAGGTACCTAAGATTTGAGTCAGCGTACAAAATTATTCTAGGAAAGTTGGTTTACTATCTCAGAGAAAAACTGTTTTTCTTAACTGTGTTTTTTGATATCCCATATAATTCAGTTTTTAATATAGGATTGACTAAATTTTTTGAAAGGCTTCAAAAATTTATCCACTTTTAGGACATGTTTCAGTCATCGTTTTATTGTTTTCATTCATAAAAACGTTTCTGGATCATGATGTGTCTCCTGGAAAATCTTCATCGTTCAAACTCCGAAAATTTGTATTATAAGAGTCATTCTAACTTATCTATATAATAAAAACTTACTAAACAGATTATTTTATCATATTACATATCCTTCATCCCCTCCAAAAAAAAATCGATTTCAATGAATTTTGGTGACACTGCTACCGCCACTCGTTTATTGACTAGGCGAAGGTGGGAAAGGTAGAACATCGACTGCGTAACTTGTCAATTTTACTGTGAAATTCAAATTTTGTAAGAGCTTAAATCGGGACAAGATCAAATATCAATGATATTCGAAATTAGTGACCCTAGAAAGGCTGCAATCCTAGAACCACATACTCTCTAAATTTGAATCAGCAGAATTCGTTGATTTTTCAACTATAGGTAAGTATACCAATTACGCGATAACCGATTCAAATTAGGGTATATAAGCTGCAAATTAGTGTAGATAAGCTGTAGATCATCGCATATAGGCCCATTTGAATCAGTAGTCACATGATTGGTATACTTTTATCTGAAAAACCAGCGAATTCCGCGATTCAAATTTAAAGAGTATGTGGTTCAGGTTTCGAAATCAAGTTAATTTGTAGTAGACCAAGGGTAAAATTTTGATCCCGGCGTCCAAATATTGGTCAAAACAAAGGATATGATGAAATTTAAAATGAGATATTACTCGATACATTTAAGCGCGCCACCTCCCCCATTCTAAGCTAAAAATATTTTCTCTGGAAAAGAAACTAGATCTTGCAAATTGACTATACTCATTCGCTAGGCCTTGATCCAAATTTGCCCTCAAAAAATTAAAAAAGCATATAGATTCGTATAATATTATAGGGTTAGTGTCCTAATTTTACGAAGTGATTTTTCTCTGCCGTTTGCTTGCGTGTTCGGCGAAATATCGGCAAGCGATGAAAAGCAGCGAACATTCTCGCGGACCTGCAAATTACGTTGACTATCAACAAAATGTTCACGAGTATTTCCGCGAACAGTGTATTTTTTATGTAAAGATGTTCGTTGACATGCTCGCGAACGTGTTGGTGAACATGTTCACTTCACGTGTGGACGCAGCTTAACAGCCACTTGTATTCGCGCCAGTATGACCAGCACTTCTGGTAGACCACTGAAGATGACTGTTGAGTGTTCTGCTAATAATTCCGCGCTCTACTCTCCTTTTCCCATCCGATTGATATTATGCCATTATTTCGTTTGGTGCCCTCCGTTTTGAAATAACACGTTCAAGGTGAAATATATTGAAAATTATGGCTGCATTATTGTTTTATCCATTAAAGTGGTGCGTAGTTTGAAGTAATTTTTATTCGTGATTTATTTGTTTTTCGTGCTACGGTTGTAAAAAACTGTGTTGCTTAAATGTTTTACCACGTAAATATAACGTGTAAAACTTTTCTTCTCGCTTAGTTTATTCATTTACTCTGTTTTTTTTTTGTTAATATTTTTTCCTATTTTAAACTAGGTAATGGTAATCTCTCGATAAATCTAATTAAAAACACACATTGGGAATAGAGAAATTAAAAGCATTAACTTGTCCGTTAGATGAGTTTCGAATGGTCTTTATAATTGCCTGTTGTACGTGCCGATTGGTACACTTTACCGTGTATTTACAAGTATGCTGAGAAGGTTTCAAGATACCCCTGGTGCATCTGACATCTCTGCAGAGCCTTTGTGCGAATGAAATATATATGCAAGCACCTTGCCGTTTCAGATGGCAAGTCGCCAGTGGGGATTGTAGCTCGTTGTAATAATATGAAGTTTCAAAATAATTTTTTTTTTCTTGCTAAAAATAGGAACTTTGGCATTTTGCAATTTCTCCAGTTGTGTCGTGTATAAGCTTATTGAATTGCCTTTTATGAGCAGTTTACTGTAAGAGAGAAGTGCCAAATATTGGCCTCTACATTCTAAGTTCAATAACATCCGGTAGGAGCGCTATGAAGGTCCCCTCCCTCCCACACAGAAATGTGTTCTGTAGACTCAGAGCAATAATTCTATACCCTTGTGACTGTGAAAACGTGATTACAACTCCATGTCTGTAATTTTGAAATTTACAGTGATACAAAATGGTAGTTTTTTCAAAGTTTTAAAAAAGGTATTTCGAAAATTCGAAATGAGAAGTACATAAGACATTTCTTCGTTAATGTAAATAGGTGTATTATGTTATGTTAGAGGTCCAAAAATCATATTTTCCGGGTATTCTGAGAATTTCAGTTCGAGCTTGTGATTTGCAGGAGGTGAGAAGAGTGATTGAAAAATTCGCTTTCAATTTGCAATAACTTCAGTTAGAATCAAATTTTTGGGTTTTTTGTCAATTTATACACCCTTGTACATACCATGTCATCTATTTTTAATAAGATATAATAAGTGAAAACTGAAAATAGCCAACAACTAGCACTGACCAACATTTGGCACAAATTGCATCTGGTACTTACTCGACTATACCATGTTGGTCAAAATTGGTATGTGTCAGATGTTGGTCAGCCAGCAATTGGCATTTCTTAAAAATCGTTTTTCAGGAAAATCTATCCCTGACCAATAATTGACACAACGGTACTAAATGTTGGTCTTTAGGTATTTTCTGTAGTCAACATTTCGTTGCATATTAAAAATTTTCGAGCACACTAGCTGAGAGTAGAATAATGGTATTAATGTACTACATGCGTTTCATTTCCTGCATTTTGAGTCCAATCTCGACAGTCAGCTTCATAGCTTTATTCTCAACTGTAAGTTGGTCGAACAGTTACTTACTAGAGAATCATCAAACGAGATAAGTGTCGGAAAACAAGTTTTGACACGGATGAGAAAAATCGCGTACAAGTAATATACATATACTATAGGCTGTCGCTAAGTAACTGAGACTAAAAGGCCCACTAACGCTACCTATCGGCGTTTCAACGCAGTAGGGGGATAATTTGGTTCATTAGCTACCGATTAAGACCACGTCGAGCTCATTTGATTGAAAACTCGTTGTTTCAGACCAATTTGAAAGAAACCATATGCGTTGACCCCAACAGGTTTTTTAAAGAAGCAAAAAAAAAAAACAAAAAAAAACATAGGATTACAAAATTTTTTATTAATCATCATATTCATTAAGTACACGAGTGTCTTTTTCAAAATAAGTGCCATTCATGGTTATACAGGCGCCCATTCATTCTTGCCATTTATCGAACGTTTTCGCGTATTCAGTCGCCGGTAAGGAGGAGAAAAACATCTGCTCCGCGGTGATAACTTCTAAAAAAATCACAATTCACTTTCAACCCCCATATAGTCCTGATCTCGCCCCCTGCGACTTTTGTTTATTTCCTCAACTAAAGGCAGCTTATGGTGTCGTCAATTCAACACGAATCAAGAAGTCGCATCACTGTGGCGCAGATGTTTTTCTCCTCCTTACCGGCGGCAGAATACGCGAAAACTTTTGATAAATGGTAAGAACGCTCACTGACGCGATGCTCGAAAGGGTAGTTCCTATGGCTGGGGGTGCGATGTCATAGGGGCCACTTTGACATGCGTGCATCGTCGTCATATGTCCCACCACACACCAAATGGCAAGAACGAATAAACGCCTGTATAGCCATGAATAGCGCTTATTTTGAAAAAGATATTCGTGTACTTAATGAAGATGATGATTAATAATAAATTTTGTAATCGTACCTATGTTTTTTTTCCTTCTTTAAAAAAAATCTTTAAAAAACCTGTAGGGGTCAACGCATATGGTTTCTTTCAAATTGGTCTGGAACAGCGAGGTTTCAATCAAATGAGTTCGGCGTTATCGAATGCGAGGAAAGAACCGGTGTTAATCGCAGGCGAGGAAATCGAATGGGCGGGAGAAATAGTCTACCTAGGGTAGACAATTTCATCTAACAAAGGGAGAGAAAAAGAATTGTCGTATAGAATAAGAAGTGGCTGGAACAATTACTGGAAGCTGAAGAATATCTTCAAAGGGAGACTGCATATCCGGACCAAAACAGAAGTATGGAGAAGCTGCATTCTACCCTCGCTGACCTACGGAGCCCAAACGTGGGCCCTTACATAATCAAAAGTTGAAAGACTAAGGGTGTCCCAAAGAGCGATGGAAAGAAGTATGCTCAATATCAGACTCTCAGACAAAATTCAAAGTACAAAAATTAGGGCAAAAACAAAAACGCAGGACATCTGTTATTTTGTAAAGAAAAGCAAGTGGAAATACGCGGGTCACATTTGGCGACAGGGGGATGAACTATGGGTAAAAAGGGTGGAGGGATGGATCCCGTATGAAAGGAAAAGGAGAAGGGGGAGATCCCTCACCCGGTGGAATGACGAAATAACCAAAATGCTGGGCCACAAATGGAGAAGGCATATCGCTGACAGGGAAAAATGGAGGGGGAAAGGGGAGGCATTTGCCCTAAAATGGGCGATGTGCGCAGCAGGGGAAGAGATGGAGGGAAGTGGCCCCAGTTAGCTGGGACGCACCCAACCGTTTTTTGTACAGAGAATATGTATGCACACACATATATTTATGCTGAAATAAAAAAATAAAAAATACTGCTTATACCATAAAGACCAATGTTGCATGCAATCCACGCATAATCGTTTATCTGGGATTCGCGGCAAAAACTGTTTCCATTTTAAGTTTGAAAATTTCTTCCCGTGTACCAAGAAAACAGAAGAGATTCTTGAACGAGCATTTTCAATAAGCTCGAGCTGTTGGCTAAGTGAAAGTCCTCGGATCTGTAAACGTTTGATGACATCTGGTAAGAATGGTAAATGGGAACACATTTTTAATTCCCCCGCCCTCGCCCCCAACAAACCGCGGGGAAATCAATGGCAAACTATTCCGATTAACCCTGCACAGGAAAGTCGCGCGTGAGAAACCCGATCGCCTATGTCCGGCAACAAATACGGTCCCTGAAGAAGCAGAAGAAATCGTTGAGTAGTTATGATCCAGGTTCTGCAGCTGCGAATAAGAATCAGTGCTAGCATTTGAAAAACAAAAAAATTTATCTGAGGGTTCACACCGGAAGATATTATTTGTGGACGCGCTTCCCGTCACCAGTTCCACTACTTTCATAACTGTGACAATCCATTGCAATGATGTCGATGCTCAGTTCGTCTACGCTGTTTTGATTGCGACTGCTCCTCGATTTTATCATCTACGAACAGCGGCCGAACTCTCCGGCTTCAGGAGCACCGTTTACTCATCATCTGGTCACGAATTCTTCGCACTCTGCCCTATCCTGTTTCTCGCCGGCACGGAAGTCCTTCCAAGGTCGGCCATCATGGAACACGTGATGGTAATCCGGCTCCCGTTCATACGAGCTCTATTATTCGACCATCACCAAACTGAATATTCAAATGATGCGAGATTAGAGTGCTTCGGCAAATAAACCTCGAAGATGCGCGATGTGTTGGCTATAAATACCCTCAATAAAGGCAACGCAGAGCACGGCCAAGGCGTCTCAGTCGACAGCGGACAAATAATCGCGTCTGCTTCGCAAATATGCTGAGTAAGCGTTGCATCACTGGGCGCTCTCTGTTCGCAGGAGCGTTTCGGTTTCCTGCGGACCGTCGAGTGTCCAGCCGGGCTTCACGAAATAAGGAGTGTTCCTCGCTGTTTTTCTAATTGATAAAAACGGTGTGGCACTTATCCCCGTACAGTCTCTAAGCCGCGAATATATCGAGAAATGATTTAACAAAATTACACCGGCCGGTGCGATGCCGCAGCGTATAATTAATACGCGTCAAGTGTAGGGCACCTGTCGGCGCGCGTTCGTTAAATCTAAATTAACGTATAATAATTTTGTCGCGGTGACCTCGTGTGAAATAGCGATAGGAAACAGAGCGCGGGATATGGAGGACAGAGGGCTGCTAATGTGGTTTCGAAGATCGTTAACGCTCGAATTGGCGAGGCAATTATTTCATTAATATTGTTTTTCACCGGCGAAGGTGTCGATGTTGAACTGGCTGATTGATCGCCCGCAATAAGGCTCGTAGCTCTTTGGCAATCGATATTCCTAAAATGATCGCGCAAACTGAGGGACAAGTTCACGACGAGCGATGGAACTGGTCGAACGAGGAGACTTGATAAACAAAGCAGCTCGGATATGATGAATGTGTTCGAGACGATGGAAAATGAGAAGGGGAAATTAATGATCACGAAGAATCAAAATGATTCACAGCTCAAGAATTATATACCAACCGGATCTTTTCCAAGCAAGTTCCAAAATATTACAGAGGAGGGCTTTTCAAAAAATCTTTCGAGTGGCATCGATTGCTCTTGAGCTTAGAATTTTTGTTGTACCACGAATAGTAAAGTAGGTAAAAACCAACAGGAATATCCATGTTCTAGGTTAAATCACGATCGGTGTGGTTTTTGGTTTAATTATTGTGCAAACACCTGAATCACGTTCTTTGAGCAAATAAATTCTACTGCGTGTGCTTCAAGCAACATCTGGCGGGAATAATTCCACTGACATGCAAACAATCAATTGGCCGTATGCGACTTCAACAGAATAAATACTATGTTTATTTGTTTATATTCTGCACGTTTTTGCAATTCGAATTTATTCAGAAAGATAGTCGAATTATTGAGTATAACTAAGCAGAATTCTGGACATATTCAGCGAGCAAATGTATTTCAGTGGTGTATTTTGGTTCATGTTCATTCTTAGTGCACGCGGTATTATTTCGGTGAGTAGAAGTCAAATACGAGTTGGATGAATTTGAATCTTAAAGGGAAAAAGCGAACACCGTAAAGAACGACACATTTTCTACTTGGTAGCCACTCGCAATTTTATTTTTAATTGGAAGGGCTACGTTTTCACTGAATCAGTCGCTCTCTTAATAACTCTAATTTGTTTGCAGAGTATTTCAGATTATTGGCCCAGGGTCATTCCCAGATCACCATGGCCTGTAAGTAACTAAGTACGAATAAGCTCATTGTTAAAGTTTATACTTATGAACAGATATGTGGCGAACTTTGACAATGAACACTATAGAAAGATCCTTTAGTATAAGGAAATATCCGGTCAAAAAACAGTGTTACCGTGTCCTTAATTTTTCACAAATTTTCTCAAATTTCGCTGATTTGAAAAATGAATCCTAGACGGTCATATTCGGTGCATCTGCCGTAATATACATTGTTGTCATTCAAAATATTTTGTGAAATAGATTGATAAAAAAGTTACTTTTTTTAACGTTGCTACTTGGAAAGGGCCTTGAAGTACACATACACGTATACTTCAAAAGTTAGTGGCTGCTTATGTATCTACATACAATCGCATAAGTTGCAGAAATAACCGATATCTAAAAGTATCTCATAATATAATATAAACAGAAATCTATGACCAGCAGTTGAGCGAAAGGGGCGCAAATGGAAGAGTGGGGGTGGGGTGTGATTCTATGCATATTCTGAGTCGGCATATTTCCCGGTTTTCGGTCGACCTGCCTCTTTTTGGAACCGTGATGTCTGTTGCCGGTCGAGAGGCGGCAAATTCTACCATTTAGACGACATTTTGAACCATCAGCTATTTCGTTATTTTTTTTCTAACGGGGAAAGTTCTTGTACCGATGAGTGAACATTTTTCAGTAAATTTTTGGCAATTTGATGGCTATGTTGGACATTAGTCGGCAAAATATAAAAGTCACTGAGTTTTATTTTCTTATTTTTTGCTCAAGTACATGAAAAACGTTTCCATCCCCTCGTCAATTTGGGTCGCAACGCTCCTTTCCAAGAGATTCTACAAACATAATCATATAACCAAATCATAATAGGTACAGTTGAGTCTCGATCATCCGGTTCTCCGTATTATCCATACAGCCAAATTTCATTCTCGATTACCCAGTCATATTCTGTGTTGTACTACCTGGTGTTTCAAGTCCAATAATTATGAACCTGCACAGATTCAAACAATCAAGAAACTTAACATAGTTCTCGAGACTTTTGGTATAGATAAACACTAGGCCAAGACGGATGACAAGCTGAGTCAAAGTACTAAAGATCTAATCAACAAGCGCACACTGCTCAGACAAAAAATTACTCTCTCAAGTAATGGACAAATCGAATTAGTGGAAATCAAGAAACCAATTAAAAAGAAAATCAGAAAGGACATCTACAAGTGTGAACAAAAGATAGCGGAGTCAATAATCGAAGACACATGGACTACCAAACAAGTCAGGGGGCTTTGACTAGAAGCAGGTATCTTTTCCCCAACATTCAGAATCCAAGAGGTCAAACAGTAACAAACCGCACGGAGATAGCTAGAACGGCCACGAAATTTTACAAAAACATTTACAATAGCGGTATAACTGGAACTACAAGTAACACTGACTGGCGCGACCATCTGACCAATAGAGACGACAGTCTAAACATACAGGTAAAAGAAGTAGGAAGGGCATTAGAGGAACTGAAACCCAACCGGGCTCCAGGTCCGGATGGTCTAGAGAACGAGGCTCTGAAAAAGCTGGGGAACCCTAGCGCGCCCACTGGCCTTACTATTTAACTGCATTTTCTCTCCTCAAGTCGATCACCGAACCAGTGGTACTCATCAGAAATAATTCTATTACACAAAAAGGGAAGTAGATCGGACATAAATAACTATCGGCCTATCAGCCTCTCATCGAACATTCGTGAGCTATTTATGAAAATAATGAAAAATAAAAACTGTTTTGCCGAACAACTATCTAAATTCATAAGTAAGCCATAGCCTGACAATAGATAAGATTTTCGTGGATTTCTCAGCCGAAACAAGATATAGAGGTTTTTTTCTGCCACCTGATATGTGGTAAGAATGGAAGCAGGGCCGTGATATCCAACCATCCCCACTAGAAAAATTTTCAATACTGCCAGTCCATTTCCAGGCAACGCTTGTTCTCGGTTGTGGGTTGGCAATGTTCATTAGCATTGCAATCAACCTAAATGTGGCAGTGTGCTGGCAGTATGGTTTGTCTATGGAATCATATGTGAAATACTGTCAGCCCGGCCAGAGCATGTGGCAAAGAACTGAAAACAGGTAGATGGTCATAGGACAGACCGTCCACTGCAGCATATGCAGCTACAGCCACTAAAAATTTTCTCTACTACCACACTGTGTCTGCTTTGTATAACTGTACATTATAAGGTGTCTGCAGTGAAGCCTGTGGAAGCACTTCCCTTCATGAGATATCTACAGAGTGAAAACTTTCGTTGTCTTGATGTGAGGTGTGAGCCGAGATGATATGAGATTATCTTAATATCAACAAAAATTGGGATCTTATCAGATCGCTTACCCAAGTCTCTTGGAGTTTGTCTCCATAATTTTTCAGTTTCAAAAACAAGCAGAAAAATGTTCGTTAATTTACTCGAAGCGGTTATCACAGGAGAGGGTAAGGCTGATGTTCAGCTAGAGCTACTTGGACGCTGTTGAGCAAGATGGACTTAAGCGACATTTTTTGACAAAATTAGTAATTATTAAAATTGAGAATAGAGTAAAACTTGGGATTTTTCAAAATTGAGCCCCCGATACAAAAGCTTATCAGGAAACGCTATGTCATATAGTTTCTATATGGCTCTTGAACTTTGAATCACGTGTTCTCAAAAAACAGATTTTGTCGCTTGAGTCCGTTTTGCTTAACAGCGTCCACTTAATACAATATAGATGTCTATGACGTGACCATGACCATAGATATACAACCTTTAACCTGCTTCAACCAAAATTAATCGAAAATGCAAATTTTATTAAATTTTGGTTATCATTATTTTATGTTTAACTGATGTATGATTCTCATAGCGTGCTAGTTTCTAAGATTTAAGTTTTTTCATTTTCTTCTTCAGTTATTCTGTATAGATAGTTTCGATAACAGCCAAAGATTGAGGGACTATTCCATCTGCATCCACCCAGATTCAGTCAGTTAGTCAGGTGCCATATCCGTTGCCGAATGTTGGCGGTCGCGGTTTTTGACACGCGACTTTCTTGGGCAGGGTTAGTCAGGGTAGTTTGCCATTGCTTTCCCCACGGTTTGTTGCGTTAGAGTTTTCTTTCTCTGCGTCGGAGAGTGAGCAGCTGCAGTTCACTTACTAGCCACGTGTTCGCACGACGTTGAGTAAGCTGCCCATGACATGCACACGACAGTCTCAGTCTTTCAGATCTGGCGGTAGCACGCCCCGTGATTGTAATGCCGGGGTTACAGGACGCGCTATTTTTCCACCTCGATTGAGACTGTAGTCATTGTGTTCGCCAGGATGATAATGGGGGGGGGGGGGATATTCGAATATCACTAGCTTTCCAGCGTTGGTGTGACTCGAACCCAAGACGCAAGGATTGCGAAGCGGGCACGTTAACCACTCGGCCACACAGTGTACGATGCGCAAATACTCTCAACTGTTTCTCGTTTTTCCAGGTATACGACATACCAGGCCAGTTCAGTGGCAGACCAACCGTTCAGCAAAAACCGTTCAATGCGACGGAAGATGCCCGTATAATTTTGGATAATGGCGCTGCACCAGAAGTTCTTATCAACATTCTAGGTCACAGAACAAGAGACCAGAGAATACAAATAGATGCAGAGTACAAGAAGATGAATAACGGGGTAGGAAACTCCACTATTCGTCCGAGTTAAAACTCCACTGTACACTCCAGGATTGCCTTTTCTGCAATAGCGAGAAGCATCCACGCTCAATTCTTCACACCCGATACAGGCTGATTTTCATAACTGAATGCCAATTGTATGTTTAGGTATCACTAAACAGGAGAACAGATAACGCGTTCGTTACTGTCTTCTGTAAAACCGATCTGCAGTACCAAATTATTGCCGATCCATTTCTAGATATTGTAGATGTGTTGGTGGAAACCCCCGAGGGAACATTTATTCGTTATTTGGAAGGAGCCTTCTACACTAATTTCGATCAGTTTAGCGCATTTAAAATGTTGACGCAGATTCTAGTTACATCGGATGTGAATAAACCAAGCTTGATTGATCATTACGACAAATTCGCAGGTGAGGCATTAAGAAGAATTTAATTAAGGAAGAAGAAAATATATGAGAAGAAACACTGTAAGTTTTATTCTAACAACTTATTTTGCAAGAAAACCTACATGACCGCTTTTCTGAAGTTTAGGTGATAAACACCCTCATGTAAAAGAGCTGGTTGAAGATCAGTTTCCAGATTCCGATTGGAAAAATTTTCTTCGCAGCTTAATAAAGGTAATAGGTATAAAAATATTTAAAACGGAGTAGTAGTATTGCATGACTGCAAAATGTATAATAAACCACGTATTCTAATGCTGGAAAAACATGTCCGATCAACAGAATTTTGGCAAAAAATTAAATCAACTATTTCTGATTAGAATATTTCTGTAACATTAAGTACATTAGCGAAACAAATGCGAATTAATTCGATGTTTTCGATTCGATTTTAGAAAACACGGGAACCTGATCGAGACTTTAATCCAGATGAAGTTCAAAAAGATGTGGATCGCTTACTGAAAGGTACATCGTATAGGTCAATTTTTAAATGAGGGATGTCACGTATCCTTTTTGCGTCGGCCCTACTTGAAACTACTAATTAGAAAAACTGATAACCGGGACTTTTGAGCAATTTATTCTCTGTTTCTTGATAGAAAAGAAAAAGAAAGGCTGGGACGACCACCGGAAGGTTCTTGAGGAGGTTCTAATGGAGCGACCTAAAAATTTTGTCCGATCATTCCTCGATGTGTACGCCAAAAGTAATAATAATGTGCCACTAACAAAAGACATCACCGATAAACTCGGTCACAATAAATTCCTCACGTTTGGTTACCTCAGTTTGGGTAAGTATGATTATTTCACTATAAGCAGACCATGAAATGTACCTATAGGCAGTGGGTAATCTGTACTTACTATCATAAATATTCGTATTACAAGTTGTTCAAATGAATGGCAACTCGCCTACTTAAAGGAGTACTATTGAGAATGGTTACAAGTATAATTGAAAAACTACTTAAAATTTTGCAATTTGAATAGTTCTTCAGTAGTTGGAATTTTCGACAAACACATTTATACTTTTTTACATAGAAAGTTTTCTAAATGCTGTATTATGCTTATATTTGCTCAGTTGCAGCAGCAGTCGATATGAATTTGTACATTGCTGATCGAATTCACGGTAACGAACTCATCTCAAGAGATGGCAATGATGAAGGCAATAATGAAGGTGATGACGAAGGTGATGACGAAGGCGAGGATAATGATGATGACAATGACGACGATGAAGATGATAACCCTGATGAGAGGGTCGCTGTTCAGGCGGGCGCTAACGACCAACCAACAGATCATGTTGGGACGATGACTGTATTCATCGTTGGATATTCTGAAATTCTGTTGGTAGACATCAAGGCTTCTTTTCAAAAAGCTTATAACATTCCCATGAAAAAATATATACTGGTAGGTTGCTCAAATACTTCACATTTGCAGATTCACACCAATAGTCCTAGTAAACCAGAACAGCAACATCTAAAAACGTGTTCATGTTCAAACTGTTTTCTTTTACCAACAGGATCTGGACCCCGGTTCGCCAGTGAATCGAATGTTGGCAGCAATCGTTGGAGACTAAAACCTTTAAAAGAAGATTTGTCAACTCAAAGTTTTTTCAAGTCAAATAAATAAGGTAGTTTTGTACCTATCTTTAGTATTTTCTTTTTCATTTATCGCTTTAATGAAGTCACATTGAACGTGTGATGACGTCTCATGCGTTATTCGATTAAACTTCCCGATGCGCAAAATCCCGCCAGTTACCCGGGTAATTAAAAGGGGAAACAAGGGTAACCGAGGATTGCAAATGGGTAACTTTTCCGCGAGTAACTGATTGCCAGTCGGGTTGTCTATTTTCATATCAGTAGCTGTGGAGAAGCCTAAATGATTCTGGTTTCTTTGGAAATGTAGTCAGTCTCCTGAAAAAGAGATAATAAACTCATAAATAAAGTTATATTCTTTGATGTAGTTTAGACTAGAAGTATATTTGTGGACTTGGAACCGGGTGGAAAATTCTTTTCATCGCTCTAATGTTTACTTTTTTTCTGTAAGCATCAAGAACAGGCGGATTTTTTGTGGCCTTTTTTCTCCCTTTTCCCTTCAGGAGTTACGGATATGTCGATTTCTGGCGACCTGCCAGCCCTCTTATTAGCGCTGCCTGGAAGTATTCAAGTCGCTGTGTGGCCGAGTAATAAGGTGCCCGCATCGCAATTTTTGCATCTCGGGTTCGAATCCCATCACTGCCGGTAAAAACTAGTGATATTCGAATACCCCCGCTAACATCTTAGCGACCACAGCAACTACAGTATCAACCGAGGTGGAAGGTAGCACGCCCTGTAACCCTCCGCCAGTTTGAACGAACAAGGCACTACAATCGCAGGATGTGCTATACCACCAAATCGTGTGCACGTCGTGGACAGCTTAACACAGTGAAACACATGGCTAGTGAGCGAACTGCGGCTGCACAATCTCCAATACAGATAAAGAAAAACTCTAACGCAACAAAACTGTGGGGAAAGCAATGGCAAACTACCCCGACTAACTTGCCCAGGAAGGGTCGCACGTCAGAAACCGCCCTCTGGCGTCGGATGTGGCATTTGGATAGATAGATAGAAGTATTTATCCATCCCCACCTATCGCCCCCTTCCCCGGTTCAGATACTAGGACATGATTTTCTAGTGTCCATTTCTAAGTGTGAGTGAACTTGGTAGTATTCCGCGTGTTGGGTATGCCAATTTACTTTTTTTCTTTTCTGTATTCCAGAGCGCTTTCGGATGTTATGTCATCATCAGTGGAGTACTAATGATGGCATAACAGCCGAAAGAGCTCTGGAATACAGAAGAAAAAAAGTGAATTGGCACACCCTACACACGGAATGATTTTTTAGATTGTAGTTTGTGATTTCAAAGTAACTAGGTACTTTGTGGCTTAGCGGATTATACGCGCCTTCCAGGATTGGAAAACTAGTGTTGTTGTCTCTCCTAGCGAACAGGGTGACCGCCAAGTTAATCGAGGTAGATTGTTAGCGTGCTCTGCAGATCCCACTAGTTTTCGGGAGAAAGGAATTACCCTCGTAGAACCTGTTTCTACCAGTACCAAAAAGATTGGTGCTTTGCTGGGCGGAGCTCATGGGTCATTTACTCAATTTTGTGAGACATATAACTCGTAATCCATTTACGCGAGCTCGTAAATTCTCGGCACAAGGAAAAAAATCTAACCAACCGCATCATTTTGCAGCTTGCAATGTACGTATTCTGTCATAAGCAAACACCATGACCTGATTAGGCCACCGTCTATATGACCGTCTCACGTTTCCCCTTATTTGTTATATTTTATTTACTACAACTTTTTAGAGGCGATATTACTTAAGTTGAAAAGCTTCGTGAATAACTTAAAATAATTTTCCAATTAATTTTTAGCTGATGATTTTCAACTGGCCTTCGTCTTTCATCACCAGAATATATTGTGGTTCTTCATGATGAAGTACATATGTACAAGTGTACTCCAAGTAATAGTGTAGGGACGTGCTCAATTTCCGGGGTCTCCCTAATTTCATCATTAGGGGGTCCTATTTCTTCATTCTCATATGCTGCAACCCCCTTTTTTTCTGCATTACCGTTTTTCATTCTTTCAAGTTCACCGGGCCTCTGAAATGTTCTAAGTTGAACAGGTACTGTAGCTGCTATCAGTTTTATGATTGGAAGCCGGAGCAAAGAAATTAAGTACTGTTCCTTCTGATAAAATTATTGTTTTTGCTTTTCTTCTGTGTAGGGAATGATCGGGGTCTGGTTGGCTGAGTGGATAGCGCACTAGTCTCGGAATTCGGAGGTCCCGGGTTCGAGCCCACGTATAGCAACTTGCTACATTTCGACCTAGGCCGGTTTTTCGGCAAGATGAGAAGATGGTTAAGACAGCCCTAACAGCCTCCCCGACGTCTCTGAGGTAATGCTCGAAAGGGCGGATTCTAGGGCTCGGGTTGAGAGTAAAATTAGAAAAGAGAAGGTAGGGAATGATAAAGAAATTGGTATGCCCAGAGCGAATGGGTAAGTCGTGCACATTCTATTAATAACAAAGCCTGCGAACATAGTGTTTGGCTCACAGAAAAACGCGGAAAAATGCGAAAAATGAAATAGTATATAAAAGGAAGATACTGGCAATTGAACGTACAATCGCCAACAAATTAATTGAAGATACAGCGGTAAACACACAACTCAATTATAAGTACCGCAATTCCGGAGAGTTACTTAAAGAATTATAGCAGACTCCTACTTTCCTCTCGGTGCATCTCTATACATAGCCGGGTAACTTACCTCCGTTTAATATGCTGAAACAGGTTGCAACACTTGTACGCATGAAATTATAATACGCGTTTGTAATTAATTCTTCGATTAAGTGCCAGGAATGTGCCATCGCAGTCGAATAGTTTTTCTATACGTGCTATTTATTTCGTTTAAACGCGAATATAAATAAAGATATTTCATCGATGACAAATGATTTCGAGTTTTTAACGTTAATAACCGATTTCTATTTTTCCTAGTTTTTTAACGAGTAGTTATATTTTTAGCAAGCTGTCAAACTGGAATGTCGCGTACATTTGATGTGACAAGTCGTGGGTGTCGAGTTGCTGACCTAAAGAGCTGTGCGTTCGGCCTCCAGCGTTTGAAATTCTTATCCCGGAACTTAGTAATGAGCAGTTCCATTAGTATTAATTTATATTGAATTCAGAACTGCAAAACTGAAGTCTTAGTGATTGGATATGTCCTCTCTTCACGGCATTGGATGTAAACTTACCTAATGTTAACCGATATTCGATTTATCAAGGTATTCGACAGTCAGAAATGAAATCTCGAACAAGTCTTGTACGCATTCCAGGTTTACGTTCTCACTGAGCCGGCTGCTTTCTGGAGTCTACAGAACTTCAGAAAAAATTTCTCTTACGAGAAAACTGCTCTAAATATCAGTTGAGTAACTGAAAATATGGGAGGGGTAGCATCACCCACTCTACTCTACTAATTGTAGTAAGTTCTCATTGAGACCAGAGAAGAAGGATTTTCTAGGGATACCTTCTCTCACATTTTAGAACAGTGCCAGAATGTTTCTTGTGTCACTTATCAACAATACTATGTCTGAAGGTTGTTATAAAGATGTGTTTTAATTTTGAAACTATTTATTCCTTACACAGTACCAAAATCCAACAGCACTTATCAATCACTTTCTTGCTGAACTCGCCAGTGACCCTGTCCCTCCTTCTGGAAAGAAGTATGGAAAAAAAGTTTCACAAAGTAAAACCATTGCCGTTAAGAAATTTCATTTGTAAGCATATTTGTAGTCACTTATTCTGCGGTTTTAATGCAGATATGTGAACTTTACTTCTTCAATGGAACCGAAATAATAAAACTTTTACATTTATTGGTAGTAAAATGAGTACTTACATGGAAGCAGTGTCGCAGGTATATAAATGGTGAAAGGAAATCCAAGAAACTCACATCATAAATAGGCTACTAGAGACGGGTGGTGTAGTATTGACGTCTCCCATGTTTATTTATGGCATTATAGTTCGTTGGGTTAGTGTAAAAAGGTGCGATCTGCAAAAAAACAAATTTTACAGGAGAGGCGTTTAAAGGTTTTAAAGCAGCCGCGACGAAAATCTGTTAAAAAAATGGGTTTAACTAAAAATAGTACGACGATGGATCGACATTAAACTAGGAATACATCTCAGAGTGAAAACATTCCACTTTTATTTTCTTAAAACTTTTCATATTGATGAATTTTGTTCATAGTGTATTTTTAATCCCCTTTTGTTATTTGCGGTTCCTGTTGAACTGCGGCAATATTTTATCATTTATAGTGTAGTATCTTCACGATACCAAAAAGTCACTTTTTGAAAAAATTGCAGACAGCAACTTTTCACACTAATTAAACGAATTGAGTGATTGTTGACAACTGATTTCGTAACAGTGTATTTTATGAAGTTATCGTCTTATTTTCACGTAATTCTTTGGTCAATGATAAAGTCAAAAATAAACATGACAGATGTCAATTAGATCTCCCGTTTCTAATATCCTATCATATGCGCCGGTCTATCTGTACAATTTGGAGTAAATGATTGAACTACTGAATATTGCTAATACAATATACCTCACGATCATGCACAGTGTTTAAAATCTAGTTTTCCTCCTCCTTCCTGCAAGGGAGAAATATTTTTGGGACCGGATAAAAATCTGATGGAATGAAGGTGGACCCTGAGTCAGTTTTACAAGTCAAGTTCACAGGGTTTCCAAATTTAAAACGTGAAAATAGACCATCCAGGCGGGAAAAGGTATCAAGAAGACCCACCACGTTGTTTGTGCAGTACTTCGTTTTGTGTTAGACAGGCCCGTGTGCAGGTATTATACAAGGGGGGTTGACCATATATTTCATGTTATGTTAGGTTATAAAGGGCAGCGATCGCCATAAATTATTATATTATTTACATATCCACAAAGGTCACGGGGAGGTTGAACCCCCAAAAATCCCTTGCGCATGGGCCTCGTGTGCGATAATTTTGATAATATTGCAGAATAACCGTAATTTATCCGGTAATTTCCACGGTAATTGTCCCGAATTTCGAACTTTTGGCAATGTTCTTAATTTTATGGGGTACAAAGACTATCAGGTCCAGATTCCAAAACTCAACTGCCCCCATTCATTGGCTATTTGCTGAATTCGCTGACGACAATAGTCCACCTTCGGTCACATATATGCATATAGAAATAAAGTTTCACAAAATCATTCTTTTATGAAATTTTATTTTATAATTATAGATATTCGGTCTACAGGTAAAACTTACGCACTTATACTTCTTCAATGGAATAGAAATAATAAAATTTTCGTGACATAGATTTAAAAAAAAGTAAGTTCCTATGGAAGCGTTGGTCTTGTGATTGAAAGATGCTGGGATAAACACACACTTTATAAGCAGTTTCACTTAACATCCACATTTCATGTAAACATGAAATAATAATAATAATAAAAGCACTGGTAGAATGATCTCGCTCTTGGAAATTTCCCTATTGCAGAGATAGGTAGTGGGCTACTGGTGTTTCAGTGAGTAGCAATGATTATTTTTCTGATTTATTGTAGTTGGCAACTTACTACTTGGTGCCTTTTTGTAATATTATTAATTAAACTCTTGGACATGGTAAGTAAAGTGTACTTGCGGAATAAGAAGAAGTCCACACTAACGTCGAGGGCGGCAGTGTTATTATACTTTACAAGTCAGCCTGTCGAAAGAGGGTTGAAGGGGTCTCCCGTTTTTCCCCAGATGAGCCGAAGGGCTAAAGTTTTCCAGCGGAGGAACTCCTTTGCTAAAATTCATCACACTGGCCATTATTCTTGAATACAAAAAATTATTTCTTCGAAAAACTGTTAATATAAAATCGTATACTCCTTCTTCTTCGATTTAGTTAACTTAGGATTCGATTTTACTGATTTTCAGACCCTGGAAGACGTTTGGGGGGAGATTTACACACACTCCCCTACAGCACGAACCTACTGGAAACCATTAATCTAAAGTTTTCTGTGCAATTGAGTAAACGAAGAGAAAATGAATACAGTTAAATATGACTCGCTTACGCAAATCGTCAGGCCATATTTTTGATTTATATTTGTTATTCATTACGCGTTGTCAGCGAAACATCGCATTTTCATATTTAAAATCTGTTCGTACATACGTATCGAATTAATTCATAATTTCCCAGATACACGGAGCGAAACGATATATCTAATTAGACACCTTTGTAAAAATTTGTACCATGCGTCTTATTGTTGACGTAAGTGTATTTGAAAGTGACTCCTCAAATGTTTAACGAAGTCCGATTTCAAACTTTTGGAAGGTTTCCAGTCACCCCCTCCCACTCATTCGAATGTGCAACTTCACTGCACCAGTTTCTAGAGATTACTAAATGTATGGATGGCACACAGCTAAGTAGTAAGTGTTCAAAACGGATGAGTGATTGATGCTTGCGACGTAAAAAAACAGAGAATAAAGGCCCAAAATGAGACAGGTCTTGTATTGAAATAAACTGATCCGTTCAGAGGAGCAGCTTATGTTTTGATGACCTTGGCTCACCGAGCTTAGAGTTCGAAGAGGGAAGGGATTTGGTCTTGAACAAAAATTTGAAGGAAGGGTGTTGGAAAGGGTGCTAAAATTAGAAAAACCATTATTATTTGACGGAATCGCAAAGGGGCAAACCAGGGTGCTGGTGGTATGTCTGCCTCATTTCTGCATGACATTTTCTCGACGGATTCTGACAGACTAGTGGAATTTTGAACGCCTGTGCAGATATTGAGCTCGATGTTTGCTGGAAAGCAGCGAGATGAACTACTTACAGAGGATGCGAGAAATTTTAGTATGCTAACAGTACCAATTAACGAAAGTTAGCATCTCTAAAATAATTCCGAAGGAAATTATCCATACCATATTTGCATATGAGCTCAGATCAGTATTTGAAATCTTGGGGGGCAATTCTGGAGGTTTCATCTTCGACGTGTTAGATGTAAATCATATGAGTAGTTGCCTATCTTCTATTAATATGTACTTGATACGTCGGAGCAGGTATGCATTCAGCCTCAAATTTTCTGACGGAATGTACAAGTAATGCTGAGGTAAAGTCAGAAGTGTTCAATAACTTTATTTTTAAGTAATATACTTGTCGAATTGCTGGGTTTGGATTGAGAAGTAGTCAAGTCCTCAAGTATTGCAGATTAGCATAATAGCCGGTCACTTTATCTTAAACGTTAGTGTAACACTATGTGACAAGTTGTCTTAATTGGAAATTTCACTGGACTACACCTTGAATGAGTTCGTCAAGTGTGATCACCACGCGTTTTGAGAACAATCCAATGACCCATCTAATTACTATACTCTCACACATCCTTATTTCTTCATTTATTACAGAAGATGGTTTCCTGTAAACTCTGATGTCAGAGCTGATATACTTGTAGATGCCTTCGGTAAAGGTAAGTTGCTTTTTAATAGGTCGCTTAGTGTGGTGATGAAAATGAAACCTTCTGATCTTAAATCAATACAAAATTGTTTCAGATCGTTTTCATTTTATTTTTAAGCATATCGTGCAATAGAAAATTTTAAACGGTTTATGGATCATCTGATCCGCGACAAAATTCCGGAAGAAGACAAATACTTGAGTAAGTGTAACGTTTTTCATTGTAGGCTAGTTTGAGACATCTCTACCGACCAACAAAGTATCTTACACAATGAGTAGAAGATTGAGATGCAGCAATTTCTGTGTGCAAGGGCGACTTTGGATTCTAAGTCAAAATTGTAACTTCTGCTGTGAAATTTGGATTCATGGGGCCGGATCTGCCTGGGTGCAGAACTTGATAAAATATTTCAGATTAGCGATCCCAAAAACTACAGTTTTGATTGTTTGTTAAATTTTCCTAAATAAATTAATTATTTTTCCATCATGGGTAAAATCAAGTTCTGGACACGCACTGCCTGGCTGGGAATGCGAAGATGCAAATGCATCCTAGGCCTTTCGCCCTATAGCTATGTCCACACGTTCAAACTTCACGTCAAACTTATGTTTGACGGACAAGACTGTGGAAAATTACGTCATCCACATGCTACAGTCCTTTCATGAGAAAACGAAGTCTTGTGACGATGACGCAAAAAACATTTGTGGTAGAATGTTTGGCTGTTTGCTTTGGGAATTCAGTTTAAAACGGAAGCTCTCCAAAAAAATGCCTTGTGTATAGAATTGAGAAATTTTCAAAATTAGAAAAAATGAAAAATTTTGATTTAATTATTGTTTTTTACTCAATTTTTCACGCTGAGTTCAAATTCGTTGTTAATGTTCGGCAGCGATTCTGTTTTCGAAATAAGCTTGAAAATGATGAAGTCTCTCTAAAAATGTTTCTAGCTCAATTTTGAAGACTGATATGAATTCGGCCTAAGCTTTTCGGAAATTTTTTCGCCCCAAAAATGACATAGTGTTAAGTAATATGGAGAAATTTTCAAAATTTCTAAAATCAAAAAAATTGAGTTAACAACTTATTTTTACTCAATATTTTGTGCTGAGTTCAATTTTGCTTTTCGAATTCGACGATGGCACTTTGTTTCCGTGATACCCTCAATAGCGTTGGTGAAATTTGTCAAAAAATGATTCTAGCTCAATTTTGCCGACGGATACGAAATCGTCTTGAAAAACTGAGTAATTTTCGCCAGATTCCGACGCCGAAAATCTTTTCATCCCAAAAAAGGCAGGATATTTACTTTACGCCTTTTTGTGAGTGAAATAGTTTTTGAAGAGTTTCCGAGTTGATACCAGGTTAAAATGATTCAATTTTTTGAGGTAAATTCAATTCCGATGTCATAATTTAGTTCAAGTCATTTCTTAACAAATAATCTTTAACCAACATTTACCTTAATCTTTGAGTGTATCTCGGCAACTAGTCATCGCCGCCAGATTTGTTATACGAATTTGAATTTAGCGTTAAAAAATATTAGTTCAAATTCTGTTTTTGTAAATGTGAAAATTTACTTCTCCGTATTATACTGCACAATATTTTTTCGGAGACCTGCGGCATCGTGATGTGGTGGAAATGATTCAATCTTTTGAGATAAATTCCGCCGTAAAATTAAGCTAGCTTCAATTTTTGGCAAATGTCGCCAACATTCATTTCAATTATTGAGTCTATCTATGGACGTACCGATACCGGCAACTTACCCCCCGCCCTCCCCTGTTGTAGGAATTTTTCACTCAGCAGCTGGGAAAATTTAACCATTTCAGTCAGGCGAGTTGAGAAAATCCAACAGGTCACAGGTCAGAAGTTGGGACTTTCATAATTTTTATCCCCCCCCCCTCTCCTAGAAAAAACTCTTCGGTACGTCCCTGAGTCTATCTCGTCAATAGTGTACTGTTCTGATTATTTCGCTACTTATTCATGTTTAACTAAAGGATTTTATAGCTACTGATTGGTGTTTTTTCGCACTTATTTTGCTTTTTTGTTAGTTATAATTTTGAAGTTGGAAAAACAAAATTATTTTTACTATTTTTTCCATGTCTGTTATTGATTTGGTGAGTAAAATAATTTCCCCTTCGAGTTCTATTCTAGCTCACTTTGAAATACAACGGTCTTCCGTCTACACGTACCGATATTTTGACAAGATAGTCAAATTTCTGAAGTTTGCGCAAACTTTTTTTTCGTCATGCAAGACTGTCGTTTCGCTGTCCACACACACGATACAGTCAAGTTGGTTGTGAAGTTTGAACGTTTGGACATAGCTTATTGTTATGGTCTTGTAGCCCTTTTTTGTCGTAATCCATAAAATTACTGAAAATTTTTTTAAATTTGTTAACCAGGTCCTTTACGTTTTGTATCCTAAGAATTTAAACGCCAGGCCGTACCTGGTTTTGGAAAGCACAAATCGAAACCGCATCCAACTCTGATGAAGTATTCTAAATTAAAGCGGTCGAAAGCTATCCCTTTTCCATATTTGTCCGGTACAAACCTAGTCTATTTCGCACATATTCAGGAGTTGAATTTTGATTTGGGAGCTTAAAACAGTTTCGTAATTAAATTCTGACGAGATGTTCGGTGGGTTTTAGTGACTTACGAATGAATTCCCAGTTCAGGTAATTCGTTCAATACCTTTCTACTCGTAGTTCAAATTCAAACTGTATCCTTTTAGCAGGTGAAACGATTAGTTGTGACTTTCAAGAAACTAGTCCCGGCCATTTGAAGACCGGCTGTGCCAAACCCCTACCATTTGCTCGGGAAAATATGGAGAAATTCACTGCAGGCTTAGTGCAGAGAACTGGAGCAAGACTCTTTCCCCCTTCCCCGGTCTACGGGCTACAATTATTCATCTTCGTAGCAGATAAGTCAAAAAAAGGTTCACTTGTTTGGGGTTCTTTGCACGTACGTTTGTGGACGTCACTAGTCGTCCTCTGAGGTCCGACAAATAAAAAATAAAATATACTTTGGGTGGGGTATGGTTCCAAACCCACTAAGGGTACCTAGGTACGTACGTTTATTTAGGCCTGATAGTGTGCCCATTTGCGGAATGAAAGTGGCGTAGTAGATTTTGTAGTTACATAATATGTTTCAAGTTAAAGCTCAAATTTATTGGTCAGGCGTGATAGAGGCCAAATGGCAACAATGTCACTTTACCGCTACCTGCATATTTATACTACACCAAACTTTTCGAAGCTGAACATACACCTGTAAAAATATTCGGTAGTCGTTTTAACCAACAATCAATTTGCGTCATTCGAATTTAACCAATTATGTACACGTACATCGTTTGTAAGTTCTGTACGATCCGACCAAGCAGAATCATCAGTTTCGATTAAAACTGTGGAATGAAAGTTTCTCATTGAAATATATGTAGATAACCAAGCGCAAAAATGCTGAACGCTTTTTCCATAATAATCGTTATTCTTCATCTCCAAGCCAGTTTAGTGAGTAAAAATTGATTAATAATTTTCAAATTATGACGTTAAAGAACGGAGAATACGACATATTTGGTCATTTATAAATATCAATATATTTTATTATTCATTTTCTCAGAGCGTTTGTCCACCATTGATACTATTCAATGCAGCAGAAGATGCCCGAATTATTGACAATGAAGGTGCTACACCCGATGTACTTATCCGCATTCTGGCCTGCAGAACATCGCAACAGAGACTCCAAATAAACGAAGAATATAAGAAAAGGAAGCAGGGACAAGTATAATTTTGCGGTTTCCTATCATTTTTTTTTTTTTTTTTCTAATGCAATGTATTGGTGAAGCATATTATAATATGAATCTGCGTAGAACCCGTAGTGGATCTAGGGAGCGCAATCCGTGGGTGGCGATGTTTTGACTAGCGAGAAATAAAATCGTGTTCACACTGTACACATCCGTTAAAATTCAGTTTAAATTACACCTGCATGGTAATCAACGTGTTAAACAAACCGGGGAAAATTTGGAGTTTGGGACGAGTTATGCTGACCAAGTTACTTATGTTGCAAATGATAAAATGCTGCGTAAGCATTTATAGCACAGCCTAAGGGTTTTCCACTCACCATTGAAACAAGTCGCGTTGCACATGTAGCAACACTGAAAAAAAAAACCAAAGACGTCACGCGGAAGAACAATGGATTGCGCATCTGTAATTTCGTAGTGATTTCTAACGGTGGTTTCGAGTACTTATAAAATAAGAAAATGGGTTCGTGTTAGGTCTATACAGCTTTTTCGGGGTGTCAAATTCTGTTGAAAGTGAACGTTTGCCGGAATTGCGGTACGCGATTTACGCGCACGTTGTGCCAGCCAAAACGAAGACTGACAAGAATACGATCACTGAAGCACGTTATAAGGCAACTTTGGAGACGTTAATGCGGAATCATTTGCCACGGAGGCGTCTGCAGTACGCGCATGGCAATTGGAAGTTGCACATGGACAATGGGCCCTTTTACATAGACGCGCGACAGCATGTGCAACGTGCCACAGATTCAAAATGATTTGAAGTTGTCCTAGGTTTCTTGCGACAACACGTCCTCATTGGTTACAGCTAATCATGTGACGATTCACGTTGCTCGCATGTTGCATGTCGCACGCTGATGTAGGAGGTTTGCATGGTCACATACGTGCGCGCTCATGTCCGCATTTCTAGCGAAAAAGGGCGTCGAGATCATTCCGCACTCCCCCTACAGTCTGGATTTAGCTCCCTCTGATTTTTTTCTTTATCCTTCGATGAATGAGGATATGCTCGGGGTCCATTATAACAAATGGGAGGAGATCATCCAGACTGTACATAACCAACTCCAAAGACTTTCGAAGAATGGCCTGGCATATGTGTTCCAGAAGTGCCTGGAACGCAGGAACAAGTGCATTGCATTAGGAGGGGAATATATTGAACGTCACCGCGTTGTCGAACTGGAATCTCAATAAATGAATTTTTTGGAATTTTTGTCTCAGTCTTTATTGAAATGTCCTCGTATTTTCATAGCATTTCTAATAGTTTCTCTCTTTCCAGGAAAGGCAGGGGGTAGTGAGTGAACAAACTTTTAGCGTCCCTATATTTATAGGACGAACATTTCCTTACTCTAATCGGTTGCTCTCCTCATGTATCTGAGCCTGGGCGCAGCGTAGAGGAAGCTTGAGACTTTTATTGATCTTTACGCACATCTAAGAATAAACTTATTTTAACGTGCTTCTTGATTTGCGGACAACCGAAATTGTCACAATTACCTGTGCCTAATCTATAGTCAGAATCTCATTAACAAAATGTTATTTTTTATATTGCATCGGTGTAGAGTTCATTGGACAGAAAAACGCAGCACCATCATTCGAAAATTTTTCAAATCGTGGATAGGGGTTCGTCGGAGGAAATCACAGGGGACCCATTTTTAGACGCGGTGGATGTGTTAGTTGACATTCCGCAAAACACGTTCATTCGTTTTATGGAAGGAGCTTTTTACTCGGATTACCAAACTATTACCTCTTTCAAAATGTTGATCCAAATACTTATAGCAGCTGATTTAAATAGAAAAGCTTTGGTCGACCAGTACAACGCATATGCTGGTAAGTTGAGAGAAAAATTAGGAAAAACTCAAAATCGGAAGAATATGTTCATAATAGGGTAAATTATCGACTTCAACATCTTCCTTGGTTGAACAAAATAATCTGACATTTCAGTACCCTCTTCGCAAATAAGAAAGCATCACCTCATGTGAAACATGCACAAAGTAAACCAAAACAGAGAGACGTAATTCTTCATTTGTGAAGTTACATTACGAATTTAAATCGCAAATACGGATGCGGCGTGTTATGGGGCCTTCCCCCCTAAACTTTCTGAGTGGGTATTCTGAACAACAATTAACAAAAAAAAAAAATCCTTTAAATTCTTTTTGCCCATTTTCTAAGTACTTGTATGAAAAATGTTGGGGCCGAGTTGGCATTTTTGACTAAATTTAACATACGCTTCCCACGCCAATAGGGCTGGCAATGCTGATTCTGAAATGTGGATGTACATCGCAGCTTGCACGGATTTCTTAAGGTCTATATCTTTTTCGTTTGCATTCTACTAAGCTGCCGAACCCTCCATCGAGATACGTCTTTCTTATTCTGAACAGAATACAATCATATTTTGCATACTGTGTATTCTGCCAGAAAGGTTTCTATATTTGTCTTCAGTTACTCGTCATTTCGCTTGTGACTGAGTTTTATAAATTTCAGGTGGAGATCATCACGTAAGGGATGAGATCGGTGATCAGTTTGACGAGTGTGATTGGAGACATATGCTTCGTGAGTTAACAGTAGTAAGTTGAAAGTACTAATTACTGAAGCACTTTGATGGCGATATAAGGAAATATGGTAGAATTAAAATACTAAGCAGATACGCGATTAGTTTGTAATACATCCTAATTTATCAGGTCAATTAACAGGGCAGAAGCGAGGGAGTAGGAGGGGTCACATGCGTCCCCGCCCTTATTATTTGAAACGTATGTACCCGGTGAATTCTAGTAGCTAGTCGGTAAAATGAGAAACACGAGAATTCTTTTCAGGTTTCAGCTGGATTTTTATGTTATTTTATTCGACATTTCCTTTGTCTATAGCTCTAGACTGCCCCTCCCCCCCCCCCTAGTAGCAGAGGTAGATCGATTGATTTACTGCAAACGAAATACCAGTGGGTGAGTGCTTGCTTATTTCCAATTATTGATATAATTTTTCGGTGAATTCATATTTCAGAAATTTAGAGAACCTGATGGACCTGTCGATGCAGCGGAAGTAAAGAGACAAGTGGACCGTTTAATAAAAGGTATTCATTGGCCTTCTATGAATTAAATAACTCGTGTGGGAATAAATTGGGATTGCGCTGTTATCGCATAATATTTCGAATCAATTAGTAATTATAAAATTTAAAAGAAATATTGGCGGTGAAATGAAGTGTCATGTTCTAGACTCTCTATATGAGTAACTGAAACTGGGTACCTACCTACTTGTAAATAAAATAAGAGAAAATTATGTAATCGTTTCCTTAGAGAAGGACGATAAAGGCTGGGATGACAACCGGAAAGTATTAGAGTATGTACTGATGGAGCAATCTCATGCGTTCATTCGGGCTTTTCTACCTGTATACTCTGAAACTGCTAAACAAACGCTGGAAAATGACATCAGAAAGGAGCTCGGCCATAATGAACATATCACGTTTGGTTACATCAGCTTAGGTGAGTACATGAATTAGTTTTGTGTGAATTCATAAAATCTTTGGAGAGTTAAGGATGTGAGTACATCATATTCAATCTACTGGTACATATATTAAGTTTTGTAAAACTTGTGAGAAACGAGAGATATAATTAACTGATTCCAAGTATCCTCATTCGATGTTCTTTTACGTGCTTTTATGGTAAATAGTTCAGGCAGGGATTAATATGAACAAGTTCATTGCTGACCGAATTCATAATGCCATTAACGATGAAGATAAAGTAGGGGCAATGACAGTTTTCGTGATTCATTTTTCCGAAGATCCGGTTTTCAAGAATATTAAAGATGAATTCCATAAAGCATACGGCATAGGCATGGGGAAATATATTCTGGTAAGTAATGAGAATGAGATCTTTGCAGTACCAATTCTCAAATTCAAGATAAAATTTGCCCCTGGCTGATTTTATGGTGATGCAAAAATAACTTGATATTTTGGTTCCGTTATGATTTATCCTTTTTTCTTCGCATAGTTGCATCTGACTTTGATAATTTCTGTTTATTTTGCTGATTTACAGCAGCGTTTTCCGGAAATCTTGGATCTGCTGATAAAACAGGGTTGTCTAATTCCGGAAATCAAAAAAAAAGGGGGTAAACTTTCAGACCGAACCAAGATTGAAATTATGAGGTATCGGGTGTGGTTACTCTTTATTAATTTGTAGGAAGTGTGGTAATCGTACCACTGGTGTACCACGGATTATTTTGGTATTATACGGAACCTCTGCAAAATCACATCTTTTATACGAAAATTGCTCTAAATGTCGGTGGAGTTATTAAAAAGCGGGAAGGGGCTGCTTCACTCACTCTCTCTTCTAAATTTAGTAGGTTCGTATTGACAACAGAGAGAAAAACGATTTCCTATGGAAAAACCTTCTCTCACATTCTAAAACAGTGTAAGATGTATCTCTTCGGTCATTTACCAACTTTACTAAATCTGTAGGTACGTAGCTATACCAACTTCGTCTAAGATGTGTTTTAATTTGGGAATTATTTTCTTTACAGAACCAAAACCCAAGTGCACCTATCAATCGTCTTCTTGCTGAACTCGTCCGTGACCCGTGACGATGTTCTACCTTTGGTTCAAGACACACAGGAAAAAAAAAGTTTTACTGAGTAACTATTTCCGTTTAGAACTTTCATTTTAAGCATAACTGTCGCTACTTGTTCTGCAGTTTTGATTTATTCCAACAATGAAAATGTAAATTATCAAGTTCATAACAAACACGCTTTTATTTAATAATGAAACATTTTAAAAAGTGATTATCAACTTCAATTATGTATCTAAATTTAAATTTCATATCGCGCGTTTACTGTGATACTGCCAGCATATAAAAAATTCTCATCTCAGGGGGGGGGATTCATCCCCCTAATCCCTCCTTGGCTACGCCACTGGAACTGTACTTCATCAATGAAACCGAAAAAATAAAACTTTAATGAAATTTATTGGTGGTAAAATAAGTACCTACTTATAAAGAAGCAGTGCCGGGTATACAATGCTTGTAAGGAAGTGCAAGTAACCCATACTATGAAAGCGCTTGCAAGCAGTACAATTTAGCATGTGACACCTCTCCCATCAAAGAAGAACCTAAAATCGAAGTTGTTCAATTATTAGGTGAAATGGTTGGTAAATGCTACTCAAAAGTGGAGTTAGTTTCTAAGGCCAATTTGTCATACGCTGTTGAATACATATAAAGCCAAATGATACTATATTTTATGTGGTCGGTCCCATTGTAAGGAACTGATGTGATCGTTTATGGTTCTTGATTCGCCATGTTGGTCAACTCGGATTGTTTCATTTCCTCCAAAATTGTAGTTGATAATATGGCAGTCTATACCCTCAGGTTGATCTACAGGCCAGCTCTATCTTTACAACCTCAGAAGAGAAAATCAAAGCTCTTGAAGAAGTCTCTTAGAGTCCAAATGCTAATTTTGTACTTGAAAGCTGATTGTCTGAACATGACACTTCCGGAATCAAGAACTTGAAATTCAGTTTCATGACTTATTTTTGGGCTAGAAAGCTCCTTATGACCGTACGTTTGAATAGAAGGAATTACGTCTATGCCATTACGGCTGACTTAACGGCCGGCAAATAAGATCTGACCGAATTAACGCCATGCTAAAAGGAAGAATGACAATGGTCGGCCACGTAATTAACTCACGAGATTTTTGACTGGGAGGGGTGAAAGAGTACAGATTGAAGTTCGTATTTTTGACTTCCCTTTTGGGATACTTGAGTTAGTGTCGAGCTTTAAGCTCATAAAATTGGTTGGCGTTATTTGGAGCCCCACTTGATGTGTTTCTAATAACGCCAGCTTGCGGTTTTCGTTTTCTAGGGGTATTCTAGAATTGTTTTCGAGTGCTTTTGGAGAATGAATCAGGGACAGGGGACAATATTTATCACCAAACAATGACAAAATTTCATTTTGAGTTTTTTTTTCACCAAAGTTTAATTTTGCTCAACATATTGTTAAAACTAAAACACTAGGGGAAAATTTTAAATCACTATTTTTTATTTTTGTTTTGGATCACAACGAGCGAGATTTCTACGACATCGAGCTTCACAAAAATGGTAACACATTCAACGCACCTGGATAAAGTTTCGGCCCAGTACCTCTATGTTACCTGTCTGGTAAGAAATAAGTAAGTGGCGCTGTTAGGAATCTGGCCTTATTCGGGGCGAGTACCTTAGTTACTTTTTATGGAATTGAAACTGTTACGCCTAAATCTACGTTTCCGTGCATGTTTCTGTAGCTCTGTTTTCTCCAACCTACAGAGAGGTAATGTGGCAAAAGTTAATAGCTCACAAAATGCATCAATGGCAAAAATGGATAGGTAACTGTCATCCGCATTTCTGTATTTGACCGAATTTAAATAAGAACTAGTACTCGCGTATTTGATGGCAATTCGGGCAATTCGAGAAAAGATGGTATGCATTCTAGGTAACTATATATAATTCGCACTTACTTGGCCCTGCAGAATTTGTAATTCTTCTCTTCGTCGCACCTTTTAGCGTTAATAAAAATAGATGTATGTTCAACGATATTTTGGCTTCACTTCGTCCATTAGACTGGAGAGATCAAAGTTTTACAATGTAATTATCGGGTTTTAAAACGTAACTGGGTCAATTAGCGATTCTAAATTAACGTATTACTCGTTTAAACGCGTGATTAGCCCTCAGTTATGAGTGAAACGTGAAAACTGAAAGTATGTATTAGAATTAGGTTAGCACTCGATAATGGCGATCTATTGCGACTTTGTTTTTACGAATCCGTTCATTGAAAGTGGCAACGAGCTCACATACACTCTTAACAGCCGATGCCCCCTTGTTCCCGGTTTCGTGGATGAGGAGCTAGCGAGCTACCAAGTACTCCTCCAACTACCGGAATCGATCATCGATCATCAGCGCTTAAAAGAAGGGAAAAAAATACAATTATGCTCGTCTAGCCTACCTACAACGGCACGCTACCAGCCAATATAGTAAATTTTAACGTTTAGTGTGAAAAGTATTCTTTTCTTTATCTACGGTATATATATATATTTTCCCCCTATAATTTATACGACATCTATCGACGAGATTTTATTGCTATTGAAGTCACGCGAAAATTCTTAACAACGTTTACCTTTTGGACTCTACATGCGTTATGTTTGATTTGAATACACATAAAAAATAAAGTAGCTTGAACGTTAATGTCGTAATTAAATTTATACCCTTTTTTTAAAGTGTACCACGGCTTGAGGATAAAGTATTTCGGTTAACCTCACGCTGACTGTGAATACAACACAGTATAAGATGAACAGGTTTATGATAAACGGCGTTCGATGTCCGAATGCCGGATGAGTTAGAGGAGCTAGTGCGGAAACAAAAACTTAAAATTGCTACCTTAAAATTAGTCGAGGTCGCCTCGAGGTAGCGTCACTTCATCGTCTTGGATTAGGAAGTCTACGTAGAATCGATTTCAGTAGAACTGGCAGTCGACAGAAATGTTTAAGTGGTAAGGAAACGCGTGTATCGTTTGGTTTCACATAGAAAGCTTCTTGTGCCGGCATTCAAATACGAGTAACTAGTTTGTCTTGTAGTTCATAGTCGACTGCATTCAGCTAACTGAGTTGGGTACATTTTTTTTTTTATTTTGCTACAAATTGCAGTGTTATGAAAGCCAACCCCACTTAGCATACGTCAAGCTCTCAAGCATGTAGCGGGAAATTATACTTACGCGAATTTATCATATAATAAAACCTTGAAATTTTTGTTTGCAACATAAGCGGTGAATCTCCGAAACCAACAATCTGAACAATGTAAAGTAACATGAGCGAGGGTTAATTTTCAATTACGTTTGTCGATGGGGAACAGCTATCAGAACTCCACCCTCTTCTCTCTCTACCTATATCTATCTCTCGCTCTTTTTCCTTCTCTCTCCCCGATGCGCAATCAGTTACCCTCTAGTTACCAGCGGAAAAGTTACCCATTTGTAACCCTTGTTTACCCTCAGATTACCCAGAAACCCATCAATTCCCTTGATTCGCCTTTATAGTTACCCGAGTAACTGGCGGGATTTTGCGCATCCCGATACACAATCAGTTACCCATTTGCAACCCTCGGTTATGCTCAGATTACCTAGAAACCCGTCAGTTACCCTTGGTTGGCCGAGTGGATAGCGCGCTGGTCTCGGAATCCGGAGGTCCCGGGTTCGAGCCCATGTAGCAACTCGTTACATTTCGACCCAGGCTGGTTTTTTGGCAAGAAGAGAAGAGAGCGAAGATAGCCCTCACAGCCTCCCCGTCGTCTCTGAGGTAATGCTCGAAAGGGCGGATTCCAGGGGCCGGGTTGAGAGCAAAATTAGAAAAGAGTTACCCAGGTAACTGGCGGGATTTCGCGCATTGGGTCAGGAAAATAATCTTTTGGAGAAGCAGATGTAGAGTTCTATCACCCAGTCACAAAACAGAGGGACGCGGACTGCTTGCTCAGTTGTACAAACAAACCTTCCATGTTTGAACTTCGCTTAAACTAAACTTTTAGCTGCTGATCTGTCGAGTTTGGAGACTCAAAACACACGTTCAACCGAAGCTCAAACGATGGTACAACTGATTCTCAGTCAAATCAAGAGACTGTCAGAAAAATAGACAGATACACCAAAAGAGAATAATAGACAGTCAGCCAGATATGCCGCCAGGCTAGTCAGCCCAGTCCATTAGTCAATCAGCTGGCATCTCACCATTAGACAACCAGAAATCCCTCTCGATCTAAGAAAACACGAAATACAGAGATGAATGGCAAGATTTGGGACTCACGGGGTCTTCTTGTATTCAACTACAAATCATTGGTCTGTTCTTATTAAGACTTACTATTATACGCCTCGCTTAATTTGCTACTGAAATCTTTAAAAAATGTTAAGATGTTACTATTAGTAAGTTATGAGAAAGTAATTATAACGAATCTTATAAGTACATACAAGGTCTATAGCAAGTCTTAATTCTGTTAGGTATAGGTTCTATGAAACTTCTGATGTAGGTAGCGTCTTTACTATCTTAATCGTTCTGATGAGTCTCAACAAATGCTATAAAGATGGACAAGTAAGTCTCATTAGAATCTAAATCATTCAACAAGTTCAAAGGCAGTCTGAATGAGTCCAAAGGAGTTTCGAGCTTCCGAGGGAGTCGAAACAGCATTTAAATGGGTACTTCAAACGGAACCTGAATGGGACTTACGAACGTTTTGACTCAATTTTTATGAGTTTCAATGAATCTGAATTAGTCTGAATTTATACATAATAATCTTCTTCGTTGTGGCGTCTTGCGTTAAAGCAGTTGAACATCAATGTAGTCAAACACCAGTTTGAATCCAACCGCGCGGTCATAGATTCTGAGTTTATTACAGGGGTACGCTCTGCATAGCCGGATTCGGCATCTACGGGCACTGTAGGATTTAGAATGATATATATGGTTATATTGAGGACACTAGAATCAATATTGTCAACATCATCATCAGATGCCGTGTCCGTTGCCAAGCGTAGGCGACCGCGGTTTCTGAAGCGCGACTTTCCCAGGCAAGGTCAGTTTGCCATTGCTTTCCCCATGGTTTGTTGAGTTAAGAGTTTTTCCTTCTCTGTGTCGACGTGCGTGCAGATGTAGTACGTTGAGTCAGCTGTCTACAATGTGCACACACACACACACTCAGTACCGAATCTTTCTGATGCTGGTGGTGTAACACGCCCTGCGAGTGTAATGTCTTATCCGCTGAACTGGCGAGGTTACAGGGCGCGCTATCTTTCTGCCCCGACTGATACTGTAGTCGCTCTGTTCGTTACCTAGAAGGTTAGTGGGGGTAGTTGAAGATCACTAGCTTTCCATCACCGATGGGACTTGAACTCGAAACGCAAGGATTGCGAAAAGGACTCGTTAACCACTCGGCCACATCAAGATAAATAAATATGTAGTTAGTATGCTGAATTGAATTGTTGGAGCCCAATTTTCATGTGATGATGCTGAGTGTGACTACCCGGCAACTCTGCGTAGTCGATCTCCGCATCATCGGACTAGTTGGGTTTCAACATTTTGACTGAACATACCTAATGTTTATTATAGTGTCCTTTTGTTTTTTTTCTTCTCGCGAGGGGTCAAGGCCCTACCCGGCGGTCAGTTCGGAACCTTCTCCGGTGGCTCTTTGTATTCGTCGAAAAACATAAAAATAAAAATCAGGGTATCTCCCCTCCACTACCTTACATACCTTCAAGTAGGTATAATGCGGGGCAGGGAGGGGAACTCATATTTTTAAAATTACATAATGCATGCGGAATATATGTACAAATGAAAATATTTACAATCGTAAGCGTCGACCAGTCAGTCAGTGTCTCAGTCAGCTTGAGATTGTATGTTGTCTCCTTCAATTTCACGACATGTCTCTATCGGCTACCATCTTCCTTCCTCGCCCGCCATTTCGGCAGCACCGTCAAGACGGGAGGGTCGCTCCAAGTAGAGGGGGCTGCCTTCATGGTCAATCGGTTACCACAAGACTTCAGCCTCAAGTTCTTTATCGCTTCCTCAAAGTGGGTCGAGCAGATGAGTCGAGTATCAGGTTCCAGGGTCTCCTACCAGTGACGCTCCACGGGTCGGGAGGGGAAGCTCACAGGTGCCGAGGGGTCACTGGGTTTCTCCTTTCTCCATCAAACTTTCTCACCCGCTACGGTCATTGTCTCTTCCGCTGCTGCTGCAGCTTCGGTTGAGTGCCGCCTATCAATGTTCTTTGACGATGGGCCTGCCGTTTTCCGGGCTCTTCATCAGTCTGGGGCCACCCTTTTCCAGGCTCTTCGACTGGGGCTACGGGTTCTCTCTGATTCCCGTCAGTCAACATTGGTGTGCTGCCGATAGGGGCACCGGGTAAAGGTCCGCCCTAATTTCCGATGCTGGAGCCTGCGACGGCCTCTGGACAGCGGGTATGGGTCCACCCTGAATCCAGCTGTCCGTTGGATGGTGCAGGTGGTGACGACGTGGCGGTACTTATCACTGGGGAAAACGGGTTCTCTGCTTCCCAGATTCGACGCACAGTCTTCGCTGCAAAGTCGGCCCACATTCTCCATTCCTCCGGTAAAGCCGTCGGTGGCGAAGTGGGTATACGTGGACCAGTCAGCGCACACTCTGTGAGAACGTGTTCCGCAGACTGCGAAGACGCACCCTCACACTCGCACTGTGGAGAGTCGCACCGCGTCATTTTGTGCAGATACTCGGCGAAGCGTCCGTGTCGCGTCAGCGCCTGCGTTGTCCAAAACGAGAGCTGCATTTTGGACTTACGCCGGACGCTGATGTTGGGGGAAATCGAGTGCGTCCATCGACCGGTCGACGCCTCGTCCCGACGTTTTCCCCAACATTGCTCGGTGATGCGGCGGAACTGCTTGGCCAGCCGCTCAAATGGTACCCCACCAGCAACAGCGGCTGCGGCGTCCTCCTCTTCGCTGCCTCTGGTGAGATCATGATCTGCTTCAATCAGCGATCTGGAACTTGTCGGATGCGGTGCGGGTCACTCGGGGATACGGACCCCAGTTGATGACTGGCAGGTCACGACGGAGTAGCTACAGGACTGACCGCTCGTGAATCGCGAGGTCTATCGGGGCAAGATCAGCCAGAATGAGAGCTGCTTCCTGACTGACTGTCTGGTAGCCTCGGATGCAGGGAAGTGCTGATTTCCTCTGCACCGACATGAGCGGCTAGCGTGTCGTTCGTAGGACCGCCCGGTGATACCAGACAGAGCTGCAGTACAGAAGGTGTGCCTGCACGCATCTATTATAGTTCGTCTCGCCCTGAAGCTGTACTCGAACAGGTTGGTGCATATTCGGGTCAGAATGGGGAGCGATTTAGCAGCTCGATCAGTTGCCTGCCGGACGTGCTCGACCCAGTTAAGCTGGTTGTCCAGAATCACTCCCAGGTACCTCATTGTCGTCGTCGAACGGACTACCGTCCCTTCTCCAACAGGCAGTTGAATCTGGTGCGGTACGTCGGTTCTTCGGTGGTACAGCAACAGCGCTCCGTTTTGCAGGCATTCAGCTTCAGACCCTTGGTAGCGCGTCGAGCTATGATGATGTTGGTTGCCAGCGCGATAATGCGCCGCAGCTCCTCAAATGTCTCGGCGTTACAGACAAGTGGCGTGTCGTCGGCGTATACCTGCACCGAGATTCCATGGCTGATTGGCCCAAGCGTGGAGTTGTAGCCGATGTTCCAGAGGACTGGTCTCAGTACGGATCCTTAAGGACAGCCTCTCTGGAGCGTCCACGACACGTCCCCATTCATTACTTGTCGATTGCTGGAGTAGCTACCGAGCGTGGCTACCACAAAGTGCGGGAAGCACATGTCCTGCAGTGTGAGCATAGTGGGGTAGTCCAACAGGCGTTGTCGAACACACCACGTATGTCCAGCGACAGGCCGGCGGTCGTCGCATGTCTGGATCGGTGTTCTTAGATGGTTGTGACGGCCGCCACTACCGCATCCTCCATTGATCGATGAGCTGTTTCCTATAGCTGTCCTTTGTTACATTAGATTCTCGTGCGGCGTTACCAGATCGCTTGCTCGAATCCCTTGGAGTTCGCCTCTATAGTTTTTCAATATACAAAACATGCGGAAAACATTTTCAGTATTCGTCCAAAGTGGTGGGCATGATCAGATGATGGGGCTGATCAAGGTGCCGCGAATGCGACACCGTCGTTCGACGATTTTTCAGAAGTAGGGTCAGTTTCAAAATTCTAATAGAGTAAATGAGTTTCAAGAGGATCTTATGTGTCACAAGTCCCGAAGGAAGCTTAATGAGTCTTGTAGAATTTAAACAGGATTTTAAAACTTCTGCGTGTGTTTCGAAGAATTGATGAGTCCAAATGAGTCGTCTATGACGCCGTCCTTTATAGGTGTTGCCGCTGAGTTGCTTGATATGTACATAAAGTTCTGTAAACAATTCCCTAAAATCTCGACGGTGCTGTATGAAAATAGTTTGGTACATCTTAATAGTTGATGCACTTGAAGAAAGGGTGGGAAAGTGAAACAGTTTACTTCAACGGGGGAAATTCCAATTTACTTCATCTGTTTGAAAGCCTGAAATATCGCGAAAGTCATTTATGTTCTACCGGACCGTAGAATGTGGACGGTAGAAGATTGAGACTGACTTTGTAATGCGTACACCCACAAGTGCTGGATCCAAGTTTACAGCATATCTCTCACTAACCCAGAGAAAGTTTAACTGAAGTTTTCCGTTGAAAAGTGAAAAACACAGATCTAAGATCCCCGATTCAGTTTCAGCACATCAGCTCTTCAAAGTTTGATAAAAGTACCTGTATGAATTTATATTCCTATTTCTGTGTTCGACCCCGGGTTAAAAGAAAAACTAGAAACTCAGGTTTTGCATGTTATAAAGATCCGGCTGCACGAAATTCCATGATGAACTGCAACTGAGCGCATCTGTTATGACATGGCTGTGTAACGAGAAGTTGAGCGATATGTTTATCATTCCATTCTTGATTCGAGGACGCCTTAGTAAGTCGGTTACAATTACCTCACGGAGTGCTGAGCACGGTGGATTTTAATCCTACCTTCATCTCTGGCATCACTATAGCAATATTTACCGAACCGATGTATATTTAAATTAAGGTCTTATTACGATGTATGCGGATATAGGTATACGTACAAATGATGATGAGTTACCGAGAGTGGAAAAACACTTCAATAAAGAATTTGAAAAAGTTGAAAATCATTCTGATAAAAAACGCTCGCGTTGAAGTTTAGAGCAACCTGTCAGACGGAGCTAAATCTGCGAAAGAGGAAAGACTATACTCCTCTGGGTAACTTCATTCAGTAAGCTGGCCATTAATCTGATTGTTGTCGAGCTCGATGATTTAGTCATTCGATTTTCGCGATAAATATGCGCACATGTTACATTGCTCATGCACGAGCGATTTTAAGTTTTCCTCCTCGATCGGATCATCAGTGAATGCCACTTGGGAGACGGAAAGGACGTAAAAGAAACGCATGTTAAAGGAAGTAACTGGAGCGTTAAAATGACATTCAAAAAAGAGTGTTGCGAAAGTACCTAACGGTGTGAATAGTCATGGCTGATAAATTTCAAGATTCCTCGACAAACGTCCTTGGCTCATATAGCGAAACAACTGAATTAAAGTTAGGGTTCGTAAACCAAGCGAGTTTCCAGATTGACGTATAATGATCGCGAGACCAGACAAGCTCGATTCCACGCAAGCCCAGGGATGAGTCGACCATGCTCATTCTGTCGCTGAGCCGCTAGTTGACCTCAGGGAGGAGCAAGATACCGTCGAAAAATTGAAGTAAACGTGGTTTGCCGACCACTGTTCACCTGCGTAAAGTGTTTGTTGTTCCTCTCAGTGGTTCCATATTACACTTGTTTCACTTTCCGCGAGAGTAAACTTAACAAGCAGAGCGGAACTACCCCTCCTGGCCGCTCCATTGTCTCTACGATATCATTATTGCTATAAGACTTTAGTTCCAACACCTTTATAACTTTGTTAATTATATCATAACATGTCGGCCAGTAGCAATGAAATTAAATGCTGTTACTCGTTACGCAATACAATACTCGACTCGGTGTTTTTATCTACTCGTATATTTTTCAACGCGCCGACACAATGTAAATATATCGCGCAACCTGCTCGCATATATCCAGCAGAATTTGGACATTCGAACCGGTAAGCTCAGCGTTGTGGCGGCGTTTTGAAAGACGACCGAGCTGTGGCTGGTAATTAAAATTCAAGTTCGCCGATCCTCCGCACTCGAGCCATAACTCAGAAATTATTATAAATTCGTTTATTAACTGTTAATGCGAACGGTCGGAGTTCGCGTGTGCAAGAAAAATTAATTTATAACCGTTTTATAGGCGTCCGTTTTAATGCTATAGTAAATTGTTTGATAAATTAAAATTTGGGTTAGGTATATGTTAAGAGAGGGTGAGGGGCTTCGAAATAGAGAAACTGAATATCCAGTTTGGAAATTCGTATCCCGTCGCATCATTTAAATACCCGGCCAGGCTGATAATCGTTTTTCATTAGAATGTTAAATTTCGAAGATCTATGAAGAGTCAGTAGGAAATTAAAGGGACAATTTCAGCAAATATAAAATCGAACGCAGAATCGGTGAACTGTGATCACGACTGAGAACTCCTCGGAAAAAGCAAGTTTTAAGAAAGACTTTGAGAATCTGAAGCTGCGACGCTTACATCTGCGATTAAAATATATGTAGTATGTAGTAATATCAAATTGGAGTAGCCTCAATGGAGCTTTGCCCCTTAGCTAGTTCGCGAGGCAACCCATTGTTCTGCTTCAGGTTGGGTTTATCTGTCTGTTGACTTATCTGCCTAGAAGTCTGTCTGTCTTTTTGATTATCCGTCTGGTATCTACTACCTAATGTGATGACTAACTACAGCCAATGTCTAGCTGAATTTACATTATAACTTAAAGGACCATGCTTTCGAGCACTTGGTTGGTGAGGTCATCCGGGAATGTGTGACGATAAAGGGGAAAAAAAGAAAACAAAGCAAAAGGAAGAAAGAGAGAAAAAGTCGGAACATCCGTCCTGAAGAATTGGGCTAAATATTTTTTCTGCATTTGAAGCGGGAGGGGGCTGGCTGGTGTTTTTCAATTACCGGCTCTGTTTCTGCTTTAGTTTGTCTTTGGTAAAATAGTTAAATTTGTATCAAATTTTTGTTCGTTCGATAGGCCGATTTAGTCATTTTTATCATTGGTTAAATTCGGCCATGTTCGGTCAGATGTGGTCATTAGATTATTGTTGATCATGTTGACTTTAGGTTGTGTGTTTATTTCATTTTGGTCGATTATAAGCTGTTCTCAGTCGTTTTGATCACGTTTGGTTTAACTCATTTTCACCAAATGTTAATCAAACTTAGTCTTCTTGGTCAGATTTGATCAGAGTCGACTGTATTTGGACCAATTTGGTCAGGGGCGTCGAAGTTCATAAATCTCATATGGAATGAGATGAAAATTCTTAAAGTTGATATCGTACTTTTTTGTAGAAGTAGTGAAAATTTTTTTTTAAATAAACTACTTTTTTAACTTTGGTTAGTTTTATTGGTTTTGTGCATTTTTTCCCACATAGAGCGGCGCGCCACATGGTAACTCTCATGTGGAGCAACTGCTCCTCGCTCCATTGGGGTTATTCGCCAATGAATTTCGTCACTTGAGGTCCATTTTGGTACATACGTACAGTCCAATTTAATTACGCTTGGCTGTTTTTATCATTTTTGGTAATTTTCTGGTAGACGTATTCTGATCATTATGTTTGGTTTAGGATAAGTTTTTGGCCAGTTTCAACTAGATGTAGTCGCAACTACAAAATTAGTTCTGTCAACTAACTTAATTTTCTTTTCTAGTTAACAAAAAAAAAAATCAACTCTTTTTATATTTTGTTAACTGCCGATTTCAACTGAGCTGACCAGCGGATAATTTTTTCCAATTTACCAACTGGCAAAAATGTTTGTAGAGGCTTCCTTTTTCCTTCATTTAATACATCTTTGGTTAGCGTTAGACAGATTTGGTTATTTAAGGCCAATATTTTAGTTAAATTTGGTCACATTTTGTCGAATTTGAACTTTCATTATTTTCCGCCATTTTTTGTTCGTTTCTGATAATCTCTTGTTTTCTTTGTACTTGGTCAATTCTGATAAATACTGATCAAAAGGGGTTCAATTTGATCGTTTTCAATATTTCTCTCTCTCTCTTTTTCTCTCTTTTCTCTTTCTCTTTCTCTCTCTCTCTCTCATTCTCTTTCTATTTCTCATTCTCTTTCTCTTTCTCTTTTCTCTTTCTCTTTCTCTTTCTCTTTCTCTTTCTCTTTCTCTTTCTCTTTCTCTTTCTCTTTCTCTTTCTCTTTCTCTTTCTCTTTCTCTTTCTCTTTCTCTTTCTCTTTCTCTTTCTCTTTCTCTTTCTCTTTCTCTTTCTCTTTCTCTCACACTCTCACTCAAAATGGAGGATTTGGTTCAGTGTAGTTTGGTTTGTTATGATGAAGATTGGTCATTGTCGATCATTTTTATCCGTGTGTTTCGTCAAATTTGGCTGTACTAAGTTGAACATAGTTGTTCCATCAGTTCTGCGATGTTTGGCTCAATTTGTTTTTGTCCGTTTTAGTCACTTATATATGGCCAGATTTGGAAATTTTTGGTATTTTACTACGTTTTATACGTTTTTAAATGATCAGACAGCAAGGTCGTCTCTATAATGTTTATTTCCGGTATTTTGATCAATTTTGATTAATTTTATTCAGTTATTCTCAGATGTGTCAGTTTTGGTCGATTTGATAATATTCGGTTAGAGCCAGATTCACATAACGACTACTTTTGAGCAGACTTTTTGGGATGATAGACTGAAATGGGGCGCTGGAATAATTGAGGTAAATGGGAGGAATGAAGCAAAAAAGCAGAGACGGGAGGAAAAAAGGAAAGAAAAGAAAAATTGTTAGATTTCTTCGTAAAATGTGGAGGTCTTTTTCATGTTTTGGTAACAACCTATTTATTTGTCTGTCTAGTGATGATAGAGGAGTGTTAGGATTTGAAAATTCACATAGCTAGATAAAGGAGAGGAGAAAAGAAGTTAATTTTCCCTGAAAATCTGAATTTTAAAAAGTACCTGTATGTTGAGACAGTAAGCTCGACTTTCATATTTATTACAGAGGTGTCGTATGCACCACCTTCTAGTAGTGTAGAATGTCGCAAGTGATACAGAGGAGGTCGTTCTTAGAGTCTGAATCTTGGTCCCAGTTCAACTCTTCCTCCCAACAGAAGGTGACAGGGGACAGGTGTTTTAGGTTCCCTTTCTCTCTGTCTTTCTAAGCGCCAACCTCTCTTGACTGACTGGTTAGCTAAAATAATCGCGATTTATTATTTGTATAATCTTTTACGTTATCCGTACTTAATCTTCGGGAAACGGGTCTGCGCGCAATTTTAGGAATTTCAAATTGCTCCTCGTGTGGAATTGTTTCTGGTCCGGGGGAGGCCGAGATCAAGTTCTGTTCAGAATGAATAAATCACATTCGTCTGTTTTCCTATTTAGAATATTCGTCATGTCTAACTGGCCCTCGATACCGTTTAAAGTTGATAATTCTCAGGCCAACCTACTAATTTTTTCACGAACTAGATGTTCTGTCGACTGATTTTCGTTCTCTGCTAGGGGCATTTCAGGACAGGTAGTCAGTCTTCCTCCAACCTAATTATTCATCTTTCCAAAACAAATGGATCTTCGCTCACCCTAATAGCCTCGAATTTTCAATTATTCCAATTCGTAGCCATCCGGAATCGCTAATACGATCCTGTTTCGATAATTTGTCGCTACCAGCAAACTAGAATACCTATGCGTTTCTCGATTCGATCTCCATTTCCATTTCCATTGGTCAGCAGTGGCTTGAACTGCTCGAAGGCGTCGAAAGCGTTTCGCTACCGTAGCCGAATCCGACGACGGACTCTTTTGACTTCGACATGTCTAGGGCGTCGGAGGCCTTCTTCATTTTGTTACACATTATCTTTTAAGATTGGTATTATCGACCGCCTGGGCTACGTGTGTGATCCGAGGAGGTGACGTCGAATGCGTTCATTACACGGTCGCACTTATTTACACGAAATCGTCCGGAACGAATAGCGGAGCACGATGCCGGTCCGGGCACCTTGGGTTCTCCGAGCAAACCAAAATAATTCTACATTCGTTATAACTGACGATGATGGATGGATCATCATTTGTTAGCGACCGCGTTTACGTCGGTTTAACAAATATTTTTTTAATCGTGGGCGTGTTGCTTCGGTTGTGGCGAATTCCTAAATAGTTTTCAATTTATAGTTTCTCCTCCGACAAATTTGATCGGGTGTTACCGATGCCTGGCAGAAAAAACGTGACCTACTGGGTTCGCCCCCTTCTGCTTTCACCACGTTCTCGCTTCAGTTTCGGAGCAAATTACCACCAACTCCAGAAGAGGGTGATATTCACTCATCCACTATTAGAGTCTAACATAATTTCAGGAGGGTGCTGATCGATAATCGTCGGACAGAGTCATCGAATCGACTCCGTGCGGAGCAGAGACAATCGCGAATTGCGTAAACTGGTCGCAGTTATCGGCTCAGGGTCGACGCAGAAAACGCGAACTGGAAAGTTCGAACAGTGGAGTGAAAATCCGCTGCATAGGCGGCAGCGTACTCGTTCGTAACAAATTGCTAATAACGACGGAGCCAGGCCATGCGGCCAGCTCGATACAACCATGCGAACAACATTGCCCTACGTTTGTATGATAATAATGAGAAATGAAAATGACGAAAGCTGTGTATCGGTAGGAGAGAAATAAAGATAATCGGGATATACGAAATTATAGTAATTTGCGTGTTGTAATTGATTCTTCGCGACTGACCGAAAACGGCGGAGAAAATAGCCGTGCGTGCTCGCCCGGTTAGCCAAAAGTCCGCCGGTAATTAAATCGGCGGTCGTGACAGTTCGAGTGCAAGGTTATCGCGATGATGATGCCCGTGCACTCGAAACATCATCGGTGTTTCTCTGTGTGTGTGTTTGTGAGTCTAGGTTGAGAAATTCGTCTTGTTTTATAGAGCATGGTAACGATCTTCAGTTGTTTTGTATGTGTCGGCTCGCTGAGGTCGAAGTTGCACCAGAGCTGCCTTAGCATTGGCAAAGCTTCGTTTGTAGGAAAAGAACAGACCTTAGCTGGGAGAGGAGCCCAAACATCCCCTCCTGGAGTCAACACTTTCAACCTTTGTAACTTGCGAGTTATACTCGTATTAGCAGGCCCGTCAGAATTCTTCTAAGGGGTCGATTTCATGATGTTGACCTTTATAAATGATACAGAATACTCATTTGCGAAAGTAGCGAGCAAAATTTTTCCAATTTATGAAATATTTCTGCAAAGAAGTTTTTTTTTGAATGGCCAAATGGGGATTATGCCCTAAATTTTCTCTTAAATCCGGCTATGAATTTAGGTAGAATGCGTAGGTAATCGTTTTGGAAACTCGAATTAGACCATTACATTTTCATAAGGCATGAAAAGGCAATCGAAAAATAGTGATATTTAGGTTCACACTGTAGCGCTGGAGAGTTGGTAAGATTTACGTAATGTTTTCGAATATTTCAGATTCAGCGAAACATCTTCAGGACTATTCCTGTCTTGTTGAAGTATTGCAGCATTGTTTTGAATTCCTGCAAGACAAGTAGAGTTTTTAGCACTTTTTCGCTAATATGTTTTCTAGATAATATAGACCTAACTGAGACTTTCTGAAGACATTTTAGATGTGTGTGAAATTCATTGAAACTTAGCCAGATGTGTTCAGAACTCCTTGAAACTCCCAAACTTGTTTAAAACCCATTAAGATTTCTTTAGGTCTATTTCGAGCATATATTAGACTTTGTAATGTTATATCTCACTTCCGGAATCTTTTTAATATTATTACAGGCGTAACTGAGAATGGTTGAAATTATTCTAGATTTCATTGAGATTCTTTGAAAATAATCCAGACAAATTTAGGACTCTTTGACACTGCTGTCAGTCACGTGTACCTTCAGCCGCCTGATGTGCGGAAAGATTGTAAAAAGAAAAATCGAAGAGGAATACTCAGACCTGCAAGCCGAGGAACAGGCCGGATTCTGTGCAATGAGATCTACACAATAGATCATCTGCATTCCCTAATCCAGGTTGTTGAGAACGTAGCGTTAGGGCAGGCAGTCCATCTGTTATTTGTAGTTCTGTCCCGATAAATAAACTGTGGGAAGAATTAGAAAAAACGAATATCAGGTGTTGTACTAATTAAAGGTTTGAAGCGGCCGTACAGTGGTACTGTTAGCTGCGCTAAAATGAGAAATAAACTATCAGCGAGCTTTGAAATAACTACAGAACTGAGACAGAGTTGCTGTGTATCTCACCAACCTTATTCAAGATATATGTAGAAGAAGCACTAAAGGTGTGGAAAAATAAATGTAAAGGTATGGGAATACCGTTAACGGATGGAAGTAACACATACACGCTATTCTTCGCAGATGATCAGGTGGTGATGGCGCAGGACCATGACCACCTGGAATATATATGACACGGAAACTGATACAGGAATACCAGAAGTGGGGCCTGGTATAGTAAATATAAAGAAGACCAAAAATATGTGTATGGGAGGTGACCAGAAAGATATTGAATTGGAGGACGGAACTGTCATCAAGAGTTGTCGAGGATACATGTAGATATCTGGGAGTCATACTACAGGATGGATCCATGGACCAGAATATAAGGATCGGAATAACCAAAGTATGAAAGCAACAGAGATGTTGAATTCATTTCTGTAGGATCGGCAGATCAGCAAAGAAAACAAAAAACGGATGTATAATACAATTGGTGTGGTGGGACGTATGGCGATGCACGCATACCAAAGTGGCCCCTGAGACACCGCACTCCCGGCACCGGAAACTACCCTTTCGGGCATCGCATCAGTACCGAGGGGATGTATAATACAATTGTGAAAAGTATTGTGAAATATAGCTGTGAGATCTGGTCGTTAAAGCAAAGAACAGAGAATCTGCTTCCAGCGACAGAAATGGATTTCTGGAGAAGAGAGCAGCCAGGCGGTCAAAGCTGGAAAGAATCCGAAATAAAACTATCAAGAAGACGATGGAAGTACAGAATGCACTGGTGGACATTAAAACCAGGCAGTTGATATGGTATGGGCATGTCTACAGAATTCCGGAAAAACGACTGCCAAGGAAGATCATCAAGCGGTTTCCCGATGAACGAAGGAAGAGAGGACGTTCCAGGAAGAGTTGGACCACTGGGGTAGCAGAGGAAATGCAGTTGCGGAACATACCGGAAGGTCTATGGAAGGACCGAGGAAAATGAAGGATGGTCATCGGAAGGCGACATTCGCTGTAAGCCGATTGCATAGATAGATAGAAATTTACTTTCAAACTTCTCTAAAATTCTTCAAGACCTCTGCGAGACTCTTCCAGACATGTTTAAACGTAGGATTTTTCGAACTCGCTGAAGACTAATCCTGAATCGACTGAGACATTTATTTAAGACTACTCTATGTAGCTAAGACCTCTAGGACTATTTTAGATCTCTGCAAGACGCACTCAGATCACTCAGATGGATTTTACTCTCTTCGAGGCTCACTAAGGTTTTTTACAAGCTTGTTTAAGACTTTTCCAGATTATTTTAGCGTTTCAAAGTGACCTACCTAATGAGTCCTAAATAGGTCAGAATGAGTTGTAGAAGAGAATTAGCGTTTGAAAGCAGTAGTATTGGAGAATCTGGGCGAGTCTTCAATAAAGCTGGAGGAGTTCTCAAACGTCTAAGTCAGGTTCGGAATAGTCTTGAATTATTGAACTAGTCTGGCGAATTGTCAAAAGTTTTGACCATGTCTGGAAGAGAATTGACAAGCCTTTAACATGGTGGAAGAATCTTGAAAAGTCTAGAATAGTCTTGAAGAAGTCTTAAAGAACTTTAGATAAATGTGAAAGAATTCTGCATATTCTTGAGTAAGCCGAGAAGCATTTTAAAGTTAAGTAAATAATCCTTTTAGGCTTTTAGCTTCTTGAGTGAAACTATGACGAGCAAATAGCCAAACTGGCGCTCACGGGGGTGAAAGTATCAAAATAATACTGAACGTTCTTCCGCTCATGTAATTTTATAGTCCTTTGGAGGGGTGAGAGTCAGTTGAGTGGGGGAGGATGCAAAAATGCAACTTTTTAGTCGGGGGTCGTCAAAAAAACCGGTCTGTTTCAAGTGCGAAGTCAGCACTTTTTTCCTGTACGTGAGACCTTATGCTATCACATAATTTAGCAGTTCCTAAAATTCTTCTGAGTTGAAGTGCACTGCGATTGAAGAAGGCAGCAAAACTCGAACACTTGCGGTTCTTATACTTGGAGGGGCAATTTTCAGAGACGCATGAGTTAAAAATGGGCCTTCTCGGCTGAGGGAAGGGCTAACAGTGGCTACATATGATTCGTCGAATCATTTTTAACGTACTTGGACACTATTAAGACTTATTCTGACTCTCTTATAACTCAATCGATGTCTGTCCGTGTTCATTTATAAATTTATAGATCCACTCCGATTATATGAAAACTTGTCAGACCTATTAACACTGCCTAAGAGTGTTAAGGTTTAGATAAGCATTAGGTTCATTGACGTCGAGAAGTTGTTTTAAGGGGTGCAAAAATCTTACGTTAAGGTCAAGCGGAGTTGACGAGCAAAACATCCTGTACGTCTCTACTAGAAATCTCGTGAATCTCGTCTCTGAAATCTCTTAAAGCGCCTCTAATCATCCCCGGAGACCAGTTCATTTGAGCTCTATATTCTTCAATCAAATATTAGGTCGAAGATGTGTCTGGGGCTCAAACATGATATCAAACAGTCTAAAATATGACGAAGTTCATTTTACTCAAGTGATGACTTAGCAGTCGGCATTCGCGGTCTTGAAATCGGATCAAGGCAAAAGGAGATCGGTCGTTACAGCTTAATAGCTTCTCCAGCCTCATCAGACGTTGTCTATCATAATTTCAGCATTCGCAGTTCTTAACCAATGTACTTGCTTATGTAAAGCTGGACTCTGCTGGCAATGTGTTCGCCATTAGTGGAGCGATAAATGTATCGATTGGAGACGAACGGATCAGAAAGGTCGGACACCGTTCACCGTTAAAAACGAGGTTATCACGGAATTCCACAGTTTTAACGGACTCCGAAAACAGATGTACTTCCACTCGTAACTATTAAAGTCGATCATAATCTAAACAAAATAATGTTTTACGTACCTGACTATGTATAGGAAAAGCATTTATTCGCATTGCACGAAAAGACGTATAATGAAAATGTGCGAGCATACCTAGGCGATAACAGCTCAGCATCCATCGTCAGTCCTCACGCGCTCGTAAACTCATCTCTAGTTCGTCTACTCGGAGGTCTTTAAATTTCATTTCACCCGAATTCCACGGTCTATACGACGTAACTGTAGTGAAATGAAGTCAATTATTTTAAAGAAATAAACCTTAGACGTGAGCTGGTGGCGTAATTAATCGCGGCTATAAAATATTTCGGAGCTCGGTTGTAAAACTCCTCTCGAAGATGTTAAAACAATTTGAACGAGTTGCTTTGTGGTCGGGGTAGATACTCATCGGCGAAATCGGATCGAACATGTTAGTCGTATTGATGGCGCATGAATTCGGTCTGCAGTTTAATGACAGCTCGTGTCCTGGTAGTCCGATGGTCGATTTTCAGGGTATGAGAGGAATTCCTGTTGGCTACTTGGCGTTGGACGAACGATTACCACGAACAAGCTGATCCAGCTTTTGTTACGAAGACACGATTCGAGCGGAATTCGGTGTTGATGATTAAATATTCCAGAGTTGAAGAAAATACTCGTGAAGTCGAAGTTCTTCTCCTTTTAGGTCCTCTCGCAGTGGCGTAGCCAGACTTGGTATGAAGGGGGGTCGTTTCACTTTTACAACATTACAGGTGTAATACTTACTATTACCAGAATAAATTAGAATTTTTTCATATTTTCACCTGATTTTAAGGAGGAGGGGGAGAGGTTCAGACACCCTCCGTGGCTACGGCCCTGGGTCCTTGTTTGTACGTACACAACAGCGTTGTGAATTAAGTCAGATCATCGTACATTTTGAAATGTACAAATTAGTGTTCGGTGGAGAGTATGGCGACGCACGCACGCCAAATTGGCTCCCCAGACACCGCACCCTCGGCCCCGGAAACTACCCTTTCGAGTATCGCATCAGTGACCAGAGTTGAAATGTACAAATTATATAGAGTAGAAATACATAACCGATAGAATTTTTCCAACAATGCTTCTCGACAGAAGTGGTGTAAGTATTACCAGGAACATTTCAAAGTAAAACTGTAGTATATGTCCAAAAAATCCGGTCTCTCGTCTTCACCAAAAGTGTCAGACAATTGTTTTTCTGCCATAGACCACAAAGTCGAGGAAGAAAATGGAAATTATCTTCTGTACTACTAATGCAACACTTAAATGCGACTCAATAGCCTTCAAGCAGCTTGTTTGCAAGTTTTCTTTTGCAGATATGTTTTACAGCTTACAACTAGTCCAATATTTTTCCTTTTACTCCTCTTTCAATGCCCCTAGTTCTCTGCCCGCCATTCCCAATTAAACTGCAAATTTCAAGCATACCTTGCTCCCGTATTCAGCCCCAGAAAAGTCTTCGCATCGAAAGTGTCCAACCTCGAAACTGCACATGTCACAACAGCCGTATCTGCTATGAGAACGCAAACAGCGTGACAAGAAACACGAGTCGGAAGACGGCACCAAGGTGACTCGATTTCGTGCTGCGAATATTTCCGAATATAAGTCACGAATTTCTTGGTCGAGCCCTAGGGGCCCCGTACGCGCGTTACCGTTTGTGGAAGCTAACGGTAAATCGCTCTCGGGTAGAATATAAGGAGAGCTCGAGCTTGTAATATGCCTCCCGTAGCCAGGCCCAAAGAATCGAACTCCATGTGCTCCTCAACTATCGACGACGCGCGTTCCGTCTCCACTAATGAATGGCACGCCGAATTCCAGCCAACGCTTTGAAAATTTTCATTGATCAGATTTGAGCGCGATCGAGAATAAACTCTATTGTCTGTTATTTTTTTACGTAACGACTCTTTTCCTTCTTTTTCGCTGCTGGAAGAGTTAGTTCGGTTTGAGCGTCCGTGAACAATAGCGAGATTCTCAAATAATGATAACATAGGTACAGGTTTACCCTTGTTTATCGGTGTACAATTCATAACAGTCATTATGCGGTATTAGGTCAATCATTTAGAACTATTTAAATGAAGATAGTCATTACTAAGAGTAGCGTATTACGTAGACATATTACACACCATTACCTTGTTATCCGCTCGTGAGCTAAGACTAACATCATCAACCTTGGTGACGTCACGAGTTCACTTTATCACCGACGCTCGAAACTATTTGTTTCGCGTCGTGATCTTCAGGAAAAACAACACGAGCTCGAAAACCAACTTCTGGAAGATGGAATCCGTATTCCGACAAGATTTGTGCCTTCCCTGCTGGTTACTAGAACTTGCAAGTCTACTCTACTGAACCCTGAATCGAAATTTCAATCAGGTTGGGCAATATTTAAAATTAAAAGAATGTGGACTGTACTTTTCAGAACTATTTTTTTTTTAATTTGAAAAAACTTTAGAGTCGACCAACTTAGAAACAGATATCTACTACGACTCATATATTATAATTCCTTTTTCGAAATCACCGGCAGAATATAGATCATGGACGCATTCTGTGCGAAGTTTTTGAAACTTATGTGCGTATCTCTATTGACTTACGTACCCTGAAACTAACTTTTAAGTAAATCAGTAAGTGGCTCTGTGGCGAGTAGTAGCTCTGTGGCGTAGCGGTAAGAACTCGGCTTTATAACCCGAAGGCACCGGGTTCGATTCCCAACGCCGGCATCGTTATCAGTAATGCAAGAAAGAACTCCTCACACATTTCTAACACCGCATTCTGATAACGTACACAGAGTCACTGTTACAGCAGAGGCTTCCGAGAAGTGTGTAATCGGTCGCCAGTATCTGAAAGCTGTAAGTGGGTAAGACGCTACCTGCCGATGCTCGTTGAACTTACCGTCATAAACCACGGGGCTAGTGACACGGGTATTCGACAGGAAGATAGCGCAGTCAACCTAGGTTAATTCCCGGCAAGAAGAGAAGAGGGCTAAGGCAGCCTTAAGAGGCTCCCCGATGTCCCTGAGGTAGTGCTCGGGTGAGAGCAAAATGAAAAGAGAGAAGCCATAGGTTTTTCAGGTTACGGGGTGCAATTGTTGTTTTCTGAGAAAAATGGCATCCAGTGTGGACAATAACTCTCGCAAGAATACTTCTTTTGGTGCAAGGTGTATAGCGGTCATTGAATCCGGCTTAGCTGATATCGGCGGCCTTGCTGACCACAGCCCGTGTACACGATGCGCATTGAGTTACTCTCTAATTACCCAGCTATCCAAGGAAAAGTTACCCATTTGTTACCCTCTCGGGTTACCCTCTGATTACCTTTGTTCCCCTTTAGTTACTCGGGTAACTGGCGGGATTTTGCGCATCGGGTAGTGGTATGCGCGTACCTACCCTCTATATTTTGCCCACGGAAAACGCATCTTCTGCAATCTGCACTAAATGGCAAGCTTAATACCAACTTCAACGAGCAACAGGTACAACAAACTATCCTCTGTTGACAGCACAGAGAATGGATATGACTTGCCCGACCAGTTCAAATTGACCTCACATCAGAGTCTGACTTCGGCATCAAGCGGTTAACGGAGATCACTCTATGGTTGAGTCATATCGTGTCTGCCACGCATGTTTGCGAAGCGAGTTCGTTTCTCATCGACGGGAAGCTGGTGAACAAGTTTCTGCTCTTTTTCTAAAAGCGACATCCAAGCGAACAACAAAGAGATTGCAGTGCAAATCAAGGTAGATAAATTGCATGCTATACATCTTCCCCCAGTTCTCTGTAATAATGCATTATACTTGCGAAATACATTAACTTCAATATCTATCTGGAAGATTGGTGCACTGTTTTGTGTAGCTCGTGGTCTCTCACAAGAATTGAATATCTTATAGCCCCTCCTACCTCTCTGAATTTTTATCCTTCTTATGTCTTCAAGGTGAGTGGACACACAAAACAATTTAGAGGTTTTGAACGATACTGCCCAATGCGCAAAATCCCGCCAGTTACGCGGGTAACTAAAGGGGAACCAAGGTAACTAACGGGTTTCTGGGTAATGTGAGGGTGACCGAGGGTTACAAATGGGTAACTTCGCGGGTAACTAGAGGGTCATGCGCAAAATCCCACCAGTTCTTCTTCCTCTTTTTCATTTGTTTTCACCCGAGCCCTGGAACCGCCCCTTCGAGAATTACCTCAGAACATCGGGGAGCCTCTTAGGGCTGCCTTAGTCCTCTTCTCTTCTTGCCGAGAATCGACCTAGGTCAACTGCGCTATCTTCCTGTAGAATACCCGTATCACTAGCCCCGTGGTTTTATGACGGTGAGTTCAATGAGCACCGGCAGGTAGCGCCTTACTCACTTACAGCTTTCAGATACTGGCGACCTTACACACTTCTCGGAAGCCTCTGCTGTAAGTGGTTGTGACTCTGTGTAAGTTATCAGAATGCGGTGTTAGAATGTGTGACGAGTTCTTTCTTGCATTACTGATAACGATGCCGGCGTTGGGAATCGAACCCGGTGCCTTCGGGTTAGGAAGCCGAGTTCTTACCGCTACGCCACAGAGCCACTAAAATCCCACCAGTTACTTGGGTAACTAAAGGAAAACCAAGGATAACTGATGGGTTTCTGGGTAATTTGGAGGTAACCGTAGGTTGCAAATGGGTAATTTTCCCGCGGGTAACTAGAGGACAACTGATTGCGCATCGGGTGACAATGAGAAAAAGACTTAACGGTGGAAGGAGAGAGAAAAGAAGATCTTTTGGTTCTTGAACCGCACGTATGAGCTCGGATCCCGACTATTCTTTTCAAGATAGGTACCAGTGTAGGTACATAGATAATTTTCGACCTTCACTACTGAACTCTATGACCGAAATACACGATTCACTTGGGTGTTCTGATATTATTCCAAAACACTGTTGGAAGCGACGGTGCCTACTCTTTCCCCCTTAACCCACCTCTGAAAATAATGTGCGAATGTGCAAGAATCTTCAAAACTATACTCCGTGAATGGAGAACCTGACTTGGCCAGCGTATCTGTTTCGCCATTTTCTGAGCTCGATTTTACTAGAATATATTAACTGGCAGAAAAACACTTTTTAAACTGTCTGGCGAGCTTTTCTCGTTCCGGAACGGAACGGTGCGGTACCAGTTCTCCAGATTTTGCGACACTTCGAGTTTCCGCTTTCCGCCGCTTCTGTATAGCGTCTCATGGTCAGATCGCACGGCAGGAAATTACGAATGAGGTCTTATCGTTCACGGTTCAGTGCGGATGACACAAGAGGTATGTCGGCGCGTGTAAGCGTAACACTCGCCTGGCTGCACTGTCCCTGTATCGTAGACTGACCAAAGTAAATCTATACCGAGTTAACTAGTCGTAAAAGAGACGCCAGCAATAGTTGCAAATGACATTTTTAGGATTGTTTAGTACGTCGCAGGCTCTCATTATGTCGACGCACTTACCTTACGAGTATATTCTAATTACAAGAAACGGAAACTATATGACGCTGATACGCATACGTGAAATGGGCTAAGTCCACGACGATTACACTTTCTCGAGATTTGCGCACATGTGTGTTCTCTTGCAACACTCGATCTAATGTTGGTCAACCGGTGCTGATAACTATATGGGCAGGGAAAACAGCGAAAGTGTTTTGCTTTAAAACTTGTACTCTGATTTCTAGTGGGTGCATTCTTGGTCACGATGAAAAGAAAAGTACGAGCGTAGTCCTTTCATGTGTACACGTAGTTCTAGAGATATGGCGAGCTTCCTGATCAGACCGATTCGAGTTTTCAATGTTTGGTTTTGGGAAAACTCGCGGCCTTTAATCGACAACGTATTAAGCTCACCAATGCAGATGGAGTCTTCGAGGATACGAATTGTTCTGTCACTCTATAATGGTTTTTCTTGTTACCCGCCTGGAAATCACGGTGCCAGCCCAAATTTCGGCATCGGCGCAAGATGTACCTACCCTAGATTTGCTCTCGATTCTAGCGGAAATCCAGCACCAATCGAAAATTGGCACTTACTTTGCACCAGGCGCTACAATCGAGCCAAAGTGGTACTGACCCCGAATGAACCCAAATTCCGGCAATAGCGCTTGCATGCATTTCCATTAGGAAGGCGCTAGCGCTAATCTAGCGCAAATTTGACGTTGGCGGCACGATTTCCAGGCGGGTTACTATCGCTCTATTTTGTACTGGAAACCTGACTTGCAACTTTAGTAGGAAAAATATCCAAAAATCAATATTTCTGAAGCTGTTTAAATCGTGTATGTCATATTACCAGCTTGGTAAAAGTTTGTTCCTATTTTTGGTCTGCTTATGTATTTCTTCGTCTATTTTTACTCTGCAGATTATGAATCCGCCACCTAGGGAAAAAACGAATTTAGATTCCGCGAATGCATTACAAATCAGACCGGGTTACACTTGTTTAAAGTTGGAGTATCTACATCTATCCTACACTATACCAGAACCAAATTGAGAATAATTTTGGATAGTACGAGCTCAACTATCGAGCAGTCCAAAAGTCCGAAACAGAGCCCTAACAAAAATCAAGAATAAATCTAGGGCATTTTGAGAGTTTAACATTTCTCTGTATTAGGAGTTTCACTGCTGGCTAGAGGCCCAAGTGCAGCGAATGGAAAGGTACTCGTCTTAGGTTTTAATGAACATATTTTCAATAGTGTGAGATTAGTTATCCATTTCACATAGATTGGTGAAATTTGGCGAATATGTTCAGGAAGCAACAGACTCTTACTGAAACTTGTTTAGATAATATGAATCTCATTTCTGATATATTTCGCGTCTCAATTTTAATCGGGAAACTAACCTTGCTACATCATTCATACGATCACCTTCCCACGTGACTTACAAGAATCCGTCAGATCCGAGCATTTTCGGGACTTTGAGTAGTCTAATTATGAACCAAACATGGACAGTGTCCCTTTTTTTTTTGTCTTGTGGGGTTATATAGATGCATTCTTGACACGGCTACACGACTTTTTTTAATAGATGTTGCGGTCGCTCTGTCGTTGAATGCCCGATGCGCTATCAGTTAACCCAGGGGAAAGTTACCAATTTGCAACCTTCGGTTACCCTCAGAGTACCCAGAGACTCATCAGTTACTCTTAGTTCCTCTTTAGTTACCCGGGTAACTGGCGGCGCATTGGGTGGTAACGTATCCGCTTCGCAATCTTTGCAGCTCGGGTTCGAGTCCCGCCAACGCCGGAGAGCAAGTAACATTCGACTATCCTCTCCCTCCAGTAGCATTCTAGCGAACAGAGAGACTACAGTATCAGTCGAGGTGGTAAGATAGCGCGCCCTGTAACCCTGCCAGTTCGAACGAACAAGGCATTCCAATCACAGAACGCGTTACATTCAGATCAGAAAGATTCGGCACTCTGCATGCCCACATCGTGGACAGCTTACTCAACTTTGTAAAAACACGTGACTAGTAAGCGAACTGAGTCTGCACACTCTTTGGCAAAAGAAGTAGAAACTTTAACACAACTAAACGTGGAGACAGCAATGGGAAACTGCCTCGACTAACCTGCCCACGAGAATCGCGCAACTACCTGAAGAACCCGACACTAAAACCCGATGCGCAAAATCCCGCTAGTTACCCTGGTAACTAAAGGGGGAACCAAAGGTAACTGATGGGTTTCTGGGTAATCTGAGGGTAACCGAGGATTGGAAATGGGTAACTTTTCCGCTGGTAACTAGGGGGTAACTGATTGTGCATCAGGAAGATAGATGTTTCAGATTCACAACTGTAGTTCCATTGAATGACCTTCTTCTTAGTTCTTTAACTTCATGTTTGGGTGGAGTTACCGCATGATTTTTCAGTCATACATCTTTCCCCACAGATTACCCGAGCTAGTTTGCTATTGATTTTCCCATAGTTTTGTTGTGTTTGAATATTTTATTTTTCGTACCGAAAACGTCCATGAGCCACGCGCAGCACAACACCCAGCAGATGGTGGTATAGTATTCTGCGAGTATAATGCCTTGTTCCTGAGAGGTGATAGGGGACTGCAGAGCACGCTGTTTATCTACTTCAGTTGGTACTGCCAGAAGCTCTATTTGCTATGATGATGCGCGGGGAGGAACCAAACCTGTAGGTACATTAGCTTCCTAGCGCTGCAAATCGAATCCGCGTCACAAGGACACAAGGCAAGTATAATTTTACTCTGCAACTATTCAGAACAAATGTGAAGCCAGGGGAGGTCAAGTATAATACATTCATAAATACCTAGTATTAAGACCTTTCTATCAAACATGAAAAGGGTAGGTTATAAATGCACTGCTGACATGATACTGAACTGTAACATTGAAATCCCATGCACAATCTTGGTGAAAATGATTTGCATCATACGCACACTTAGTACAAACCTAATGTGTGAGTAGTAAACTGTACATTAGAATATATACGAGCCATATCTTTGATCTTTCATACGTGTGTTGTATGTCTCGGATTAGCCTATCTTTGATGAGGTTATACACCATATATTGCCCAAAATAGGACTTCCAGTACCAGTTTGTCTAACCCTATGCGTGAAATCCCGCCAGTTACCCGGGTAACTAAAGGGGAACCAAGGTCCCATAGACGCCGACTTGGCACTTTTTGGGGGGCTCCCCCCAATAAAAACTTTGGAGGGGCGACGCCCCCTCAATATTTTCAACTCAAAAATGGAAAAAGTACAACAAATTTTATCAGCAGTGTTTAAATTTAACAAAAAAGAAAAAAAAAGAAAAAACGAATAAGAATAAAATCGATAATACCGAAATATCAAACGTATCTCAATAAAATAATCAAAGAAACAACCGTGCTCCGACCGATTCTGCCCCCCCCCCAATATTTTTCATAAGTCGGCGCCTATGGCTAACTGACGAGTTTCTGAGTAATCTGAGGGTAACCGGGAGTTACAAATGGGTAACTGATCCCGCCAGTTACCTGGGTAACTAAAGAGGAACCAAGGGTAACTGATGGGTTTCTGGGTAATCTGAGGATAATCTGAAGGTAACCGAGAGTTGCAAATGGGTAACTTTTCCGCGGGTAACTGATTGCGCATCTGGAATGTAAGTCTACTCTTTGGCGAGCTTTGTACAATTTTCCTGATATCAACGTCTTAAGGCGCATCCTCACTTATCCAACTTTTGTCGTTTGACTTCATGCGACTTGGTCGCGCGATTTTTGTCGAAGTAGTGTGGACGGTGATCCGACGAAAATCGAACTACTTTTATCAGTAGACTTTTCCGTTCGACTACTTGTCGGTAGTGATCAAAGAAAAATCGAAGGGGACGTCGAATCAGCGCGTTCGACTTCGATAAAAGCCCCGACTGGCCCATTGTGGGGCTGTTTTGAAATTGATTTTGGACTATTGTACAGTGAAGCAAATTTGTTTTCGGCTTGCTGGATCGCTTCATATACACGTGAACAGTAGAATACGAAGTTTTATCGGCGGCGACGTTAATAATATGTTGGAACGGCCTATAAAATATATCTGGATATTGTGAACGTTAATAAAATTTACTGGTCGGCCTATTATTTTTGTTATTATATTTTTAATCATTTATCAACTGGAAGTCGACTGGGTTATGCACGGGAAAATATACATCTAAACTGTGGTATAGATGCATTCACCAAGTTTGCCTTGTTGGACATAATATATTATGTATCCGAAAATGAACGACGATTGTTGGTCGACATCAGTCTTTTGTTCAACGTGAATGGCCATACGCGGACGGCGGATTTTGGTCCGTTATTCTTACCACCAGCAACTATTCGTTGGACGATAATCGCCGGGTATGTAAGGCGAATTAGGTCGATAAAAAGTCTACGATTGAGGGCGAAAAAGTTCCGCTTTTTCCACCTTCGGACGACGTCGAAAATTCAATGATTGATAGGAAGATTTTAGGGCGAAATGGTTTGCTGCATTCCTGATAGCGGTTCTGAACACCAAGGCTAAACCTGTGGTTGATTACTTCAACGATATCTTTGCGACGTATGGTATCCCAACTACAATTGCTTCTGATCAAGGGACTGCATGCACCTCGAAAATGTTTCACGACTTCTGTGAGCAGAATTATATTCGTCATGCCCTATATGCAGTTGCAACATCACGTGCTAATGGTAGAGCTGAACCGTGCCGTGCTGAGGGCACTACTCGCTTCGACACTTGAAGAAGGTCGCTGGTATGATGTGCGTGCTATCCAGTTTGCCATTAACAACACTGAATTGGTCTACAGGGAAGACATTGAGTCAGTTGTTCCTGGGTTTCACCCCGCGAGGAGGAGCTGATATGCCATTTCGAGGTATGAAGTACATAGCTCAGACATCTTCCATAGTTGACGACCTGATTGAGATGCGACAGCAGGCAGCTGTGCAAATTGAGAAGTCTCAGGTGCAATATAGTCTTTCATGAAATCCGTCGCGGTGTACTTTTTCCCACCGTTTAAAAGAGAGGGGCGAATCCACTATCGACGGCGGCGTCTTCTTAACTGCCCTGCCACGCTCATTGAACTTGAAATAACTACAGTAGCAGCAGAAGCTGCAAGTACGTCTTCTTTGTCAAAGATTTTCCCGAAAAATGATACAGTCGAGTGCAAGCAGATGCCTTGCATCGTTGGTTATTTATATTTTTTGTGCTAGAAGTCCTGTTTCAGTCGTGTAAGTGTGGACGTTCACGCTTTGTACGACTTTAGTGCAAAACTGTTGCGAGTAGTGTTCGTCCACGTTTGTACAAAGGCGACTAGCCTACCTATACTCGAATTAATCACGGCGACAATTAACGACCAATTTCTGGCCCTGGTTTGTTGAGTAACACGAAATGATAAAGAGTTTAAATGTACAAGAAAATACACTTTTGTTAAATCACGCGATTCGTACGCCAATGAAGGGTGCGGTAATTAGAATATTATGTTCATTTCAGTCATTTTAGGGAACACGTACGTACTAATGACTACTGGAGTTGAAAATTGCACTTGCGCGGTGGAAGAGCTCGGGTAGAAAAACGAGCCGAATAGTTTATAGTGTTTTTTAATGTTTGACGAAATATTTTTCGTTGATAAGGTGCAAGAAAAATCTAGATGTAATTGCGCTGTAATTTGTGAATTATAACGTCGTAAACGGCGGCGCACCAATTATGCAAATATATATAAATGAACTACTTGAATCGGCAAAAAATGTGCTGTAATTTAGTTGCGGGATGCGGCTCGGCTTCATTTAGAAAGTATTAGGTCATTTATATCGGAGTCCGGAGCGGTAATCGCCGCCGCCGTAATTGGTTGTCGGTACTCGGATGCGCCCGTCTAATGTAACGCCGTGTACATATCCAGAGTTGTTAAATTATCCGAGTCTGGCTGGAAAGTACTTTTCGCTCTCGGCCATCCGATTTCAAATTGTGTAGACTTCGGACATCAATAAACATTACAATCGTTTACACCCAACTGTTTTTTCGGCTTATTTTTGGCGAGTAGGCGGAGGAAGAACAGATTAAACTTAATAGCAATAACTGTATCACGTGCGATTCCATTTAGTTCGGCGATACGGCTCAGAATAAGATGCACAGATTCGGCCGAAAGTCCAGTTCGGAGTACCGGGCACAGCAGGCAGCGATGAGCATGCTCCTACTTTTTTGATGGAAACACGACCCCACGCTCCACTTTAGTCGACGGCAGAACAATAATGCCGATGTGTATCGTTGTCGGAACAACACCTATGTGTATCGTTGTCACAGGAAAAGTTTTATCTGCTCGAAATGGACTTAAGGCAAAGGTGCAAATAGGAAGGGGGCTTGGAGGCTTGTACTCCTCAAATGTGCTGAAAGTCTTCCACGAACATTTAAAAATAACGTAAGAAGATGAAATAGGAATTTGCGAGCGGAAATAATTTCAATCCTACCGCTCTTGAAAAGTCATTTACCTACGTTTACGAGGCTCGTGAGTCAAGGCTGGACTTATGTAACAGAATCTCAAAGTTGAATCTTTATAGCTTTCAAATTTGGACCGAGATAATATGAGACTTACAGCGGGGATTTCGAAAATCCTTGTTTTGAAAAAGTGAACTTGAAGTTATAAGAACCAAAACTTCAAGGCTTTTCAAACTAAATCACATAGGTACATTAATTTATTTTTATTTTTTCACAACCTTGGGTTAGGTAGACGAGTCCCTAACCCGCCCACCTCTGAGCATAGGTTTTCGTCAGCCTGGCTCATGTTTTTCTATTCCTTGCTGTACCCCAATGATGTCCTTCAAAACTAAAGCCCTACACGAGAGTATTATGGGTCACCATTTTGGCGCCCACCGTACCCGTGGATGCCGAATTCCACTATGCGGTGCGTACCGCGTAGTCAATTCGGCATCAACGGGCGCGGAGTGAGCTAAAATGGCGCCTCATTATACTTGGGTATGTAGGGTTCCTCCAAGACTATACAAAATAGAGTTTTCTCATCAAAATTTCTCTAAGAATTGAGAATAATCGTGTTTTTTAAAAATTGTTTGAGGTTGGCAGCATAATCCACCCCACATTGAAGAATTCTTGTACTGGAAGGGCTACTCAATCTATGACCATTCTTCTTCTTCAGATGCCATATCTGTTGCCGGGCATTGGCGATCCTGGTTTCTCACTCGCGACTTTCCTGGGCAGGTTTAGTTGAGGTAGTTTGCCATTGCTTTCTCCACGGTTTCTAGCGTTAGAGTTTCCCTTCTCTGTCTCGAACAGTGTGCAGCTGCAGTTCGTTTACTAGCCGCATGTTTCACGACGTTGGGTAAGCTGGCCATGTGTGTACACGACAGTATCAGTCTTTTAGATCTGGTGGTAGCAGGCCCTGCGATTGTAGTGCCTTGTTCGTTCGAACTGGCTGATTTACAGAACGCGCTATCTTTCGATACTATAGTCGGTTTGTTCGCAATGATGTTAGCGAGGGTAGTCGAATATCACTAGCTTTCCGGCGCTGGTGGATCTCGAACCAGTACCCAAGGATTGTGAAGCGGGCAGGTTACTACTCGGCCATAGAGCGACCCTATGACACTGTGAAGACATAAAATGATTCAAGTCCTCAGAAGTGGTGGGGGAAGCAAAATAAGTTAAATTCTTACCTTTTGTAAGTCGTTTCTTTCTGGATAGCTTCCTGAATTCTACTGCACTCAATACTTCGCTCAGTCTTCGAGATCTTGGGTCACTGAGCGGCAGTTCGTTTCTTTCAGGAGAAATTTTAACGGGTCCGTTTCCCCAGCAGCGCTCATTTCAGATTCGAAGTTCAAAATTTCAGGATCGTTAGTGCCACGTTAGTGCTGGTTAGTGCCATAAAAATTTTCGTTAGTGCTTCCCCCCTTCCATACTTTTTAAAAAATGAATTTGGGCGCTTCTGGGGAAACGGTGGCACCGCCCATGAGGCCTAGCTCATCGAAACAGTCAGGATCGTTAGTGCTACGTTAGTGCTGGTTAGTGCCATAAAAATTTTCGTTAGTGCTTCCCCCCTTCCATACTTTTTAAAAAATGAATTTGGGCGCTGCTGGGGAAACGGTGGCACCACCCATGAGGTCTAGCTCATCGAAACACTCAAGGTTCGTTAGTGCTACGTTAGTACTGGTTAGTGCCGTAAAAATTTTCGTTAGTGCTTCCCCCCTTCCATACTTTTTAAAAAATGAATTTGGGCGCTGCTGGGGAAACGGTGGCACCGCCCATGAGGTCTAGCTCATCGAAACACTCAGGATCGTTAGTGCTACGTTAGTACTGGTTAGTGCCGTACAAATTTTCGTTAGTGCAACCCACCCACCCCCGCAGTCGATCACATCTACATTGTAGGGTACAAAATATAAGGTACCGAAGACCCCGTTCCAGAATCGAAGCTCAAATGTCAGGATCATTAGTGCTACGTTCGTGCTGGTTAGAACCGTACAAATTTTCGTTAGTGCTGCCCCACTTCCATACATTTTGAAAAATAAATCTGGGTGCTGATGAGGAAACGGTGGCACCGCCCATCAGGCCTAGCTCTCCGAAACATTCTGGATCGTTAGTGCTACGTTAGTGCTGGATGGTGCTGTGCCAATTTTCCTTAGTGCAACACGTCAACCCCTGCAGTCCTTCACATCCACATTATAGGGGATAAAATACAAGGGACTGAAGACCCCATTCCAGAATCGAAGTTCACAGCACTTACCAGCAATAACGTAGCACTAATGATCCTGACATATTGAGCTTCGATTCTGGAATGGGGTCTTCAGTCCCTTGTATTTTATCCCCTACTAGGTGGATATAATCGACTGCGGGGGCGTGCGGGTTGCACTTACGAAAATTTGCACAGCAATAACCAGCACTAAGGTAGCACTAATGATCCTAACCGTTTTAGCTTCGATTCTGGAGTGGGGTCTTCGGTACTTTATATTTTGTCCTTTACAATGTGGAATTGAACGACTGCAGGGGATGGCGGGTTGCACTTACGAAAATTTGCCCAGCACTAACGAGCACTAATGTAGCACTAATGATCCTGACATTTTGAGCTTCGATTCCGGAATGGCGTCTTCAGTCCCTTGTATTTTATCCCCTACTAGGTGGATATAATCGACTGCGGGCGTGTGCGGGTTGCACTTACGAAAATTTGCACAGCAATAACCAGCACTAAAGTAGCACTGATGATCCTAACCTTTTTAGCTTCGATTCTGGAGTGGGGTCTTCGGTACTTTATATTTTGTCCTTTACAATGTGGAATTGAACGACTGCAGGGGATGGCGGGTTGCACTTACGAAAATTTGCCCAGCACTAACGAGCACTAATGTAGCACTAATGATCCTGACATTTTGAGCTTCGATTCCGGAATGGCGTCTTCAGTCCCTTGTATTTTATCCCCTACTTGGTGGATATAATCGACTGCGGTCGTGTGCGGGTTGCACTTACGAAAATTTGCACAGCAATAACCAGCACTAAAGTAGCACTGATGATCCTAACCTTTTTAGCTTCGATTCTGGAGTGGGGTCTTCGGTACCTTATATTTTTTCCCCTACAATGTGGATGTGGTCGACTGCGGGGGTGGGCGGGTTGCACTAACGAATATTTGCACAGCACTAACCAGCACTAACGATCCTGAGTGTTTCGGAGAGCTAGGCCTCATGGGCGGTGACATTGTTTCCCCAGCAGCGCCCAACTTCATTTTTTAGAAAGTATGGAAGGGGGGCAGCACTAGCGAAAATTTGCACAGCACTAACCAGCACTAATGTAGCACTGACGATTCCGAGTGTTTCGGTGAGCGAGGCCTCATAGGCGGTGCCACCGTTTCTCCAGCAGCGCTCAAATTTTTTTTTTAAGTATGGAAGGAGGCAGCACTAACGAAAATTTGAACGGCACTAGCCAGCACTAACGTAGCACTAATGATCCTGAAATGTTGAACTTCGAATCTGAAATGGGCGCTGCTGGGGAAACGGCCCTAATTTGAATTAAGATTTGTCCTTTTCCCTCTCCAGATTAAGGTTATTTGATTGGCATTTTATTGGAATTCGTCAGATAGCTGCAAATTAAAAGGTATTCTTCAGGTTCCCAAATTAAAGTATCTAAAGGCTTAGAGTAAGGGCTATTTGAAGCCTCGAGGTTAACGGGATTCTCTCGCTATACCAACTGACCAGTCCGGGCCTGCCCATCTATCACTACCAATATCGTCCGCTCATTCGGGAAATTAATTTGTATCGGGTCGAGTTCGTTACGTTTAGAAATTGCCGGGGGGTCTCTCTAAGCGCGAGGTAACCGTATTTTCGCGAACAGCGCGTTTCTCGATCGAGTGCACCTTTCGTTGGCGTTACCTCACACCCGTGGAAGTTGTGCATACTAACTCGAGAAACTCCTCTGCTCTATATTCGTGACAGCACGATCGCGAGAGCATCACGTAAACGCTAATTATCGCGGATCGCGTTTCTCTGAAATTCGTAAATCGATAAAAGCGTTTTTCACATGGAAACCGGTAGATCGAGGTGTGCGCGGATAATTATTAAGAAACCGAAACGATTTACTGCGTGGTTCCTCGTGCCCACTACAGTCTACGAGTCTCCGAGTCTACATCCATACACCCTCGCCAGTCTTCGGTCTGCTATCGCATTCTCCCCCGATTTCTCATAATTACCGAAGCGATATCAGCGACCACGTTCGTAAACGAATTAATATGGTAATTAATACATTCCAATAATTATCGGTTCATGGCGTACCGAGTGCATTACGCGGCCAGATGAGAGCGACTTAATTATGGGCGTATGTAGAGATGATCTCTTTGCACCTTTTGATACGTCCTTTAACGTAATAACCTATAATCAAGCGTTGATACCAATCAATGGATTAGCGGTGCCCTTTGATGGACTCGCCGTATCCTCGGACACGATATGACCACCAGCGTACACGGTACCCTAGGCCGGCCGGCGAATTCAATTCCGCCGCGCCAATCAGCCTGATAAATTAGGCCAATATTGTAAAATGCCTTCACAATGTATCGAGTATGTCGATCAATGAAAAATGTACACCGAGGCATTGCGCCGGACAGGAACCTATGTATGGTGTACACTCGGGCTCTGTACATAATCTTTTGCGCCGGCAAAGTCGATACATATTGAGCATAAAATATGGCGCAGACTACAGAATACAGTCGACTATAATATCTACATTTTAACGTGCGTTTATCCCATAAATGTAAAAAGCTGTACGATAGAAGAATGTGGCTGGTATAGTACTGTAAAAGATACGCGGCTGTGATAATTCAAAAGCAATTAATCGATGTGTAAAGCATACTAATTCGATAACGGGTTTGCCATTTTCGCCATATTAAGGTATATAATGCGATACAAATAATGTAACTGTATCGATCGATTGTCAATATTTACTGATTTGTTGTTTCACCCAATAAACGTATTCCAGCTTTTCTTTTCCTTTACGCGATTCTCGGATTCTTTCTTACGTTTCGCGGCGACGAGACGCGATCCGCCACGCCACCGCGTCCGCGTCTACGGCTCCGTCTCCGCAGGCGTCGAATATTCAAACACCCGAGCTTTCTAATTTTGTGTTTTGCTCATTTCAGTTTCAACTTGAGATTCGATTTTGCGTTTTTGACGTTTGGACTTGGACAAAGAAGATAAAAGTTTGCGGCTACTCGCCGTGCAAAGGCGGGGATAGAGTGATATCTCGGAGGGGGCGAGGAAAGTTTAAGCTTCAGATTGTTCAAACGAGGAGAATGCGTTGAAATTAGATTATGTTCACGGCATTCAAGAATTCTCTTCAGTGGGGTCTCAAGCCCTCCCCCACCATCACCGTTGGAAAAGACAACTGACTGGAATATTCGATACAAGCGCGAAGTACAGCGATCAGTGTGGAATCAAGAAGTATGAAATAAGGGTGCGTGGGTTGAGTGACTGCTCAAAATTGATAGCTCACTTGAAAAAGCATCTATAAAGGTTACTAGTCTAGTCTGGTGTCCTTGTACAATGTACAGTGAATATTAGGGTGCTATAAGGTTTGGCGATTTTTGAAATGTTTTGCTCCCAATGGCTAAACTTATTCCTTTCGGTCGAAAAACCCACCCTATAAAATTATTTTAAGATCAATAGATTTTAAAGTGTCTCGACGGAGGAGTCGAATTTAATATACGATATCCCCATAAGAAAATTTGCAGTTTTGCAAAGAAGCTTCCAAAACAACACCGAGTTCAGTTGAAAAAACTGATTTGACCATGAATAGTTCTCATTTGTGTAGGAATGGAAGTACAGAGAATTTTGAGAAAAATACATATGTATATAATTTCAAAGTTCAGTGTCATAAACAGTTGCCTAATCGGATTAGAGAAATGCTGAATCCATTTATGAAATTTTTGCTCCGAACTCCCATTTTGAAGGCTCTACTGAGGGAGTTGAATCGGTGGAAGAAAGAAATCAAACTGGAGTAACAACAATTTATTGTCAACTATCCTCAGAGAAAAAAGTAAGAAAATCGGAGCACAGGTGAGAAAATAGAGAAAGTGACGAAGACCTTTTCATTATTCTCTAGTTTCTTCTATTGATTGTTGATTTTATAAATTTCAGTAGGTTGGTAAACCTAGAGCCTTACTTGGAAAATTCAGAAAAAACGAGAAAAAATTCTTTACCAGTAACTTCCAACATCTTCCCATTCAACAAGATTGATACCTATGTTGTTGGATGGAAATATTACAGAATTTCTTTCTTCACCTTCGTTTCCTCACTCCAAGAATAAAGTAGCTTTTTTATAATACACAAATATACGGACTGACTAGAAATATTTATTCACAAAGACAGAAGGAGGTGGTTCTGCGACTCAATTGTTAGTTGGAAAAATAGTCCTCAGCACAAAACTGAGGGGGAAAAGTTGGAAAACTCATAACCACAGTAGGAAATACTGGAACAACGAAGAACTTCGGTTTCTTTCTTTAATACGTTGATTTGAAAAATCTTCAAAATTTTGTAATAGCTACTACATGTCATCCCCTCGGCACTGATGCGATGCCCGAAAGGGTAGTTTCCGGTGCTGGGGGTGCGGTGTCTCAGGGGCCACTTTGGCATGTGTGCATCGCCATACGTCCCACCACACCAAACAATACTACATGTCATTATTTAAATACTTCAAAAAATCTTTATTACTGCTGATCTCCGCACATTTTCAACTAACAAAATTGATACGTTGTGGTTTAAAAAAATTGAACCACCCAAATAACTTTTTTTTTTTTTTGTGTACAGCAAACAGGCAGATAGCAAAAATGCATCAAAGGAAGTTAAAGAGGGAGGTCCCGCCAGACTTTATGATAATCAATTAATAAAATCGTCTTCGCTGAAAATAGTTGGAAAATCCAGAGAACCAGCTGACAAAACTTATGGAACGAAGACATTGTTTCTTTCTTTCTTTTTCTTTCATTTATTTTTCCTGTCGTTCTTTTTTTCTTTTTTTTTTCTCCTTTCTTTCTTTCATTCTTTCTTCGTCCATCTTTCTCTCTTTCCGCAGTTCCTCTTTACTAAACAAAATTTAAGAATTGACGATTCGTCTTCTACCAGATTCTTAGTTGGCAAAATTAATAATATGGTTAGAAAACGAAATAAGGAACCCTTTACTCTCTCTCCAGGGATGCACCGATGGAGGGGACTTACCCCCTTTCCATATAGGAATTTTTCATTCAGAAGTTGGGAAAATTTACCCATTTCAGTTAGGCGGAGTTGGAAGAATCGAACAAGTCGAAAGGGTTGTTTGTTTGTTTGTTTTGATACTTGGGAATTGAGTTGAGAAGTTGGGAAAATCCAATAAGTTGAGGTTTTTTATTTTGCTTTGATATTTGGGAATTTTGAGTTGAGTCAGCTGGAAAAATCCGACAAGTCAAAAGGCTTTTTTTTCTCTCTTTTTATTTTTGCTTCGATATTTGGTCATTTTGAATTGAGTAAGTTGGAACTTTCACAATTTTTGCCCCCCTCCTTCGCGCAAAAACTCGTTGGTACATCCCTGAATCTTTTCTCCCACGAAGACATTTTTTAGGTGAAAAATTGGCAGATAGCAGGTGGTGGATTCGAGCAAAACGCCTAGTCGAAAATGTTCTGAAGGACTCAGGACGTTTAAAATAGTAAAAAAAACAACAAAAAAAAAACAATAAGAGTCAAACGATTTCTTTGGGGTTCCTTACGAGCGAAAAACGATCTCACGATTCTAGTAGGTAGTACCATTAAAAAAAAAGAAAAAAAAGTGATTTTGGTAAGGGTGTTTTCAGGCTGATGTTTGCTGATAACAATATTTATATTTTGATGGTGAAGGAAGCTCGAGGGGCCATTCTAGGCTGGAGTTCCGTTAGCAGTTTTTTCCCCCTTTTTTACCCTGATAAATCCGCCACTGGTAGTGAAGATCGGGAAAAATTGGAGCACGCGGTTCCCACATAACAACGGCTCTTTGCAGTTTTTCGTCACTTTGCTAAAAAAAAAAAATCTTAAAAATTGAGGCCTCGATTTACCTACCGTTAAACTTACGCAGCTAGGGGAGACCGGGGTTAGTAGTCACAATTTTTAGAAACTTCAAAATTCTGAAAAACTATTGCACCGAAAAACTTTCAATTAGGCTCACATTGTAGCTACAACCCTTGGCCACAAAATGAAGTATACAAAAAACAAACATTTTTCATACGGTTGACTCCAAATATTCTAATGTCTTACGAACGTATTTTCGTACCATTTTTTTAAAACATATAACAAAATTCGCATTAATTGATAATTCTTGTAATGGGACAACTTGCCCCGGATTGAGGGGGCTTAGAAAGCACAATTTCAGGGGGAAGGATAAATGTAATTTTAGGTTCTAATACGCCCAAAGATGGGTGAGTAAATTCTACTTACCGCACAGTAATTGATTTTTGCCAGTACAAAATATTACACTCATGAGAGTGAACTGCTTGTTTATAAAAGGTGACTTTTTGTTAAATTGTGAGTCATCAAAATATCAAACCATTATAAATCAGGTTAGTTCCATAATCGCGAGGTCCATCAGGTATGGATAAAGTGCTGGTACTCTAAGGAGTAGCGTGACGTCAATAGATTTGAAAAAGCACCTTTTACACGGGAGTTATAAAGGTTGAGACAACTTGCCCCGCGGACAACTAGCCCCGATCTCCCCTGCACAGGTGTTTCATGAATTGGTCTACTTTTTTTTTCTTTGATCACGAAGTCGGATCTTAACGGGGTCTAAATGGATCATCAGGAGACAAGATCTAGTTTTGGGTAAAAGACAGAATAAGGAAGAACACTTCAACCGACACGACAACGTCCCTAAAATCGGAACCGTCAGGTAAACCAGATTCCCGCGTCCCTTTCAAAAATCAGCGTTTGGAGCGAAAATCGTGTTCCTATTGTTCTTCGGTTGGTTTCCCAAATCGCTTTCATCCGGTTGAACTCTGTCGCACCAAAAAGAATTCTGGACCAATAGAAAGGCAGGCATATCGCATGCATAATTTCTATGCAACCCTCAAACTTTGAAACTGACGTAGACAACATAGTTTTGATGAAACTTAAACTCAGTTCCTACTGCCCGCCTGTGTTGTGACTCGATGATAGTGGGGCGTGTGGGGGGTGCACGCACGACAAATTGGCCTCGGGATACCGCACCCCCTAACCCGGCATTATCCCGAGCGGGTCTGCGTTAGGATGGGGGAAACGCTTTGAGGTAGGCAGCCCTCCTACCCTTATTTCACTACGGCGTCGTATTCGTCTTCTTCAGTGTCTTCATTTTCTGTCTGTAGCAGCGAAATCGTTGTTGTCGTCGTCGTCACCAAGTGCCGGCATTGGGTGCTGTGACCGCTGCCTTTATCTTTGCCACTCCATGTCCATCTTGCGGCTCAATGTCTTCTGGACAAAGGCAGCTATCTGATCCCATCCCGCTTTACTCTTCAGCATTGTCTGGATTCTGCTCTCGGGTGTGGGCTGCTTAACCCCCGCAATTCGAAAAGACGCCGCTGTCTCTTCTCACTCTCGGTCGAATGCCGGACACTTGAACAGTGTGTGCCAGGTATCATCTCGTCCTCCTCCAACGCAGTAGGAGTAGTGCGGGCTCTTGGCTATGCCCATCCGATTCAGGTACTTGTTGAAGACAGCATGGACGCTCATCACTTGCGTCAAATGAAAGTTCATCTAATTGTGAATTAAGTATAAGCCATATTCCTTTCTTCTTCTTTTTTTTTTTCGATTTGAAGGGAAACGGACGTGTCTAGCGGTCGGTCACGCACCGTTTTCAGTAAGCGAGCTCTCATTCGTACAGTTTCCATTATTGAAACGAGGGGAAGCAAAACTATACCACTGCCCCCTAGAATCACAAATGAGGATGGCAACTGCTCTCTGCTCCTGACTCCGACGTCACTGTCAATGATGCGTTTAATCAGGTACAGGAGGACATGCGATAGCCGCTAGAGCACGCCAACCATTTCATCCCTAATCCCTGTCGTTTACAGGATCCACCGAACGGAATACTCCCGTAACCGGATCCTCTGACATATGACAATGTTATCTCGAATGTGCAAATGAATTGCCGGGGCACTCAACGTATCAACAGCGATCGAATAGGCAGCGGGTATTTTGAGATTTTCAGCTCGTACGCGATCAAAGAGAACGTCTAGTTTTCAGATCGCATGATGGATGACCTGTCATCGCATTTCGCTGCAGCGATACAGTTGCTGACTGCTTCATCGCTCTTGTTTCCTAACAAACAACTTTTATTATACGGATGAGTTACATCGACTCTTTTGCTGCGATTTTGTTATTCATTCTTCGGCTGACGTTAAATTAGATCAAGAAGTTTTTAAAAGTCAGACGAACACGGTGAACATAATCGGCGAAGATAAATTAGTCTGTTCGCGTTCGTCTTGCGCCCTTCTCTCGTTGTCACAACTGCGAGACGAACCCGAGTCTCGGAGGGCGGGAAGAGGAACAGCCGTAGGACGGCAAAAGAGCGAAAAAACTGCACCGGTAGCCGGAGACCTCTGTCTGCAACCGAATTCTTTTCTTACACGCTGCATCCGCGACTTAATTACCCGATAAATAAACGCGATACGGGGAGTTATGTTACCCCATCCCGAAATTAATGACATCGTTTATCTAAACGGTCGGTAATCGATTTTACCGTCTGATATTCGCATCATTATGCCCGGCCAACTGGACCGAGAAATAATTATAAATCCGGCAAACCAGTTCCACTCGGCAAAAGAGCTGCGTCAGGATGGTGCGCAAAACAAATTTGCAAACTTCGACGGCCGTATTTAGTTACACCGACCACGTGTGCGCGACTGGCTCGATTTTTTCGCTGTCAATTAGATGCCCACTCTGCATTCGCTATTCGGAGGTAAGAAATGGAGGAATCGGTCCGCGATGGCGATATCGCCTCCATTGTAACGGCCGCATACCCGGTGGTACATTTGTACATGCAATTGTACATGCATTAGTATGTGTAGTTATTGCAATCGGATACTGCCTACTGTTTTATGTCTGCTTGTAATTGGCACTCGTCTAGTCGGTGGTAGGACGAAATAAAAGCGGCAGCGTTTTCCGGGGCTCTCCAGATGCTGCTCTCGTCTCGTCCCTGCATTAAATGTAACATAATCGCGCGTATTTTACGCCTCGATTGTAATTTATGAAACTGGTTCGGCAGACTTGATTGAATATTTATGTCTAAAATGATATTTAATGTAACTCGTTTCGCGGTTCTGATTTACGGATGCGTACACCGTACATCGGGTGTAGATGTTCGTGTTCGGGTAATTAAGAGAGAAGGAAGAAGAAAAAGTCGCGCTTAAGTTCCAGTTCGAATTACCTAATTTTGACAAGTGAACGGTGGCGTGCGGCGATCGAAAATACAGTCAACGGCGTAGCATCTGGGGTCGGGTCGTATGCTTCGAGTGCCATTAAATCATTACATAGCCGCCGGCAAGTCATTTGTTTAATTAATTTGGAGTCGAGTTTGGTCGAATCCAATTTTAGACCATTTGGGAATGTGGGAAAATGGATTAAAATGTTGCCCGGCTCCGTATCACATTGATGATGGGAGGGCTTACAGTGGAAGTAGTTTTAGATTACGCTAGCAGTGTGGGATTATTGGTTCATTTGTAGATTTTTCGGTAGATCACTCTATTTCAACGGTGTTCTTTCAGATTTTCACCCAAAAGGAACAGTACTCACGAGTCATTCTTGTGTTTCAAGAACAAGACAAAGCGTAATAAATTCTGATTTACATTTTTGTAACAAACATAAATTTAGGCTGCATTTATTCTATAGCTTTTACATCATTCAGCTGAACACAATATATCCGGTAACGGACTAATCAACAAAAACTAAGCGAGTAAGTTATCGGACTCTATATTTCGACTTCAGCTCTATCCCTCTCGGACCAAATTCGGAGTGGCCTAGACAAGAAGTTTCCAAACTTGTCCCGAATCCTCAAATCCAATACAATACGACTTATGAATGTCTTGTTTCTAATTTCTCAATAACTTAAAAACATATTCCCTACCTCCTTCTCTATCAGTTGGAGAGGAAAACACGCTGAAGGGTTGCTTACTTGAAATCCGAAAATCTTCAGGGACCTATCCCTTACCCAAGATCTAGAGATAAACAGAATGCCATTTGTGAAATAGCTACTGATCCGGTCAACAGATATTTAGATTTGTGAGATGTACAAGAGGTATTATTTCGAGCAAATTATAACAAAATTCCAGGCGAAAAATTCAAGCTAAGATGAGATTTGGTACAGTTGTTGGTCAAATTATGTTAATAAAGATACTGAATGGCTCGATGCTTACAACGCTAGTTGCCGTTTTCATTTTCAAAGAATGGGACTCTATGTATTTTTTCGTTTGAATCAAGATAATGAATACTTTTTCTTTTCTTCATTTTGTTCTCAACGCGAGCCCTGGAATCCGCCCTTTCGAGCATTAAATCAGAAACGTCGGGAAGGCTGTTAGGGCTGTCTTAGCCTGAGCTCTTCTGGCCGAAAAACTGACCTAGGTCGAAATGTAGCAAGTTGCTACGTGGGCTCGAACCCGGGACTTCTGGAATCTGAGACCAGCGCGTTAACCACTCAGCCAACCAGACCCCTCAAGATAATGGATACTTATCGAGAAAGCTATTTTAAAAAAGTCTAATGTAACATGAAAAACCTTCTGAAATTTTCTTTTACCCGTTGGGGGGGGGGGGGGGAGTGGATTCAAAATAACTTTTCCCACGACTACGTACTAAGACTAGACTCATGAACGGACATCTCCAATTTTGTAAATTTCTGTTTTGATACTGGATTTAGTGAAAAATAACGACACCAGTTATCCTCGAGTCCACTTTTCAGTCAACACGCTTTTCCATTTCTGAAAATTTCTTCACTCTCTTACACCTCGGCGCTTTTTAGGGGTGTCGGAAGATTTTCTTTCAGGGAGACACAAAAATTTGAGTGAACAAACAAAAGAAAAGTTTGGTCTGCGAAAACTGTATAGAACAAGAAATTTTTGAAATCATGTTTCTGAAATCTCTCAATACGTCTTGTATAGTTTTTGAATTCTTTTGATTTCTTGGAGGGGGAGAGGGAATAGTAAAAATAATACTTGTACCCATCCAAAGTTTTTGGGAGTACATAGCGGTACCTTTGTTCTTCTCCATTTCGCCCCACAAATCTTCTTTACAGTCACACGTGTATTAATGTTTTATTTTTGTACTCGAATCTGTTTGAGTTTTGAGATCTAAAATAATTAAATTTATTCAGCGTCGACTGGCTGTATCAATTGGTCGGCCATTGCTTCTCAACCGGTCTAATGAATTATCGAAGAGAGTCCAAAGAGTTCAAAAATTTATGAGTTCATTTTTTTTGGCAAATTTGTAAGGGAGTCCCACATGACTACATTCCTTAATCCCCGAAATTCGAAAGCTTGGTCAACACAATGCTTAATTTATTCATTTATCCCTAGAAAAAGAAACTGTGATACCCAGTGTTGGGTTTTTAAGGTAATATGTATCAATATCGCCATAAGCTTAAAATTGGACCCCTCACCCTGGAAAGGTGGCAAACTCGTTTTAGATAAAATACAATGTGGATTCATGAATATCTTTTGTAGTCACCAAAATTGTTCACTGAACCTAATTGAAGAGTAAAGAATCAAAATTCACATTTGCCATTTTACTTCAAGGGCGCAAATAGGCAAAATACTGTACACTGGTGCAGGAATATCTTTGCTGCGCGTGTGAACGTGGAGTATGTTATACATATCGCACATTCACAGGCGCAGCAAAGGTATTCCTGCACCCGTGTACAGTATTTTGCCTATTTGCGCCCTTGAAGTAAAATGGTGAATGTGAGTTTTGATTCTTTACCCTTCAATTTGATGCCAAACTGAACCCAATATGAAGGTCGGGACTGAAAAGGATAAGAGTTTTGAAATGTGTACATAATTTATTCAGCCTTGTGGAATATTGAATTCGTTTCTGACTTTCTTTACTCCAAAATTGAAGAGGCTAGAATCATAACTAAGAAGATCTAATTTAATTAAAATGAGTTAATCTTCTGATAGTAAACAGCACGCTGAATCACGTCATGTCACTCCTTTTCACGATAAGGTCTCCCTTTCTCAGATACTGGGATGTGAAAACCGGTTTGAGAATCATAACTAACATTATCGCACAAATGTTATCAGTTTTGACTTCAACATATGAATTTCATGTTGTTTTTCTTTTCTTCTTCTTCTTCTTTAATTTAATTTTACATTAGAAGAAGGGAGAAAAATACATTTTTGTGTGAAAACGTCAGAACACGGTGCATCTTTATTTTTGCCGCAGTATTCATTTTTCCCTTTTTCCAGTTTTCAGCTGTGGTGAAGAGTATAGCGGGAGCAAAGGCTGGTAATAGTCAGGTAGACCGTTTTGCATCTCGTTGTGGAATAATTATTGGGCCAGTATCAAGCACCGGAAGATTAGTTTTCAGCGAAAAATTAAGACCTTGGAATCAGAATTTACAACATCCATTTTTATTTGGAGGGGTGGGGGAGATTTAAGGTTTCCCATAGACTTTAGCAAATTAGAAATAGGAGACTTTAGAAATATTTTTCGATTGGAAGTTGATACTAATCTTCTTTTTTTTTTTTTAATTTGCTCTCTATCCGAGTCCTGGAATCCGCCCTTTGGAGCATTACTTCAGAGACGTCAGAGAGGCTGTTAGGGCTGTATTATCCCTCTTCTCTTCTGGCCGAAAAACCGGGATAGGTCGAAAATTCTGGCAAATTGCTACGTGAGCTCGAACCTGGGACCTCCGGACTCTAAGACCAACGCGCTATCCACTCGGCCAACCAGACCTCTATGGTTGATACTAACCTATAAAAGAACCTACAGTCCAAGTTTTTCTAAATCTGTGGCGTGAGTGTCGCTCTAGTTTCGAAGAGTGTCGTTCAAACCGGGAAGAATCCGAAAGAATCTTCCGCAAGTGAGGAAGAGACATAAAAAGTTTCGAGCGGGTCTTGAGCAGTCTTAATAAATATTAAAACAGTTTAGAAGAGACTTTTAAAAAACGTAACAAAAGCATGGAAGAATTTTTGTTTGCCTTGATTTAGTCTTCAAGAGTTTTAAAAAGTCTGGAAGAGTATAAAACATCATTAATAAGTCGAACAGTCGTCAGTCTGTCTTCTGCTCAGGGCCCAACAAGCTTATATGGGTAATTCTCCGAAAAATGGACAATTCATGTAAATAGGCTGTAACTCTGCCACTTATTATCAGAATGCTATGCGCAATATAACAAAATTGAGGAAATGAACTCTTCTGATGGAGACAGTGGTAAAAGCTCTCCCTAGTTCAGCAGAACATCATTAGAAAGTCGAAAATGCACCTGAAATGTCTATCAGCGTGGGTGTCAACCTGGCCTAATTCCGTTTTTTTTTTTTTGCTTGCTGGAAGGGTTTAATACATCATTTTCAGGAACTACTGTTTCCCATTGTTGAAGAGGTAAGTTGAGGCAACACGGTATAGGTCTTACAATCTTTTTCTAACCAAGTTAAGTAACCTTTAGAATACCTCAAAGTTGTGTCTAGGAAGAGATATGTCCTTCAACGTGGATAATTTTCAAACCTCTCTGTAGGGTTCCACTATAAGCATAAACTTCTCTCAAATGCTCATATAACTTCCTCATAACTTCCTCTAGGAGGCTGTGTAAGAACTTCTGTGAAATAATGATAATTTGTATGCTAAAATACTCATTTATTGCTGAGATCCTGGTTTCTAGAAAAAAAGTGTCCTTCATCGTGGACATCAACAGCCATATTGAATTTATAGCTCCGAATTTGTAAAAACGTAATAATATAACTAATGTTGGCCACATTACATTCAGCAACATGTATCAAATATTTTCCGCATATTTACCCAATGGGAAAAGGAAAAAGGCGGTTTTGTCCTTAAACGTGGACATAAAATATTATTCAACGTGGCTACTCACGTATTTCTTGTATCTACGCTGAAGGACATGAATCTTTCGACACTTAGAAGCAGTCTGTAGAAACAGCCTTTAAATCTTCTTCGTGCAGAGACTACACTTTCCTAGATGAATTTTTGGTACTTCATAAAACCGTGATCCGTGAGATTGTAACCCACGGTGCCACTGTGTGATCGTACAGCCTCATATTATCACACTATGTAAACTTGAAGAATTTGTCTTTCAACGTGGACAACAATTTTTTTTTTACAACCCTCCAAAATCAAATTTAAGCCCGGCCGGTACCGGAATATGATTTCTCAATACCCCTAGTATCGATTTCAACGAAAAAAATTTGAAAAGTGAACCTCATGTTTTTTGGTTTTTGTCCACGTTGAATTGTCCATTTTCCGGAGAATCACCCTTATACTGTGACTGTGGGCTCAGAACATTTGCCTATCAGTGACTAAAAAAAAACAAACATAAAAATCAAAATATTATCCTTTGCGGGGGTGCCTATCACAATTGAATAGGTGCCCTGCTTCCCTTAGACCCTTTATTATTGCGCCCCTGCTCATGTTCGAAATCGATATAATATATATCATAAATGCGAGGATATTTTAGATGCTTATTTCCATTGAAGTTAAACTATAGCTGAGGTCAATTTTATAATTTTTTCAACAATTATGAATGTTTGAAGATTACTCCTTTGGCATGTTTTTCAGTCACTGATAAAAAATTTTTGTGAAGATTACTAAGAGTCTTTCATGTTTAGCGATTTCACACGTTCTTTCACTGAAAATGTTGGGAACACTTATTGTAAAATTCTATCAATATTCAGCAGAATTGCTGTAACTGTAACCAGAATCTCGTAAAAATTATCTGAATCATCAGGTAAAGATTGCGTGGAATCGCTGAGCAAGGACTTATCAAAATTCTAGTAATTTTTACCATAAAATTTCGCTTAGGGTACGTATACTTTTCGAAAGTTTCGGTTTATATGACAGATCTTGATTTAATTAATATGCGATTTCTAAAAATGTTTACGAAAAATTTTGGATTTTCAGGCCGGATGCAATACTCAACTGGCATCGGTGCCGTCTGCAGAGTTATTGGCAATAGAACGAAGTTATCAACCCCTGGTGAAGGAGATTTCAACTGTGCCACGTGGCTCGATGGCAGGCACCGCGACTGAGGTTCGCTGGGCAACGATGGCCACGGAAAAGGGTCGGTCAGCGGTGGTATTCAGTGGCTTGATGATGACAATTCCGGTAACCGGGGCTGGAATGGCGGCACCAGAACCGCATTATTCTAACCATGTCAAATTAACCTTCTGTCGTGAGGTCCTGGAGCTTTTCGGGTTTCTGCTGGTTGGTGTAGTAGATCGACGTGGAACAGGAGAGTCCACAGCGTGGGCTCAAGGGGCTCCCTAACTAGAGATTCTCGGCTTGACAAATGACTTGGCTGAGTCAGACTGATATGAACAATTTTTATTAACAGTCATTTTGAGTACAGGACTTTCATCTTTACTTTAGGTTATTAATACTACGAATAGCAATAGACTTTAAGAGCGTACGCCGCGACATACGGTAAGGTTACATTGATATTTCGAAATCCCCGATCTGGACGTGAGAAAACGCGGACAGAGTTTCCACTTAACTTCTTGATGAAAGCAAGACCGAAGGTTTGTAAGGCCAAAGCTCTGTTTCAGGTTCGGCCCATCTGCGAAAAGGGGATTCTCCCAGCTGAGGTGATTTTGAAATGTCAGAGCCGCGTGCGACGGTTTAGAGATCCAGACTGTGGATAGTTTCAGGTGAGCGGAGTGTGAGTGAGGCTACCGCACGGACTCGATGACGTACTAGCTTGTTGTTTGATCGTCGAAAGTTTTCGATCTAATTGACGCTGAAACCAATGGTGGGAGGTACGAGCGGTGCTTATGTTTTGTTGTACGCTTGTAACTAGTACGGTCGCGGATTCTAAGTATTTTGAAGTCGTCGCTGAGGAATAAGGCGCGTGTGTATGAGTCAACGGGTCGGGTAATGAAGTCGGGTAATACGTCTGGTACTTTTCACGGTCTGAGCTACTGACGGTTTTTCTGCACAGTTGCGACATCGTTTGATTTCGAATAATTCTTCGATGGATCGAAAATATGAGAATAGACTGATAGACGGCTGGGTGACACCAGCCGAGATGGCGTGATGAGGAAAAGCCTTCGAAGTTGCAGCAGGTGAATTTCGCATCACAACACCTTCTCAGGGCTGCTCTATGGACCCGCAACTTTAAAGGAGCGATGTAGCTATAGAATCACACCACGAGACTGTTTCCAAACAGTGCCGAAGAAATCGAACCATAAGTCAACTTTGCGCGAGTGAAGCGAGCTGAAGTGGCACGGAAAAAATTTGCTCCCAGTGGCAACTGTCGCCTCTATCCGGCATTCCGTCAATGTGTGGACCACCAAGACGAGGCAAGCGCGAATAAAAAAAGAAACAGGCGAAAACACGTTCCGTAAAATGTTTCTTCTCGCTGTATCCGCATTTAAAAACTATTAAGTCGTATCGGTTTGAAAAATGTGCTGTAAAAAATTTTACAGTGCAGTTTAAACTGTATCTAAAAGTTTTTTCTCGCTCCTTTAATCCTCCCTCATCTCTTTAAACTCAATAAAATATAATCGCCTTGCAAATGAATTCGGATAAGTATTACAATTTTTTGCGATCGCGATTGGCCGACGTTAAAATCTTCAAGGTAGCGGTTACGAAAAGATTTTACTACCGAGTTGTGCCCATAAAAACGTCGATCACTTTCTATATTCGATTCGAGGTGTACGCAAAGTGATGGAAAAATGCGGATGCCTTTACGAGACCTCGAATTGCGACGCTGATTTTGGTATTCGCGTACGCCCGGCATCCGGTTGTCGAAGGGAGCAGCTCGAAAGGCTAGTTCAGCTTTTTGGGTAGTCTGGACGCAAACAGACGGAAACGAGCTACCGGGTGCCCGGTGGCAATGTGATGTCCGTTTACGTAGCCCTGATTTTAAAATATACTATTTGAAAAACGTTTAACTACCAGTTCGAGTAGTAAAACGAATGGTTGATTGAATTTGTATAAGAAGAAACCTAACGTGCAATAATGAAAACAGAAAAGAAAGAAAGGAAAAAAAAAGGTTAATTTCACATTAGAAATAGTCTAACTATAAATCTTCGCGCAGATTACCAATTTGTAGCATTTAATTGCGCTACTGACGATAAGCTGGTACAAGGTAAATCAATCACAGTAGCCGAGTATTCGATAAATCATAGACTACGGAATGGATAAGCTATTCGCTGCACAGAGAAGTCTCGTCCGTGGATGCGGCTATTTTTTTATTTATTTATTTTTTTTGTAAGGCAACAAGAACGCATCCCAACGATGGTCAATGCACTAACAGTTACAGTCATTCGGACTGCATAAAATAAGAATTGCACCGGCGGATAAACATTTCTGTTTATGGCGAACGGTGCCTTGTTTACAATGAATGCATCAAACGCGAACAGTGGTCCAACGGTGACACTAGTTTCTATCTGTGTCAATTCTTGATTTCCATAGAATCGGCTGCTGGTACGCTGCTGCCTGATTCGAAACCGTGAGGACTGCGTGGACATTTTTTTCCCTTCTTCTTCGTCCGTTTCATAAACACACCGCTGAATCGCATGAATTGACCTGGATTGCGAGGAGCAAACAGCCTGTATCAATTTTTCAATAGGACGAATATATTTCGAATTAATATATTCCGCTATACAGCGCTAGCCGGCGCATGATTGACGCTAAAATACTCCCATGGGGCAACTTTCATCGCCGACGAGAGCGCGATAAATCTTCGACCGTACTCGAAGTCGAAATTTCAATGAACATTGTCGGAAGTCGAAGATGGCACTGCCGTGCTGCGTGGTCGAGCGGGTTCGCTGTTCCGAAGGCACGTTGTCTCCTCGACCAACGACTGCGACGAGGCGACGGCGATTTTCATTTTTACCTGACATAATAATTGCAGCGAATTCAAATCATGTGCAAAAAGACGGGACTTTCTTTCATTTGGGGTTGATACAGTCGATGAGACCAGTGAGTGTCGAAGACTTGAAGATAGTGCCGGTAGTGCAAAGAGATGATTCGATGCGAAATATTTGCCTCGGAAAATCTAAATTTTTAATAACACGAGGGGCAATGAATAAGTACACAATGTGACAATAAAGATCCCGGACTGAGTCCATAAAAACCGTAGGTATATTTAAAAATTATTCAATAACAACATAATCGCTTTCGAAGTAGTTCTCTTGGGCACCAACACAGCGATTCTAGCGATTCTTCCATGCATTGTAGCAGTTCTGGAACGCTTCAAATGGGATGTCCTATAGTACCCTCGTCACGGCCTCTTGGATGTATTTAACGGATTCAAGATGCGTATCTTTTACCACTTGTTTGACTTTGGGGAATAGAAAAGAGGTTCACGGTGGCAGATCAGACAAATATGGGGGCTGCGGTGATATTGCAATCCCTTTAGAACTCAAGAATTGAGTAATACTTAACGCGCTGTAGCAAGGCGCATTGTCATGATGAAGAATCCACATTCCCGCGATGTCTGGACGCACTCTGTTGTTCAAAGTACTTCTAGTACATCACGATAGTAGATCTGATTAACAGTTTATCCAGCTGGAACGAACTCCTTATGCACCACCCCGCGGTGGTCAAAGAAGCAGATCGTTGCTCGAAATTTCACTTCTTTTCATTTTCGTGACGACCACCACTAACACACTTGTAATAAAACACGACACAGCTAGAGAACTAATAATGGCACGAAGGTCACCAACACGTCTAGCGATAAGGGAGAGACGCTAGACTGTTGTGTAAAAATTTCAAGGTCGCAGTGTTACCACAAGCGCAGGGGAAAATCAGTCCGGGAACTTTATGGTCCCACTGTGTAAATTTAAAACTGGAATAAGAAATAAACAAATACATGGATTTAAGACATCTTTTGTAATTATTAAAATTCAGTTCATCGCACATCTCTCTACACTGTCACCTATTAAATTGAGGCACTTATCATAACATGGTACAAGTTTGCAAATACTGTCTTTGAAAGATTTCCATCCGATTGTTTCGCCGGCCAGTTCGTTTTTCATCGGCCAAAGACATGAAAATCACAAGGGAACAGGTCTGAAGACTGGGGAGGGTACTACCATACCTCCGATTCACATTTTTAAAGTAAATCTTAGGTAATTCGAGCGGAAAGCAGTGTAGCTGTTTGAAATAGTCCTAATTTCTTTATTAGCAAAAGGATGCATTTACATTTGTGGCAATATCTAAACAACGTCCAAAGGACAAAGGTATATATTTACAAGAAAACTCATTTTGTTATCAAATTTTCCTCTGAAAAGTGATATGGCAATGCTCATCATTTACCAGTTTCAAGAGTCTGAAGCAAGGGTTGGGAGCCGGCCATTTTCGGAGCCCGGAGCCGGAGCCAAAGAGCTCGTAAACTAAACGCTGGGCTCCCAAAAAAGAGCCGAGCTCCCTTTTAGCTCCTCAGAAAGGTCGGGAGTCGGTGCTTGGAGCCTGCTCCCAGCTCCTAACAGTAATAGTACTCAGGGTTGGGGTGGTCAATCGAACGATTTTACGATATTCGACTTGAGCTTACCGCCGCCTTGTTCTCACTTGATTTCGCATTTTCAGGATTTTTGCTTTTTCTTTATCGTTTCTTCTGCTTTTCTTTCCGTTTTTTTTTCTTTATTTTTTTGGCTTCGAACAATTTTTGATATTTGCACTACTGTATTTTTTTTACGTAGGTGGAGGTCGATGAGCGTGAGCGCGAATAAATTCGATATTCAAAGATAAAAATTTGAAAATCAATACACGATAAATTTATTACATTATTACCCCATCAGATTACTTTTTCAAGATTAAATTCGAATGGCGAATGTTGAGCTATGGCCACTATCATGGGCATTAGGCATAGACATAGATAACATATGGCCGCTTAGTCATGGCGAGTGGCGAGGGGATTGGCAGCTAACAGTTGCGACTGCGAGGGAAAGTCCATTTGACGAGGCGACTAGCCTCTATTTCACAACCATCATAATTGCAGTTAAAAAGGAGTTCTCGTCAAATACACATCAGAGATTTCCATTTCGCGTGTTGTTGTACAGAAAAACGAAAAGAAAAAGTTGCTGCATGCAGTACAGAGCAGAGAGAGAAGTCAGCCGGAAGCCGAAGCTGGAAGCGGGTAGTTAGCCGGTTTCGAGCAAAATTCTAGTAAGCCAGAAGCCGGGAAGCTGAAATAGTTGGCAGCTGGTAGCCGGTAGAGAAGGCAATTGTTTTTCGGCTTCTTAATCGGCCGCTTGTGATTCATGACTTCGGCTTTTTATCGTTTTGGATCTCTTTCCAATGAGCTAGCTGCCTATCACATTCGCACTGTACCGTACAAACTGTCTACTAGTACATTATTATGCCGTCTGAAATGGTACCTTATATACTCCGAATTCAGGCGCATTATATTCAAAACATTCTCCTGTAAAATTAAAATTTTATTGGACTTACAAAGACTTGGTAGTTGGCAGCCAGTAGCTGGAAGTCGGAAGCCGTTAAGGATGGTAGCCGGAAGACGGAAAAATGGTAGCCGAAAGTATTTTAGTTTTGGAAGAAAGTCGGAAGTCGGAAGCTTTATAAATTTGGGGTAGCCGGAAGCCGGAAGAGAGCTTCTTCAATCGGCTTCTCATCCCTGGTACAGAGGGCTGGAGCTGGCTTCCAAGCGAACTGGCTCCCAAAGAGCCGGGAGCCCGGCTTGGGAGCGGAGCCAAGGAGCTGGACCTGGGAGTAGAGCCGGGAGCCCGTAATTTAGAAGCAGAGTCGCTCCCGTATAGCTCGCAGAAGAGCCGGCTCCCAAATCTTGGTCTTAAGTCTCTTGAAACCTGAATATCTTCTTGGTTCTCTGGATCCCTGCTTCCTTGAACTCTGATAGCCGAGAAGTTGATACCGCTGTACTCTACCTTACCTACCAGCTACCACACTGCATGATTGACACGATTTGGTGATTCACGATTGCACATTGAATTTTTGGAAGACTCGCACCGACTATCCATCGCAGCGTACAGCCGTGCAGTCTCTTATTCTTGAAAATTGGTAAGATTAAACGATTTTCGATACTTATCGGTATTTGGAAATTCATATCGATAATTTCGATGTGTTAAAAATATCGACAAATATCGAAAATTTGCCATTACTGTATTCGAATATCACTATCTTTCTGGTGTTGGTGGGACTCGAACTCGAGACGCAAGGAATTCGAAGGGGGGACGTTCCCACTTGGCCACACAGCAACTTTTGTTACTAACAATTTTCTAAAATTTCATGAAAATGGCGCCAGCAGTATTCATTTTAGAAGCATTAGTCATACAGCTACTGTGTATGGCAAGAAGAGTGTCAGACAACCGAAGACGACCAGAATCATTGGCGTCCACCGAATTTGGATTTCGAAGCTCAGCGCATCCGCGTTCCATCGATTATACGCAGAGGAACTCGGTTGCTCTCCAGCCAGCAAGACATCCAGCGCGCCAACGCGAAGCGTTGAAACGGTTTCGAATATTCTCACGCTAGGATTTCCGCGTTTGATCTCATAAGTTTCGAACCTGTTTTCGAATCCAGACCAAATCGGGTCCATCGGCTCTAAAATTAGTCACACTCGAATTAGCGACAAGTTGTCGCACTGATACAGTATCGCAGTATCGCCGATAAAGGTATTCGGGAGTGGATCTTTCGCGAACGGTTTCCTTGGGCGCTGGTGTCGCAACATGGGCGCTTCCGCTGGCCTAAACATCGATAAAACGAACGAGGTGCGATTTGGCTCGATCATCGACCACGATCGTACATAATTAGTCGGTATCGCGACGAAGTGCCGGGTATAGGCGCTAAACTCGCGCCGGATTTTACGACCTATAAACGAAAAACTATACCTATCCTAAAACTGGATATCGACGTTATTCGGACACTTTGTCTCCAACTAGCCGGTGTCTTTCTATCGAAATTTATGCGCCAGTTGGACAAATTTAAAATTAAATTGGTCGGGCTTTTTGGGCGAGCGTACGCATAAATTCGAGCCTGTTTGTAACGGCACGACGGTAAGAGGAAAGTCAGCTAATAGGCCTCCTCAGTCATATCGTATAATAACGTCAAAATTGTAAATAATTTCGCATCGTTAGAGTATAAACACGTCCCACTGATTTATAACGGTTATAATTCAAATTATTTCCGTATGTACAAAAGAAAAGTTTTTATTCTAACGCGCAATCCACTAATATTCATTCCTCTTTTTTCCCCCTCCTTTTCCTCTAAACAAATTGTTTCTACGCGAAAGTAATAAAATATCTGGCCCCGGAGAAACGCGTTTAAATCATACAATGTACAACAATAAAATTAAAATTATAATCACTTCTTGGGAAGCGGACCGGACGCCTTTCCTTTTCGAAAACGGCCGATAAACGATAAATTAAACGTTTTTCAATTACGTCGGATGCGAATGCGACTTATGAGATGTTGGAATAAATTAACCGCTCGGGCTTTACTCGTTTCGGAGACGATCGGCGTGAGCGCAACAGCACAGGCTCAGGCTGATGGTGGTGGCATGATGGCATGCGTGCCGCGCTATTTACGGAATTTCGTACCAAAATCTTCTCCTAAGTCGCCGTCATTTACATTGTAATTGTCGGTATCAGCGTATTTCATTTACATTTCCAATCAGGGCCTAGGCCCGGGTTGAGTGTCACTCGAATCACGACGACTGTCGACACTCCGCGTCCCGTGATCGTGCCCAGCATACGGTACTTTACGGCCTGGCGGTTGCCCACGCCGCCGTGTCTCCGTCGATTGTCAATTTTGTCTTCTACGTGGATGTAGGTACTCTCCTCAAGTCACACTCCAGCCTGGCCATGTTCGTATACTAAACGTTCTCTATTCGTGTAATCTGTTATTTATGGATTGGAGAGCACGAATGTTCTACCGAAAAATCCTTTCGACGGCGTAACCAAATTCAAAATTGTACTTGTCCGAGAATGTTTGCCCACTTATTCGAGCTATTTGGTAATAAAGGCTTCGGAATTGACTAGTTCGTTTTGAAAAGAATTTAAAACAGGGAGAGAATGCTGAAGGCAATGCTCCGGTTCAGTTCGATGTGTCTGGAATATATGTACATTAGAGTGGCTGATATCCAACGGAACTCAGTAGAAACAACGTAAAAACTGGATACTGAAAGAAAACAATATCTTATTGATGAATTTCCAGTGATCCCGTTTTCATTATCAATAACACTGCCAGTGACAGTGGGGCGACAGTTGTGCGCCATCATGCTGTACATTTCCAATAATATCTCAGTCACGGATACACGGAAAGGACCGCAGCAGGTGTGGATACACGGGGGAGGCAATAAGGCAATTTCTGGGGAGAACAGGGTTACATTATTCTCATCCTCAATCCTTTTTCGTGTGTTTGTCAGTGTGGGACCGTAGTTACAGAGTCGACTACTTGGAGGGTTGGTCCCCTTGAGCGGTCTTTGTCCTCCGCTCAGAACAACCGCGCCGGTCGGTTGGGCAGCGTACTTCAGCAAGTTTTCGCCGCAGCCACCAACTGGTTCACAATGCGTCGGCCCCTAACATTCACAGCGATTTCTCGGCCGAAACGGGGCGCAGCGAGAGCGGAGAAGTAAGGGTCCTTGACTCCACCAAATTACACCGCACAAAGTACACAGGTAAAGATGGTAACGAGTATGTTTTAACCAAAAAGAAGCGGTGATTACACAATGTTACTCAACGTCTTATAACTATAACTGTAACATACTTTATCAGCAAGTATCACCACAGTCAGGACATAATGTCCCTGCGATTTCCCTCACTCAACTCTTTCGGGAGATTAGCCGAGGTAGTTTGCATTGCTTTCCTTGCTGTTTGTTGTATTAGAGCATTTTTTGTGCCGAACACTGTATGCGTACATGAATCGTCACTGACCATACGGGTCTCATAACGTTCAGTAAGCGAACGATAAGCCGCTCACAACACAGCATTAATTCTTCAGATACTGGAGGCTATGAGTTCTGCGAGTATAAATGCCTTCCTGAGAACTGTTGGAAACTGCGAAGCACGCTATCTATCCACCTCTGCTAACATCTGCGATTGCTCTACTTGATTAGATAATTATTGCGGGGAGAGAGACAAACCCTGTTCACTAGCTTTCCGGAACTGGGAATCAAACCCGTGTCTCTCAAGTATCCGTGGGGAGAATGATTCCACTCACGTCAGCTACAGAAAGCAAAAAGAATGGGAGAGTATGTAGTATAAGTGGAGGTTGATGCGAATACCGGGATGGCATCGTCCTTTAATGTTTCGACATCTCGATCTGCAGACTTTGGCACTAATTTGACAGACTGTTCAAATAAGAATTTTGACAAGAATTCATATTTGGCAGTCGGCTTAGCCAAAAAGAAAACAGTTACAATTTTACCTAAAATTTGACGAAATAATACCTAAAGGCAGACGGTTATCAAAATCTTAACAAATTAATTAGCAAGTGTTTGCTTTTTGTTCAATATTTGGCGGATTGACTGCCATTTGGCAGGCGTTTGTTAGACATTTGAGAAGTTTGACAGATTTTTGTCAGTTTGGTAAGATTACGAAGGCCGTTTGAGAAACGTTTACGGGTATCATAACGTTCAGTAATCGAGCGACAAGCCGCACACAACACAGCATTAATTCTTCAGATAGTGGAGGCTATGAGTTCTGCGAGTATAAATGCCTTCCTGAGAACGGTTGGAAACTGCGAAGCACGCTATCTATCCACCTCTGCTAATACTGTGATTGCTCTACTTGATTAGATAATTATTGCGGGGAGCAGGGACTGATTTAGGCACTTGCCGGCCCGGGGCCCAAATTTTGTGTGGGCCCCCAAAAATTTTTTTTAGCAACATTGATCACCATTTTCATAATTATTATTAATATCGTCATCATCGTCATTATTATTAGGTTTTTTTTTTAAGAGCGAAATGCTTTAGTGCGAAATTTCTCTCTTGGACTCAACTCCACTGCAGCACAGTCCTCCTATAATCAAGCGGTTGTTGTCGGTTGTTTCTCGGGCGAGAACGCGTAATTTCATATTCGTCAGCCCCTGAAAGTTCTTTACCACCTTCTTCGTACTTCTCAAATTCATCTCTTTTTGATTCTACGAATCCACTCAACAACTTCAAAAGATTTACAGCTGTGTTAAGGGTCATTGTGGAACTTTGTAATTTTTCATTGGTTCTATTGAATGTATCCAAAATGTCATGCCAAAAGACAGTGTAAATCCTCGTTTCCAAAAGTGCCATCTTTCGAAGAAGACCACGTGCTTGACATCTACAGCATCCTTTTCTTCCTTGTCGTCTGCTATTTCAGCTAACGCTTCTTCAATACTATTATAACCACATACAAGGGCTTTTGTGGCATCGGCGCGCACGACCATCTGGTGTCATTCAAATTTTTCAAGACGTAAGACTTTTTTCCCTGGGTTGACAATTTACGATTTAGTATTTCATATCGTAACGGGGTACCAGTAAAGAAAACAAATAATTCTTGCGTGAAATTAAAAAATATGTAATGAAAAATGTGCGGGCCCGGGGCCCCCTGGGCCCCTCCCTAAATCTGGCCCTGGCGGGGAGAGAGACAAACCCTGTTCACTAGCTTTCCGGAACTGGGAATCAAACCCGTGTCTCTCAAGTATCCGTGGGGAGAATGATTCCACTCACGTCAGCTACAGAAAGCAAAAAGAAGGGGAGAGTATGTTGTATAAGTGGAGGTTGATGCGAATACCGGGATGGCATCGTCCTTTAATGTTTCGACATCTCGATCTGCAGACTTTGGCACTAATTTGACAGACTGTTCAAATAAGAATTTTGACAAGAATTGGTCATATTTGGCAGTCGGCTTAGCCAGAAAGAAAACAGTTACAATTTTACCTAAAATTTGACAAAATAATACCTAAAGGCAGACGGTTATCAAAATCTTAACAAATTAATTGGCAAGTGTTTGCTTTTTGTTCAATATTTGGCGGATTGACTGCCATTTGGCAGGCGTTTGTTAGACATTTGAGAAGTTTGACTGATTTTTGTCAGTTTGGTAAAATTATGAAGGCCGTTTGAGAAACGTTTGGTTGATTGTCGTGCGACATTTGTTAGTCATTTGATTGAATTTTGTAATTTGTTTGTATTATGTAAGACTAGAACGGAATAGCCTTTAAATCACGCTTCTAAGATTGCAGAGAGAATACTGAATCAACAAAAAGCTACAGTTCCGAGAGTGTAGAACACGACATGTCGTAGCTCGAATAACAACTGTTATTCCGACCTACTATATACCCCATTAGTGAAAAGGCTGAGGGAGTGTGGGAAGCTTAAGCCGCACAAAATTTCCTGAAGTTCTCCAGACAATTAAATTTTTCCCCAAATTCCCATCTCCCTTTTCAGAAAAGGAACTATTTTAGGCTTAAACCTATCCTTCCATACAAATATTGTATTTCCGTTTCTAGTCCTAATAATTCCGAGTGAGTCTAAATGGATCTTGAAATCTTAACCATGTTTAAATATTGAGACGGGACAAAATCTTAACATACTCTGGATACTAGATGCATTTTACAAATCTATCCTGTAGCGTCTAAATAAGTTATATAATACAGTTCACATAAATCACAACGTGTCTTGACCTTAATAAGATTCCGAATTAAGCTTGGAAATTATTCGAATGGGTCTCATCAAAGAGAACTGAACGAGTTTCAGAATGGTCCGGTGAGTGCTAAAGAGTCTTGAAGAAGTTTGAATGATCTTATCAAATCCTGAATGAGCCCTAATCGGTGATAAAAGACTCCCGCGGCTTCGCCAAAGCATACAGTTCTTATTTAACCAACTTTATTTTTCCTTTAGAAATATTATTTGCATTAATGTAAAATGTGAAAACTCGATTTCACAGAAACGCATTTGCATTCGCTGTCAGTTATAGAAATCCCGGAAGGATTCGGTTCATTGTTTCTAAGCCTATTGAAATTCCAACTTTTTTTTAATAATTTCATAGGTATTTCACGAGTACCCGTCTACGTCTACTTGCCCAAATGCGAATGATTGAGTAATTACATTTTACGCTGACAATGAATCGGCCGACTTGTGAGTAAGATCATTCGCCGAGCAGCACACGTTTACTCCGCCTTATTATGCATAGTTTCCGCGGTAGAAGGTACATTTACATAAAACTCAAATTTATACCCGGAACACACGAACAAATTTCGGCGATAAAATTTTTTGGCTTCTAATTTTATGTGTTTATAAAACAAACACCACAGCCTCCCGCTCGCCAATAAAATAATATCATTTACATGAAACACCGTTATCAGCGCGAATGCATTTGGCTGTCGAGTCAAATCGAGTCTAGCACAAACTGGAGAAAATAAAATTTAACGATCTAGGAAGATAATTAGTTATAAATGTGGGAATAAAAACAAAAAAGAAAGAGTGAAAGAGAGAGGAAACTTGTAATTTTCTGATCGGTTTGATCAGTTGACGCGATTTTAAATATGAGATGTGAGGAAAAGCATTCGATAATCTGCTGGACAACTGCGTGGAACGTCCGTAAGCAAAATAAAATACCTGTATTCGCCTGCTCTCGATTGAATTATAGGGAAGCGTCACCAAAAATGGAACGCCATCTTCAAAATCGTAATATCTTAGGTTGTAATATAGTTAAAAACAATCTGTAACCATAACCACCTATAGTAGCCAAAGTCCTATTTTTATCCTCTAGGAGTTGATTCTTCTAGCGCATGTAGTTTTTCTACATTTTGAAATTTTGTAAAAAGTCTAGTTTTCGATTTTCAAAAAGTAATTTTTTCGATTTTTAATGAGCAAAACAGAACGTTTACTCGTCGAGAAAAGTTTATTCAGTCAATAAAATTCACGATAAAAGGCATTTCGGTTTTATTCCTCTTCCCCCTGCACACTTCACACAGCACCAACTTTCACACGCACCAGTACAACGCGTCCGTTATTTATTTTAAAAATTTTGCATAGCTTTGTAGCTAAATGAAATGAAATTTGAAATGAAATGAAAAACTTTATTTGCGTCTTTTTTTCTTGCACTCACTGAGCGGAGCTCGTTTCGAGGCTGTATAATAATATTTTTGAATTTTTTATGTAACTACGCGGGAAAAAAATTATATATAATATATAAAATGATAGAAAAAAACAACAAAAAAAACAACAAAAAAACTACTACATAGAACAATTTGGAAAATGAAAATCGGAAAATCAAAAAATACAAAAACAAATTAAAAAGGAATAAAAAAAACAAAAGAAAAGTAGAAAAGGAAACTAGAAAAAAAGAGGGGGGAAACAAAAAACAACAAAAAAAAAAAAAACCAAGCCATGAAAAAAAAGAAACTACCGATCCCCGCCCCCATCCGCCGTTTACAAATTAAAGAATGAAGACTCATGTTTTAGTTGCACAAACTAAAAGCACGATCCATATTCTCCTGCACGAATTTTAAAAGCTTATTTGCGTTAACGACCGACAAATTCATCATTTCAAAATCTACACAAGATCAAAACATTTCATATTAGATCACTTGAGTGTTTTTTTTTTAATTGCAATAACCTTGTTGTTTAACACAATTGATAAAAATTGAGCAGATACTATGAAAGTGCTTACTTTTCTCAATCTAAAAACACTTAGAGACATAAAGTTGGATTAATAAGAATGATTTCAAAAAAAAAAAAATAGGCAGAAGGAAATTACAACTAAAAACATTTTTTGTGATAAAAACCAAATGAAACATTCTCGAGCTACAATTCCTCTTATGGCCGGGTTATTTTGCTAGGACTGCAACTTGAGACCATTACCGGGAGAATGCGTTAGTTACAGTCTGAGATATTCACCGCATTCCATTAGGGAACCTGTTCCATATTAGGCTACTCTCCCCTAATTGATAATTCCGGAGCGCAAATGCATGTTTTTTATTTATAGAACTGTTGCGGTCAGTGAAAACTGGGATGAACAGCGTGAAATTATAAAGGCTAAAAGTCAGCTTTCCTTCGTGGAACGAGAGGATTCTAAATATTATTCTGTTTTAGTGAAAATTCGAGTCGAATTTTCGAATACAAGACGTAGGTACTAGGTAGTCAAAATTTTTTCTAAATTCGAAGATACTTTTGCAGGAACATATCGAAAACGACTTTCTAGGGAGAAAGGAGAATCCCAGTTTTCCCAACTAAGGGACATAAACAAAAGTCGAAATTTTTTTAATTTTTTCAATCGAGGATTACATTTTGGACTCCCGTAATAATTAACACGAAGATCTAAGAGATACGCTAGATTACAATATCACTCTCCCAGCATCCATTCGATTAGTAACTTCTACATAAAACGTATAATATGTCGTTATCTTGATGTAGAAAACAACTATGAAATTTGTTTTGAAAACTTGATTTTGAGTTGTGGTAGGAAGACAGGAGGGGGATGGATAAATCTGTGATACGAAACTAATAAAATTACACGTTTTCCGCAAGTGTCCAGCTATCATTCCTTCCAGCGTATTTTGTGAAGCAGGTAAAGTAAATAAAAACTTCAGAGCGTTAATTTCCAAAGCTCAAAAGCTCGAATCATCCACGAACTTTGATGAACTGTTAGTACAACTACCACGCTAATTCAGAAAGTCTTAAATTCCCCCCCCCCCTAAGATTATTTTTCAAATGGTTCCTTCTTGTATCTGTTTTTCTGTATATCTGATGAAGGGTATTTTTTCTTCTTCTTTGGAACAGCGCACACTGTGATCGAGGGGCGGAGGACACACCTTGGCACACCCTGTTCGAGTGTGAGGCCTGGGAGCAGGAGAGGCGCGGGACGGCCATAACAGCGATCGATCCGGGCGGCGACGATGGAGAAGAAGAAGACGACGACGGCGGCGTGATCAGCCGTCTCGCGCCGGACACCCTGGTTCCGGAGATGATGAAGAATGGAAGCATTTGGAACCGAGTGTCGGCCTTTGTCTCGGCCATCATGAAGAAGAAGATGCAGACGGAGTGGTCGAGACCGAGGGCCGGCGATTTACCAAGCTCGGTCCACACCATCGAACAGGAGGAGAACTCTGTACCGTTCTAGAAGAGCTGCTGCCACTGCGTTGCGGACTCATCGGTAGGGCTCACCCGTCGTCACCACCTGCCTGCGTCGACACACGGACCAAGCCGAGGAGGTGAGGGGTGAGTGAAGAGAGGCAGCGCGTCCGGCCGTGGGGGACCTGAATTCCAGGCGAGCGCTCAGGGAGTGCGAACCTCGGTCAGTAGGGAACTCCATGGTGGCCCTGGTAGGACGCGCGCGCCGTTGCGGGAAGGAGAAATGGTGGCTCGGGCCGGCCTCAAAGCGTCCCTCCGGTCACTGATGCGATACTTGAAAGGGTAGTTTCCGGGACCGGGGGTGCGGTGTCATAGGGGCCACTTTGGCATGCGTGCATCGCCATACGTCCCGCCACACCATCTCTGACAAGAAGACACTAACAAGCGAAAAACTCCGCAGACTCTGCTGGATATTGAAAAAGAAACCTCCAATCAACCTCGAAACCAAACGATTGGTTTACAACTCAGTAGTGATACCTATGTAGACCTACTAGGGAGTGGCCGCTGAGTCTAACTTGCAGAAACTCATACGCGAGAAAAACAAGACTCTCCGTACTATGGTTGGAGCTTACCGATTCGAATGTAACCATGACATCAGGAAAGATTTGGAGATCCCCTTTCTCGCCGACCTAATTTCAACTCTCGCTGCTCGATACAAAAAACGAATCGACAGTCATAGAAACCCGATCGCCGCAAAACTCTACTCCACCGGTCACTAAACCAGAAGGCTCCAAAGAAAAAGGTTCAATCAACTTGTTCCTAGCTAATTGTTAAGCTGTCTTAATGTAACATTGTGGTCGACTCGCAGGAGGGAGCCGTTTGCGTGTTTTTAACCTTTTGAAACATTGATGTAAATGTTTTCCAATCAGTTCATCAATAAACTTCGGGGGGGGGGGAATCTTGAAAATTAGAATCAATAGAATGGACCTTGATCATGCGGACTTCTTTTTATTCACTTGGTAGAGCGTACAGCGATGCATGCCAAAGTGACTCCCCAGACACCGCACCCCTGATCCTGGAAACTGCCCTTTTGAGTATCGCGTCCGGACCAGAGAGACATCTCGAGGTTGACCCGAGCTCCCATTTCGCCTCTCCTTTCTTCGGATTCGCATCCTGCTACGCATGTGTCTATCAGATAGATCTTCATTTGAAAAGAAAATGACAACTAAGTGTTCCAAAAAGGAAATCAGTTTGTATACCAGGTGTGGTTACGTTCTCTTGGGCCATTATAGCTCTCTCCTCTCCCAAGATGAGTGAGCTGAGCGAGTTTTTCTTGGCAGCTAAAAATAGCAATCATCATTTTCAGACGAGGCAAGTGCCTATCTATTTTCTTATTGGCCAAATAAGTTCATTTTGATAGGTCAGACAACTTATATCATGTCTTGGTCTGTACCACATACTGCTGGTTCTGTGTGCAGTGACGGTAGAAGCCATACTCGTATTCCTATTATGACTTCCTCTCATGTCAATTTGGTAGTCGTAGATATACAACAGCGAATCGAATTACCAAATCAGGTTAAACGATGTCGGTACCCGCCAACTCCAATTATAATCTCATTACGGTGTTTACTCTGGTCTAACTTCGGGCGTATGTAAGCACTAGCAAGAACTCCGATGTGCTCGATATTAATATAATAGACTAAATCTACTTCACTTTCAAGCCATAAAAGAGAGTCTTTTGTAAAAATGGAAAAAAACACGTTTTATTACGTTTATATACAAAATTTTTCTACTATATCGAACAACAAACATTACTACAAAAACAATTTACAAAAAAAAAAACAACAAAATTTGTAGAAACGAGCGACAAAGAAACAAAAATTCTTCATAAACTTATTAAAAATACATAACGATTAGCATAACTGGCCGATACACTGACAATTACGTTGCAGAACAAATTGATTCCAACGATCAGAAAACAAGAGAAGAGCTTAAAATTTAACAGGACATCGTCGTTTTGAACGATTAAAATTTTCTAATGCCTATATAATTCGCGTTTCGAAACCGGCTCGAACGTTTTTATTTGGTTTTCGTTCCTCTTTTACGTAATACGGTGTGGTCGGTACTAATTGTACAGACGTATGTGTAAATGCAAGGAGGAAAAGTGCGCCTTGTAAACCACTATAAGTGACGGAGGCAGAGAGTAAAACTGTTTATATGATAACGACGTTAACACCGGTGTTGCCCATTAATCGAAAATGTAAGTAAGCGTCATCGAGGACGGTAGGTAGGTACTAGGTATGTGCGTGTGTAATTGAGTAAAACGATCGTAAATCAGAGCTGTTCGTTTGGTTGAGCAGAGGCCACTACATTGTACTTGAGAAGAAGAAGAAAAAAAATCTGTGTTCGTGCGAACGCTCGCACCTCGCAGAGAACGACGGCGGGTGTTGACACAACTTTGGCTTCGAATTCGAAGTGCACGCAGAGAGCCAGAAGATGAAACTCGAAAGCCAGCAGCGAGCACTGCAGACCGCACAGCGCCTACGTCGGCGTGTTTTCAATACGCCCACGTGCTTCATTCAGCCTTCTTTGTCAACTCGTGAATGACATTCGAGTTTCGTTCTTTAAATTCCCATTGTCTTATACCAGCTGGAACGTGCAGCTAGCCAACTTCCTCCACTAAATGCCCTAATAACGAAACGGACACCATCGGCACGGTTTGATTGTCTTCGTTCTTAATTATAAATATGACTTCTTATAAACGCGCAAAGAAAAATTCCATTAAACCTTAAAGTTTAATATCACAAATTATTCGTTTCCTTATAACCTAAAGAGTATACAAAAGTCAACTGGAGTGCGTGGTCAGTTCCTGGTGCCTCTTGCTGGTTAGGTCCAGAGGTACGTGGACAGTCTTCACGTCTTTCTCGTCCTCGGGGTCGTCTACAGGTGAGTGCAGCGACCGCGTAGACGCTCTGGAGTTCGACTTCTGTGGACTATCGCTGATGCAGGACTTGACTGACAGATCTATAGGTTGGTCTTGTTCGACGGCGATGCCGCCGGGCGCCGGACTGCACAGCAGCAGGTCGCCGCCGCTTCTGACTGACCAGGACGGCGTTCCCAGCGTGTCCAGAAAGATGAGGTTATTGTTAGCGGGCGTGACTCCGGGCCTAGTCACCGAAAACGGTACCGGTATCGGGTGCACCGGTCTCAGCGGAGGAGATACATACGGCGACGTGTAGATGCTTTGACTTTGCGGCGACGTAAACGGCGACGGTGCGGTCGTATTACTCGGCGAAGATGGTAAGGTGATGGAAAGTTTCTTTTGATTGAAGTCTTTGTCGCTAAACGGCGACGGCGTTTGGTGAGAGTGCGGCGGGCCGCGACTGGTGATGCTGGTGCTGCGCGACTCGTCATCCATATCGCCGGCTGACGAGCCGCCGCTGTCTTCGGACGACGTTCGGTACTTTTCTAGATCGTTTATTAGGAAGTGCTTGCTATCGGAGAACGGCGAAAAGCCGTTCAGTCTGGCCTCGAGGAATTTATCCGAGTTGAGCATGTGCCTGGTATTGAACAGGCCTGGGTAAAGCGAGGCGCCGTTCGGTCCGATAAAGTTCGGATTGAGACCATTTTGAGTATTCACAGACGAGCCCTGTTCCTGCAGCAGGCAGTGTATCTTGAACCAGTTAGAGCGTCTGCCGTAACGAGATCCACTTTTCGACATGCCGACTAGCAGGCACTTTCGCAGTCGACACGATTTACACGAGGTTCGGTTCTTTTTGTTGATAATGCAGTCGCCATTGTTCTTGCACTCTGATATCGAACTCATGTTGTTGTACGTGCGACCAAAGAAAGACTGAAACAGAAAACCGTAACAGAAAGTTAGGTACGAGTGATATATGAGACATAGTTTGATAATGGGGATTAGTAGTTTGCTATTGTTGCTTGAAGGATAATTATGTTAAAGGTACCAAGTTAGTCGAGTTCGCTCAGGCTGTAAAGTTGACAGCCGGTGAGAAGTCAATCGATCAAAACATTTATCGAAAGACGTCTGGGGGGGGGGGCAAGGAATTGCTTGGTTTAGAATTTACTCCACGCTTGGTTGAGAAAATTGAAAAAGTGAATGAAGACTTCCGTTTATTTATCAATTGAAATTAGGAGACTTTGGACATCAGTTGACATTTTTCTAAAGGTGGCTCTACCTTCCAAAAAATTTGCTTTTGCGATGTTCGTGAGTGTATTTCAAATTGACAAAAAAGAAATTCTTTAATTAAACATCTTATTACAGGCAGGGGTGTCGTGAGACCATGTTGATGAAGAAGATTCTTCTTATTCGTTTTGCGGGGGGGGGGGGGCTTTTTCTTTTTTCCCCTGGTCAGATGAGGAAATAGGAAATGTTTGTAGTAGGTCCATTTTTATTATTCAGTACACAGAAAGTAATTATTAAACGATGTCAAGTGACGAAGCCACCCCTTCATGTACTGCATATGCTATTTATTGTACTTCAGTGCATGAATCAGCAAATACAAAGCAGAAATTATTGGCCACCAAAACTGAAACATCAAAGTTGGAGTTTATCTATTTCTTATCATTTAAAATGCTTATAACACTTGTGGTTAGTTTTTTAAACGAGAATACGGAAACTTTAATATAATTAATTTTAAAATGCTGAGGAAAGTTTTATTTAAATTTCGTTGTAAAGAATTGCTTTGCAATCAAACTATGTATCAGAAGTGATAAGTGGAATGAACACTGAAAAAAGAAGGAATACCACGTTGCGTCAGGCAAAGAAAAAATTTACTGCTATTTCAAATTAGGAGGGTCAACCAACAGAGTTTGAGGAGGGCTTCTTCATTGGATCAAGGGGATCACGACACTCTTGTATTACACATTGATAATCAGATAAGGAAAATGTCAATCAATCAGATTGCTCGTTACTTATTGATAATCGGATGGATTAGAGAAATCTATTTATGAAACAAGTGCCAGTATCGGCAACGTGCTCGACATTCTACTTCATTTTTTATGTAAATAAGTAATTTCTGTTACATTTCTTATGCTTTTGCTGAGCCATCATTATTTGACATCGCACTAGCCTAGAATCATCTTATTCCAAATTAATTCCAAATAGTTACAACATAATAATAGTTGAATCAACATATCGACACGTTTGTCGCTGTCGAAATTTGGATGGGCAATTCAGTAAGTAATCGATATCAAATTCTGTACAAACAAACTGTTGGACAGTCGATATCATATTTCTTCTAGAAAAACTTGCAGATTATTGATACTGAATCTGTGAGGGAAAAACTTATTAGCTTGGAGTCGAATCAGAAATAGGAAAATTAGATGACCCTATAACAAGATCAAAGTCTGTATGGAAAACAATGTCGACTTTTCCATTAGTATTTGAGTAAGTAGCCAAAATCGACGAAAAAATTTAAACATTTCGGTTATGGAACGTTTTTCCATATACATAATACATCGACTTTATCATCAGCTCTTGAGTAGCCGAAGTTGACCGTACATAATTCGATATCGACCTTTTTTATCGGTTTGTGACTAGCACAAGCTGATGAAAAAGTCGACATCAACAACGATATCAGTTTCAACTCGATTTGTCAATTAACTTTACATGTCAAATTCGACAAATTTGTCGTGTCGAAAAAGTGACTGATTTTGTATATTGACAACTGTATTTTACAAGTTCTTTTTAGTCAATCAGTCAATAAGTGTATTACACATTGATAGCCAGCTAGAGAAGAATTCGATCCTTTAGAAGATACATAACTTATTAATAGCTAGATGGCGAAACTTTAAATCGATTAGAAGGCTTATTACGCATTGATAACTAGATGATGAAGTCAATCACAGTCGCATGTACCTACTACAGACTGATGACTAAATAGTCATCAGTTAAACGGTTCAATATGCATTGATACCGAGATTAGGAAGAAGTCAATTAGGCAAAAAGTTTGTTACAAATTGACAGCCACCCCGAGAATATGAGGGTCAGTTGCACGTTGTTCGAATTTTGTCTGAATCCGAGATGATCCGCAAGTATTGGCCAGTTATGGGCTGAAGCCGGAATTAAACAAAAACTCAAATATAAAACATCAACAGTACAAATGGCCTTTAGTTAATCAATAAAAGATGTATAACACATATTCATAGCCAAATGGCGAAGCATTTGATCAGTTTCAAGATATCGCTATTGAATTCCCTGATAGTCAAATAAAGAAGAAGAAGTCAGTCATACCTACAAGAAGGCTTATCTATCTACTACCCAGCAATCGCTGGTTGGCCGTAGAGATCTGATTGGCCGAGTTGATAGCGCGCTGGTCTCAGAATCCGGAGGTTCCGGGTTTGAGCTTTCGTAGCAACTCGTTACATTTCGACCTAGGCCGGCTTTTCGGCAATCGGAGAAGAGGGCTAAGAAAAAGTCCTAACAATCTCCCCGACGTCTCTAAGGTAATGCTCGAAAGGGCGGATTCCAGAGCTCGAGTTGAGAGTAAAATTAAAAAAGAGCAATCGATCAAAAAATTTGCTAAACTGTCTATTGACAGAAGAAGAAGAGAAGAGGTATTTATCTATTACAATCTGGACAGTCAATGAAAAAGTGTATTACATGTTCATAGACATAAAGAGAAGTAATGCAACTAATCAAATTGTGTATTGTAATTATTGATAGCCAGATGGGGAAGAATGTGGTCAGTTAAAAGTTTTATTACAGTATGTACCTATACTTATTGATAGCAAGACATGAGTTAGTCAGAAGGCCTTTTACACATTCTTCTGATATTGTAAGTGTCGCCATAGCAAATAGACACCTCCACGGTCAGTCAATATTCATTATTATTTTCCTCGATTCGTACATTTTTGCCTCGGCCTTGTAGGTTTTAGTCGCGTAAGGAAATCCTTCCTCAGCAAATGGATAAAATTCAGCTGTTAGCAGAACTGGTTTATTAACGGATATAATTTGCCGGATCTTCATTTATTTAACAAAGCACTATATAGACCACCGAGAAAATCGAAAACTAATGTTCACAATGTAATCATTCAAGCTCTTATCGGTGCTTTTAAAATCGTAAATTCGACAGTAAGTGAAATTCATTGATCGTTGTTGATCGGTTTTAATGCGTAGTTTGTATAACACTGAGTTTTACACATAAAAAACGCTGATGGTACCTTTGACAGAGGTGATTGGGCTAATGGGTAGTTTGTATATCTGGCATTGAATAAACATAAAATGACAATGATGGTAAAAGCGACAGTTTTGGCGAGATAGGAAGTAAGAGCGCACAAGTTAATGGATATGAGTGATAGCCTAACAGCCTAATATGGTCGTGGTGTTTATTGAAAAAAATTTATATCATGAGCAGTATTGCATACCGGTTGTGGACGTGAAAGAATGATGATGAGGACATTTAGGTATGGGTATAGATACAATGGGTATAACAATTTAACTGCACACTTAGAGGGATGTTCAGGTCAGAGAAAAAGACAAGTGGAGATTATTGTGGCAGAACGCCTCTCTTCGAACAAGAAGTATACTCACTGGAAGTAATGTTGAAATTGGAATCAAACCAGGTATACTTGAATTTTTTCACAGCATAGAAAAATATGTCACATCAGGGTACTTAGAATTCATTACTGCATTTTACTAACATCTGTCAGACAATATCTATTTTATATTTGAACTACATTTTACTCAAAGATAAGTGTATTAGGTAATAATGCGAGAATTACAGGACAACCACCATACAGGAGAGTTCCAGGAGCCCGCGGTGTCAGCTTTAAACCCCCTCCTTGATGTCGAGAAATCGCGTTTTGCGGTACATTTGTCGCCAAATTTCATAAATTGTTCTCACATTTTCATAAGTTACGCCTCCTCGTTCCCTGCTGAATGCCCCACGGTGTATTTCTACGTTTCGCATTTGGCATTCTAGAAACTTTTTCCGAATTCCCGAAACCACGCTGTCTTGCTTCTGTCCATCGCGTGCTCGCGATTTGTCGATTTGATGGGCTGATAGGTGTATGCGTGATCTGCGAAGGCACTGGGAGCACCAGCAACCTGCAGTTCACGCAGTTCGTAGTTCGTACGCCCCCGCTCGAGATAATTCGCGTTCCATCGTCCCCCCTCGAATATGGGTCAGCTGTTGGCCAGCAGACCTGGCACCTATCCGCTTGCCGGCACTTAATTACCTCTCGGCGCAAAAGTCGCTCTGTCGCGCCTTTATCGGCGCATCGCGACAGGGCTGCGGGCGCTCTCAAGTTGGAGAAAAGCGCGCGCGCGCGTTTAATTTATTCGTTTATAAATTAAATTTTATCACCAACTGCCCCGGTCGGCCACGATGCCGATACACTGATTTATTTCGCCCGTTCGATTAGAAATGCGCGTCACGAATTCGCTCTCCGATCATCCGGCTATTTTTACGCCGATGACGAATTATTCAATTTCAACTCGGCGATATGGAGCCGGACGCACGGAAAGCGTTTCCGTCCTCCCATACGGCACGACAAGCGCGTATCAAAAATTTTACTATGTAGTAGCCCTCGAGGTGTAAAAGAAAACAAAACGGCTTGAAAAATAACGCCAGTCATGAATGGAGCAGACTAAAATGTAATTTGATACGAGTACGAAAAAGAAGAAAAAAAAGCGTTGGGAAGGTGTGGTTTAACATTGAATGGGGAGCCTCTGGCAACAGTCTGACTAACTGTAGCACGGTTCCCACGCTCACCTGTGCGTTCGCCGGCGCACTGAGAGCACATGCGTTCATTAGCGACCAATGTCTTCTACAACTGAAGTCTGAACGTCTGTCTGAAATCGACGACCAGGAAATTAGCGGCACCTCGTATTCCAAATTGACCAACAACGTTTCAGACACAGAGCAAGAACAATTGAGCGGTTTAGTAACAGGAAACATCATCATCGTCGATTGATGATTGGTGAATCCGGATTCAAGGTCAAAGTGGGACATGCAAAGCGATCAGTAACATTAGAAGACTTGCTTGCTATTCAAGATGGTCGAAGATGAGGCACGAAACACCACAGCAGTGCTATTCAGAATCTGGGAAATTAATATTGTTTGAATGGGGTCTGCTGTGAGTAGGGAGGAAGATGTGATTTCTTTTAAGTTGTGAGAGGTTGCAGTGGCGTAGCTAGAAGGGGTCGGGGTTCTGGACACCTTGCGACTTCGTTAAGTAGTGGTTTATTTTCTTCTTATCACCCCCTCTAACGTCCTCTCCACCTTTGGTCAAGACCAGACTCCCTCGGACACTATAGGCTGGCTACGCCACTGGGAGGTTGATCCAGGCAGCTAGGTAGACGCTGAAAGACCGACAAATAAAAGTTCAGAGTCGGCGGTACAGCGTATAAAATTCCACCCTTCAGTCCAAAAGCCCGTCTGCGCGTTCTTTGAGAACAGATAGGGAGGTTTGTGATTACGACCCAGAACTAAACTCCAGGAACTGACTTCTCAAAAGAACGCTGGAACAGGAATAACATTCTTTACTACCCTCAAATTATTCTCAATCGTATTCAATTTCCACTTTAATAAAAATGATAACTGTCATAATTCGGAAATTATGACATGTAGGTACACGAATTATGACGGTTACTCTGCACCAACGGGTCATTTCACATGGTAGGTGTTGCAGACAGCCAAACGTGAAAAACCTTAAATTGGTCTTACAGCATGACTTGACTAATATGGTGAGGCACCAACTGACCCACTGCGATGGCGGGAGAAATCCCGGCCGGCTCTCAGTCCTTAAGTTGAGCCTTTTACCGTAAAAAATTGAGCACCTCTTAACATATTTTGAATGAAAAACATGCCTGCTTTGATAGCCCTTTTAGTAAGCCTTTACCTAGTATACCAATTAAGAATGAATTCAGTTTCGGAAGCAGTGGCGTGCGGTGAGTTTTTCAAGGAGGTAAGCGATAAGCGTGGACAGGGATGTATCGAAGAGTTCTTGGGGGGGGGGGTAAAAATTGTGAAAGTCCCAACTGACTCAACTCAAAATTTCCAAGTATATTAAAGCAAAAAAGAAAAAAAAAACTTTCGACGTGTTGGATTTGTCCAACTGACTCAACTCAATTCCCAAGTATTAAAGCAACTGACTTGGATTTTCCCAACTCTGTCTGACTGAAATGGTGAATTTTTCCAACTGCTGAGTAAAAAATTCCTACGGGGGATAAGTGCCCCACCCCCTCCCGGGTACATTCCTGAGCCTGTAGAGGTAAGGTAAAAATCAGAATAAAAGTATGAAACATGCTACTACAAAAGGGCATTGATCAAATTATTCAAGTTATCGTATCCCTATGTTAGGAAATTCCGTATGCATTTATTCTTTTCTGTGACGAATAATAGACATGGCCGACAAAACAGTTTTCCACCATCTTTACAACGGGTTAACCATGAAATGTATTCATATTGCGATACGTGGAAATATCTAGGTAAAAATCGAACCACCATTCTTTTACTCGGGTTTCAAAAATGGTTATTTTGGTTTCGGCTATAAATTCTAATTGTTCATTAAAAGTAAATCGCGAAAAAGGAAAAGGTTTTTCAGTAAGATCCAAAGTACGCATTTTGTGGGCAAAGAAAATCTGAGCATTGAAACACGCGTTGACTAGTAGAAGAACATAATCACGTTTCACTGTCAACATCAACGTTCGTGTGTAGCCAAGCCGAGGCAAGCCTGACTCAAAACGCTTCCAGAACGCAACCATATGCACAGGTTTCGTCCTGTTGAACATGCTAGTGTGTTTTTTATGTTGGTAATTGACACAGAGGCGGAGTGTAAGTAGTGCAATGTTGCGTGCAGTATGGAAAGGAAGCGTTAGATCCGACGCACAATTTGCTGGCCTGTACAAATATACATGCACGAGGATTGCCGAATGTTGAGCAATATACGCTTCTGTTTCAACTGTCTCCTCACTCCCGTGAATTTATTATATGTATACTTAAGCGTAAGCGTCAATACAGTCGCTGTTTTGCCCAATGTTTCGTTATCTTTTATTTGTTACAAGTTGAAGTGGATAGTGTATATGAAAACTTATTTTTTCGGGAATTTTCAGGGGACGCGGCACCTACCTTGCTTGCCTGGAATGCACGCCACTGTTCGGAAGTACAGTAAAAGAATCTTAATTAGGGTTTTACTGAGAGGAAACGAAATCGTAAGGATGGTCGTTTGGGCCTTTTTTGAAACAACTCGCCTCGGATATTTTTTACACGGTCATATCAAGAGTTCATCTTTATTCTCGATTGATTCAGTTTTGTTTCAAGAAGAGGAGGACAATTAAATATCGAGTATACGTAAACAAAGGATGGATAGAAACTTCAAAGTAATATAAGAAAGTCATAAGAACGATAAAAATGACGAGAGAGAAAATGCAAATTTATTTCAGCGTTATAACAGAAAATCGCGAACGAGATGCTAGGAGACATAAATGAAATGTAAGGTTTCAATCGAAGGATTAGCTCATGACTTTTTCATGTTCTTTTGATATAATTTCCTCTGTCTTCTGTTACGCAGTATACACAGTTGTCTTGCCTTTCAAATCCGGAATTTAGACTCTCGGTTATTTTCTTCTAGAAAAAGGAAAACAGGGGAGGATAAGCTTAGGGAGTTGAAAAAGTAATTTATTTTTCATGCAATCAGAGCTTCAAAGCAAATTATGAAGTCAGTTTATTGCTGTTAATATTAAATCAGACTTTTATGAACTCTCTACCCGTCCGATGTATGCTTTTCATTCAAAATCTGTTACAATTTATTCAACTTCTCGATCTTAAAGCTTTCTGAAACTCGTTCTGACGCCAGCAGGATTCGTTGCCTTTATCTAATTAAAATTCATCAAATTAATATAAAATGCATTCATACACTTTTGTAACTCTTTCGGACTTTTGTTGAAAGTTATTCTGACTTCTTTGAGATTATTTTCAAAAGCCACAACGATTATATCGGGATTTTTTCAATCTTAATAAAACTATCAAGATCGGCGAGATTCATTGTCTAACTCCATTAGAAAACTAGTTTAGATTTACTTATCTAAGTTTTAAAGAATCCTTCAGTTCTTCAATCATTCTCTTAATACGCGATAAGATTCATCTAGATTATGTAAAGTTTTTTTGAAGCTTTGAGAAGACTCTTTGAGGCTTCCTCGAAACCTTGATGTAGGGAGATCAACAAGCCATGACTCCTAAAACGTTGAACTTAGCTTTTGACTTAAATTTTTTTTGTGATGGAGGGTGGAGGCGAAGGTCAAATCTTTGATCTCCAACACATTATGAATTGTGGCATTTTTATGAACGACCGACCCAAAAAAAGAGAAATGAAAAACACGAAAAAATAAAGGTGGATGATCGCCCATAAAGATGCGGACATTTGTCCCGCTGGTACCTTCCGTTTACCAGCGAGTACGAGCTTAAATCAAAACTTCGGCGTAAACGCTAAAAATGCAGGCATTCGAAAGAGGGGCCTGGGAAAAGCCAAGACTAGCTCAACGAGACTCGCCCAGGGTGAAGGAGGGGCCAGAGACTTAGAACGAGATTGCCCAGATCACATATTGAGTATATTCTATAGTTTCGAGGCCAGAAGTAAGAGAAATAAAAAAACGAAAGTGTCGTGAGGCGAATTCGCATTCTCGCTCACGCTATCAAATCCTTGATCGATCACATCTCGTGGGACAGTTTAGAAGGGTTAGTTCGCACTAGAATCGGTGTGCATCTCTCACCAAACCGAAATTGTCAACGGCACGTGTATACTCAAATGGCCTTCATGTGGTTGTCACCGATACGGCCACTGGTCGCATGATCGTAATTAAAACGCAATATCGAAAAATCATACGCCTTCCTCGAGCTCTGAGAACTCGATCGATACTCTTCTTCATGGCCATAGCCTCGACAGTGCAAAATACCCGCGAACGTCTGCCTGCCGCAGATTCTATATTTCGACGCCATTCCACATGCGTCAGAAGCAAATCCGAGAAAACTAAGAAAGTACAATGTATAATTTCTATACCTATATTTCACACTTATATTTCAAACCATTCGCTCCGAATCGTATAGCCTACACGTGCCGGCCTTCAAAGATAGTCAACGTGTCCCTCGTGTCTTCGCTTACCTCATGGTGACGTTTTCCTCATAGGCGAAGACATCATCGTCAAATGATCGATCATTAGTATATAACTCCTGTATAGAGGCTCAGTCTTGGTATTGGTTCTAAATCGCTCATCAAGTGGAGCTCTCGCTGATCTCTCTCGATCCAGCACCTTTTTTCGGACTTCGAAATTTAAACTCAAAGTGTAGTCTTAGTACTCTGTCGTGTCGGTAATCTAAAAGCCTAACAGCAACTGCTGAAATTGTTAATTAACGTACATTTCAAATTATTGGTGAAAGGTCTTAATAAACCTATATTCAACTCAAATCTGACTCGACCATGTGATTAGTCGAGCCGATCATCTATAATCAGGGGCTCGATCCGATCAGCCCCTAGGGGCCACGCTGAGAACCCCGTTATTCACCATATATCAACGGCAACGACTCTCAATAGCCCGAGAGGCTATCCGACATCATGACAGAAAGCTAAGGCATCTCTCTCTCTAAGCCATGGTCCTTTACATTCTCTCTTACAGAAGGGTACTTACGACCTCATGTCGTTCATGCGGTGCACCACAAAAATAAAAAATAATAACATAAGTTACACATGACGACAGACATTTATTCGTAGGAAACCAAAAAAGAAAAACTCAAACGAAAACTGCGGCTAAAAGGATCGCACGAGAAAGTTCGGGAACACCCGGTCAGGTTCCGGTCGCAGAAAACTCCAGAAAAAATCGCACTGCCGGTCGCGGTGTTGGGTGGGGAAAAGGCCCACACCCAGAACGTTCTTTGAAATATGTAAAGAAAAGTAAGAAATTGAAAATTCTCAAAACGACAAGAAAAACTCTGTCTCAATGAAAGTGTAAAAAAGACGACGTTATTCTGTCAAGAGACAAATTCAGTACAGTACACCGCATCGGTTGCAATTAGTAACCGATGTCAGCAGTGCGGGAGGGGTAGAAGGAGGAAAACTGCAAGTTTTCATGCAGGAAGATCAACGCTTGTATGTGGAGCACAGGGAATCGCTGGATGGACAGAGAAAGAAGGTGGAAAAGCGGTTCGTGGGAACGGAGAGAGGGGAGGACGTACTAATGCCTGCGAAACTCCGTGAACATAAATTTTGAAGCGTATTCACGTGTTTCCACGCCATAGAATTGAGCACTTCTTTAACATTCGTGCAGGATACAGAAAAAGGAAAGAACTACCGAGATTTTGGCTCTTCAATCTCACAGATCTTTGGGATCTCATATTTCATCGTGTGAGAGAAAACAACAGAGACCAGGTGCTCATGCTTTAGTATGTCGTAGGTAAATTTTACTTAAAATTTGTATTTTACAACTATTAGGTCCGCGATTTTAGTATTCCAGTGCTCACATATGATATCAGAGCTTCAGGAGGGTTAGTCGCTCCTTCATTTTCTTCCTTAATATACTTCACTGATGACCTTTATGGATGCAGTTGTCCCACAGCCTTTGCTAATCCGAGACTGAGTATATTTGATTGGGACAATTCTAAGCTAGGGAATCTTCACGCTGATACCCATGATTGCCTTTCATTGGAAATGCTAAAACATAAGATTCGAAAACTATGCGTAGTGAGTTTCATTATATCTAGCGGCATCTCCTCTTCCACGCCGGTACTCATTCATGTTTTTTTGTAGCTTTTGTTGTAACACTATTAGGAGAACAAAATCTGCTCAATTTTCCCTTCAGCCGCCCTAAAAACAACTTACGTATATACATCCCATGTCCTGTTTTCTAATTTAAGTCGATCGTGTTTATCACACTACAACGGGAGCTGCGAACTAATTAGAATTTAAAACAATTGCAGTTACGCAATTCCACCACCACTATCCCCCTTTTTTTTTGTTGCAAATCTCCGGGCTGGTTTTCCATTACAGGATTCCTGATACTATAGCGTTAACGTGTTTAATTGTTACACAAAGCCGGGTAAACAATGTAGGAAGTGCACTTTTACACGCTCAATATTCAATCGGGACATTCTTACAGATTCTGCTGCTTTTTTACCACAGCTAAATCGAACGTTCCATTAATTACTTCTAATGGCATTCGAACGATACCCGCGGATACTACACGCATTTTATGCGCGCAGAATAGAGTTGTTCGTGGACGATAAAATCAGAAAGTTTTGTTTACACTTTGTTCTTTTTTTCCATTTCCTTCTTCTTTCTTTTGTAACCACGGCAGCAAAAAGCGTTCGATTTAGAGATTGCAAAGCGAGTACTGCAGCGTTCCCATGCACGAAATTTACGTGTTGGCTGAAAAACGAGTAAATTGGAAGAATAATGTATCGCTCGCTAATTGCGGATACTTTCGAGGAGAGACAAGGAACAAACGACGCGGTGCTGCTGTCCCCGTTACCGCCATTATCCGTCCATTTGACGGGCTAACATAGACACGAACGATGCTCTGGCATCTTCGGCACGTCGATTTTCTTCTTTGGTATTGTGAAAGAAGCTTATGATGATTCGTAGAATCACAACCATGTGTCAAAAACTGCTGTAAGCTGTCGAGTATAGAATTATCATGCTTGAGCATTAATGAGCAGGAGAAGCTTCGGAGGCAGGACCGACGGATAACATAGAAAAATGACAACAGAGCGCCCTGCAGAAGAAAAGTCAGATGAAGAAAGCCGGCGAAATGGTAATAGTAGAGGATATCAAAGACGGACTCCGGGGATTTTTTTCGATATCACTGAGTACAGCAATATTTCATCACTGAAGAAAAACAGTGGGCGGCTTTGGAATTCACCACATATGAATAAACTCACCTACAAACGCTGCAACCAAACAATAACCCCACCGGACTATCGACGCTCTGATTTTAGAGTACCTTTATGCCAGCCGTCGCAGTCGTCCTATATTGTCATTGTCCGAGTCCGGAGAATGTCTAAGTTACTTGGGGTACTGCTTGAAAAACCAGAGGACTGCACAGAACACCACGACGGGGGTGGATTCAGCAAGATACATCTAAAAAGGAATGAGTAAGAGCCAGTAGGTCGCAAACACGGTACGTACAACCAAAGATTACAATTGAACTACATACTTCGGTTAAAATTGAAATCTGCTGTCAATAGGCTTAGGTACAAAATTGTTGAAAGTTCGTTTACGAGAACTTACAGTTCGGACTAGAAAGTTTTTATTCTTGTTCTGACCAAAAAACGTAAGTTATTGGTGAATTTCCCCTAACATTTTCAAGAATTAGTTGTACAATTCAAGTTATATATACGTCAGATTCTGTCATTCTCGTCAGTATGAGTGGAACTCGAGTAAAAAGTCAAGAGAAATTGCGAGAAAAGGATGAGATATTAGGTTTGGCTTTATAGAGAAGGTGCACGACTTACATGGAGCTTGAGCGTTATTGGTAATCTTGTCAATGAAAGACCATTAGCTTGCAATTCTCCTGCTGGTGCGCAATTTCAATTTGATCAAAGCTATATGTTGAAGAATTGACAGTGCAGCTCTGTTGATTTGGCTGCATCCAAATTTAGTCCCGAAAGAGTAATGTTGCAGCCGAGTTTAGTCCGCCCAAGTGGTAAGTAGTCCGGTTTAGTCCTGTAACTTTATAGGGGCCTGCAAGTAGGTAGTAGGCTATTTGTATTCTGACAGTGTACGCCAACTTCGAATCGAACATTCACGAGGCTGTTGCAAGGGTGCTACCTTCTTCAGAGGTTCACGGCTATTGCTTCCACCTAGCTCAAAACTCGTGGCAACACATTCAAAAGCTAGGCCTAAGGTACATTGACAAAGACTTGGAAGATGACCACTTCTTGAAGCTGTTTTTCGGTCTGCCTTTCCTTAATCCATGTGAAGTACAGGATTGCTTCGTGGACGACCTCGTGACCATTCAGCCGCAGAACACCCAGATCCAGAACTTCTGCGATTACGTGTTGGAGTATTATATTATCGCAGATGATTGTAGCTTCCCTCCGAGCATGTGGGCTGAGTTCACTAGAACTACAAGTGCGTGCGAATCATTCCAGAATGCAAAACTGCTAGGGACTAAACTCGGATATAGCTTCGGACTAAACTCGTCCTGCAACGTGGGACTAAACACGGTTAAAAAAAGGTCAACGGGACTAAATTCGGAACCACCCGTTGATCTAGCAATAGTCGTATCCAGATGCTACAGAATTGTCTGAGAGATATATCAGTAGCGTCACCATCATAGCATGTGGGACGAGTATTTTATTTCAGGTTGTGGTCATCTTTATCGTTGGTTGCAGTCTGTCTGTTCTACTTGATGATTCTGTAGGGACGCCAAGCCGCGGTTACTACTCTAACAATGCATAATTTGCAGCCTGCAGCAAATCTCTCAGATTGATAAACTTACATCAGTGTAGGCTTGTAGAGACATACATACTGCAGCCACTACTCCAGTGCGTTTACAATCTACAGCTGGCCTCTTCGGCTGGTAATAAGATGAAGTCAGAGTAAGACTGTAACATCAAGTGGGAACTGGTCCGCTGAGTCACGTCAACTTAGTGAGTTATGCACTCATTGCATGTTCAAGTCGGGATCAAGTTCACCTCTTGGTGCTGGGGGAAGAAAATTCATTTTGTAATTCATAATTCCAGAAAGTATCAGTGGTCTGTGATAGCTGTGTATCAACTTCATTCACGTTTTCGTCATTCCGTCGAAGATTAAGTCAGGTTGATGGTGATGGCGGTAGAAATAATTGGCTGGTAACTGTATGAACGAAGTAAACATTTTAGGGGTGCCTAGCAAGGGAAAGAAATAGACGTTCGGGTATACATTGTACGTCTGTGTTCAGTTTCATACTAAAATGTTTGAAGTTAAAGTCTCTCTAAATCTGTGACAAATTTATCAAGCGCATGGCTAAAGCTCACGAAGAAGAAATTGTAATGGAATAGGTCAGTATTCAGTAATGACATCTAAAAAACTTAGAACGTAATTCTCGTAAATTGGTTCGGATGCCGAATTGTCAAATAGAAATTTTTTCAAAGCAAAAAAGAAAAAGATAGCTTTTTGATGATGATCAGAAGATGAGAGGGGAGACTCGATTTTAAGATGTGAAGTTGACAAAGCATTGAGAGAATTAAAGAAAGGGAAAGCTCCAGGAGTAAATGAGATACCAGCTGAATTATTACAGAGCTTACGAGAGTATGTACTTGACAAATTGTACAAATTAGTATGTTTAGGGTAACCAACTCATTTATTCTAAAAAGCAAATGTTGCTTGAGAAAAAATCAAATTTAGTCACAAACAAGCAAATGTTCCAAAAATGTGAGACAGACTCGGACTTTGATGTTCGCATGGACAGAATATTGGAAAGATCTTGAGACAGAATCTCCAGGGGCATGATTGGATACAAATGGCAGGCTTCCGCAATTGTATGGTTACAGGTCTCTAGTATGAGTACCGTAATCTGGGATAACTTCGGACCAATTCAACTTTTTTATGCAAAGCATTTCCAACAAAGTTCAGATTGAAGGGAATTCCATGAAATTTGGCACGGAATTAATGCCAACACGTGTAGTTAAAATTGATTTTAAAGTCGATATAGGGAAACTAGAATGATTTTTCGTGACAAACATACCAAAAGCCTACCAAAAAAACCTTGTTATCAAATTTTCGTTTTCTATAGTGGTCGGATACAGCAAACTTTTCTGAATAATTAAAAAAAAAAAGGGGGGAAAGAGAGAGAGATCAAAAGAATGAATGGAGATTAAATTATTGGGAAAAAAGTAAAAAAAAAGTGACAAAAATTTTTGTATGAACCAAGTTTTAAAGTTTGTGAAATAAAATGGTTAGTTCATATAAAAGATCTCGGAGGCGTTTGAAAAATGTCAAGAGGTCACTACGACTTTGGCAAAAAAGTTATGAAATGTATACCTCATTTTGAATTTATATTTTAAAATTTGGCATTTTTATAGCTGAAATTTTGATTTTCTTCTTTACAATTTGATTTTCTCAGAATAATTGTATACTTTAATGAATAAAAATGCCTTTTTATGCTTGAATAAATATTGATTCTTAATTTAAAGTTCATAAAAAGGTGTTTTCAGAACCTTAGGAAACCGAAACATTATTTCTTTGAAAAGAGAAATAAAAAGTCTGAAGTTACCCCTTTTCTGAACAAGTTTTAGACAAGTTACCACTTTTTGTCTTCTGGTGGGTTCAAAATTAAAATTAAGCGGATTTTAACCCTTGTAGTGGTAAACTACAGGTCAAGATAAGATTTTTTTAATTACCTTCAAACCACCTTCGTACCACGTTAGGGAGTTACAAGGACTTGAAGCCAAAAATAGTCGGAAGTTACCCCAGATGTATACAAAATGTGACGAATGATGTGTTCCGAGCAGCCTGCAGCAACAAAGCGCGTTTGCACGCTTATGTACATTAAATATGATCCAGTAAATGATGAATGCTTTTACATTTTTATATTTTTCCGGGATACTTCCATAAATTGGTGAAAGAGGCAAAGTTTTTTTATTTCATTGCTGGGTCTGGCAAAGGGCAAATGCAACTTGGAAAAAGCAAATGGTTGGTAACTCTATATGTTACATATGATAAAGGGGAGATGCCAGAGGGCTTTATTGTAACTATACCAAAAAAAGTAGGAGCAGATATTGGTGAAAATTATTGAACAATTAGCCCTTTTTCGCATGCATCAGGATAAAGCTTTTTACCTTGTCGGATTTTCCCAGCTTCTCAATCGTTTGACCGAATAATTTTACCGAATTGGGCAAAATATTGCCAAAATTTCCGAATAAAAAATGACTGGGGGTGACCCCCCCCCCTTCGGGCCGGCCCTGGTGTCGGGTGAGATTCTCCAATATTTGTTGCAAGTCCTCCCAGTTTTCCGCTATTAACACCACGTCGTTAGCAAACCTTAGGTTATTCAAGAATACACAGTTAATTTTTATTCCCTTATTATTCCAATCAAAAAGTTCCTAAATATTTCGGTTAATGCACAATTGAATATTAGCGGAGAGATTGGGTCCCTTTGACGTACTCCCTTTTTAATTTCAATTTGTTCTCCTTCTGTATCCGTAATTATCTGAGCTCTCAACCCTGAATATAGCTCCTGTATCCTTTTTATTAATGTAATGTTTACACCATGATTTTTAATGCTGCCAGCATGTAATTTTGTTTTAGAAGGTCGAAAGCTTTCTTAAAATCTATCAAAGCTAAGTGGACGTGAAACTGGTACTCAGTGGCCCTCTGAACGATCATATTGATAAAATGAAGGTGGTCGACCTCGGAGAATTCTCGCTGAAATCCCGCCTGGCAGGGAGTTTGTTGCAACTCGAACATCCCTTTCAGTCTAGATTCGAGAAGGGCTGACGGTATTTTCGCAAATATTGGTATTAGGCTTATAGGTCTGGAGTTTTCTATATCGTATTTGCTTCCTTTTTTATGAATTAATAATGATGTTTGAGATTTTCCAGTAATCATTACTCAAGTTCAAAAGATCCTGGTTAGTTCTATGTAGAGATAATTTCTGCCAATGAACTAGCCATTAGTTGATTTCTATTTTGACTAGCGAGTGGGCACCGTGAGAATGTCAGAAATTCGCTCAAACCGGCTATGCAGATCTCAGCGAATAAAAGTTGATATATTGGGCTATCCTGGTCCACTGGTTCGATGTAGTAGCGCTTAATTTGCCCTCGTTCTGTTATTTAAATGCGTCGGAAACGACATGAACGACATATCGTAGATGATGCGCGGCCGCTTCCAGCTGTGTGGTCGGACATTGCTCTCTAGGTGACATGAAATTCGAAATTCATCGGCGATAATTTAAGCGATGCAACGTTTCTCGTGAGTGCATTTTGGACAGCACACGCTCCCAGGACGAGCACCAATAACCGGCAAATTCAGCCTCACGTCGGTTCGATTATCGGTTAATTATTTTTTTATGGTTATTTTTCATCAGTCGCGGCGGTGGTAGGCAATTACCGGGCCATCGGGCGTCGCTTCTCGCGGCGAGCGGATGAGGAAACGGAAACAGTGGGCATCGATATAAATCTGTATCAGAATTTTTTAGTTCGGTTTTGGCGTGTAGGAGCTGAAGAAGAAAGACGGTATCAGCTCGACGCGGCTATAAAAATTGAACGTGTCTCGGATCGTAAAATTGTATTAAAGGCAGAAAGAAAAAATACAATTTTCCTCCTCGTTTACGACGCTAGTTTTCTGGTTTCGTATTCTAGGTAAATGAGATCGTAAAAAATGACATTTTAAAATGAATTTTTTCCGCGTTAATTCGCGGCCATGTGGGAGAGTACATCGCAGTGATCGTCGTTGCGTTCCAGATACCGATCGAATGGATATTTTTCGAGCTATTCCTTTTTTTTTTTTTTTTTTTTCGCTTAATTCGAAGTATATAATTTTATCGTATTATTGTATTTGGAATCGAAAGCCGCATCGACGAGATCGTCTCTCTGATCTGCGAATGATATAAATCCGACGCGGTATGCGAGAACAAATAAAACATAATTACGGTGGCACGTTTGCATTTTCTCTCCTCGGCTTTCCGTTCACCGCGTTCTTTTATTGACAAAGTGGTAAGAATGCGAAATGGTATTAAACGACACAGCGTTTTTAATTGTCCTCATTAACGTTCAACGCGGCAATAAAATACCTGAAAATCGCCAACGGTTGCTATCTAGAATTTTAATCGTCGTCGTTAAAGTATAAAAAAAATCGATTTTACGCGTTATTTTTATAGTTGACGAGTTGTACGCATAATTAATTGATCGTTTGTATCATTTTTTCCCCTCTTTTCATACGCGAAACATAAATAGGTGTATTATTTATGTAGATGATCTTAGGATACAGTTTTTCGGGCGGCTAAAAGTCAAACATTCTTGTAGCTGCCATAAGCGATCGGCCGGAAATGGTTTGGCGACGCCAGGGACCCCGGTCGATTGGCCGAACTGGTTGCCGTATAATCGGATTCAGCATTTAATTTCGCGACGTCCGTAGCCATATAGCGCGCAGGCTACCGTAGGTACAGGCCTTTGAATAATGGATGACGCGCGCTGCTGACCACATTTCATCGGCGTTGTTAATCGCCGTTAATTTCTGATCGATGGCGGTGATTTATGTGCTGCAGGGAGCAGCTTTTATGCGTGGGGCATTCAGTCCAAGTGTTGTACTCGACGTGGTCCCGCATCGCCGGTCCGGCGGTCAGCACTCGACTCGATGTGCAAATCGTTTAGCGGTCGCTGCATGGTGGTCGGAGCTGAACAGGTCCCAGTGCTTTCTAGCTTCGAAGACCGAGCGATATGAGAAGAGAAAACCGCGTAGGTTTCACTCATTGGCCGCCATTTTTCACCGAAGAAATGTGCGGCCGCGGTTATGCAGCTGTTTTGCGTCAGGATACTGGACAGCATACGCGGAGATGAGCCAAAATTATCCGGGAAATGGACTCGAATCTATACACCCTTGAATAACGGACAAGATCGAAGATCCTAAACTCGTGAAATCCATCTTGAATGAGAGAGTGAATAGGCTCTGGCTGTTTGCATCATTTGCTGAGCAAGAGAGATTTCGCATTGAAAGGTAGTTAAACTGACTTGAACAGTATTGACAGAATCTCAAGAAAACTTCACGGGACTCAGTCTGGATGTGTCTTTACAAAATTCGAGTTAGTTTCGATTGTTTCAAAATAGCTTTAACGAGTCTTTAATAAGTCTTGATAGAATTTCAAAGAGTTACAGGTCTTATTAATGTCTAAACTAGTCTTAGTGACTATTAGGATTTATCTTAATGTATCATAATAAATATTAAAGAGTTTTAACAAAACCTAAAGACTATTTTCTTTAAAACAGAATCTTTGAGTCTTGACGAATCCGAGTCTATCTTAATGGGTAATAGAACAAGTGAGTCTGAATAGAAGAAAAATCTGAAGTCAATGATAAAACCATGTGAATGTAAAACTTCAAGGTAAGGAATAGGCGGTCAATTCTCAAATTTTCATCGATCACGTGAATTTCCAGTGAGTAGGGCAGTAGCTCTCACTGGCCTATTTAAGAATCAAGTGAATCATGGCCGACAGGACCAAATCTAACATTTTGCCGCCCGGTATCCCTGTTTTCTAGCACTGATGGTGGTGGAGGGGGGCACTACGAAGTTGAAGGTTATGAAAAAAAGATAAGACCATAAAATGTTTTGCTTGTAGAATAGGTACCTCTTTTCCCCGCTATGCGAAATTGCGAATAACAACTTTTTTTTTAACTCACCTTCCGGTGACTTTTTTATCGTCGAACCGCCCCGAAAATTTTGTCGTTCTAGGCAATATTGTCTCGCCGATCTGTTGGAAAATGCAGCCATGATGGCTAACATCGGCCTATGTTTTGGTACCAAGACGTGTGATTGAAGAGAAAATAACGTTCTAGGTTTTTGGTTTTTCATTTCCCCCCCCCATTTTTTTTCTTTCTAAAACTGCGAATTTACCCTAAACGTTGTGTTGTTTTGTTATTAATATGTACATCTTCCAAAAAATGTCATGTATTCCAAAATTATATTTAGCGACGTGTGAAAGATCCATGGTTTGCACTCGGGGCGCCGCGACACCCATTTTGTCGCCAAGGGATACAGATACGGCAGAGCTTAAGCTGGTTGGCCGTGTGGATAGCGGTCTGGTCTCGGAATCCGGACCTAGGCCGGTTTTTCAGCAAGATAAGAGAAGGGCTGAGACAGCCCTAACAGCTTCCCCGATGTCTCTGAGGTAATGCTTAAAAGAGTGGATTCCAGGGCTCGGGTTGATTCTTTGACAATAGTTTGACAAGACGCTCTTGAGATTGCATTTTGCATTGCCATTATCGAATAACGTATGAAGAATTATGCTATTGTGTTCTCCCCATAAGTTTATTCTAGAGGCTCTCTTTTAACTTGTTCAAACAAAATCAGTAATGTCAGTCGTATATATAAATTTTATTACTTCATCGTAAGCCAAAAGGCGTTCTGAATATTTTTCTATAAGGGACAAAATTAAGTAAATGGAAAAATGGCGACGGTGGTGAGTGGAAGTGGATGTCTGTAACTCATTGAGAACAGTGCTGTAGCGACAGGTGGTAAGGTGGTATCACAGCCCCAGTGTTGTACGGCACTTGGCAAATCCTGGTACCCAATCGGCAAGATTAGTGGTGAAGCCCGATTAATCGATTTTTTCACTGAAAGAAATAGATTAAAAATCGATTTTGACCCACCCGTAAAATAATCGATTTTTTATCATAGCGTGTTTGAGTATTCTCTTATTATTAGTTGGGCTCCGAGGCGCGAAGATTTTTTTTCCCGGGGAATGAGAATACAGAATTGCAGTCTTCAGACGGTACTCGAATTATGGAGTAACAGTACTAGGCATGGGTCTAGTATCTCTAGAAGTACCAGAGCGCAGTGTGCTACTAGCGCTAAGGTGACTTGAGTGAGAACTAAAAATAGGTTTCGTGGAAAATCGTTCGAGTCCGCCATCTATTTCAGAACATAATATGTTTAAGTAGTAAAGTACTAATAAGTTGACTTATTTCGTATTTCATTTTATATTTTCAATTTTTTCATTACAGCACATACCAAAAAAATTGATTTCCTTTTACAGTCACGATGGGAAAATCGGATAATCGATTTTTAATGATAATCGATTTCTGAGCATCACTAAAAATTTGGAAAATAAGAATTTTTCCCAATGGTTTTAACAAAAAAAAATCGATAGGTACAGTCCTGTTTGGAAATTTAATATTGTCATTACTGAAGGATTTCTCAAGAAAGCTGAAATGATCAGTTCGTCTGTGTTTTTATAGTCACTTTGTTTCTGTTTAATATGTATTTTGTATCCCATTATAGTCATGTTAGAGATGAGCTATCTCACTTCTCCAGAAGAAAATGAAAAAGAGGAGGGTCTTAGGGTTAAATAATAATTCCAAACTTCAAATATCAGACAGCAGGTAAAACAATAAGGCTTTACATTTTATGTTGTTCCCTAAATACGGAAAGTAACATCTTTAATTAAGAAGAGCAAATCGTCTTCTAGAAAAGGAAATTTCCCCACTTGCCTCCTTCCACTAATTGGCCAGTTCAAGGAAACCCATCTGTTATCAGTTGTCTGAGCTTCTACTTTCCTGTTAGTTTCAAAGCCATAGATAGCCTTTTATCGTTTCTTTCGAACCACTGGCATGTTTGTTGCAGGATTTGGTTGCTGGAACATTAGAAATATACCGACGCCGACGTAGACTACCCTGTAGATCAGAGACGAAACTTGACTTTCAGTGGGGGGGGGGGGAAATTTGCCGACAAATATCTTTTAAAAACTAACAATTTGTCGATAAAATTTGTAAAAAATTGAAAATTTGCCGATTTCTTAATCCAAATATCTTTTAATTGAAAAGAAACAAACGTTCTTTAAAAATGAAAAATTCAAATGAACAGTTTCAAAATTTGCCGACTGCCAAATTATTTGGGGGAGGGGTGGTGTTTCACACCCCATGGTTTTGCCCCGGCGGTAGATATAGAGGTAAAATGCTTGTTAAGTATCACCATGAAATTACAAAGAGGCCAAAAGATGACGGGATACATTCGGATATTTCGTAGAAAGTCCAGAAGTTATGTAAAGTAGGAAAAACAGCGAAAGGAAAGACATAGCATGTGAGTCATTTTCCTGGACATACGAATAACATCCAGAGCCAGCGATCTTCCATTTTTTCATCTAGTGCGAACACGAAACTTTCAAATAAGGAATTCTGGACTCCCCCCTCCCCCCTCCCTAGAAAACTAAACAAACAGAAGACATCCAATAAGTACCGATAAGTTTTAAAAAATCGAATTTTGAAGAAAATGTGGATTTTTCCACCTGATGGTGCAATGCACCATATAGAAAATCCAGTCTGCTGCACGTACTTCAGTGCAAGTGAACTTTCGCCGGCCTTGACGACATTGCTAGCAAGCCAGCAGCAGGTTATCTCTGCGAATATCATCTGTATTTGGGACGATCAGAGCCATGAAGCGACTTCATTTTTTAAAAGCATCTTTCGGAATGTGCCTCCCAAAAAGTGAACGGCAGGTCCGTTTCTGACGACGATTCTTCCTGTTCTTAGAGTTGGGTCTTTGAGTCACTTATTTGGCTGAGGGTGGCAGAGAATCTGGCTCTGAGAATCCTTAATAATCACGTGTTTCATGCCACTGAGTAAGCAGGCCACAAGACATAAACAACACCGCATCCTTCCGATGCTAGTGTTAATACGCTCTGCGAGTATAATACCTTGTTCCTCAGAACTAACAGAAGACTGCCGAGCATTCTACCTATCTACTTCGATTAGAACTACGGTCATTCTGTTCGCTAAGATGTTGCGAGGGGAGAGACAAGGAACCTATTCTTTACCCTTCTAGCGCAGGGAATCGAACCCACGTCGGAAGGATGTCGGATAGGAATCGTACCACATAACTTAAGAGCGAATCTTAACTATTTTAGTACTATGTATTCTTTCTTTAACAGGGTTTTTGTGGAGCGCTAATTTTCTAAGTGACCACAGTCGGCATATCTGTGTTAATTTTGATATGGTTTAATTCCGAAGTTTTCAAATGTTTTCGTTTCGTAGTGAGGGAGGGGGTGGAAATTGACAACAGACCGATTGTGCAAGTACTGCATGAATGTCAATTCGTCGAATGTGTACCATTCAGGCCCGTAGCTACCGTGCGGGCTTTGAGGGCTCAGCCCATCCTGGCAGAGTCGCGAGCCCCATCTAGGAAAATTTGGTTATCTGTGCTCATTGAAAGAAATTTTGAACATACTTCAAATTTCATTTTTCTACAAAAATACATAATTTTCATTCAATTTCTAATAATTTGAAAACTTGTGAAGTTGTCAGCGAACGATTTGAATGATAACCAGGAACAAACGATTTGTGAATATGAGGTTCCCTGAAAATTGTTCGCACGAAAACTGAATACAGAAAATTGATAGCACGAAAATTGTTCGTGGAGGAAAATTGATTGCATACGAAAATTGACTGCACGAAAATTGATCACCCGATTGTTCACAAAATTGTTCGCATCAGAAAATTTTATTTCTAATACTTACAAATAAAAATTTTTATTTACTAATATAGACTAATATTACGAGCAACCCCTCTCAAGTACTTTAAGATACTGCTCCCCTCTCTTCCCCCACCATCCACATCGCGTCACTCTCTTCGCTGTCAATAGTGTCAGGACAGCGTCCTACGAGTCGTTACAGTCTGGCCGCACTGTCCTTATACTTCTTTTTCTCAGGTAGAGGGTTTCCCGCGACTATGTGCTCTACGTTAGCCTCCACCAAGAATTGCTCCTGGTAGACGCCTTCTATCAATTTGAAGACGTTAGTGGTGCACGGCGTCGAGCGTGGCCTCCAAACCGGTGTGCCACCCTTCCACTGAGTTATATTGGTTTTAGACATGGACTTTGAAGCAGCGTGGTAACAATTCCACATTTCCAACGGAAACTGAGGTGCTCGTCATCTAACAGCGTACACACCGCAATTCACCCATCACAAGTCACTCGCACGGCCATTTCTCGTGCGAACAATTTTCGTGGACGATCAAATTTTGCATGCGATCAATTTTCGTACAATTTTCTGGTGTCATCAATTTTCTGTGATCTGTTTTCGTGCGAACAATTTTACGATCACGAATATACGGAATAAAGACTTGAAGGTATCTCAGCGCTCAGCCTTCTTAATCATGAAATCTTGACTCTACTCTCCACAACTCATCTGCCATGAGCTACGGTATGTGTTTACATGCTTCGCGCTGCTGACAAATCGGAAACTCTTCTTTTTGTACGGTATTAGTTTTGTGTGTGGATATGGAAGTTCCAAATCTCCGTGTTGAAATTTCGAATATCACATTAAGCGATTCATAACTTTTATATGCTTGTAACAATTTTTATTTTCTGAGATGGGATACATGCAAATTTTGACCGCGTCTTACTAGAAATCTTGTGCACCCTCCCTGAGTTCAAATGCTAGCTACGGACTTGGCACCATTCAGGGCTTCGGTAACGGTCAGTATTTGTTGACACGTGCATATCGAATGTCGGGGGGGGGGCGAAACTCCCCCGCATCACAACCGTCATAAAGTCTCGTATTTGAGCAGACTTTCGCTGACAAAATCATGGCTTACTTTTTGGTCTCTAGACTCTCGCTATCTGCGATAACCGGTATACTTCGAAATCAGCCTTCTATTTCGGACAAACATAACGGCTAACGGCGCCATCGGGCGGCCAACCATCAGATATACGACACCGACATCAATTCACGAACAAATGAACGACGCTTATCGAACAATCACGCGGCGAACCAGTTGCAACGAAAATCCGGTAATCCAGTTGAAGTCCGACGCAGCCGATGCCGCGCCGCGTCTAGCGAGTCAGCAAGAGCAAGTGGCCTTTAGAGAACAAAAGCAATTATCTTGTACTTCGGAACGCGAGCGATTCACTTTGGTTTAAATCGGGAAGAGAAGAAGCTTTTTTCAAGTCGACAGAGTAATAAGTAATTGAGCACGAATGGTTGTGGCGAGCCGTAACAGGGTTATGCAGCGAAATAGTCGGTGTTACTCGACGAGTACATATAGGAAGAAGGTAAATGGATTCGCATTCTTTCAAATCGATATATACTCGATTTTAAATTGCGAACAATAAAACGTCGGCTGCCCTGTCCCGTTAGGTACCGAATTAGGCAGTCGCGAATGGTAATCCCTTTATCGAGCAAGACCAATGATGGCTTTTTGCGAAGCGGTCTGCAGCCTGTACGATATAATTACATATCGATTGAGAAGCGTTTATCGAACGAGCACGACCACGGCCGGACAGTTTTACCGTCATCTTGTAAATAAGCTTTCAATCTGTCCTGCTCTCCTACACCAAACCACTCGTTGGCCGCTTATCTGGTAGCCGGTAAGTCAACCAACGTTAGCGTTTAAAATTTATCAGCTCTTCCAGCCGAACTCGTATTCGAAACTAGCTCGTGTTTGTCAGGCTTACGCCGAGTGCAATTGCGGATCGGCCGCTGTAAATACTTAAAATACGACAATCGTTAATGCGAATTTTTTTTAAAGAATTAAAAATCAGGTCAGCATACCGCTTTTTTGTATGTAATGGGCCGCGGTAGCGATGCATACAGATGTCTAGACCAGACACCAGCGGGCCATGAAAACCTGATGCTCACTTCTCGGCTGAGACACGCGGAATTAGAGGTTTACGCTGATAACAGAGGCATCGAGTCAATAGGAATACATAGGTAGTCGACGCGAACGAGTTCGTTGCAAAGCCTCTGAGAGAGTGAGATTGAGTTAACGCCGAAATATTGGTATCTTTTAGGCAGAAATCATTGATCCCGTAAGTAGGTAGCTATTATACATTCCAGGGTACAAGTGGCAGCTTTACGCGGCGATGAGTAAACTGGAAACTGCTGCAGCCGATGTAGCTGTGAAGTTCTGATATTCCGCGGTCACAGTTTATAGCAATAATTTATGGTCGTGTCTATTTGTCGGTATATACCTACGAATAAGAAGCTATCTGTCGGTATATACCTACAAGTAAGAAGCTATCTGTCGGTACATGTACCTCTGAATAAAAAGCCAAATCTCGAGCTTTGCCCTGTATGCGCTTTACCACTCACATCAAATTTCACGAAAACTGATTGCTGCCTGAACCGAATTCATATCCAATATCTCTCTGAGATCGCTGACGGTTGCCCTGATGGTGGCACGTAAATAAATTCTCCATTATTCTCCATTTATAAAGTTGTAACTTACTGACGATGAACTCTTTTGCTGTTGCTGTAAATAGTTCATAATATACCGACAGATTTGGCTTTTTATTCAGAGGTACATGTACCGACAGATAGCTTCTCACTCGTTGGTATATACCGACAGATAGCTTCTTATTCGTAGGTATATACCGACAAATAAAGACATCGATAATTATTTATTCTAAGGATAGTTGAACAGGCTTTTTTTTTTTTTTTTTTTTTTGCAAGAGGGTTATGAGTCCAAAAACGCAATTTTTCAGGAGAGCAAAAAGAAGTTTCCTGTACGAATTGCGAGTGTCTATAAGTAGTGTTAGCAGCAAAGTCATATAGATACACCAAGTTAGACGACTGACGCGTTTCCGCGTTTTGCCGTCATGCCAGCGCGCTGCTATCGCTGAACTCCTTGTTTGCATCGCGCTTATATGGACGTTTTTACGTTTTGGCGGATTAGCTCGAAAACTATTGATTTTGATGAAAAATTGGAAAGAACTAAATTTGTTCACCTTGGAATTTCCCATCGAATGCGAGTAAATTCGGAATTTTTGTGGGTAAAGCTTTGAAACTGATCTTACCTGATAGAAAATGACAGGTAAAATAAATTTGGTTCTTTTCACTTTTTCATAAAACTCGACCATTATCGAGATATCGCAAAACCTTGTTAGGGCTCCCAATGATTACATTGATTTCACGGCAGTAGAACACTGTCAGCGCACCTATTGGGATAAATTATCGTAACATACGATGTTTAACATTGGTTAAATGGAGAGTCGTCTAACTTGGGTATCTATATGACTTTGGTTAGCAGTTTGAAACAAGCTACCTCGCAGATAACGAGGTAGTAAGAGGGTGTTTGCTGAAGCTGAAAAACTTTCAGCTTCCAACTTCTGGCTTCTGAAAATTATCCTATAACTGCAAAAACTTCCGGCTTCTCCGCATCCTTGGTGTTGTTGCGCTAACTTCTTACACTGGTATTGATAAAACAAAACCAAATCAGAAATGTTAAAGCTTTGAAGCTAATATTCAGACACATCACCAACGTATATGCAATAAAACAAATATACGCCACGAAGCACGAACGCCAGAATGAGAATCTTTTATCTTCATCTTTCCAAGTTGCTATCGTACATCGTAACAAAGAGGATACATTCATAATAGTAGACCGACTTATCGATAGATGGCAGCAGTTGTCGGAGAACGAAACTGAACTAAAACTGAACTATGATCTGTAAACAATTCAGTCGTATTTAAAGAAATGATGAGGATAAAAATTCGATTGTAATAGGGTGCTTGCAGGGCTGCACGCGGGCAAACACCCTAAAAAGTAGCAGTAGATAGCAGCACCATTTCGGTAGGTATAGCTTCCTTTAATATCAGATTTTTAGGTTGATTTTAACGCATTTTGTCGACCTGAAAAAAAATGAGTCGTGACTTATAACATAAGTGAAGTGCAAAGTTGTATAAAATGTTACAAATTCGTGAATGAACAGAGGACATGTCTCAGCTGTGGCTGGTGAACGTTCAACATTGAAATGGACTTATAGCATTCTTACAAAATTCCGACGTCGTTCTCTTTTTTTATTTTTTCTGAGCGGTCGCGCTGGAAATCCAGTGGTACCATCGCGTTCCTCGTAAGAAGTACTTTCTGGTACACCGCTTAACTCAAAACTGCCAAAATTAGATTTACAGCACTCTTGCAAAAGGTTGTTCAGTTGGCTCAACCCCCTTGTCCATTTCGTGAAACCTCTCCTTTTTGAGAAATGAGATGAAATTCGTTTCTCGTTCATTTCATAAAACCTTTCCCATTGAGATGCCTACAAGATGAAAGTCACCCATTTCCTTACCAGAAGGTGAATGAAACCATTCCATTTCTTGAAGACCAAGAAAAAAATTTCCTCTAATAATTTTTAGTTAAGTGTAGACCATTTAGACCTCCGGTGTGATATGAGAAGAAAATCTTACATTTCTTTTTCTGAATCAAAATTCCGTTCCTCGCATTAATTCCTTTTATTTTCAAGAAAATATCTTCGTTCTCGAATCCATCATTCTGGTGGAGAATCAAAGCGGACACAGGTAAAGAGGGCCCATCGAAAAGGAGGGAGTTTCAAATTGAAAAAAGTTGAAAAATGTGTTAGCCAGGAAAGCTTTTCAATTTTCGGTAAACTTTAAATGAAAACGTGTTCTGACACGTAAGTGAGGGGTTTGAACTCTCAAAATCCCTCCCGTAACTGCGGCCGTATAGCTAGAACATTTGGTTCGGGAAGAATATAGATGTGCATCTCTTAACTCAAAGGACCTGGTAAGTTACCAGATTTGAGTCAATTTTCTTCAGAAACAAGTTTTATTTTTAGTTCAGCTTAGTGCTGTATTCGATTTTTCAACGAATTTTTGCCCATTGCGTTTTCTGGTATCGGAATGCTTGGGTTGTGCTTCTTCTGGAACTTATTAGGTCTTGAATCATAGTTACCCCTGAAAAAAACTAATACCCAACGAGAAGTATTCGATGTCCAAGTTTTCACTGAAATTAACAAAATTGCAAGATTTAGATAAATTTCACGGAAATCGAGTCCCAACCTCAGACTACCATTTGCCAATGAAATACAGCGTTTAATATCGTCAGTAGCGGAACTCCCCCAAATATTTGCTTGAGTCAATTTCACACCTTCAAGACGATAATGGAGTGAAGAGACAAAAAATGAATATTTGGAGTCTTAAACGAACTGCATGTATTGTGAACTTTTTTCTTATTAGTGTCCATGTTAAGAGTGCGAGTGAATTTGGTAAATTCTATGTTTAGGGTGTGCCAATTCACAATTTCTTCCTTCGGTAGTCCAGAGCGCTTTTGGCTGCTATGCCATGCAGCTAAAAGCGCTCTGGACTACGCCGAAAGTTCTTTAGACTAAAGAAGGAAGAAATTGTGAATTGGCACGCCCTAAACATAGAGTATTTTCTTATTATAATTGTAGAAATGAAAATATTCTCCAATGTATGTGCTATCAAAGTTATTTAGTTCACTCGAATATGGACTGAACGACGTATTAATGATTATCGAAATACCATTCAATTTTTTTCTATCGGAGATTGGAGATCAGGTCTTAAGGCAAGCTAGTGTCTTCAGTGTTGATTGGAAACGCTTTCAAACTTGTTTAAGACTCTTCAAGACCTTTTCAAATTTGTTCAAGACTTGCTAAGATGGTTCAAAACTCGTTCGAGATGTCTTATCAACCTGAAAGGCTTCTTCAAAATTTTTCAAGGTTTCATCAAGTTTTTTAAAAACTTTTTAGGATTTTTCAAGACTTATTCAAGACTCTAGAAGGCTCATTTAAGACTTTTTACAAACGTGTTTAAGACAAATTTAAGAGTTTCAAGACTGTTATACACTTAAGGTTTCTTGTGACTTTCTAAAACCTTTACTAGTTCGTTCAAAATGCTTTACAACTTTCTCAGTGTTCAACTAATTTTGATGGTTTTTCAATCTCCTAAAATTCTGTCCTTAGAAGAAGCAATTGTTCCCTATTCCCCTACTCGTGCATTCAGCGCTGAATATTGTTAACTTTGATCTCGTAGTTAGACTCACCTAATGATTCTGAAACAACGCTGAGCCTTGAAAATCTTCCAGTATCAAAACTGCAGACTCGAAATTTTTTAGATTTTGGCTTGTCTGAAATAAGAATATTTTCTTGTATACTTGTTGATCCACCCCTACCCCCACTCCGTCTTCCTCGTTCAAGAGAAAAATTTCTTCTTCAACTAATTAATCATCGACCTGTCCACATTGTACTGTAAGCGTTACGCCTGTGCAAGGAAAAGAATCCGAAGATCTATAAAATCCAGGATCCAAGAGATAAGACTTCTCTGTCTTATAATGTTTGGTGGAGCGTATGGCGATGCATGCATGCCAATGTGGCTCCTCAGAGCTCAAAAGCCGCACGCCTAGCCTCGGAATCTACTTTCTAGTATCGCATCGGTGACCAGAAAGGATTCTCTGTCCCATAGTATTTTGTCAAAAACGAAGCCCCCTCCGCCGAAATATCTGCATATCTACCAATGCCACTTATTGATTATGTTTTGTCTATAATATTTTTATCCGGACCCCCCTCCCCCACCTTCTGAAATTATTTTCTGTATCCGCCCCTGATTAGATGTGTATTATAATCGGTAGAATCCGACCCGAGGGTCAAAATTTCTCCAGCTTTCAATATGAAGAAAATTCATTCTGAACGTAATATGTGAAAAAATTCTTAACAGAACCTGAACGAGTCTCAATATATTTGAAAACAACCTTTCCAGGATCTTGAAAAGTTTTAATTGAATCTCAATGACCCTTAATGAGCTTTAACAGAGCCGTGGCGAATGTTAAAGAGTCTGGTCAGAGTGTTCAAGGTTTTAACAAGTACCTATAAGTCTGAGTCAGCTTCAACAGAGTCTTATAGAGGAATAATGAATTTTACCCGAATCGAATAAGTCTTGATAGTCTCAACGAATCTTAATGAGCCTTAAATATTAAATTGTTTCCAAAGGCGTCGCGAACGCTGTTGCTCGGCGCAAAATTTTTCCATGCAAGCTGATTGAAAGAAAAGCTCGATGATTTGCACATTTTCCCGACCAAATGTCTAAAACTGAATGAAAATGTTCCAAAAATGCCGAATTATTAATACAAATATTTTGTTTGCTGACTGGTCGTCCAAAATGCCAGTGGGAAATGTTATCCCTTCCCTTGCTGCGCTCCTGTTTGTCTGAGTCTTAACTAAGTCTTACGAATCACTTAATGAAGCTTAACACTGTAGTAATCAGTCTTAACCAATCTTAGATGACTTATACCAATAGAATTTTACCGGATTTGAACAAAATCGTCGAATGAGTTTGAGCAGTGTCTTTCAAGCTACCTGTATTAATGCATCTGAACATAGTTTTAAGATGTTTAAAAAAGTCTTAGAGAGTTAAATAACAGTCTCAAAGAGACTCTACAGGGCCTCAAGGAGTAGTAATTCAATTCTTTGTAAGTTTTAAGGAAGTTTTAAATAGTCCTGTCATGAATAATAAAATTAAGTCTTACAAGTGGTATGTTCAAGCATCCCTCATCTTGCTTCCTTTTCACGTTCTTACCTCGTTCATATTATTGTTCCAAAATACAGTTCTAACCGTGGAAGAAAAATTATGTAGAAAATTCGAAAAAAGCTCAAGCGGGTAAAATTTCTTCTGGGCTTGCCATACCAGTCCGTGACTGCGGCTCCGTATACTGGAACTATCTTGCCTCCCGGAAAATTATCATCTTTTCGCGGGACATCCTTTTTTTTTCTGGTTTTTGCTCTCAACCCGAGCCCTAGAATCTGTCTTTTCGAGCACTATCTCAGAGATGTCGGGGAGGCTGTTAGGGCTGTCTTTAGTCCTCTTCTCTTCTTGCCGAAAAACCAGCCCAAGTCGAAATATAGTGCGGAGACCAGCGTGCTATCCACTCGGCCAACCAGACTCCTATCGCGGGACATCCTGATACTAAATCCCGTTTTGAATCTAACTGGGACCCCAACATTGATTAATTTTAGATCTCTCTTCTCGGAGATCTCGAAGACCGGGATCCCAGTCCATATCTCCCAATTGAATTAACCTATGAAATGCCCTCCAGACTCTAGATTTTATGCTAGAAAACATTCTAATCCATTTTCCTCCCCATTGCAAGATTGAGCATGTACAGTGGCGTAGCCAGGAGAGTTGAGAGGGTCTGGACCCCCTGTGCGACTTTGTTAAGTGGTGTTCCAGCATCCTGTCTAACACTCCTCCCCATTTGGTCAAGACGCTAGCCTCGCTACGTCACTATGAGCATATATATTGTGCACACCAGTGGACGTAAGAAGATCAAATAGAACGCGGCTACATTTCGAAAAGCCTTATCCCCGAAAATCGAATCCACGTCACTGGTCACTGAGCCGAGGAAACAGCCGAATCGGTGAATTGGAACGCGTTTATCCGTCGACTAGGACTGGCTCGAATGGCATCTCGTGACCCAGACGAGACATCGAGTCGACCAGCGGCAGCACCCAAGCTCGAAATAAGTCTGCTCGTACGCGAGTGCAAAAAAAAAGAAGATCTTTCACACGCGAGCGTACGTATCAATGGATGATCGCAACCTCGATCTCGAGCTGCTCGAGTTGAAAAATCAATTAGACGAGTTTGAAATACGATACGTAATGCTGGTGGCTGGTCGAATACCGAATTAGTATACGAAGGCCGCCGTATCAGACAGCTCGTCACTGTCACGAGGCGAAATAATTCGGGAAACGAAATCGAATCCGAATCCGTATTTCGACAGCCGGCAGTGGAGATAAATCAGACTGAATCGAAACTGATTGGACGGTTCGCTGTTCAGTCTGAGTTGGGCATTTCGACGTATCTCAGTCGCGAACGAAGAGGCTGCTGGTAAACCACAAAACGTGGAATTTCGACTGTAACGAGATCCGGTACGTGAATTGAAAAATTCTCTCGGCCTTACAGATGTCGAGACACTGAAATTTTCATTTCGTTGTTTTCGAGTCAATCGAGAGTCGACTCTTGTTACGTGCGATAGGTAAAGAATACCAACGGTCTACGCATAGGCCAGAACAAGTCTTACCGCTTATTGAGAAAACTATTTGCTGGAGTTTTGCAACTGGAATTTGAGAATTCCGTTCGCATTAGGATCACTTTTATACTCGTACTTTCTGTCAGCGGACGGACGTTGTAGGATTGTTCTCAGCTTCTCACCCCAAGTGGTGTACAGCTATTTCTTATTCACCAAAGAATGCTCGAGTGCTCGTATATGCAAATTCTCGCTCACTTTTGTAAATGTTAGATTAATCTGTAATGTTTCCCAGCAACAACCAGTCCATCGAGTGCGCTCCGTTCTCTGCCGCCGGAATACGAGCCCCCGAAAGGGTGATTCTCGAGTAAATATTTGCTCTTCTCGAAGTACCAGAACGCGTATTTCGTTTAATTAACCGAACACGGTTTCTGGTGTTTGCTCAGCTCTTTTTTCTCTTCTCGGAGCTACAAGGTGTTTCTTCGAGTGCAAACAACCCTCGAGGGGATGATTCTTTCCCCCATTAAATCAGCCGATGCGGATACTGTTAACTGATGTCAAGGTGGATGAGATGATGAGGTGTGAACACGACGCCCGAAGGAAGGCTTCGCGAGCGCGAAGGTAAAAAACTGTCGGGTTATACAATAACGAAAAAAGTTATTACTTCGGACGGCGTTCGCACGGATGGTGTAGAAAAAAACCGGAGAAACGAAAACCTCTCGGTAGTATGAACGGCCTTTGCAGCTACAGGCCGCAAACAGGCGAACACTAAAACGCCTCCCCCGAGCCCGAATGTTGTAAAGAGTTATTTATGTAGCTATTAAGCTATAAGTGCACCGAGTTGCCGAATCAGAGCGATAGCCCGAAGCCAGTGCTCCAAATACAGGTATTAATAGATGTTTGCCGAAACCTAACCAAACATTAGCCGGGATATATGAGCGATAAAATTGCAGCTTTGTTCGCATTTGCAATTAGCCACCCACGAATTGCGCGCGGATCGATGGTAGAAATCTTCACGCCACAAGCTGATCGCCATAAAGTGGACACCGGCACCGACCTCATTCATTATGCGTAGTGTGCGAAAACTGGCCCGAAATGCACGACAGCAGTCAATTAAACGGGTCGGTTCGCCGGCTCTTTATAAACAATCAAAAATTTGGCAGAGAACTTTCAGCGTCTCTCGGATGCGGTGCATCGAAACCGGTTCGCTTCGGTTGCCGACGATACTTATTTACGCGAAAAATTAACGGATAGCAATAATGAAAATAAAGGTGTGATATTAGCCTAAAAATGCGGTATAAAACGATGGCGTCGTTCTTGATTGCATTTTTTTTTTTTTTTCATATTGTCGCAGTCCGAAAAAAATAGTCTCCTCGGTGACGGCCGAAAAAATAAATAAAGCGAAGTTCGCTCGTTTATTTCATAAAACAATCTGAAATTCTCTCCAATTAGAAAGTGCGTGTCTCTTATTTATGTACCTATCTTTTGATGTTCAAGAAGAAAAAAATCGTCTGATTATTTATATTTATATGTTTCGTGCATACGAAAAAGATTAATCTAAACTAGTTTTTTTTTTTTTTTGTTTGTTTAGGTTATTTGACTTAATTGAGTTTAATAAAGACGGGTCACCTTTTGAGAAATGTGGTGTATTTAAATTTCTGTTTAGTTGAATTACCCTCCATAAAATGGTACTAGGAAATGTTCGTTGGAGTTAAGTATGGATCAGATAAAATAATTTTAACTTGGTAGCAGGTTGTATTCGATGGCGAAGTTTTTGCGTCTCTGTGATCGGGAAATATGTCGATACTTTTAGAGCTCAGGGCCAAGGAAAAAAAACTCGTATTTAGAAAGAACTCGAATACTGAGGTACTAAGGTTTGATACTGTGGCTGGTAATTCTATTAACAAGAGCTTCAGGAGTGACAAAAATCTTGAATCCTCTCCCCCCCCCCCTTGTCACACTATATCCTCGGAGCAACGGGTACTATTGCTGTAAGATGTTCGTATCATATCCGGTTGTAAGTGGCAATATGATTGAAAACCCTGTCCCACCCTTTCGTGAGCATCCAAATTAAATTAATTTCATAATTTTTCGGAAAATTGAAAAAATATTGCTCGCGAGTGAGTATTTTTTATCCCTTTTAATGGTTAATATCATGAAATCCAGCCCCACAGAAGAATTCTATTACCGGGCCTCTCGGTGTATCCAGGTTATATATTTGTCCACTTTTGATCCTTAATTTGAGCCACCAACAATAGTCAGCAGAGCTAGGTATACGCTATTGTTTAGCCAACCTTTTAGAGTGTGGCCAAAATTTTAATCAGTTTGTACTTGCAAAGGATTTTCATTATTCTCTGCATTGGCCAGGCTCCTGCCGGGTTATTCTTCGAAAATGTTGATATTTCAGTCTCCAGCGGTTATCTCACAAGCTATTAATGATACGGCCATCCCCCCCCCCCCCCCGTTGATAGGTATGACTCAATTTTACTTTTTCATGCTTTCAGAAGAAAATTTGATCCACTTTTAACGGGTCAATTTTGGACTAAATATGTTAAAATGTCCGTCGGCATGGCTGTCCCTCGAACAATTTTTATTTATTTTTTCTTCTTCTAAATTTTTAAGCTGTATATTAGAACAAACTGAAAACGTAGTGCTACTTTAAATGGATGAAGGAATCACAAGGTAACACTGAAATCGCATCTTCACCGGTGGGAGTCAGTATGGCCAGCTTTGAAAATTGTCCCTCGATTTCTGGTCCATCGGTATGGCTCTTTTTCAACCAATCACAAAACAGGTGTTTCAATATTTTTTCGTCGCAGTTAATGGTCAAATTGTATATTCTTATCAGAGCAATACGGTCCGCATATCAAATCCCGTTTTTTTTTGTTTTTTTTTGTGACGAGACTCGTGCATTCGCGTAGTATTGTCTAAAATTAAGAATTTAAAAAAAGTGTCTTTCGGCATGGTAACTTTTATGCAACGATAGTCGATCATCATCCAAAAATAATTACATCTAATTAACGGCTTAGTATACCTCCATACGATTTCTTATTTTGGAATCTTCTAATCGACGGCAGAACACTTTTTGTTCACTATTTTCTTTCGGCGTGGACTTTTTCATGTGTCCTTCGGCATGGCATTCATCATTTTTATTGCCATGTCAAAATACAGAATTCCCTCACTGTCGGCCTAATCTTACTAATATGTTATGCAAAATTCCTCTAAACGACTCCCATCAAAAAAAGTTCAAATATCCCCTACATTCCTCCTTGAGAAAACATACCTATTTTTGAAGAATGACCCTACCACACCTTCTGACAAGGGCGCAAGCAGAACTTTTTATGGTGGGGTCTAAAATTTAGAAAAAAAACTTGGGCAGCCCTCTAGCCCCTTCCTTGGTTTCGCCCTTGCCTTCTGAGGTCCATCTTTCATCTCCAGAACTGAAATAGACATAAAGGAGAAGGCGTGGATCCACGGGGAGCGAGGGCTATTACTCAAAGGGAAAAGTTGAGATTGAAAACGCTCCAAAAGTGGCAATATGTGTATGTTACCAAGTTTCAGAAGCCTAGTAAAGCCCAGGGGAGCATCAATGAATTCTGAACAAGTACTGAAGCGCATCAAACAGGGCCGTACCTAGGATTTAAGTAAGGGGGGGTTGCGATTAAGATGAATATTATTTCTTGGTGAAGGGGGGGGGCTACAAATACTCCAAATTTATCCAATTTCCCACATGTACCTTTCCGTCTCAACTCATTGTTTTTTTTGGCCAATGGTGAGGTGGGTGAAACCCTAAACCCCTCCCCCTCTCCGTCGGTACGGCCCTGGCATCAGAAGTTTTAAATGATCAGTAAAGAATCATAATGAGTTGTACATAAGTTTAGAAGAGCCTCACAACATCTCAAGAAGTCTTGAAGTGTCCTGTTCGAGTCTAGGAAAGTACTTACTGAAAAGTCTTTAGCAAATCTGAAAAAGTCACGGAGAATCTTGCACGAGCAGTGAACCAATTAGGGAGTCTCAAACAGCCTCGCAGAATCTCAAACAAGTCTGGGAGAGAAGAGTATTAAAAAGTCTTGACAATGTCTTGAAGTGCCATAATTAGATCCGAAAGATTCAGAGAGAGAGAGAAGTATGATTTGTTTTAGAAAAGTCTGGAATCATTTTATAAAACTGGTAAAGAGAGTTTTAAACGAGGGTCGCAGATTCTAAAAGATTCTTACGCATCTGTAATGATGAATTATGTTAAAATTCATTCCAGTAATATGATTGATTTTAAAGTGACCATTATTAGTGTAACAATGCTTGTGTCAACGAGCAGCAAAGAAAGTGCTCTGTTGACACAGAAACTCTCCAAAAATTTAGGTTTCTGGAGAATCCAACTCTTTTCGACCATTTTGTTATTTATGTACACATATGCATGATCTTGAGGAGGTAGACACTCCCAAAATGTAAGTTGCTATCCTACAGATTTGCAGAGGAAGTTTGCACCAATAGAGATAGACGTTTTCAGTTTATCCAGAATTTTTTTCTAGAGTACGAGTAATTTGAAATGCCACACGAGGGATGCAATTTTCTCATTTCTTAAACCTGAAAAACCAACTAATTTAACTACGAGTACAATGAAAATTTCGCTGTGCGAAGTGAATTCCTCAATATGCTCTCCTTTATCATCTGTTTTCTTTTTATAGGCGATATGAGAAATGGGGGTATCAGGAGCTACCCCAAAGTGATCCCCCATTCTGACACAGGCCCATGCGAGGCATTTCCGGGATAGAGGGTGTGGTGTCCCGGGGCCAATTTGGCATACGTGCATCGCCATACGTCCCACTTTCATCGATCATCTGTTTTTAACTTTTCACCGACCTTGTTCTTGTATAAGTAAATAATAGAGGAAAGGACGCTGCTTTTCAACAATGTTTTTGTTAATTTTCATATCTATAACTCCTCACACCTCCAACTGTAGAAATTTACAGACGATAAAAAATAATATTTTGTTTCAACTGATGCACAAAAAACGCTATTTTTTGCTCAAATGTCAGACGTGAGAAATCAATTCTCTCGCATGGTAAGATAAAAGCGTATGAAAGAAATCTCCGTGCAGAATTTTTTCGCATGATGAAATTCGTTTTCGCACGCAGCATCTCATTTTCGCTTACTAAACTACCATAATTTACAGCAACTTATTCTCATATGTGGTAATTTACGATAACTTACTGGTAATTTACAGTAGTGTCTTGGTTGATGACTCAAAATCATTCTTTTGCGCATGAGTTAGAGAAAAAAAAAAAGTTGATACATGTATTTGTAGGCAGGGTTGCGGAAGCCGAACGATACAGCTTCCGCTTTCGGGTCCTCCAAATCTCATCTAGCTTCTCGTTTCTAGCTTCCAGCCTCAGTATATGAGCTTCTAACTTCCAATCTTTTTTTTGGCTTCTGACTTCTAGCTTCTAGCTTCTTTTACTTACTTTCACCCTACGTTTACATGATTAGAAAAGGTTTTTTTTATTATTTTTTTTTTTTTAGAAAATTAGGGAAAATAAAGTGAAATGAAGTGTAGTAGAAAAGGTACATTAGTTTTATTTTTTGGGCTTTTGACTTTGAGTAAAAAAATATTTAAGAAGAATATTGTCAAAAGTCGATTGGAACTGAAAAACTTTCAGCTTCCGCTTCCGGCTTTCAGTTTTTAACTCATTCAGCTTCCAGCTTCTAGCTTCTCAAAATTGTCCGAAAACTGCAAAAACTTCCGACTTCTCCGCATCCCTGCTTGTAAGTACACAAAGTCTTTTTGCACATGTATTAAGACATTATTTTGAAAATGGCTCTTATCTTCCTCACCATACAGTCCCTTGAACCATTTCGTCGGAGAAGTATATTTTAAATTCCTACGTTGTTTCTTCTTTCCGCTTTTGACATGTTGTGAAATGTGCTACTCACCATTATGAGATCAACAACAGAACAGAATTTTATTTTCAGAAGTTGGTGAGCCAACACTAGCGACATTGAAGATGTCGCAGCATCGAGTATTTTAACGCCGATGATAATTAAACAAAAAAATGCAACTAGATTTTCGGTCTACCCAATTAGTTGGGGCATGGTCCCAACTGTCGGCCGTTTTCATCCGATAAGTGAGAGCAATAAAACCGCATTGCATCGATGGCAACTATACCGGCAGCACCGATGGAATATATAGTCATAACAGTGGAGGAGGAGGGGGAGAAGAAAGAAATGCATCAAAGATGAGCCCGATAATACTAATCTAGCTGTCTTCGAAATCCCGAGACCTAATCGATGGGCCACAAAGACATCGTGAAGTTCGACGACGAATCTGTTATTGAAAAATATTTTTCGTGCATGATCGCGTTTTTTTCCAGCGACTGCAGCCTCCAGGTTGCAGTAGGTTAACGGTCCCTCTTTGTACGTAGAGATCCTCTAAACTGGGATCTGGGTAGTGCCGAAATGAACGGAGCCATGCCTAACAAATAGTTCGTTATAATTACTAAGCTGAAATCCGTGCGGTTTACTTTTTTTTACTTTCGCCCCGCATCACAAAGCTGTAAATTTTACTGACAGCTGAGAATATTTTATGCGAATTCCTCTCCCTCGCTATCAGCTCCGCTGATTGAATTTTGTTACAGTTTTGTCTCGACCGAGCTTGAAAGTTACCAGCTCGGCTCGCCAATTTCCGTCTCGTACTCGTACATGCATCTACTCATAACTAAGTACTGCAATAAAAAGAATATTTACGCGTTTCATTATTTTATGGTCCAGATTTTTTGCTTCAGCTGCGTGACGATGAGTTTATTGGTCCTGTTTTACAAGCTACAACGTACGATAATACTCTATACAATGTTTTAAACGCGGCTAGTTTTTTCTGCGGCTCATCCGCTGAAGAAAAAAAAAAGTAATGCAACAAAAAAATTGCTGAAGCGAAGACAAACAGGAGCAGAGGTGCTATATCACGTGCGGGTAAGATGCTGCGTGCTATGATTTGGAAGTAGGGGCCATCGAATTTGATAAATGAATTGGCCTTCTATTGAGAGTTGAGAGTGGGCGATTCCTTCATAGGCACCGCCAAGGTGAGCAAATGGAATTCCGAAATTCGATCAAATACACTCCTAGAAAATGGGGTCACTCCTCTGCGGCATCTTCTAGCTTCCACTTAACCAAAGTTTGGCGGCATCCATGAGCCTTCTACACCTACGCCACTAGTGCAGTTATACAACCTAGTAAAATAGATTTGTGTATCCATCTTCGAAACTAGAAGACATCAAATTCCATATGATACAAGAAGAACAAATTTCTTCGCAGTGATACTACGTGACTCAGAATATAGAAATGTTGACGACTGTATCACATGATTGTGTACGGACCGATTCGATTCGATTCCACTTGTACAAATCAAGGCAAGTACGAAGAAAACGTCTTCGAATAAAAAGTTGATCGAGCAATGTGTAGGAGGATCGGTTCGCGCGATTGCTAATTTTTATATCAGGTATAGTCGAACGTGCCATATTATCATGCGGTTTGGAAACAAAGTCTTCCTGTTGGTATCGACGAGTAATTTAAATTACAAAAATGGAGAAAGAAAGGGAGAGAAGGAGAGAGAAAAGGTATGCTGGAACACGGTCTTGGAGTGCCTGCAGGGATACATTCGTCAGATTTCTTCTTCCACATGAACAAGTGAGAAATGACGCATGTGTTTCCTATATACCAACATGTGAAGATCTGTGGAAGTATTTGAAACAGCGGTTAGGCCTGCTAGGGCTAAATGAATTTTCAGTGTATTAGGGCGAAGGAATTTCTAAAGATTTCCAATTATTATAATGATTGTACCCGCTGCAGTTTCGTTGAACTGGTGCCGTTCTGGTTCAAACGCTGCAAAATGTAGACAAGGGTACGAGACCATAGACAAATTCTCAGTTGAATCCTTTCATTCGTGTAGTCCTATTGAATTTTTATGCTGGATTTATAGTCAGATTCATTTATATAACTTTCTGTCCTCGTTTCGTATCGGTATCTACAGAATCACTTATGGCTTCAAACTGTCCTCCAGTCCTGGAGTATGCAACCGAAGCAACTCAGGAGAAAGTGGTAAGGTTGTGATCCTAGTGTTTTTTTTTTTTAGTTTTTCTTCCGAAAGTGATCGATTTACTTTTTAATTTAATTCGGATGTTTTGAAAATTCCTTCATTCACTTCGAATCATTCTTCAGATGATAGAAACTGGCCCATTTATTTGCTGCCTGCACCTGTATGTTCGATACACCCAGGACAAGGGAATGGCACTTCAGAATGTGTAACGATTGAATAGCTTATATGCCATTTACCCCACCGAGTATTCGGACTATTCTCACGTCTTCAAGATAGTAAGCCGAGTAAGAAGATAGACAAGAAGTACTGTTGGAATTTTTAGTGACTGCTGCTACCGACTATTTTCTTATTGATACAGAAAAACCAATAGCTGCAGTATGATATCAAAATTTTCAACTCAGTTTTCTGTCAGGTGACAATTTTTAGTGACTTTTTAAGCGACGGTCATCACAAAACCAGTTCACTTCCGTTGCGAAGCGAATAGCCTGGGAAGACTATCCAAGGCTCTTAAATACACGTCTAGGAATATTTTCGAAAAAATTGGCTTAAGACTCTTGTGTGTTCCCAATTTTGTATCGGACTCGTAAAGAAAATCATGTACGACTCTTTATGACTTTTCCAGACTTGACTCAGGCTCTTCAAGACACCGTCAAGTCTTCTTAAGACTTTTCCAATCCTTTTTAAGAAATGCTCAGAATCCTACGTACATGTCAATGGTAATCAAATTTAGTAATTTTGTACTCGATTAAGGATCATCAATGTACCAAAAATTTGTTTGTTAATTCCGCGAAGGACAAGATTTTAGAATGCAGAGTGGAGTGGGACAATAATTTCTACCGAGTACCTACTTGCCTTCTCATATGTTAAAATCTAGACAGGTGTCAAAAGATTTATGAAAGAAAATGGTTCGGTTGAGGTTTCGTTTTATCGTAAAATCTAAGATTTTATGTCTGAAGGTTGAAACAGTAAAATTTTGTAATAAATTTGAAGCTGTTGAGTAAATTGTATGTCAAAATAGAGTTTTCAACAAGTAGCCTACCTGACCGTACTGTAATTAGCATTTGATTTATTACAAATTTTCTCATGAAGCCGTGAATTTTCGAAAAAAACAACCGAATAAGTGTTCACTGAAACCTACGTTTTTTAACAAGCCTGAGAGCATTCAGCACTGATTTGATATTTTCAGTTTTTACCTTAATGCATTTTTCCTGTTGCACAAAACAATAAAACATAATTTACTGCTTTCATGAATCATTCGGGTATAGAGAGCCAAAGAGATTTTATTTGCAGCTTTAGGCCTCAAATATCGAAACCATTATTTTTCCTGGCGGTGGGTAGCTTATTACGAGACAAGATATGGTTTTAGACGATGGATGAGGAGGAGGAGGAAAGAAAGAGAAACAGAGGAACAGACAAACTGGGTGACAGATGTATACATTTGTAAATAAAGAGAGCTAGATAAATTTTGGCTGTTGACCATCAATCAGCCCCTCCATCCATTTGAGTCACTATTTATCCTGAAGACCCTGGAAAGACCTACTAAAACTTATATGAAAGTACTCTGTTGAGACTTACGCCAGAGAAGACTTTATGGGTAAGATATGCCCCCGCGTAAGGCCTCGCGTTAAAGAAAGGAATACTAGGCCTCTCGCAGGTGCAAGACGTAATAATATTGAATATACTTTGACTTCCTACGTGGTGAATAATTTTGCAGATACATAGCAGTTTTGAGAGCTGTCAAAGTATGCGACCTCATGACGCCTCGTGAGAAGAGAAAATGACAAGAAAGTTGCATTTGAATACGAAAAGTGAAAATGACGTGCGCTAAATCTCATTTTAAAATGCTTATATATTGGGTTTCGCCACACGAAGCTGAAACATCAAGATAATCTAAATATTGTGTGAGACGACAGTCTTAATAGAGTAAATACGAGTCAACGGGGAGGACCCTTTTCAGGTGAAGAATAGCAATTGCCAATTCATTTTTGATTTAATATTTTAAAATATTTCGCTCATTATGCACGCGAACACTCAATTCGACATTATTTCCATGTGGTGACCACACTTTCTAGTACATTTTCCACTCTAACAAATGATTATTTCGCCCAATATTTTTTGCCAAATTTAACCACTTCCAAAATGAAATCCTTGATCCAAGGTATCATAATTCAAATACATTGTGGGGATTAAGCTCCACTCCTCACTTGTGTCCATATTGTTATGCTACAAATGAGGCCTCGCATGAAATATATCTTATGAGGCCTTACGCTAACGCCACCTTCGACTTTCGGGGAATCAGTGGATCATGTTACTATTGATGAATTTTAGCAAAGATTACTGTCAAAATTTACTAAAGAATCTGGAATCGGAGTTAGAACCATGTGGCTGAAGTCGTATCCGAATTCGGAGTCGAAATTAGATCTCAATCAAGACTTTTAGTCAAGTTATCTACCAGTCGGAGTTTTAACGAGAATCAGTCAATTTTAGGTGTTCGGGGTAAATTATATCTTCTCAAACAGGAGAACCGTATTACCATACTATGGATACCGGGGCACTGCGGCATAAAAGGGAACATGATCGCGGATAAGCTAGCGAAGGAGGGCATAAAAAAACTGGTAACGTCCATGCTGTGTCTTCCCGTAGCATACAGCGTCATAAAATCCAAGGTGAAGGCTTGGATAAGGAAGAAAATGGAAACGCACTGGCGGATGACCAGTGGCACGAAAGTCAGCAAAACATTGATACGGGATTCCCCCATTAAATACGCCGAGTTCCTACTAGGGCTTGACAAAAAAAAACATGTTAGGCTCATAGTCGGACTATTAACTGGACACTGAGCCACAAAACACGTGTTGTATAAAATAGGAGTGGCGAAAAGCAGCTCCTGTAATCACTGTGGACAAGAGGAGGAAACCTCGATTTTCACCATATGTCAGTGCTCACGTGCTCAGCAATAGCCGGGACAAGACGCTAAGCATTGGGACTGGAGTATCCAGCACCCAGTGAAGTCAAAGGGATAGAATTTAGTAATTCTCACTTTGACTGTAAAATCGAAGCTACTGAGCTGATCCTTAACAGCAGCGTAAGGAAAAGTCCAGTGGACTACAATGTTTGAGCCCTCGGCGCGTATGGCACCATCTCACACAAAAGATAAAGAAATGTGTTTAGGGTCGCAGTCATTTTGAATGAAGAGTTAAAATCAGGTGATCAGTCGGAGACAATTCATTTTCAAAACGGAATCAGTCTCCCAGCGTGATCATCTTTCCAAAGGGGCAACTTGAGGTTCAGAAGAACGGGACAAGGAAACAATATGAACCTCCAAATTTCTGTAAGCGAATGAAGAAAAACTCATTATTTCAAATTTTGTTCCAAACACGGAAAACAAAATCTTCCAGAGAGCAAACGATCACACTGGTAGAGTGAATGGCGATGTACACATGCCAAGTTGGTTCCCTAGACGCCTCACTCCTGACTCTGGAAACCGTCCTTTCGAGTATTGCATCAGTGACTAGAGGGACGAGGGAGCAAACCATCAGCCCAGGTAGTAATATTCCTGGAGCTTCTACTAGTCAGTAAATTTTCAAACGGAACTAGCATCACAATGTGATCCGTTTTCATATGAGGGTACTTTGGACTCTACGGGAATGGGGCCAGACAATAATTTTAACCTCCAAATTTCAATAAACGAGCAAAAAGAAGCTGTTCATTTTGAATGATGCCCAGAATTCGGAAAAGAAAATCATCTTGGGGGTGTGGTAACCCAGCTACGCGGTTTCCGGATGGTCAAGGCAGTTGATATCGAATCATTCGATTGATACGAAAACGAGTTCTCTTTCTCTCACTTCTCCAACCAGTCTATTCCCGTTTATTCCTGTCCATTCCTGATAATACTATTTTGCCCGCTCTTTTCGATTTTATCGACTTTTCCTACCTTACGTGACTTCCTTGACTTAACAAGAGAGGGGGAAAACTCACCGATGACCATCGAGGAAAACGCGGCAGCGAGGACTCGGTTTTTGGACGGGGACTAAGCAAGACCATACGAAATTCGTAACCGAAACTTTTCAGTCTAAAACCAATTTTGAGTCTCTTTTCGTGATTTTCGTGAGCTTTCGAAAAACGTGTGAACTTTCCTCCACCGCGAGTTTACCAAGTATCGCGTATTTTTGACGTACTCGTAACTCGTAGTAGTAGCCGTTCGTACATCCCAGAACACGTGTGAACCGTTGAGTTACCATCGCCGTCACATCATTAAGACCATCCCGGAGGATCCGAGCTGTCCACTCTTCCACCGAAAGATCACCGTTTTGTTCACGTAGATCTTAAGCTATTAAATAAGTAACGTACTCTTATTTGTTTCTGGTATTTTAAGTATACGTTATCTCGCGTCTGTATTCTTCCTGCTTGCCATCAGACCAGAGTTGGATCAGATACTTTTGAGGTATTCCAACAGCTAATAGTCAGAAAACCCTGAGTTACTCCGTCAACCGAACAAGCAAGATCCAGTAAGCCTCAAGTGCCGTTCCATCTGCCCTGTAGACCTCTCTGCTAGTCGTGGCCTTACAATGGTTCCATCCCGTACAGACCAAACCTCCTGTTTCCCTCTAGGAGCCTGGCCGTCGGTTACCACAGGGGCAAGCTATCAGCCTCCAAATGCTATGATTTAGAAAGACATTCTTTTGGAGTTTGTGCAGTCTTACAGCCAGGAGTCAGAGCCACGTGCTCGTTTCTAAATGTTCAGCTGTCTTCCTGCAGGAAAAAGCGCACAGTCGGGGATGTACCGATAGGGGTGCAGGGGGCAACTTACCCCCTGTAGGAATTTTTCACTCAGCAGTTGGGAAAATTTACCATTTCGGTCAGGTGAGTTGGGAAAATCGAACAAGTTAAGAGCGTTTTTTTTTTGCTTTGATACTTGTGAGTTGAGAAGTTGGGAAAACCCAACAAGTCAAAAGGTTTTTCTTCTTTTGCATTGATACTTGGTGGGAATCTTGAGTTGAGTCAGTTGGAAAAATCCAAATCCAGCAGGTTAAAAGGTTTTTTGTCTTTGTTTTGCTTTGATACTTAATGATTCTGAGTTGAGTCAGTTGGGACTTCCCCAATTTTTACCCCCCCCCCCCATCCTCTCAGGCAAAACTCTTCAGTACGTCCCTTTGCATAGCCGCAAATTATACAAATTCCGACTGAGTTACCCCTCGATAGCGAATAATCTACTCAATCTACTGTTCTTCCATACGTAGCTTCCACCGAATACGATTCTTTTTTTGCGATTAAGGGCAGTTTAGAGTATTCTTTTTACTCGGCATGACTGCTGTTTGATTTGCGAACGTTAGAAAAAAGTGGTATACTTATTCCTGTATCGATGTACGAGCACACGAAACGCAGCCAGCAGAAGAGCAGAACAGCAGTCTCAAGAGATAATAATACGTGCAGCGACGAAAGCTGAATTTGTACAGCATCCGAGCAGCGTGCTGTGGCTAATCGTCCCCCCGAACGATGCAAATCGTAACACCAGCTATCGCAAGAACACATTCCTGAAAGCGTTGTTCGCATTAATTTCGAAAACAATAGCCGAGCATGTCATCGCAATCGGACTTTAAGGTCTGGCGAACGGAGGCAGCAGCGAAAAAACGAACCAGTTCAGAAATGTAACTTCTATCTTGGCACACAAACTGGCAATAATAAAAATAACAGAAGCGATTCGCGGCGATCGTGATGAATTGCCTTGTTAGTAAAACCTGTAGACTCGTTTGTAATAAGAAGATCTGTTGTGCGAAACGTACCTATATAATACTCTATCTTATGCATTTCTTTTTTTTTTCTTTTTTTTTTCGTACGAAAAACAAAAGGATGAGTCTATTGTGACACAGATACAAAATAATCCAGTTTAGATAACACACAGAGACGGAGAGAACGAATCCGCAGAAAGAGCTTTTTCGTATATCATAATCCGATGATCTTCTCCGAGAACGTATATACGATTTTCCTAGTAAAATGAGCTGCATTTCGGCGAAATGACGTGATTGTACACTGTGTGTACTTTTTACCTGTATGTGACGAGAGCATAGAAGTACCTACGATAGGTACAACGAATTTATCATCGTCCTCATCAAGATTTGTAACAAGAAACTTTGGGTCGGCCGAATGCAGTTTGTCACGTGCGATGTATTTTCCCAACGGCGTGTACGTATAATTGGATGGACGGAAGCGTCTAGTCGGATTACCGTATTTACCAAAAACTACCGTATTACGTTTTTTCAAATTTAATATGCCTCTACTGTGTGCGCTTCGTGATCTCGTTAAATTCGAGTACTGGCTGCCGAAAAACGAATGTAAGCAGTCGCGGTTGCAGCTCCGGCAAACAGAGCGTCTGATCAGCGCACATAAATGTAACTCTCCAACCGAAGAACTGCGGCGGTCGTGTTAATGGAGAACCGAACTCCATTCATGGTTATTCGATCAAGGTTGCGATAGGGCGCAATCTGCCAACCCTCGACGCTGAGCCAAATCCACCCAAATCGATAAATCAGTGCGATTCGCAGCGACGGGCGGACGGCGCAATCGGTTTGAGAAATCAAATCTCAGCCGAATAATAGAAGAAATTCTCATATATACGATAAACGGTACTTAGATACGGAACACACTCGGCCTCAAGATGGGAATCAACGAGCAGAAAAAAACTGGCGAAAAAAAGAACCCGTACGTCTAACTAGGCATTACAAAGCACGTGTTTGGGAGTGTTATGTAGTGTCTAAGCACGAGGTTATCTAAATGGTGCTTTATTGTGATCTAGCGACTAGCTTTATCTACCATCGGTGAGCCGACTTCATTAAAATGATTAGTAACGCTCCAGCTAGAGTAGACGCTCCGACTGAGGCCGTTTGTCGATTCAACCAATAAACGGATAAGGTTGCGACCAGTAATCGAAAGCTTGATTGCATTCGCCTCCGTTGAGAAATACTTCGAAGTGACTTTTACAGGGTCCTTCCTCTGTGACTGATGGCAAGCAAATACAGCCTTCGGGATATTTTCTCTCTGTTAGGGATCACATTTCGCTGACAGAATGTGGCCGGAATAGGTCTAAGACATAGGTATACGTAGGAATTCATTGATAAGACGGGAAACGAATTGTAAAGCACCAAAATGTACTTGTGTTCGCATGGATTCGAAGTAGAAACATAAATTCTAAATGAATGCGGGTAAGAAGAAATAATCTAAACTGTCCATCGCTGAAACCAATTAGGAAGTCCTTAGCACGCGTTTGAGGACACAAAAAGCTTCTAAAACTTCTTTAAGCATTTTGCGTGTTGACATTCTTCTCAACAGACACGAGCAAGTTAAAATTCATCCGCGTGTTCTTCTCTTTCGTGGCTTTAGTTCCTCTTTTGGTATCCGCATAGAAAACCTTGGTTTTGCTTAAAGACATTTGAACTTCAGGAAACCTCCACATCTAGTAATTCATTGCCTTGGCATTACCTGAACGTATAATCAGTGAACAGTTCCAGAATCATTCCGCGATGACCAAGAGAAACTAAAAGAACGGCGTAATCTCAATTTTGAGCCGAGAAAATGTTCACAATAACTATTGCTGCACGACTAATAATCTAAGAATAAGTATCACATCTGTAGACCCTAAAAACTTTGCTTACCCAAAAATATTGAAAAATATTGCGGGGTCAGATCTATTAACTCAAACCCTAGCCAGATGAACAGATAAACAATCGGCCAGACCGAGGAAAACTGTCTACATGACAGGCTAGGAGACAGATGCCCTATTAGCTAAGTAGGAAGGCAACCAGCTAATCACACAGACTGATAAATAAATAAATAGATAGATAGATAGACAAACAAACAGAAGAGTAGATAGATAAGTAGACAGCAGTTCCCAAGATTTTACCAGCTTCCTATATCCTACTGTCCAAGGTACATTTGCTTTGTGGCCCACCATGTACGACAGACATGGATCCAAGAGCCAAATCCAAGATGCCTGTAAAAATTTCCGCGGTTATTAGGAGTTGACCGTAAAGTGGCTGACATCTGGTGGCGGATCCAACAACTAAAAGTTCCACATGTACCTATTCCACCACCGACGGCTTTATCAGAGGAGTGCAGAGTGTAGGCCGACTTTGCGGCGAAGAATGTGCGTCGACTCTGGGAAGTGGAGAACCCGTTGTTCCCAGCGGCAAGTACCGCCACGTCTTCACCACCAGCATCAACCAACAGACAGTGGGAATCAGGGTGGACCCGGACCTGTTGTCTAGAAGCCGTCGCAGGCTCCAGCACCGGGAATCAGAGCGGAACCGTAGCCGCCAGCCGAAGAAGCTGGAAGAGGGGTGGGGGCAGACTGATGAAGAGCCCGGAAGAGGGTGGGCCCATCGTCAACGAATATCGATAAGCGGCACTCCACCAAAACTGTATCAGCAGAAGAGACAATGACTGTAGCGGGTGAGAGAGGTTGGAGAAAGAAGAAGCCCGGTGACATCTCGGCACCTGTGAGCGCCCCCTCCCGTCCCGAGGAGCGTCATTGGTGGGAGACCCTGGAACCTGATACTCGACTCATCTGCTCGACCCACTTTGAGGAAGCGACAGAGGAGTTGAGGCTGAAGTCTTGTGGTAACCGGCTGACTATGAAGGCGGTCCCCTCTACTTGGAGCGACCCTGCCGTCTTGGGTGTGTTGCTGAAGTGGCGGGCGGGAAAGGAAGATGGGAGCCGACAAGGACATGTCGTGAAATTGAAGGAGATAATAGACAATCTGAAGCTGACTGAGACACTGACTGACTGGTCGACAGAAGACAGACTTCTTCTTCAAACACCATCTCCGCGACGAAGATGGTGATCCACAATGCAAAGCAAACTCTTGAGATGGCCGACCGGAAGAGCTCCACTGATGAACAATTGAACCAGCGCTGCAAGTCTTTCATCCACGAGTACTGTCTTTTACCAATGGAGCGTTCTCCCGCGATCTCTCCTTCCATCAGCCATCTCAGAAGTGCATATCTCCCACTCCTCAAGATGTGACCACGATAGCGCAGCTTTCTTTCCCTGATTGAGCATAGTACTTCCGTCTTTTTCTTCATTCTTCCCAGAAGACAGACAGTATAGTTATATTTTACCTTGAGATTGTAAATATGTTCATTTCTACATATATTTTGCAAGCATGATGTAATTTTTAAAAAAGTGAGTTTCCTTTCCTAGCCCGCGATAAACCTCCCCGAAGGTAGTAAGGTAGTGGAGGGGAGACACCCTGATTTTTATTTTTATGTTTTTCGACGAATACAAGGAACCGTTGGAGAAAGTTCCGGACTGGCCGCCGGGTGGGATCTTGACCCCTCGCGATATTAACAAAAAAAAAAACAACTATAAAGTTAGGTTATGAAAAATTATAATCATTCCCATAAGAAGTGTACAGGTGATGATTCGATACTTCAAAATTCTATAAATTACAATAAATTTTTTAAAAACGGCTAATAACTGACAACAATGTTGTTCATCACAGTCTACAAATAAAAATGGTCTTTCAAAAAGAATTGAGATCAAATTTTTGTTAAAAAACAGTGATCATTGCTCCCCATATGAGAGAATAGGAAAATTAGATATTTTCGTTCCTTCATGAATTTTTGTGCTTGTTAGTGTTGGTGTGAATTTTACATACAATGGACTGCCGTACAAGTGAACATATAATGTATGGTTCTGTTTGTCTGTCTGCCTGTCGATTGTCTCTCACTGATTGTCTCTAGGTGCTTGTTCTCTAACTCTGCGACCTGACCTATTACTTGGTTGCCTCTTGTAAGCTTGTACATCTTTTTATCTCATTCATCCATTTATTTGCCGTCTCTTCATTTTACTGAAAACATAACAATCAGACGCACAGTGGTGGAGCGAGGGGAGGGGGTGCGGCTTTCCAACCAAATTTCAGTAGGCATTTCGCGGAAAATTGGATCGCTTAGTAGGCGTTTCGGTTTATTAGCCGGCAAAGTAAAGCAATCGTTTTTACTTGAATTAAAAAGTTTGGGGGTAAAATGTAATGGTCATTTTTTTTTTGAATGAAAAAAAAAAAGTTTTGTAGCGTTGAATCGGCATTTTTCGCGTTAGTCGGAAAAATGTCCTATTTTCTATTTCCATCTCTTTTCCACGCTGATAGGGTTCGTTCCGCCCCTGATGATGGAAATCGAGGCGCTTGATTCTTTAGTTAAACTTAGTAAGCCTAGTTGTTGATCTTTACTGGATCCGAAGAAATTTCTTTATTGTACTAATTCTTAAAAAGTCTTCAGCGAATAATCTCTAATGAGTCACTACTGAGTTTCAGTGAGTCTAAGTAGTCTTAGAAAGATTTGATCATCTATTTTAAAGTATTTTCATGTTTTTATGGCCTCCAATCTATCATCTTAACTCTTTTCTGAGAGTTAAGCCTTTTCAAGGCTTTCACTCTTCTGCTGAGGGTCAAAGAGTCTAGTATTTTTAGGGTTATTGAATTCACTTTATATTTTAAAAAGTTACCTCTGTCTGTGCCGATACAACTATCGAAGAGAGCAAGGGTGGAGGTTTTTCAAGAGCTGCGATATTCTTTATTTTATAGTATACTTACCAGCTAGCATGTCTGTTTACCTTTCGTGTCTTTCTCTTTTCATTCTCTCTATATCTATGCGTTAAAAATATAAAAGATGATCAGAAAAAGGAGAAAAAACGGAACAAACAGAAAAGGAAGATGGGAAGAAAACTCACCTGGAAGACAAAGAGGTAGGTATACGAAAGGACCACCAAATAAGTGTTCAGACAGATACGTCTACAGACAGGCAAATAAACAGCTAGAAAAACAGAAAGAAATACAGGAAGAGAGATGCTTAGCGCCTAGGGCAGAAATGGTAGAAACGAAATAACTATCAGGGAGCAGATTTGGACTTGCAAATTCTTCAGTACCCCCAGCACCCCGAAAGTGAAAAGCTTTCCTCCTTTGAGAAAATCTGAAGATTCAGAGCTGGATACTCGATTTTTTTTTTAAGGTGCAAGCGAGGCGCAAAGCATCGAGGACGTTCGACTCTCGTGTCGAACGCAGTCAAAGGGACCGGATCGCCAAGCAGCTCAGGGACGAAGTTCCCCAGTTGAAATTCCTCCCTAGTCGTACATTATTAATATAGTCAGATGGAATTGTAAATAATTACCTTGCATCCTTCGCACGTAAAGGCGCCGAAATGAAAGCCCGCTGCTGGTTCGCCGCATACTTTACACTGCTGGTTCATCTGTAATAGAAGAAGAAGAAAAAAAAAGGTTTAATAAACGGGCAACTCGCAAACGAATGTTTACTTTACAATTACTGTCGAAGAGAAAACGTTCGGTGAATTCGTGGCTGTTGTTAGCTGTGTTATATTTTTAATGCACTCGTCGAACATATTTTTAATAAACCAATACCAAGGTTGATAAATTGGAAAACGGTAATAGATCATCGGGGACAAAGCAGCAACGATCGCGGCGTATAAAAGAATCCATTAACGCGGAAAAAGATACTCTTGCGCAGTGGGTCTTAAAATCTCTCCGTAGGATTCTGCGTTCGGTGATTGAACGGAAAATCCGATGTCTTCGTGCAAAACGAAAGAAATCGTACATTTGTGTCTCTTCCTTCAATGATTTTTCAGGAAGAGGCAACTCAAAGCTCTTAAATTAGCGGTTATACTTCATTTAGATTTGTGGACGTCTCCAAATTGACTTATGACGGGCATCTATCACACATTATACGATGATCTTCATCTAGAGTGAAAAGTTGGTAGAGTATCATCTTAGTCAAATATGAAGGGATACAAGCTGATGTTTTATGACTGGTATCTTGGACTTAAAATGTTCATATTCCGCAGCATTCTTGACTTTGAGGTTGAATATTGATGGAATATGCCCAGAACGGATGTACAAGAAATTGAGTAAGTATTATCGAAAAGTGAAGCGACGTTAATCACTTGATTTGGATCGGATGAAGCTGAGCAGAATTGTCCATCAAAGACTGCATTTCTATAGTATGCGCCCATCAAAAGACAGGGAAACTGAGCAAGAATAAATGAGAAAAATGCCGTAGGTTAATGGCCTGCTAAGTTTTTTATCCTGCTTACCAACACTCATGGATCCCGGGGGTCTGCTGCAGGTACAGTGCTCTAGTAAACATAAATTAATTAAAACGAGGGAATAGGCCACATGAGAGGATATGCCGCACCATCAAAATATCTGAAGGCAATATTGATTTGCTGACCCGATAGCACCACTGTGTACTTTTTTGTGTACCAAATCCTCATTCAAATTCTCGGGATGATAAGCTTAATATTGTGTACTCTATGGCTTGACAAAATTTCAAGTCTTATTAGGAAAAAGTGTACCTACCGAGAAATTGTTGATCTAGTTATGTGTTTTTTTTTAATTGTACTATGGTCGGCGTCATAGGCAACACTGAAATCCTTCAAAAATTGCGACGTATTTCCTCGACTTCTCTTTTCTAATTTTGCTCTCAACCCGAGCCCTGAAATCCACCCTTTCGAGCATTACTTCGGAGGCGTCGGGGAGGCTGTTAAGGCTGCCTTAGCCCTCTTCCGAAAGCCCGGCCTAGGTCAAAATATTGTAAGTTGCTACGTGGGCTCGAACCCGGTACCTCCAAATTCCGAGACCAGCGCGCTATCCGCTCGGCCAAACAGACCCCTTCCTCGACTTACCTACTGGATTTTCAATTTTATTTTCCTTGACCAAATATGTCAACTTCTATTAGCCGTTTTCCCTCACCCATGAGATAAAATGGCTAAGAAAGTCACTCTATGATTTTGACATCAAACCCATAACCGACTATCGAGGGATTTGTAGAAGATTTGAAGGAATTTATGAGCTAGATTTCAGCTCGCTAGCATAATTTAGTGTGGAGCTACTCTGGTATTTGTCATATTCCCCGGTCTTGCCTTTTCTCTAGAAACACAGTCGATATCGACAAACTGGTCGATAAATTTTATTTTAGTCTAAAGACAAAACTTCCTTGAGGTGTGATAAGAATGTCTCTAAAGATATCAGGAAACCTCTAGGTAAAGGATGTGTGATTAGAATGGATCAAAAACGGTGAAAGCCAAAGCAAGAAGACATTTTGCGTGCCAAATATGACTGTGACAAACTTAAACGAAATAAGTAAACTTTACAACTATAAGGAGACACATCAAAGTACATATGAACTAAGAGTTTTCACCACAGGTTAGCAGTTTCGAATCTGGATAAATAGATCTAATGGTGAACTCTCAAGCTGAATCAATGTATCAATTAAGGTATCTTGCAGGGTCGGCGTGAGGGTGTACCCCCTTTCGTGAAGTACGTAAAGTCGGGAAGTCCGACATACTGTAGGGAAATTTTGGTAGCCTGAAGTTTTGTTGTACAATTTTGGTCGGAATTTTTTGGTTTTACACTCCCTCTCCCGTCTACATGTTCTTCACGCCGGCTTTGCTGTTTTGTTCGATATTTTTGGGATCTGCGACTAACTTGCGCAAAATGAACCTCGAAAACAACACGGGCCGCTAAAAGTGTCGTAACAGTAAGGATAGTCATTCATCATTAGACACAGAACACCTTCACTTCGCACCGCATTTCAGTCTAGTTACCATCCTACCTTCTTAATTTTGGAAACTCTCCAGCTTAATTGAAAAGGAATACCTAACAATGGCAGATCTGTGGCTGCCACCAGGTCGACCGCACTAGTCGAACCCCTCGCGCGGAAACGCGAAATAACGGCGCGGCGCGTACAGGTCAAAGGCTACTTTTAAAGCGTTAAAAAATCGCAATAAATCACATTATTTTGAATAATACACGCGAAACAAAAATGATTAATGTTCCGCTTACCTACAATGGTGTCAGGGCGCAAAAAATAATATACACTTTTACAAAGGTGGTAGCTGCTTGGTTTGTACACAAACTTTCGATGATTTAAGAGGATCCGCTCTAGGTAGGCAGGTTAACTATTTTACTCTTTTTTTCTTTCTTTCGCCTTTTCTCTATTTTTCTCGTTCTGCGAGTGTGTGTGTGCGTCTGTGTCTATTCGCGAACGCGTTACACGCTCCGGCGGGTTTTGTGAAAAGCCCAGCGTTCTGTCGTCTTACCGCATTACACGAACGTTTACGAGCGAAGCCCTTTATGCGTTTCGAATTGGTCGTCGCCGAAGATCATGAAGAACTTCATTGACTTGTTAAAGCTGGGTCAGTGGGGTTATTAAACCAGTTTAGATGTCAACCGAGTGTATAAATTATCGCCGCCGAAAAGCGATCGTGGTTTAAGGATGGGCTGGAAACAGATCGGCGTTCGGCGCCTACGAAATGAACGAGGAAATGTCTAGTCGAGGTTCGGGGTGTGGTTGCGGCGGTGGTAGAAGTCGAGCAAATCGATGGTACAACTGCAAAAGGTAGCATGTCCAACAGAACCATAAACGAGTAAACTGCTGAGAAAGATTTCATGTAAGCTCACAGATGAGAATACAAAGAATAAGAAATTGATGTTTGCACTGTACAATGCAAATATCATTTTCCTAATCTTTGTATTTTCATCTGTGGGCTTACATGAGAGATGAGACAACGCAAATATCGTTTCGTATTCTTCGTATTCTCATCTGCGAGCTTACATCTTTCTCATTTGTTTGCTCGTATACGGTTCTGTTAGACATATTACCTTGCAGCAGCTATACCACCGAAATGCTCGAGTATTTGACATTTTGAACCGCAGGTAATATTTATTCTGCAATGCAAAATCTAATTTTTCTGAAGGAGAAAGAACTCTAGTACTTGTTCCATAGAGGACACAACGACGAGACGGTGATTTCAACGTGACGTAAAGGAAATCGTGAAAGGTATTCCAGATGAACTCACGGTAACTTCAGGGCACTACCGAAGAAACTTTCGGAAACAGGAAGGAAAATTTCAGTTTTTGTGGTCTTACTGAGCGCTCACCAGACTCATTGGAACTATCTCACAGTTTATAGGAAAATTTCAGTTTTTGTGGTCTTACTGAGCGCTCACCAGACTCATTGGAACTATCTCACAGTTTATTCAGCCTTTAAAATTCAGTAAAGTATGCCAAGACTTACCTGTTCAGACTCTCAAGCAGTGTTTGCTAAGACACGTTAACACTGTGGCGTCACCAAAATTTAACATCACGGAGCTCTGCAGGCATTAGTATGGCCTCTCCCTTTCCCCTTACAGATAACCGTTTTTCCACATTTCCTCTCCGTCCATCTAGCGATTTCCTCCGAGCTCTACAGACAAACGTTAATCTTCCAGCATGAAAACTCTTGCAGTTTTCCTCCCCAATACCCCCTACCCCGCTGCTGACATCGGCGGCTAATTGCAACCGACGCGGCGGATGAGGTGGTTAGTCGCTTGAAAATTGAATGAAGGTTTTATTGTAGGTATGTTTAAATGCAATGCCATAATCTTTTTTGTGTTTTCTGACTTTTTCGTGTTTTTTTAAAATTGTATTTTGGAAGTTTAAAGAGCGTATCTGGTGTAAGCTTTCTTTCCACCAGCCACCACGATCGGCAGGGCGATTTTACGCGACTTTTCCGCGGCTTGCAGAGTTCCGTATGAATTCGTTTTTCTTTGCGACCGGGGCCTGACCGCGTGTTCGCGAACTTTCTCGTGCGACCCTTTCAGTCGCAGTTTGCGTGACCGCCACCGTGTCCAGCAAAATTTTCTGTTCTTTTTGTTTTTACGAATAAATGTTCTACCGCGATGTGTAAACTGATGTATTCTTATCAGGTTGTAAGTACCTAATCGTAAGAGAGGATGTACGTGACCCTAGATTTGTGAGAGAGAGAGAGAGAGAGAGAGAGAGAGAGAGAGATATGCTTTAGTTTTCTTTTATGAGTTCTTCTCGTTTCTGGTCCCGGAACTCTAAAATATTCGACATGTTGTGATGTGGGTAACCACCTTCTAAGCCCCTGGCACCTCCCTCTCTCTGGGCGAGTCTCGTTGAACTAGTCGTGGCTTCTCCCAGGCCCCCCTTTTGGAAGACCGCATTTTTAGAGTTTACGCCGAATTTCGATTTAAGCACGTACCCGCTGGGAAACGGATGGAGACAAATGTGCGCATTTTTACGGGCGATCATCCACCTTTCATTTTTTCGCCTTTTTCGCTTTGGTCGGTCGTTTATAACAATGCCACCAGGCTTATCCAAATTTATTAAAATTTCTAAGATAGACTAAGCCCATAATATCATTTCCGAACCATTTAACCCTCAGATTCATCTTAACACTTAGAAATCCTTGAAAACTCGGACTTCATTTGAGCTGATTGTGACTCTCTGTCAAGAGTTGGAAAGTCTCATTCAGACTCTCCGAGAATTTGGAGGATTTCGAATTGAGTTCCAAAACGGTGTGTTTGTCGGATTGAGTCGCGAGCTTGCTGGGTTACCTGACATGGAGTTCCGGATTGAGTCGCGGGTTAGCGCGCCCCGTGTTCGGTTCCTTCGCACATTGCATTAGGCAACATATTACGCTGGAAATTACCTTTCCATGGAGCACAACAGGAAATTACAACAAAACCGCACGCACAGCAAGATTGGCTCACGTCAGCACCGTACTTATCATGTCAAGTACATGTTGTCACTTGTCACGAATCATTTTTCGAAGATAAATAATCAGCAGTTAAGAATGCTTAGCTGCTGCCTACGCTCTATTTTTTAGAACTTTTTCTTTTTTCTAGAAGAAATTGGAGAGAATTTATGATCGTTGGGAGAAACCAAATTAAATATACAATTAAATTCGGGACTTTTTTAATGATTTTTATGACCACTAACTTCAATTCATGACTTTCCTACGACTTTCATGGCTGGCAGACACCCTGATGTTGTTTCGGAGTTGCATTTATAGCTTTCTTTCCTGAATACCAACAGGGGAGATCGGTTCGCTAGCAAGGGACTCAATCCGGAAATTCATTTCAGGCAGGCACGTCAACCCGTGATTCAATCCGGTAATATATTTCAGGGAGGCACGCAAACCTGGGACTCAATAAGGATACTGATAACAAATATAGGGGCGCGACTGGGACTTAATCCGGTGATGCCCGAGGACTTTTTAAAACTTATTTTCATTTGAATTATCGTAGAACTCTGTGAAACTCATTCAACCCATTTTAAGACTGGTTCAAATTCATTTGGCGCTTATATGGGCAATTGTCGGGTTTTTCGAATATCGCTACATCAATATTTCTGAAAATATATCAGTGTCTCGATATTTCCGAAAAATGATATCGTTCTGAAAAAGCAACAAAAAATCATCAGTACACTGATGACGAGTATCTACTCTGCATACAGATACATCGGTAAATGGACTGAGACTGACAGCGAATGTCTTCTTCAGGTGCCATATCCGATGCCGGACGTTGGCGGTCCAGGTTTCTGGCGCGCGACTTTCTTGGGCAGGGTTATTCGGGGTGGTTTGCCATTGCTATTCCCCACGGTTTGTTGTGTTACAGTTTCCCTACTCTGTGTTAGAGAGTGTCTAGCCGCAGTTCACTCACTCGTCACGTGTTTCACAACAGCTGTCCACGACGTGCACACGCACAGTATCAATCTTTCTGATCTGGTGGTAACTCGCCCTGCGATAGTAATGCCTCGTTCGTTCGAATTGGCCGGGTTACAGGACATATTATCTTTCTACCTCGATTGATACCGTAGTCGCTATGTACGCTGGGATATTAGTGAGGGTATTCGAATATCACTAGCTTTTCGGCATTGGTCGGACTCAAACCTCAGACGCAAGGATTGCAAAGAGGGTATGTTACCACTCGACCACACAGCACCATAAAGTAACAATTACCGTGATGACGTCATTATAATAACATTCTCGGTGCAGCCCTGTAGAGAGAAAAAGAGGGTCTGGGGGAATATCCATGCCCCCCTCCTTCCAGTTTATGTTTCTCTTTTGTCAGATGGGAAAAAATTATAAGCTAAGGGATAAGAGGTTCCTTTCATGGTGTAAGGAGTAGTTGCCGATTTGATGTACAGTATGATGTAGCCATAAGCGTTGAAAATCAGGCCTTTTAAAAATATCGGGCCCCTCTGAAAGTCTGGGCCCGCGGTATTTCCCCCTTTCTCCCCCACCCCTCTCGACAGGGTTGTCTCGGTGTGCGTCGGTTGGTCGAATCTACCTCGGTGGGTACTTCCGTTGCTTTTTTTGCTAGGACGTTGGGGGGAAAGCGATGAAACCTGTTCACCAGCTAGCGATGGTAATTAACCCGCACCACTGGATGACTGTTTCTTTGTCTGGCCCGATCTATCCCTGATGATTTTTCGCAGTGATAACCTTCTTCTTCCTCGTCCATTCAGTTCCAAGCATCACGATTAAGGGATGTTGTAGAATAGCTCCTTCCAAACCTCTCTATCCTGAGCCTTCCTGGTGCAGTCGGTATGCGACATTCCAGCGGGGCTTGCTCTATTATGAGGTCCGTGTACCGCGCCGTCCGCTTACCCCTAGACGGTCACAGTTTTTCCAGTTTGTCTTGTGTCACATATCTAGTATTAATTTCCTTATTTTCTCAATGCGGTGGGGGTGGGAAGTCGGGAGTCCAGATTTGCGGTACTTGGAGGGATCGATAAGCATGTTATTAAAACTTTTCACTCCTCAGATACATATTTCAGTTCAGAAAAATCGAAGTAAACTCCATCCTCAATCACAACAATAAACTGCGGTAAGAAACTGACGTTGAAATATTAATTGAATACCTGTTTACTCTACTGTCAGTCTCATTTCTTCAAGTAGTTGATGACGAATCTATTGCTTTTTACCTGTCTGCGTTTGCACACTAATCAGGTTTTCTGGCATATTTCATGACCTCCGTTGGTTTCGTGAGGGCTGCCAGGCAAGGAATAAACATACGCGAGTCAGTGAGCCAACCTGATCACGACGGTCCTCTGCTCCTTGTTTCACGATTCGGCGACGATACACGGCCGAATTTCGTAACCTTCGTAACATGAATTCGCGGCAGGACGCATCGGCTCGACGCGCGATGAACGCTGCCGCACCAATTGTTATTAAACATCAGAAACGAATAGTCGAGACGACCAGAGTGTAATACGATAATCGATTGTGATCGAGACACGTTCACATCGTGATTAATGATATTTCAGGTATAACTGACATTTCTCACATCGTCCAACAGTTATGATATTATGTTCTCACCTGCGTGCTCTCGGCATATGGATGTGTGTATACTCTTTTCTCGTTCGACAAAAAACGCGTACCTATATGTGAAATGATTTAAACGTACCCCGAGGAGTCGAATTAACCTATATGCAGGATCAAGGATTGAGTTAATTTCACGCCATTACGAATAATTTTCCATCGTTGATCTTCGGCGCAGTCGATATAATTTCGAGAGGGTCTCATCATCGGCTAACGAGAAGATTAACAGCGCGTGGTTGCGTAAGAAGCGTCGTGACGATTCGCCATCCGCCATTCGGCGCGGGAAACCAACGTCAAAATGTACCAGTACGTTTTGGTTTAATATTAATTAGCACGAAATACCAGTATAGGAAGTTCTCTTGTGAGAATTAAAGCGATTACGTGTCCGAGAGACATCGATAAATTTGGAAGTGCCCCCAGGCGGTCGAAGATTCGAAGTGTTTTTTCAACCAGTCGTATTTTACAATTTGAGAGCCACGCGTACATCGGCGATGATTTAGCGAATAGTGAAAAAACCGTGGACATATCGGACTGGGTGCGCCGAAAACGAGTTCACGTAGTGAGCGAGGGTACTTTTGCGTCGTAAATAACGATTAGAGAGCGACGATTCGAACCATCGTGCATCTAGGGTGCTAGCCTCAACTGTGCAGACCGCACTCGCGGGCAGAGTTTCTGTAATCTAGAGCTGTCTATAGGTTTCATCTGATAACACTGCTAATAAAACACACTCGCACGTCGGGACGTCACACCCGAGCATTAACCTTCTCCGGAGCTAATTACGTTTGTCGAAGACTTGACGCAATCGATGATGGGTTTTGAAGTGCCGCGGCCGCTGATGAGAGCAGACCATCGACTGTTCCTCGGGTTCTGTGGTCAGTTTGTCTTGCTATTGGTGAGGCTCGCGGTAAACCATACCATCATTCACGTAGAGATTCGCAGGATGTCTGGATTGCACACGTATATCGACTTGCAAACCTCTTTCGAGAACAGACACTCGACATTCTAGGTACAAGTTAAACTGAGTTCGTCTTGTGTACAAATACCCATGTTTCTAATTGCCAACCCGTTTCACTCCTGGCGTCATTGAACCATCAACTTTAAGTAGTTAGATATTATTCCGGTGAGCACGAGAGCACTAAACTCGGGTACAAAGTTCGATAATGATTGCGAGCAATGGATGCGCGATCTCGCATATTGTGTGGTTGTTATTTTGTTATTTTACTGTCGAAGGACTAACGGACTGTAGTTTAATGCCTGTGCGAAACTGCTGCGATGCCATTGCAGTACGAGTGTATCTTGTTTGGGAGCTAACAACTATGTGAATGACTCCGCTGCTGATATCCGAGATTGTATGAATTCGCAACAGACGTTGGAACTTGCAAGATGGACAAATTTACAGATTGACGAACTGACAATGTACTGAGTTATTGATTTATCAATAGTTTCTTTAGGGTTACCGATGCGATACTCGTAAGAGTACTTTCCGAGGCTGGGGGTGCTGTAATAACGCAGTTACAGGTTCCAAGTCACCATGATTGAGACTGCCTTCCACAAGGAGCGGTCTGACGACTTTTTAGGGGAGATGTGCTACAATCGCTATTCTGAAGCCTTTCCTGTCTACAGCTGAACTTTGAGACGTTGCCTGAGGTCAGAGTCAGATTATAAAGTCATTAAACTTGTCCGGCGATTCATGTTAATCTTATCGTACCGTTTTCAAAGTAGGAATATTCATTGCACGTTGAAGCTGGTGAGTCATTCTCCAGAAACTAAGAATAAAAAGTAGCATTTATTATTTTTTTTTGTTGAATTTTTTTTCCCCCATAAAATATGTAATTTGTATGCAATTGAGAATATCCAACAAGTTTACAGAGCAGGAACATCAAAATTTAGAGAGGAGGGATGACTTTTATCCGCGGCGATAGACATCTTGTCCACGACGAAAGCGCTGATATTCACGACTATGGACAAAACAGTTTCAAGAACTTTCTTTCCCATAGAACTTTTGAAAATTGTGCTATCACAGGCGTCAGTGACTATTTTCTGGTGCCTGGTTCGCATTCAGAGATCAAAATTGTTCTAGTATTATCATCACTTGTTGGGCTTGAAAATAAATCAGGCACATATCTTTGCACTTGTCAAATATTAACCACGACCATAAATTGGAAACCCTGCCATCCTTCCCATCCATTATCGCTCCCAAACACCTCCTCCCCCTCCTTTCTCCACATCACTCCCCCTCTTTCTCCTTCTCTGTGTCTCTCTCTTATTTACAGTTTATATTTTATTATTTTTAAATAGTTCATAATCTTCCCGTACTATTGTATCCCTCCGTCTCCCGTAAATGGCTATTATGATCATGTGGAGCCTATAAATAAATAAGTAAGAGAACGTTACGCCACCCTTTCTGGGAATGTGAAGTCACTGACAGCAAATTGAACTTCTCAACATATACTTTCAATCAGGCTTGAAACAAAATTCAAAAACATATAACAGGTATTGAGTCAACATGGTAACATCCACGACGATGGACACCTCCTCATGCTTTTTCCATTCAAGAAATGATAATTGTCCTTTTTAATAAACTGGATTGGTGGACGTTATTGAGTAAACAAAAATACCCCCTTTTTTTGTTGAAAAAATCGAAAGTTAAGGTTCAAAATTTACTGGTAACCAAATGTGTTGTTTCTAGAGAATGACCGTGGTTTCATTATTTGGTGCAAGGAGTAGTAAACACGTTTTGTCATTGGAAACTCTTACCATGGGATATGCTCTACTGCCGGTATGACGGAAGACTTTGCGTTACTATTCCTTGGAAGCATACCAGGTAGGAGACTGGCTGTTTCAAAATTGCCGTTTAGGCGGGTGTTATGATTATGTGAACTGCGGGTAGCAATTATTCAACTTATATGGCGGTTATACACCTGAGAATTATTTTCGCTCAGACTGCGACAGTAGTGAACTGATAAGCAGGGCCGGTTTTAAGTACTTTACCGGCCTGGGCAGCAGTACTTTTGCCGTCTTATTTTTTTTTTACATCCCCCCGCCTTGCCTCCCACAAATTTGAGATATTCGTTTTTGGGCTACACATTTTGCCGCTCTAGGCTGCAGTCCAATCAGCCTGTATGGTAAAACCGGTGCTGCTGATAATCTGAGGCTTGAACGTCCAGGTTCATGTTATAGCTAGTTGTTAGGTTTTCGATCGGAGTAGAAGCTCATCATTTTTAACAATCTTGTCGCAGAACTTGCTACCAATTGAAATCAACTTGAGAAGGCTGAAGAAGATATAATTTAGCTCATTTTTAAGGTTAAGTTTTGGTAAGTTCTGTTCTAGTAAATTTAGAATCAGCACTTCCAAAAAGAATGGTCTAAATTTTTGTAGTCTCAAAAACATACCTACACCCAATATAACTCTTTTCGAATCAATCACAAACTGCAGTTTAGACTGAATGAGTCTTAATAGAGTCTAAATGAGACTTAAATTCGAATAAATGAACCTGATTGAGTCTGCAGGAATTTTAAATGCCGCTCTGCCAGACAAATAATAATAAGTCGATCGTCAATATTTAAAGTTCGAGAGCAAAAACCTTTCCGACTCTCCAGGTTCTGAGTTGAATAGTCATGCCTTTGGCTGGCTGGCTGGCTAGCTGATAATTTGTCTGTGGCTATGAATATCACTTTTTCTTCTTCTTGGCGCCGTATCGTATGAACTGCAAGCAGTTGAGCGGTTTTCCTGAGCAGGTTAGTTGGCGTAGTTTGCCATTGCTGTTTCTATTGTTTGTCGCGTTTGAGTTTTCTTTCTCTGTGCCGGACAGTGTGAAAACGCAGCTCGCTAACCAGCCACGTGTTTTCACAGCATTGAGTAAGCTGTCCACGACGTGCACACACTCAGTATCAGTCTTTCTGATCCAGTGGTAACACGCGTTGCGATTGTTATGCGAACTGGCAAGAGTCACAGAACGTGCTATGTGTCCACCTCGATTGATATTGAAGTCAATGTGTTCGCTAGGATGTTAGCGGGGGTATTCGAATATCACTAGCTTTCCCGATGCGCAATCAGTTATTCTCTAGTTACCCGCGAAAAAGTTACCTATTTGTTACCCTCGAATTACCCTCGAATTACCCTTGTTTCCCTTTAGTTACCAGGGTAACTGGTGGGAATTTGCGCATCGGGTTCCGGCGAGACACAAGGATTGCGGTTACCACGCGACCTATAAATGTCACATCCTGTTTTTGGAGCCGCTCGTTTTCGAGTCTTCGGCATCCCAGCACGTCATTTCTCTGTATGCGAAGACTTCATTCCCTCCCCCAAAAGCAATGAAGTCGGATTGGCACCACAAAATGGAAAACACCGCTATGTTGAGAAGAGCTGGCGTCCTTCCCTTCCCCGCTGCCACTGGAAAAACTTCGGTAGACGGTCAAACGAATAGATAAATGTCAGCGATACATCTAGTAGTTAACCAATCAGTCCGTCAGTCAGTGAACAACTGGAAAACCTGACGGATAAGCAAACAGATCGACTGCTAAAGTGTACTATGAGGGAGTTGGGCCTCGTAGCAACCCCTTGCTGGTATATTCGTTGTTCAACCGGAAATACTAAGTGAAATACAAGCGACAGTACTGTCATCATCACACCCAGATAGCAAAGCTGAGCTCAGGCAGCACGGATAAGATGACCTTAGTCCCAGTACAGACCAATCGCGGTACAGTGTACAATTTTCCGACAATTTGTTCTCATAATTACTCGGTGCAGCCGTGGTCGTGCGTGCATTGTGCGCGAGTATAATCGAATTACGGAGACTGTACTCCTCGTAGCAGAACGGACACACAACTGCAAATACGCGTGCACTTGAGACTGGCGCTCGATTAGCGATGCAATTTATTCGGGATACGCGCGCAGTCAGGTATTTTATGCGCGATATTGAGCAATAACTGCAATTGCGATATGTATAGCAGAGTGGTCTGCAGTCTGCACAGCGTACTTATCAAGTTTAAGTTGCTTCACGGTTGGCCGCCGACTCCGCACGCCACTGAAATACCTTTTCGGGTTAATGCGACAAATCGTCGGCCAATTGGATACGGGTGGTGACGCCGCGCCGTCTCTGCAAGTCCTCTGTCGCGGAAATTGGGCAACTGTCGCGAAAACGAAAGTCAAGGGACCTGTAAAGACCAACCTAGGCAATTGTGGTAGTTCTAGTTTTTCCTGAGCGCTTTCGCGATCGTTTAATAAACATATGTACGCACGCACAATGTCGCTAATTTATACGTACGATGCTGAGAATGCGTGCTCCGTCTAATTAATAATAACGCGGGTGCACATAAACACACGCACACACACACACAGAGTAAAGTACACGAATGTACTTGTGGGAGCTGCGAGATGTTTCACACGATTCCAGCATCAGGATCTTCCTTTCAAGGTTTTACCTTGATCCGGCGTAAACAGTAATTTATTCATCGGTAGATTCCAACAGCTGATACGAATAATGAATGGTATCCGAGCTACCCACTATATTGATAAGCTTCCTTGTATCGGGTTTCATCTTACATTGTAGTAAGCTCGTAGTGATTTAAATTAAACGTATAAATCAGTTCGCAGCCTCGCTCTCGCTGGTCGTGGTTTTTCACCGCAATAAATGGTGTCGCAGTTGTTGTCAGCGTCGTCGTCGGCTAATTGGAAAAATTCGCCAATCCGAGCCGAGCTACGCAGCCTCGTGACACTCGACAGGAGTTGGACCGAGGACAAAAAGCGCGTCGAGCGCGAGCTCGTGTACCCGGCGTACGTGCCCGGTTTCCGAAGCTCCTGAGGCAGGTCAGCTCGTTCCCGAGTTGGCGAAACTTTCGCCACGACCAGCGACGTCGCATACGTCGAAGCTCGTTCTCAGTATTTTTGGCACAGTTTTGGCTCGTAACTTCGAGTGTGCCGAGTAATAAAGATATTACGAGTCTGTAGATTTCACGTTCTTTATGGCTCGTTAAGATAATGTTACAGATTATATTTTGTGACACTGATTTGCATGTATTTGCAAATAAATTGCTGATTAATAGTTTTTCAGACAGAATTTTTTCGATCAATGTACACGTTATGCGGCTACTCGGCTACCTGTTGGCATTTTTTTTCTTACCGCTGACGCGCTTATTTTAGTCATTTTCCAGCGGGGGTTCTCTACCGGTCGCTTTGGCGGCATCCGTGTTCAAGTCTCTGTTTACGCTTCCTCCTCGTAATTCGGATCCGGAAGAATTTTCCGACCTACCGGTTTGGCTGAACCAGTGGTACTGGACTCGTGAGGACGAGGCCATGTCGAGTATCACTGTCTTGTGTTCGAAGGTGAATTCGTTCAGCTCATGGACTGAGCTTGGTTACTTTGTAACTAGGATTCTTAGAGTTCTGATCACTTCACGGCCCAAGTCTCTGCTAAAGGCTTTTCTTGGCGTTTTCCACCTCACTTGAATTGAGAAAGTATGAATTATGAGTAAAGTGAGAAGCTCCTAGGACGGCTCAGTTTACATTCGAAAAGAAAGGTTGGCATTCAGTTCCCGAAGAAAAGAAAATGCACTCTAAAGAACTCAATGCAGCAAGAGGGAGCCCTACCGATTTCTCATCTGTCTCATGCCTTACTCTGTTGTCTGCTCTTGGATTCTTATTTTACTGTGTCAGAAGCTTATGTCGTCTCCTAGCTGTCGGCCAATTGATCCATCAGTTTGTCTCTACCTCTGTCTTGCAAGTTCAGTGGTTCGCTATTTTAGAATAAAAAATTTCAGTTCTGAAAATTTGCCACCTTTCGGAAAAGTGCCACCCGGGGACATGTCACTCTTGTCTCCCTGTTACGCCACTAATAGCTGTCTTCATGTGCGTCTGGTGCCGGGTCTGAAAGCTTTTCCCCCGTGTTCTGAAATCTTGGTATTTACAGCTAGTCTCGTTAAAAGAAAATGCCAGGAGGGTTTCCTGCTCGAAAAATTGAAGAACATGATAGGAATATATTATAGACATATTGCCTTTAATTCCTGTCAAACTGAGAGACAGTCAGCCACGAGACACAGGCAGGCAGCCAGATGGGCAGACAGGCTCAACGAAATTACCGGTTCTCTGAATTTTGAATGTGTTAAAAACGTTACCTCTGCTCTCCTCCACCGGAAAAAAATATCGAGTGTATCGCTTGTCTGAAGATTCTGATAAATCAGACGGACAAACAGATTGATTAAATTTTAATGCGGGATTAGGAAAGTCTGACTTAGTGCCAAAATGGATTATAAAGGCCTGAATAAGTCCCAATTCTCAACAACCATCAACTTGTCTTGTGATTTGTTCTGAAATTTAGATTTTCATAAAACATTAATATTTTCTCTCTAATCCTTGCAGACAATGAGAACCCTCCCTCACTTCCTTCTAACTAAAAATAATTCCAGATACGAGAACCACGGACAGCTAGCCAGCTAGTAATGATCTGGTGGAGCTTAAACAGACAGATAAAAAACAGGACGAAAAATAGCCAGGAGCGAAACAGAGAGTAAATAAGGCAAGTAGTGCAAGAGACTTGCCCTTCTTTCCTTCTGAGCGAGGAAAAACTCCAGAACGTACCCATGGTCAGCCAGAGAGCCACTACTAGCTTGAAAATCAAAATAAGGAGGAAGCGGGGCAAAACACAGCCAGGAGCGAAATAGACTGAATTTAAGATGAGTAGTGTAGATAATGGGACGATAGACGAAAAAGGAGTATCAGAGTTAGGGCGTGGCAAGGAAGGAGCTACTCTTCGTATCATAATTACTTAGCAGTCAGTCCATACTGGAAAGAGGAGTAAGACTAAATCAATATTACCGTCGTTCGAGTCATAGCTCGCAATTTTTTTGAGTGGGAGTGGAGGGTGTAGAAAAACAGTGGTGACGAAGTATAAAAAATTATTGTTAAAATCAAGAAAAGTAGAGGTCCTTACGTTTCTAATGTCGTCGACTGGTCACTAAAATTTGCCGAGCGCCAGTTTTTCAAACAACATTGGGGTATAATATCCCCTCTCGTCACTAGGGCCTTGCGGTCATTAATTATAATGTGTACTCCAGTTATATAGAATGTTGCTCCAAAGGGTTTTTGATCTTTGAGTTACTACTCTCCGAGACCTGCAAGCAAGTTTAAATAAGTAGATATTTTTGAGCGGGGAGCGGGAGAAGGAGGTGAGAATGTGAGTCTTGGCCTGTTGCAGTTTTCGAAAAAGACGGCATGAAGTACACATATGTGAGAAGACTTTACCTTCAGTGGATCAGGTTCTATGTATTACTTATTCATTTGTTTATTTTTTTGTAGGATGAAGTGTTGTAGACATTCATATTTCAAGAGAATATATAAAGACTCTAAAAGGATGAACGGTAGAAATCAGAGAAAAATGAGGGCGTCGAACTCAGTACGTTGATTTGGTCAGCTCCATGTCGCCAGCGGCACATGTATGCGGAATATGAATGAAACCAATACAGAAAAATTGTGCTTTAATTGTGCTTTTTTGTGCTTCCAATTGCAGAATTTGTGCTCCATTCCGTCTGAAGTTATAGCCAAAAAAAATAAAGTAGGTCAATGTGCCGCTGGCGACATGCGAAGGAAATTTTGAAATTTACTCCGATGGAAATGAACACCCGCTAAAATCAATGTGCTAAATTTGTGCTTTCTTGTGCCGACAATTTCGAGACCCCTCCAGTGCCCCCTCCCCTCTCTCCTGTAATGGGGCACAAAATTTTTCTCGTATTGCCAAGTCGAAAGTATGCAGAAAAATTGTGCTCTAATTCTGCAAACTGAAAGTGGTGGGTCAATGTGCCGCTGGCAACATGCAATGAAACTAATGAAATTTATTCCAATATAACTGAACACAACCTAAAATAACTGTGTTGAAATTGTGCTTTTTTGAGCAAACAATTTCGTCCCCCCCCCCCGTGCCCTCTCCTCAATTCCTCCTGATGGAGGTACAACATTTCTCTCGCATTACCAAGTAGAAAGTATGCAGAAAAATTGTGCTCTAATTGTGCTTCATTTTCCAACCAGCCCCACGATTTTTGCACTAATTACCCCCGAGTTATGACCAAAAAACCAAGAGTGGGTCAATGCGCCGCGAGCGAAATGCAATGAAAATAATAAAATTTACTCCATTGAAATGGATCACAACCTAAAATGACTGTGATGAAATTGTGCTTTTTTGTGCCGACAATATTTAAAGTTGTGCTTATAACCCTTAGCTTATGCGGAGGGGGGGGGGGGTATTTAATATTCTCTGTGGTGTTATATTACCTAATGTTGAAAAATAGTGCGATGTAAAGTTTAGGGCTCGAAGCACTAATTTGGAAATTGTTCGGCCGGTTAAGGCCTTACAGCTTCTAAGTGACATGGGGAAGTCACACGAAAGGCGCAAAAAGAATACCATAATTTCTAGTTAGAGAAAAGCTGTACTACTTTTTTTAAATCGGGTCGCCACTTTTTCTTCTAAAAAGAAACCCCAGCTCACATTAACGATGTAGCAAGTCTCAGTGACATTCAGCTGATCACCTGTATATTGGAGCGAGATTCATGAGGCGGACTAGCAACCGGGTTCACCCAGAAATTTGTACTCATCTATTCATTCTCGAAGTCTGGCAAAAGTGATTTTAAATCGAATGGATTCGAACCTTCGTTCTTCCTCGACTTTCTCACCTTTCAAATGAATTTGCTTCGAGCCATTTGATTAACCGCCTAACCATCCTACCGAGTGCTAAAATCTTGGAATACCGCGAGGGGCCATCCGATATACATGGATATGCAGTTTTTAAATACTACTTGCTAGCCCCTGTTGACAAATTAAAAAGATCTCTGACGTCGCCTCTGGTCCTACGGTTGAAACTACAGGTTTTTTTGCCCGACTTCATTATACAGAACCGTCAGAAAAAGAAAAAAAAAGCTAGAAGAGTGGATGTTATACGATAGTTGTAATTCAACGACAAAGAACAAATAGCTCGATTTCTCGCTATAAAGAACGGATGGATACCTTACGGGCATAACTACCGTTTTAATTTGACATAAATGAATTAGGCAAATGTCCGAAGAGGCGCAAGTCGAAGGGGGTGGGCTGATGCCACAAATGGACCGAGTACTAGCGATTAATGCCCCAATCTGAATAATAAACAAGTCGCTTCGGTTGTTAAAAATAATTTAATATTTCAGTCGGTTTCATTTTGAAGCGTCTAATGTATAATTATAACCTTTTCCCCGAGTGTTTTCTTTTCGGTTTCGTTTTTTTAATATACGTTATCGTAAATTAATTTAGGCGGCCGCGATTCGATGAAACCAGACAGTCGCTTACTACGACTTATTACGCTTTAATTATTTTTTTCCAAAAACGATACCTCTGCTCGAGCGGGCGATTTCGGAAGCATTTTAATAGTGATAATGGGATATCACGGTGGGCCAGACTTTAGTTTATTAGTCCTCCCAAATATCTGCTCGCATTCCAGTTGTAACGCGAAGGGTGCGAACGAAACGCATTTTATGTGTAAATAGATTGACGGACGTGTGGGATTGAACTGTCAGACCTTGACGTACATTCGACTGATTGAGGTAATCAGCACCAAAAGGCACACACATCTCGATGACAAGATACGAGCTCTATGGCTTTGCGAAACGCGATCGAACGTCTAGACCTGTGGGCGACGTCCACTAATGCTGATAGATCGCTGGGCTGATGAATATTTATGCGCTGATCCGACTGACTGGGTTCGAGTCAGTTAGAAATCATTTCTCGAGCGCGAAAATCGACGCCGAGGAATGGCGTACTTCGAATAGCGACTTCAGTCTGTCAGACGGAAAAGCGTGAGCTAAAGAGAACAAGTTTGGATTGAATAAAAGAAGAATAATATTGCCCTGGCCGACTCTGCTGCAAGAGGAATGTGGCATTAGCACGAGCCAAATGCGTGCAAAATGTGACAACCAGAAACGGATTTAGCGAACTATCCTCTGAAACAGCAAACAAAATGCTGGACGTTGGCTGAATGTCTGCTGCGTCAACTTGGTACGTTAGTGCTGTATAGTGTAGATTTAGTTGCAACAAATTTTCAGCCGACCATAAAAATCGGATGTCAAGTTCGGATTCGGAAGCCTTATTCATATTCTTAGTTATGCCTGAGGTGTGGGA